>OY735258.1:12333818-13080415 GCA_963457715.1 Argyresthia albistria
AACAAAAAGTAAACTTTAGAAAAAACCGACTTCCACAAACCATATTTGATTAGATTGAGTTTAATACAAACTGTAACTCCTAATCCCCAATTGGGGAATTATTTTGTCAAATCCCATCTCAGTGCTACCCCACGCTACTAAGGAACCTCTGTACAAAGTTTCATGGCTCTAGGTCCACCGGTTTAGGCTATGCGTTGCCTGCCTGTCAGCCACGCATTGTATTTGTACCTAGTATTGAGCAGGTCTGGTGGCCATATGTGGTCTTCATTATCAGTTCCGCATCACAATATCATTATGCTTATCATGAGTAAATACACGAGTTATTATGAATAATTGAAACAAAAAGTAAGCTAATACCCGATACTACGCCATACCCATATTGCAAAATAGAAATTTGGCTCGGCAGCCATCTGGAAATGCAAAATGGACCCCTAATTCGCCACTAGAACCCTAAAATACCTCGAAAACCATACCCATATTACAAAATGAACTCCAAATTCAGATTAGCTCGATGGCACCATATTCCTAAAGGACTTGTCACAACGAACCTAATGAGATGAGTATGAGAGTAGATAAATAGTGTATGAACTAAACATGGTGTGAAACTACACATAACTAGGTATTAAAACTCTCGTGGGATACTATCAAAAACACCCACTCGTGTTTTAATACCCCTCATTATGGAACAGTTTCATAAACTACTATTTCAATCCTACTGACTACCAGTAAGACACCGTACTACCAATTTTCAGGAGTATCAAGACGAATCCCATAAATTTTTTAGGCTTTGTCTACTTTTGAGGAGGAAAAACCGTATTTTATTATGCCATGACGATGCCGCGTAGCAATTATTTTATGACTGACTTTTATTGAGACGAGCGACACAACCTCTCCCTTCGAGAGCCTAAGCGGTAATGCCTCCCGTCGCCTTCGCGCATACCCGCATGCAATTTATTTCAGCGCAAGTGATAAAATGAAGATTGATTCGAAATCGCCGATTAATTCTAAAATGTTAAACACTAAACTTTAAGATATTTCGATTACCTATTTTTAGACACAAGAATCAAACCAATATTCCTCGTAGAACTGCTGGAATAACTCGATTTAGGTAAAAAAGGACTATTCGTTTATTTTTTTTTTCATATACTTTATGATGACATTATGATCTTTTCAAACACTAAATTTTTAGGTAAGGGACTATTTTATAACATATATTTTTTCTGGATTCAGAAAGTGTCTCAATCTGCTGGAATAACTCAATCTGTTGGGCATTTTAGCTGGACGGGCGCCTTAAAGTATACGCGTCGTCACTCGTCCGGCGTTCAGCCCTGTCTATTGATCCTTTAACCAATCCTTTGACGCCAGGGGTGGGGTGCGGTATCTGAATCAGCGCGGGGAAGGGAGTGGCCGTTCTGTACGGAGTACTATTATCTCTTCTGTGATGTGGTGTATGTTTGAAATCACATTTTGGAGCTATGATGAAACTGTAGAAGTGAGCCCTCAAAAACTATAGATTATGCCCCTCACCACGCTGGCTCAGTGCAGGTATTTATGGAGGGATGTCAGGCTAGCGGCCAAACCGACTGTCAGAAGTTATCAACCTGCCCTATATCTACTCTATCCATGCTTAGAAGCAACTTGACAGCTAACCTAAAACTTCATAAAATCCACTTTTTAAATACTAGCACCCAGTCGCGTAAGGACAAAAGAGTCCTTGGAACAATATTGACATTAAAATTATAAAAAAAAATGACATTAAAATTATTTTGACAGTGGGTACCAAGACGTCAATGAATGTCTAATTTTTGACGTTGGTACCCACTGTCAAACTAATTTTAATGTCAATATTTTTCCCTTTTCGGCCAGGAGAATGACAATGGCTTGACTTAGGGGGCTAGGGATGTTACAAAAACAATCGGAAAGAATCGAAATTGTTTATTCAGTTGAACTAACGGAAGAGTTGTCATCGTCATCACTGCTATCCGCACTTAGGGATATAATTAGTTCATTTTCAGCTATATTGTCTAATTTAATGTCTCTGTGCAAATCTTGAAAAATTATTCCCGATTCACAAACGTTTAAAGGGTGTGTCGATTCTTTTGAATAATCGATTTTTATGAGCAATTTATATCCCTCACTAACAAGATTGACATCTGTCAAATTGTCTGTTATATTGGATACACTATACACTATAGAGCCTCTGAAACAGCGTTACAACTATTACCACCGAGTAGCGATGGTAACCTTCAGATGGACCTACACCTACAGCTTCAGATGGACCTACACCTACAGCTTCCAATGGTAGAATAAGTTGTGCGCCAAATATCATGCGCTGTTATTCAATAATATAAAAACTTTTTATCACGACAGACAACTATTCACTTCCCCAATAAAGCAATAAAACCTACCTAAGCAAAGTGTAATCGCTAGGAAGTGTTGTTTGTCTGTCCGTCTGTCCGTTTCAATATCTTCCACATATTGAGTTCATACCCAAAAAATGTTTGGTCGTCCTGGCGCCCGCCCCGTCAGTCTCTACAGGCAGCGCCAAGCTTCGTTGACACTGAGAAACCTTTCCCCTGTTCGATTGTATGTATGTCGGCGGCCGATCGTAGAATCGGGCACATCATGATGTGCCTAAACGTGAAATATAAATGAAACGATAAAATCTCTTAGGGTAAACACTGCGGTATCTTAGGCACAGATTAATAAGCTTAGGTGAAGTGCTTAATGCTAGTTTGACATGTATAACACAAATAACATCACGTAGTGCTGAATAAAAATGTTTTTAAAAAGACATGTTTTCGTTAAAACCCGCCACATCATGATGTGCCCAGTAATTGCTTGGGCATACCATGAAATGGCGGGGCACATGACGGCACATCATGATGTGCCCGATTCTAAGATCGGCCGCCGACATCTAGATTATTGAATTAGGTGTGACGTAACATCATAGCCTGCGCATTACCAAGTCACTTCTAACGAAAGGTACTTAATATTTGTCAATTTCTGCTGTGTAATATAGATCGTAAAGCAAATTATGTTTAGATGCGGTACAGATGAGCATACCTAGGTTACATACCGGTCAAAGTCATACTCCTCCTTTGGCTTTGCCGGGAAATTATAGGTACCTACCTACTCAAACAAATAATATTCTGTAGCAGCAGTGATCGGGCTTTGAATAAAAAGTGAAATCTCGTGTTACCGACCCAACCCAAATTCAAACTACATGAGTCCCGTGACAGCATCACGATAAAATCTGTGACACTGACCATGCAACGACTTTTTATAAAACATCCCAACCGGAAAAATATTCCTCTTATTTTGTTCCACGATGCAATGGCGTTGTTGACTCATGCTCATGCTAGGGCGGCCAACAACTTCCGATATCAGTAAAAAACATTAGCAAATAGATAATTTGTTTATTTGGGAACTGAGCCCACAGCACAATATAAAAAATGTACAGCACAATGAATAACTTAATAGAGCTCGTCTAAGCTGAAATGACGCGCCCCACTCCTTGGTTTCGTATTACATTTCAACATTTTGCAAATACCGTTCATACATTTTAATAAAAGTTTTAATATACAGAAATCTACAGCGGTGATTGCTAACATAAGTATTTTTGATGTTAGAGCCTTAAATTAGGCGCTCACGCTCAGTTAAGTGTATTGTATTGTTGCTAGTACTAGTGGCTCTGTGAGCTGTAGACCTCGCGAGTATGTCGGTGGGAAAGCTGAACTGCTAACACACATAAAAAAAATAACCCAAATAATTTTCTTTCAATAACACATACAAACTTATGAATGTACCTGGTTACGTACATGCAGTATGAAAGTAGCCGCACCAATAACTTTGTAAACTACATTTCGCGATCTTTAATACAACCATATTGACTTTTTACTAAAATTATATAATCTGTTTCACTCTCATGGTCTTTACGAATCCAACGACACCTCATTTGTTAATATCCATCGAGCCGTTTGGGTTGTAGCGATTTTTTTACATTTTAAAACCCAATATATCCGCCATTTTGATAAAAAGTCAAAAAACTGGCTCGAGTAAAAAATTCTATTTATTTTTCCAACCTGCTCACAAAATTTCACGAGAATCGGTTCATAAATGCGACCTGTAGAGGAGAACAACCGGACATACGAAAGCATTTTTGCCCAAACCTGAAACGGAGACGCTTCGCTCGCTTCGCTCGCTTCGCTCGCTCGGTCAATTAAAACAAAAACTGCTATTTAGACCTATAGGTGGTCATCCCTAGTTGCTGGAGGTTACCTAGATTTATACTATTAATGTATTTTAGATCGAATTTCACTAATTCAAAAGGTTACTTTTTCTGCAGATTTAAATTACACAAATGCGTGACCGTAAAGAAGTACCTAACTTTGCTTCCGGGTCCCCACACTAGGATCGCTGCCGCTGTGTTGCGGTAACCAGACACAGACACAGACACATCAGCATCACACACATAATTATGATACAGGTAATGAGCCGCAGTAATCCTGCATTTTAACCGACTTCAAAAAAGGAGGGGGATCAATTCGGTTGTATGTTTGTTTTCATCATTTTTTATGTTTTTTCCATCGAAACAATTTTTGAACTGATTTCAAAAATTAATTCTTTTTTCGAAAGGGAAGCTCAATAGCTTGGCCTCATTTAAAAAAAAAAAACAGGAAACGGTCCAGTAGTTAGGTTTCTACATGAAAAAACTGTGAAGTTTAATTTGTTTTTACCTGGATGACATTATACATCCAGTCTTTTTGGTGTCTATAGTCATTGTCGCGAGATAAATTCTGGCTGTTAGGATCGTATTTCGTTTTATATAATGTATAATACGTATGTAGATAGATAGATAGATAGATAATCCATTTATTTACTGTAAGAATACACACAAATACAATAAAGATTCTTACAAAACTTAAAAAAAATATATTGGACTATTGGACTTCACTGTAAGGAGACATATTTCGTAGGCCTATAGACGACATTTGTGTACCGATCGGGAAGGACTAAGGTCATGAAGTCGTTTTTTTAAGTTTTTAACTTGGTGAGTTATCCTAAAACCACAAAGGCTTTCTTATTACACTATTTCCCATTGATTCTCAAACCCTCGCACCGCACGCTATATGCAATTTCCTGCGTTGTCTGTCCGGGGTACTACCAGCTGTCGTTATCTGTCCATCTACACACCTGACCGCCCTTATATCCGCTGGGCTCTAGACGTCAGGATGGCGGGTCGATGTTACTTTGTAGGTGTTTTATTGCAGGTGGGAGCGGGTTTTTGCCACACCGTTTGGAACTTACATGCAAATTATTTGGATATGAAGGTTCTAGTTGACCAAATATAGTATGTTGAGTCTATATCAAGAATACTACGCGGCCTAATAAGGAACCTTGTGGAACGCCGATTTTACACACGATCCATCCGATTTAACGCCGTTGATTTCTGCCTTGTGAATTCTATTGCGTGCTACTTAGACACCTACCTTAGTAGATCCTACGCTTTATTTTTAACTCCGCGTAATGTTTTTTTTTAATTGGTAGGTGTGTATCAGAGACTATCATATCCAATTGACTGCGCCTGCGGGGGAATGCGGCTCGCAAAACGTTTGTTGTATTCAACAAACGTTCGCGTACGCAACCTATGTACGTTGACGGGCAGCCAGACAGTTTCGCAGCGGCTGACCAATCACAGCTCTCTTACCTCGTCCTCCGCCGCCCGTAAATTGGTGAGTTGTGTTTCAAAGGAAAATGTATCTATGCACTCTCCACTGGATAAAGTGCTCCCTGGTGTGTATCATTCAATTGAATTCAATCATGCATCCCATCCCTAAGCCCACAACTTCCGAACGGGCGGTAGTATACAAAAATATTATTATATTGACGTTGACCAAGTAATATGTATGATTTTATGGTCAATATTTTTTTTGAACTGAACTGAACTGAACATGTTTAACACAACCAAATGTCTTCGACTGATTGCCCATGCAGAGAAACTGATATGATTCGAACTTGCATCTCCTACTAGAAGCAAGTGTGTAACCAACTAGACCCGGAGGGACTTGACTTGATTTGATATATGTATTTTGGAATATCAAGTTTACTCGAGATCGGTGCTCAAGCAATATCTGTATTTTTGTTAAAGGTTTGAGAACCTTCACATCCGGGTGACAGGTCCTAATGTTGTGACAGCACACTGGGCCACTTTTGTTCGTCCGTCCGTCCGTCACAGAACATGCCATAGTTACACGACAATACAACATGACATCTCTGCAGGGATTATAAACAAAACTCGAAGTTTTTGAGCGAAGCAGGTGAAGTGAATGGAATGCTGTTGCTATTATTACATTTTGTTCTTTGTGATTGGTTGGCTTCTTAACTTTTTTTGAAATTACGTTAAACTTTTTACGTAAAAAGATTATTATGTAACTTTTCCCATACGGGAAGGCAGACCACTTTTAGCTAATTCCTCCTAATTACTTGCCAAGGTTATAAATAAACGCCATTTCAGATATTTTATTTATACTCTGGTCATTTTATTCGATCGTGATCAAGATAACATTTGTTGCCATGAAAGTATTGCCCTCGCACATCCTTGGACTGAATCATACAATCATCGGCCTAGTCTGGTGACACGCATGATACAAATACCTATTGTAGATAAGAAAAAAGTGGCCAGGTACGAGTCGGACTCGCCCATGAAGGGTTCCGTAGTAGCATCATATCTTAAAAAACGTATTAAAAAGGGCTTATTTTATTTTGTTTAAGAGATACATAGCATGTATATATTTTTAATTTTTCACTCTCTTACTTTACAAGTTAGAGGGGAGGAGGGGGGCTCAATTTTTCCTCTTTGGAAAGGTCGTCTCTTTAACGATTTACATTGAGGAAAAACGGTTTCAGGAACCTCAACGTTATTTTTAAAGACCTATCTAGACACCCTACATATAAAAAGTTGATGAAAAAAAGTATAATTGGTTTCAGTTTCATGTATGGGGAGCCCCCCTTATTATTTTTTGTATTAAAATCGTAAAGCGGTTTACAGAATACATTTACGTACCTCAATTGTGTAGTCCTAATAGTTTTGGAATAAAGTTGCTGTGACATAGGGACGGACAGTCGGACAGACGGACGGATTGTTTCTCTACGTAACCCTAAAAATACTACGAAAACTTGATTAATTAGACCTATTCATTATGATAGGCTGATAATTGTGACATTTTCTGTATCTGATAAACGAATAAAGAGATACGAAAGAGATTCTATTTTATTGATTTCGCGTAAGATTTTTATGGGTAATATAACCTATTTGTTGTTTTTATTTTGGGCTCTGGAATATTTAGTAAGTACATAGCCAAGTATCTTTAGACAAGGCATTGCACCTGCAAAACATGCTGGATGATCAGGAAAATATCTAGGGCAAGTTTCTAGCTTCATCTCACTAAAACCACAGATTAATAAAGAGCTAAAACTCACGCTGTCTATTTCTTAACTCATACGTACCTACCTACTAATAGCTGGTAAGCAATTACCAAAAACCGAGATCACAAAAACCTGTTTGGTTATCCAAATAAAGGACCCACGGACCCATATCAATAACCCCAACTAAAAGCACGTAAAGTCTCTGAACCAACAACACAAATCATCCTACAATGAGTTAATCCCAAAATCAGCGGTAGCTCCTGTCCGATTTGCTCATAATACTCTTCAAACTCTTTTGTCAGAAGTACAATGGTATTTTGTGGTTTGGTAAAGTCGGACAAAGGGTTGCTTTGCCTGTTTGGCACCTTATCCACTCGTGATAGAGCTTAAAAATCTACTTATACTAGTAGAGAAGGATCTCGGTTTGGCATACAATAAGGACTATCTCAATCTTTGCTAACAGACTCTTTAATTTGTAGTAGCAACATAGGTCATTCATCATTCACTGGTACAGAGCTGGTTACACATAGTATTTAGGAAGTAGAGAGAGATTCAGTGCAGCACTCCTGCAAATATTTCAAAGACCAACAGCCTATCTTAATTCGTTGCAGTTAAAGTTTAACCAGGCGTTACCCATTGGTGAACGAGCGTGGTGAGCGCGTATCGCGTTTTGTTAAAGTAGAACAATTAAGTACTCAAACGAATGACAATAAATAAAATATGAATGACTATTCATTTCAGTTTTTATTAGTTCATGACTTCATGCAACATTTCTAGTTCTAGTGTATGCGTTTTCACACCGTTTTTAACACTAACGTTAATCTATGCAATAAACGGTGGTGATTTATTTGCAATTTCGAATTCGCCTTATTTCACGTATGGCTAGGATAGGAGTTAGGTACTGTCCATTCTAGGTTTGCTGAAAGAAATTTTGATTGGCTTGTGAATCCTATAAATCAAGGGTTTGGATTTCATTTTTATTCATTCCTCCAGGGAAAGCTCGTAGTAGAGCTCGTCTAAGCTGAAATGACGCGCCCCACTCCTTGGTTTTGTATTTACTTGTCATACAAAACCAAGGAGTGGGGCGCGTCATTTCAGCTTAAACGAGCTGTAACAAGCGGTGAATTAGCCAACAAAACTGACACAACAAGGACTCTTCATTCTCACAAAATCTGGTTCCATTCGGTTTTAAATAAAACACATGTTAATTTATTTACACTTTGTTTTAAAATTAAATTAAGTAGGTAGGTAACTTAAATATAGTTAAGCTCCAAGTAGTAAACATAATTATGTACATTGAGGTAAAAGCTTAGCTTAGCAAGAGTAAAGCATATCGAACACTAATAATGACAATAAAATGATAGGTAGATACATTTTTGCTACTTAAAAATAACTTAAATGTTTAACGCCTATTTAATTGAATTGCTGATAAAGATAAATCAGTAAAGTAACTAAAGTGTGTGATAAAGATGTATATAGTTAAGGTCGTCTTATGACTGAATAAGACTATCTTATCATCATCCAGATTATCCTATTATTTTAGTTATAAAGGATTATAAGTTTAGGTATGTTTACAAAAATGTATTATAATAAATACCTAGTTAAATCTTTTTTTTTCAAGAAGAAGATGGTAGGGCTGAGCCTTTGCCCGACTTGGCCGGGGCACTGGCGTGCCTAAGATTGATTGATAATTTCAGTAAATAAATATTGACTTAGATTAAAGATTTGATTAATCTTAGAATGACCGCAGATCGCAAGAATTAGCGGTCAATTGGAGAGGCATAATGTTTATCAGTGGACGTACAAAAGAAGAAGACGAAAAATCTTAGAAGATTGTTAGGAAATGTTTAGGATACGATTATCATGATGACAAAAAGCTTTTAGCTACAGAATAATTACATAACCCTAATTTCAGAACCACTAGAACATAGTTCTTTCTTTATATAGGAGACCAATATAGCTAAAAAGTGTAGGGACTGGGTTAAAATCAGCGATCACAGATCACGGTCTGCGATCACAGATCACGGTCTGCGATCATTAGCTGCTGTGCTGGTCACCCTTTCAACAATTACAGATTATAACTTTTATGTGACAGATAGATATGCACTGTAAATTAAGTATTTGTTGAATAAACGATTTTTTCAATTTCAAAGAGTTTGTAGTTTCCCATTGATGAGGATGTAACAAATTCAGATGATGATTGGAATAAATACCTAACTACACTAAAGATTTACGATGACTCCACCTAGGATATAATCCTATTCGATAACTCAAATTACAAATACATTATAACTTCACAGTTTTGATTCCAACATTTTGTTTAATAATTATATTCTTATTCATTTGACAGCGATTAGCTTGCCCGCCGATACGGACAATTTATATTAGGAAATGTCATCGCAACTGTACCTCCTTCACCACCGTTCAAAAGACGTTATTCTGTATTTGGATGTACAGTGCCACCACCTAATCTAGAGAATGGAGCGAATCGCCACTATCTACGCCAACTGAATCAGGCATTTAAGAACATTGAACTACTATTACTAGCGTATGGTAGCTCAATGTTTAAGAAGCGGTTGAGTTCCAATTGCAATGCGTTTCCCAGTGCAGCATAGGACCCCAGCAAACACTATAACAACTGACAGCCGAAGTGACGTTCTCACAGTGGCGTCAGTAGTTCCCTGTGGCTGTTCTCTAGATAGCTTGGTCAAACTAGATTTTGGTTGGTCTGTACAGTCTTCCAATGATATTTTGGCAGTTGAGTGACGTTAGAGTTACAGAGGGGCAGTAGTTCTACACAAAATAACGCAACGAACCTGTCATTAAGCGTTAGTTCCACCTGTCACCGTCCGCCAAAAGTTGGAAAGCTGTAATTTGAGTTAGCGACTAAGAACTCTGGCTTAGCCTGTCCACACTTTACTGAGCATTAGTATCAGTGCGCTGGACTACAGCTCTAAATCCTTCCTTATCGTCAGCAGTATAGTGGACTGTCCTCTGCTTGCCGTCAGCATCCATCACTGTGTAGTACCCCTTCACAGAGTCTCCGTCTCTGGTCTCGTGGGCTGATTTGGAGTCCCCCGTGTGCTTGTCCTGCAATTTGGAGAGAAAGTTGGTGAGAATTGTGTAATTTGTAGCCGTGCGTTTGCTTGACTTGGCGGGGGTACTACTGTGCCTCCAAGTTTCTATAATAATAATACATTGCCTGCGCTTCTGGAGGCGAGATCAGACTAATGACTAAACTAAGCGAACTGATTAAAATTTGGTGTTTGACATTGGAATCGGTGGTCACCATGCAAGAGCTATAGGATTTGAGGTTGTCAAATGTTGTTAGTGCCATTTTTTGTGGTTTTGACATCTTCCAAATCGCTGTCAATATAAAAATATAGAGCCAATATAAGATGTAAGTAATTAAAGTACAAAATAAATGGCTGTCTTGTATGTAAAAGTGCATATTATTTAGACGAGTCTGGACGTTTTTGGGATCCTGGTCTATTTATAGGTCGTCATTCAAAACACGGAAACGCCCTTAAAAATACCACTAGAGGCTTAAACACCTTATGACCTTTTAAACAAGCATTCAATTACCATCTCTAAACCTTCGTTATTAAGCCTAAAATGGCTGTCAAATTAACTAATCACCCTGTATTGTCTCGCTAACGAGATTACTGAGTAAAGTCACGCACTATGATTAACTCGCATGAACAATTACTGATACAGAATTCTAAAGGCGTCAACGTCAACTTACCAACTAAAGTGTACACAAACTCTTGTTCTCTCTTGGCTTTGGAATCGGACAGAGAGTAAAGAAATTAAGTAATTATAGTGCGTGAAATACATGACCTTGTCACTTGACACGGAGAGCAAAAACATTTAAGACAATAGTTAAGGTTTACAAAGTTATTATGATTTGCCTTGATATTAATTAGGTAGTCTGGACAATGAGCAAATTTTAATATTACAATATGCTATTCGACTGTTTTAGTCTAACAAAATAGATACGGAACTTTCAAAATCATAATTGTGTACAATTCAAATTCTTGCATTCTACCTTTTGATCACGACCTTGAATAACGACATCGTATTTTTACGTGAAAACTTTAAAGACTCATTCAGAAGATTTTTCATTACGGATTTTAATGTTCCTTTGATTAATTACTACTTATGAAACAGTTAAGACTCTATCCTGACCAAAAGAGTTTGTTGGCAGGCTCAAGATACGTTTATTCAGGGTCGTGAGTCGAATATTGGTGATATCGTTGAAACACTGGGTAGCGACTCGCCGGGAATTTGTAGATAGACTTCAGCTCCTTGGTAGACTCGTGACAAATCCAGCTGGTCCGCTTGTCCAGAAGTCAACAAGAGATATGATTAGCGCCAGGAGGATTTTACAACTTGGCGTGGAACCCTGGAAAGAGATTAGTGTGAATAATAGGAAAACAAGAGCGCTACAGCGCCCAGCTATCAGGCGACGGCTCCTCACTCGGAGACTTCCGACGAGGGCCCTAGGGTAATTAGGATCTAAGAGTGCCGCAGTCCAATAAACACTCTAAAGAAAAGGGAAATACACAGAGAATATAAAATACACGAAAATAAGAAAGACTAACTACGAACAAATGCTTACCCAAAGGTTGGGGATTATAGAGATTATTTATAGCAACAACTGCTCTGTACAGCAACTCAAAATTCAGCTCCAATATAATACAAAAGGGACTAGCCCATCGCCGCAACTATAGGTGTGACTTGAAAAATTGTGCAGAAGATAGGTACGTCCTCACTTTTCGGAGCTCAAACCAGGACTACGTCAAAAAAACAATCAGCTGCCAGACGAGATACGAATTACGAAATTTCTAAAGTTTACTTTTTATCTGGCTAATACGCCAGTAGCCAATATGGTCAAGGAGGTAGTACGTTACATACCCGTCTTGTTTGGGTAGGATTTTACCTGATAAAATCCGCTAAGATACTAACTAAACTAAACTAACTTACCAAATTAACTACTTAAGATAAAATTCTCTAAAGCTCGCCATCTACAATGTCAGAGAAATAGATAACCAACAGTCTAGCTCAACTACATACCAACATCACACATTCGTACAACAATCAGACATCAGAATTCATACTAAGTTCATAAAAGAGTTCACACTAGCATCGTGTAAACGCAGCCTTACACACAGGGTGCCATTATTATAGCCAAATGCACACCCAGACTAACTGTCAGAAGTTGAAAAATAAGCAAGATCCCTTGAACTAAAATAAGAACCTTAGTACATAGACGTCCCGATAGCTTAGCTACTATCGTAACGCAGAATAACACCATGAGGGGCAGCTCCCTCAAGTGTTCAAGACTACCTGCACCGTTAGTGGGTGGGTATTCTACAACAAAGAGTAAAAAAGTAGAGAATTATAGTTCAAGAGGCCATAAGCTAAAGTAACAGACATTGCAGAGTAACGTTACACAATAAAGAACTTTTACATAGCTGTAGATGTAGATGGTTTTAGAATACAAGGGTCAAAATACTTATTACATACATAAAGGAATCGTTCAATAGTTTAACTACTATCAGTCCTATCATGAAAGTAAGCAGAGTACACAACTAATGTACGAGAAATCGGCCGTTAAACACTAACCTTATTTATTATTTAATATTCCGAATAGTTTTCCTACTAAAATCTTCACAATTTAATAATTTATTTTTCGTACTGAGAATTTGGAGGAAAATATTTATCAACAATAATAATTGTCATGACAACGGCTGTCAGACTGCGACAGAATGTAGAAATGAGGTAGGTATCCAGACAAACGATCAAATATACTCCTGTCAGACAAAAATAAACACAACAAAATATACAAGCTACGAAAAAAAATCTAGTGTTCTACGGCGCTCTTATGGCCTAAATACCCTTGACCAGACGTAAAACTCTATCACCAATATTCCCTTAATCTGGGCGCCATTGAAACAGTTAAGACTCTATCCTGACCAAAAGAGTTTGTTGGCAGGCTCAAGATACGTTTATTCAGGGTCGTGAGTCGAATATTGGTGATATCGTTGAAACACTGGGTAGCGACTCGCCGGGAATTTGTAGATAGACTTCAGCTCCTTGGTAGACTCGTGACAAATCCAGCTGGTCCGCTTGTCCAGAAGTCAACAAGAGATATGATTAGCGCCAGGAGGATTTTACAACTTGGCGTGGAACCCTGGAAAGAGATTAGTGTGAATAATAGGAAAACAAGAGCGCTACAGCGCCCAGCTATCAGGCGACGGCTCCTCACTCGGAGACTTCCGACGAGGGCCCTAGGGTAATTAGGATCTAAGAGTGCCGCAGTCCAATAAACACTCTAAAGAAAAGGGAAATACACAGAGAATATAAAATACACGAAAATAAGAAAGACTAACTACGAACAAATGCTTACCCAAAGGTTGGGGATTATAGAGATTATTTATAGCAACAACTGCTCTGTACAGCAACTCAAAATTCAGCTCCAATATAATACAAAAGGGACTAGCCCATCGCCGCAACTATAGGTGTGACTTGAAAAATTGTGCAGAAGATAGGTACGTCCTCACTTTTCGGAGCTCAAACCAGGACTACGTCAAAAAAACAATCAGCTGCCAGACGAGATACGAATTACGAAATTTCTAAAGTTTACTTTTTATCTGGCTAATACGCCAGTAGCCAATATGGTCAAGGAGGTAGTACGTTACACTTATAAGATTAGGTTACAGCCAAACTAATATAGAAATTAGTCCTAAGCCGGACCTACAAATATTTTTTGCCCTCATGAATAAATTGATCACTCAAGCTATCTAATTTGTAAACGCAAAAAGCCTTCCTGCTTGCTATCCTTGAAAAGTACTACAAGTAGTCTACCTTTCATTCATTGTTATGTGCATAGTGCATTATATATAGCTAAATTAACCATTGCGAATTCCGAATAACACAATGCCAAAGTAAAAGTTACTATAGTCTTGAGATGTCAGAATTCTGATGACAGACATACAAAATTGCTATAATATTCGTACACCTGTCACCAGACTGCTGATTGCTCGAAATCTATAATACGCGTAAAATGTAGTTTGCAAAAAGATATGACCGCCTTTGATTCTGTCGGCTCGAAGGGCCAACTTTGAAGGCGATGGTCATTGGGTCATCGGCATCACAGGATCCAAATAAGTTGATGACCGAGAAAAAACATGATACCTTTTTCCAAAAAGGATCGCAACGCAATGGCATTCGTTTGTAAACAAGTTAATTCAAGGGTGCAGTGTTTCGCTAACTCTTTGGACTATCATACAAATCGCCATTTCATATTTTGAACTTATTACCGAGCAAAAAGGTTGAAAAGTTTGTCCGATTGCACTTCGCCTATATTGTTTTATTATCATTATCATATTGTATACTCGTTGGCCTCTTTGGTCATGCATTGTGTAATCGGAATCGACCACACCTCCGGTAGTATAAATTAATATCGAAAGAAACGGGATCGGCCATTCAATCGTATCAATTATTGGTTTCTTGAGAATCGATATTATTAAGAATTTAGAAATTATTAAGATTTCACTTTTCTTTACATAACACTTTGGCGCACAAAACCAACCTACACAGAAAAAAAACTATAAAAATACTTTCATGCAAAATACAAAAGCGAGCTTTATATTTTTTCAGGAATACTAAACGTAATGACAGAACACAGTAAAGGAGTAATATTTAAGTGGGTGGAAAAAGCTCTGATTAGTTTTGAGTAAAAAATGGGATATTTGGATGTGCGATACGAAAAATCTGAAAATTGCAAATTTCTGACTTTGTACAAAAATATATAATTTGGTTTATATGGATGACATAACGCTTTTTTTTAATGTGAAAACCTAATTACCTACTACACATGTTATGGTCTCCAAGTGTGATCGGAAACCTTGGTGCGTGAGTCCTACTCGCACTTGACGGTTTAGAAAGTTGATGACCTTGTATCGATAAGATGAGCGTAATTTGGAGTTGCATATTTCTGAAATGAAGATAATTCTATTTACCATTGCCAATAAATTTAATTACAAATTAATTGTAAGTTTTACTTATTTTATTCCGATCTGATTTAGTTTGTTTCAACAACAAGTCAAAAGACATACATAACTGACTGTTATACTTAGCTAAGCAGTAATTTTTCTAACATATATTTAACTGAACATCAAATACACAAATTAAATTATAATTGATGATTGACTTGCAATCAATCATACGATACGAACCCACTTTAGTGCGCTTCAATAAATAAGAAAGGAACGAGATAAATAAACACATGCGTCCTTTGGCAAGGATTTGGTAAAATTCCTTTGACCCAGGCCCTACTCCGTTATTTGACTCCTTGAGTTTACAAAAACCTGCAATTTACTACCAAAACCCAGACCCAAATGTCCTATTTGATCCAAAGTGTAAATGTGTTACAATTAGAATTCATTACCTACGCAAAATTAATCGGAAAAAATATAAACCACAACTTTAGACCATAATATTTGAGAACAGAGTTCAAATACGAAGCAGATTTTGCACGTACCGTTGGGTGGTACCTACATAGAAAATCGTGGCTTGTAGACTATGGTCAAAACAGACAATGGTCGAAACTCGGAATAGATCAGTCAAGATTTGAGATAACATTTCATTCAGTGTAGTATCTATTGAATGGTTTATAGACAGGTTTATAGGAATGTTTGTATGTGACTGACAGGTACTGTTTAAGCGCAGACACGAGGAGGTCAACATCTGAAACGGTGATTTAACTTGTGCTATGATCAGGGACGGATTCCGGACTAAGATGGTAGCCCAGTGACCTTGGTCCAATGAGTAAAGAAAAGTATGACCATTTAATTGGAAGTGTTCTATTTTTGACGAATGATCATTTGATGGTCATTTGCATTTAAAAACTTAAAGTTTATGCTTTTCTTTTTTTCCAATCCAATCAAGCGACAACGACGGTAATTTTAGGTATTCATTCATGGAATATCGCAACTCAACAATAAGGTGAAATGGGTGGTCAGGGTAGGTGAAGGCTAAATATGAGCGAAGCGAAGCCCACTCTATAATTCGTGTTTATTTTGACATGAGTCCTAAGAACAAACAATTCTCCCACTGACACAGGGGAAACGTTTTTTTATTCATTCGACGTCATTTTGCTTGCAGAGTTGGCTCCTGTCATGATATTTTTGGTTCATGACCATGGTTGGCACTATTAGGCACAACCTGGCACAACACAACATAATTGATAGTTATAAAGTACTTAATTTGCTATTGCTGTCATTAATCAACATATATGTATAGGTAAGTCTACTACATAGTTGGGAAGCTAAATAGGTTTTTATTTGGAATAAGTTTCGTAAATAATGTTGAAGTTGATATAACATATTTTCATGATAACCTTTGCATTACAAATTAAGTTGAGTAGATGCCCTGTGGTTAGTTGGTCTTTAAATGTTTTATTACCTGATCTAGGTCTAGTTAATTAGCTTAGGTAGACCTAAATGCATGTGAAGTTAACGTTGATGATGTTGATGAAGATGGACCGGACCTACTTCAGTTATTATTATTATTATTATACTTTATTGCACAAAATAACAAGATTGTTATTCATAAAATGTTCAGTTGTACAAAGAGAAAGATTAGATATAAATATATCTTTTGAATTGTTGTTGTAAACTCGTTTTACTATTCTCGTAGCAAAAGGTAAACATATGGCCAGTGCAAAAAATTTAGTTAACAATTATAATGGCCATTGCGTACGTTTTTACGAGATTAGTCTTCCAGAGTGTTCCTATGTCTATTAATGTTATATTACATACACTTTTTATTATTTCCTTGGATGTTGGGCACGGATTTTGATTGACATAATTTACATGTAGTTAAAAAAAATACAAAAACCTTTATTTCCAAAACAACAGTTTGCGAGATTACAAATTACTGTTGGGATCCACACTAGGTCTAACTTGTAGTTAAAAGTTTTTGACCTCATATTTTGTTTATACAAATTACAAACTGATATTGCATTAATGTAACACATTTATTGAACGCTCATTGAGTATGCTAGTCCATTGAGTGACGTCACCGGTGCGTGACGAGTTTGTGACATTTCGCTTTCTCCATATTACTGAAATTTTACGCGTCGCGTCGACATTCAATGGGTTAACTACGCTGAGTCTCATAGTAAATCAAAATAACGAACAAGCGTTTCAAGAAAAGGTAGGTAGTGCCCTAGCGCTTCGCTTGGCTAGTCTTGGCGGGGGCACTTCCGTGCCCCCAGATAGATCGCTCTATTTAGTTTTGTTGTCAACCAAGACCTTATGCGTATGCTATCACTGGACTATCTGTCAGATGGTCAGCACTGCAGGACATATCCTTTGGAACTTGGTTTGCTGGAAGAGGTCTCTTATATAATTAAAGATAAGCTCGCCTTTGTAGGTACACTATTTTTATATATAGTTTGTTTTCTCAATATTTTGTGTGCAATAAAGGAATAGGTAATGTTATTGGTAATGGTAATGTTCCCGTTTGGTAATATAACATTCACCAAGAAATGTACCTACCTATCCAGATGATCCGATTAGGTACATTTTTAGGGCAATTATTTTGGATTGACAAATAGCCACTTAAACTCGTTGTTGGAATCATTCAAGATATACACAGAAGAAGATTATTGTACTCCGTTCAATAATGCTTTGCCATGGTCCATAACATCTCATTACGTAAATTGCCATATTTACAAATTGTATCAGCATTTGCGTAAGATGTTACAATGTGTTACATGTCCGTTAGAAATCGCATTTTATGGCAAATGGTGTTTGACCCTAATTACCCACGGCGACATTTTTAAAATTAAGTAGCTTTAGTAACTTTATTAAAGTTAAATACACTCCACTTGTTGTTCATCATCATCAATCATCGATGTCAAAATTTAAAGATACTTACACAGGGTTAGGTATCCAAAATTGTTAGAAATAATGAATCATCTAGAATTCGAAATAAAAGCAGATAGTAAAGAAGAATTTAGGGCGTTTTGCGAAGCAACTTATGTTAAATTGTCTTAACCCTTTCAGACTAGAGATTGTCATTCTCCTGGCCGAAAAGGAAACAAAAAAGACAATAAAATTAGGGGAAATTAAGTTCTCATCCCCTTGCAATAGACATTAATTGACGTCTTGGTAGTCACTGTCAAAGATGCCTGATCGATCACTATATAGTGCTTCTGTGAGTCGTAGAACAGTTTTAACTTTGACATAAATCATACATTTTGGCAGAATCGATCGATTTATGACGCTTAATTAGTGCAGTTTCTAAAAGCCGCCCTTAGAAGTGAAAAGGAAGATAATATATCAAAAACAAATCAACTCACATGTACTCCATAAGAGTAAGTATACTTCGGATGCCCATCAAACTCTTCCGCCGCCTCATATCCATAATTTTCCGGATCCCTTCTGACATACTCCGGCTCCTGACGATGCCTCTTCGCCTTCACCGCCTTCGGGTATTTCACCTTCTCATTCAAGTACTTCAACCCTTCACTGTCTTTCAAGTCAAAGATCCCAATCTTCGAACCTACTTGGTAGTACGTTTTCTTGTCTGGAAAACTGTACCGAGTGACGTAGATTGGCGGTTTTGTCTTTTGCGTGGGATGTTCGATGTTGCTGGTGTATTCTTCAACTGTTTTCGGTTGATGTCTTTGCTGTTGCGACTTGCTGTGGTAGCTATGAGACGTGTCGGATTCAGCTAGTTTGTGGTAAGCTCTAGCTCTTTCGTGTTCGGGTAGTTTTGTGTCCTTGTCATCGATGTAGGACAGTATGACGTCATCGAGATGGCGGTGAGTTTTGTGAGCGTATTCTGGCTTTTTGGAGCCTGGTCCTGTGTCGTCGTATTTGTTTTCTATGGCGAACTTTATTTGGGCTGCAGAGGCTGCTGAGGGCTTGTATGGTCGTATGGCGGTTGTTGCTGATACAGCCAAGATAAGGGCTATCTGGAAATTAAATAAATGTATTTTAATAATAATAACAACAAACATACCGTCACGCGCCTTTTTCCATATAGGGTGGCAATGGCAAGGCATAATACTGCGTACTTGTAGCCAGTTTTACCGCTCCATTTTGCGTGACAGGAGGCTAGGTAATCGCCGCAGTTACGAATTGATTAAGGTTTCCTCACGATGTTTTCTATCACTATTCCATATACACCGGGATTAGAACCTGCACCTCCTGCGTGAGAAGCAACACCTTAGACCATGGAGCTCTGTATGCTCTCTTTTTATCTGATGGTTCTCATTTTGAGGTTGGGTGATTGCATTGATTAGAGACTGATAGTTCAATAGTTCAACTATAAATGATAACTTCTAGTTGTGTTCTAATTATCTTTCATCTGAATGCACAATCTGCTTTAATGCATAATTGAAACAAAAAGTAAACTTTAGAAAAAAACGACTTCCACAAACCCTATTTGATTAGATTGAGTTTAATACAAACTGTAACCCCTTATCCCCCCACCATTGGGGAATTAATTTTGTCAAATCCCATCTCAGTGCTACCCCACGCTACTAAGGAACCTCTGTACAAAGTTTCATGGCTCTAGGTCCACCGGTTTAGGCTATGCGTTGCCTGCCCGTCAGCCACGCATTGTATTTGTACCTAGTATTGAGCAGATCTGGTGGCCATATGTGGTCTTCATCAGCAGTTCCGCATCACAATATTATGCTTACCATGTGCATTTGCACGAGTTATTATGAAAAACACAAAAATCACTATAGGTCTGCCTATAATATTTGAAGAGTTCCCTCAATTTCTCCAGGATCCCATCATCGGATCCTGACCTGGTGTCAATGGGACCACCCTTGAGGTATTACCTATACGCCGAAAAAAGATTTGTTCAAATCGGTTCATAATTGGCGGAGTTATCGCGTAACAAACATAGAAAGAAAAAAAAAAAAAAAAAAAAAAAAAAAAACGGGTCGAATTGAGAACCTCCTCCTTTTTTGAAGTCGGTTGAAAACGCAACTTTAATGTCAAACTGTCATTTCCCACGAGGGCATCAATACCAGACTTTGAGTGTCATCAAACAAATCGGCCGATGTGCATACCGGCCGGCCTTGTGTGCTCTGTTCCACTAACCCAAAGTAAGCACCACTTATCCAGTAATTAATTCACGGTTGGTCATTATTACTCGGTCGTGGCAACTCGTGTTTTACGAAAGTGTTTGTGGTTATGTAATTGTCGGATGTGTGCTCGATAAACGGGCGTTTCCGACCTTCTGTGTTTCGATGAGTTTTAGTTTCTGCCAAGCTTGAGAGACTGATTTTAGTTTAGTTTCGACTTATGTCATACAGGGTGACATTAAATTAGCTGACGACTTATTTGCGACTATATGGGCAAAGTTGTTCATAATGATGGGTATATAGGTAGGTACTATCATTCCCCAAAATATGGTCAGCTAATTTAATGTCACCCTAGATGAGTACTCTGTTCATTGCTTTAATTAACTGGGTATTGATAGTTCGTTAATATGTAAGTATGTAGGTATAAGCATTTTTTTCAGTGTCAAAAATGTATGAGTTTTGACTTTCTGAGATGTCAAAAGTTAATTCAGATCGTTAGTTAGTGTTAGTTAGTGTTAGTTAGTGTTAGTTATGCTAGGGCTTGTAGGCCCTAATAATTTGACCATATCTCATAGTCATCACAGTCGATACCAAATGTCGTAAAAACTCATTCTTTGAAGTTTTACGTCATGTAAATAAATATGGCAAAACGTAAGTGTTCTTTAAGGGTCTTTTGTGGACGTTAGACGAGCTAGTAGCTATGGGTAACAATTTAAATTACTTCCAATATGACCCGCTTTGAACTCAATTCATAATTCATAATTTCTTTATTGCACACAAACAGTTACATAGGACAGTAAAAAACATAGAAAACGTGTACAAAGGCGAGCTTATCTCTAAAAAGAGATCTCTTCCAGCTAACCAAATAGGGATGAGACAGGTGGATTGCTCAATTCATTCATCAAAACTGTCATTTTCACCGAGATAGCTTGCAGACATGACAACGGTTTATCAATTCGAGCCTCAGAGTAATGGAAGGGTAAGGTGTAGTAATGGTATGCAACAGCAACGTTTTTTCTCAGATCAGATCATGACTTACTTTGTCGTGCTGATGTGAGTAAAAGATATACATATTACATATATGCGTGGGAAATGTACTGCCGAGAGATAATAAGATTATGAAAAGTGACCTAGAAAACCCTACGCAATGTGGAGACATTCCACAATCAGAGTGTACTGACTCAAAAGGTATACCTTTGTTTTAAATAGACTCTGTATGATCCCCACGATACAGGCTTGCCTAGTGTGTGGACAGGGAGCACTTATCCAGTGAAGAGCGCATAGATACATTTTCCTTCGAAACACAACTCACAAATTTACGGGTGGCGGGGGACGAGGTAATAGAGCTGCGATTGGTCAGCCGCTGCGAAACTATCTGGCGGCCCGTCATCGTACATTTTAGGTTGCGTATGCGAACGCTTGTTGAATACAACAAACGTTTGGCGAGCCGCATTCCCCCGCAGGTGCAGTCAATTGGATATTATAGTCTCTGTGTTGGGATCAAGAGTACTGCTTTTGTTTAATTTTAATTTTGCGCTTGAGTCTTCACATTATTTAAATTATATTAATTGTTTGCTTTTGTTAAATAAATAAATATATGATTAGATTTGTGTAAGCTGCCCGACCCGCCCTTATCTACATTTTGGGCTAAAGTATGTAGTGACTAGAATAAAGACACTAGGCTCTATCTTTAGCTACTAAAGAGGAAGTAAAACCCATTGGTAACTCTGGTTTCACAGGCGGGTCACAAACGAGTTCGCAACGAGTAGCGCACTGTACTCTGCCATTTGACTTCACAGGAATTCAGTTAGGGTTAAACAGTTTATTTTCGGGAGCTTACTGTACAGAAAGTTCTGTACAGTAAGTCTAAGGTACAGAAGGCCTTATACTAACTTACTATAATAAATAACATAATAAAGCGTCAGGTCTTTTATCAGACCGGGTGGCAGAGGCATAATTGTGTCCACTCTTAGCCAGTGATTCAATCTGGAGGCACGGGAGTGCCCCCGCCAAGACGTGCCTACTCCATTTTGCGTCACAGGAGGCTATGCTTTACGCACTTTATTATCTTGTTCAAGTTGCAAGCGTTCCAGCCATAACAGTATAATGACATTGAATAATGTTGGAATGTCCAATTGTAGATCAGGTTACTATAGTCTAGGTCAGATGAAGTAACGATGAAGGCGAAAAGGCTCATAACTGTTTGATGGTTTCAATTACATATATCTACATGAGTATCAAGTAATTATTCTTTCCATTCATTAATTTTGAGCTATTAAGTTTCGTACATGACATTGAAATGAAACTATCTGGGTCAGAGCTATTAATCAGAACTTCTATGCTAAAGATGATTGATGACCTTGCTCTCTTTCTCGCATTTGGTAGCGTAGCTTGGGGTGAAAGAGAGAGAGGTGAAAGCTCGCTTAGAGTGGAAGAAACTTGGCGCGAAAAGCACCAATGAAAGTTTGCTGGGTTCCGTTCGAGGGCATTTTTTTCAAAACATAAAGAAAAGTGAGGACATGTTCATATCGCTGCGGTGTAGTGTGGTGATGTGCTAGCTCCTTATCATGCAAGATGGAGCATTGGATATGTATTATCTAGCTAAATGTTCACGTGAAACGCGTGAAACTGTGCCTGTGCCTTCTCATATAGGAAAAGGAGTGAAGTCATGGTGCATCATAACTCATAACATAATTAAATTAAATTAAAATTAAATTGTTTATTTTCCAGACAAGAGTCCAATCAATATAAAAATGTCAAAAGTTAAAAATTGTTACAATATTAAAACAATAAGAATTAAAAACAAATAAATAATAAGATTCAAATTAATTAAATTTTAAGATTGAAATAAATAAATAAATTGTCTATAATAATTATAAGTAATTAGTTCACACGGCACACGCGTAGCACACAGTTTCACACCCCACTGCACTGCACCTTATCTGGTGGTCAACCCGGTGCCGGTCGGTGGTGCGTGATAGTCCCGCCATGTCTGGTGAAGTGGGCTGCCCATCCACTGACGAGCGGCGCTCAGGATGGAGTTATTCGATCCGTCGATGCGAGCACGCGCCCCAGCCGAGCGCAGGCGCAGCAGTGCCGCCCAGCCTGGCGCGCGGCCCGCCGCGAACATCTCGCTGGCGCTGCACCAGGGCGGCAGGCGATGCAGCGCGCGCCACGCGTTGTTATACGCGACGCGCATGCGCCGCATCGCCTCCACCGTGTGCGAGCACCACAACTCCACTGTATAGACGCTCGTGCAGTAGGATAGGAACAGCTGCCTCTTCACCCTGTCGCTGCAGCGCTGGAAGCGCCTGGCGAGCATGTTGGCGCGCACGGTTATGGCGCGGCGCTGGCGCTCGATGTCAGCTTTGTCGGACAGGTCAGCCGTGATAATGTGTCCGAGGTATTTGACTTCCTCGACTCGGTTCAGTATTCGCCCGTTGAGCTGAAGAGGTATTGTTGTGGTGGGCGTATGCGCTGATTTTATCACCATATATTCGGATTTATCAGCGTTGTAAACCATGTTGTGATTCTCGGCATATTTTTCACAGGTGGCTAGCAGTGTTCTCATGGCAGCTACCGAAGGGGCCAGAAGAACCATATCATCCGCGTACGATATGTTGTTCACGAAGGTGCCGTTTATGGAGCAACCGACCTTGCTATCATTAAGTTTTTGGGTTAATTCGTCCATGTAAATATTGAAGAGTACAGGTGACATAGATCCCCCTTGTCTCACGCCACATCTTAGGCTTTCCGGTCTGGAGAGTTCCCCGTTCCATCTGACGACGTTAGTCTGTGTACTGTACCAAGTGTCTAGGATCTTAACTAGTGGTTCTGGTACCCCACGGTCGCGCAATTTGCTCCACAACAGCTGGTGATTAACACGGTCAAATGCCTTGCTGAGGTCCAGAAAGCAGGCATACACCGACGTTTTACGGCTCTTGTAGTACTGCGCAGTCTGTTTAAGAGCATATACAGCAGTAACAGTGGAGTGGCCGCTCTTTTAAATCCCATCTGGTGTGCTTCTGTATGTAAGTGAGGCTCAGCTTTTGCGTGTATTACTTTTTCAAGTAAGCGAGCAATTATAGAGGCAAGTGCTATGGGACGATAGTTGCTGGAAGCAGAAAGGTCCTTCTTGGTGTTCTTTAAGATAGGTGTTACGACCGTGTTTGTGAGAGCTGAAGGTAGGTAGGATGTCGTAAGGATATTGGTGTACAGCAAGGCGAGTGCCCTGATTGTCTCCGGTCCGCTGTGTATAATGTGCTCCACGGAAAGACCGTCCAAACCTGGAGATTACTTACTTACTTTTTGTTTATTTGTTTATTTGGGAAGAGCCCATAGCACAAAACATAACCCTCCCTTCTGAAGGCAGTTCGGGTAAAAAGATGTACAGTGTACAGCACAATAAATATCTTAAACATTATGTTATTTTTTACATTTTGCATGTAACATTTCTGTGTAAGTATGTAACATTTGTTAGTTTTTATTTTTATAAAAGTTTGATTGTTATACGAACTAGGGGCTACAGAAGTTACACTGAGAAGTTCTTTAGTTTATTGCTTCTAGAGCAGGTTTTAACAGCGATTGATTGATAAGCTTCTAATCTCAATTCACCTAACTTTAACAATAGACAATAATTGTTTTATTGCAACTTAATACGATCTGAATTCATAGCAAATCAATAATGGTAAATGTGAATTGAAAACCGGACCCGGATGTGAGTTTATTTAAAGTTATTTCGAGACAATTAAATCCGGGTTTCACTACAAGTTAGGAACATGACAAAACTTTACGATATCTAAGATACTATGTTTTATTAAAAGTATTCTATGTAGCGTGCAACAGAACAAAACAGTTCTTATTTCATTAAAACAGTTCTTATTTCATGCGTCGTAGAAGCTACATAATACAACATAGCGTCACGTTTTTTCCCATACGGGGTGGCATGGGCACAATAGTGCCCACTTTTTAACCGACTTCCCAAAGGAGGAGGTTTACAATTCGTCCGGATATTTGTTTTTTTTTTTTTATGTATGTGCCTCGATAGCGCCTAAACGGATGGACCGATTTGGAAAATTATTTTTTTGTTTGAAATGGTTTACCTTCCCATTGGTCCCATTGACACCAGGTCAGGATCTGATGATGGGATCCTGGAGAAATCGAGGGAACTCTTCAAATATTATAGGCAGACCTATAGTGATTTTTGTGTTTTTCATAATAACTCGTGCAAATGCACATGGTAAGCATAATATTGTGATGCGGAACTGCTGATGAAGACCACATATGGCCACCAGATCTGCTCAATACTAGGTACAAATACAATGCGTGGCTGATGGGCTGGCAACGCATAGCCTAAACCGGTGGACCTAGAGCCATGAAACTTTGTACAGGGGTTCCTTAGTAGCGTGGGGTAGCGTAGCACTGATATGGGATTTGACAAAATTAATTCCCCAAGGGGGGGGGGGGTGATAAGGGGTTACATTTTGTATTAAACTCAATCTAATCAAATAGGGTTTGTGGAAGTCGGTTTTTTCTAAAGTTTACTTTTTGTTTCAATTATTAACTGAATATAAAGGTTACAATATACTCAACACTTTTACCTAAAAAAGAAGAAATGTTCAGACCGCAAACAATCTCGCTAATAAGGAGTTAATTAAGTGTTACGCGTTAGTTATTTAGTGAATTTGCAGGTGTGCCGACATTAATTAAAACTATTATCGATTGGTTTTATTCATACCATTTCCGTTTACAGATTTATTTGACTTGCATGATCTGGTACTTCCGTGGTGGGTACAAAGAAATATGCGTCACGACTTTCCCGTTTAAAGTGGCAGAAGCACAGAGAGTGCCCACCAGGGAGCACTTATCCAGTGGAGAGCGCATAGATACCTACATTTCCCTTTGAAACACGACTCACCAATTTTCGGGCGGCGGGGGACGAGGTAAGAGAGCTGTGATTGGTCAGCCGCTGCGAAACTGTCTGGCGGCACGTCATCGTACTCAGGTTGCGTATGCGAACGTTTGTTGAATACAACAAACGTTTGGCGAGCCGCATTCCCCCGCAGGCTCAGTCAATTGGATATAATAGTCTCTGGTGCCCACATTTAGCTGGTGAAACTATTTCTTTGGAGTAACCTATTTATTTTGTGTACATAGTGTGTACAACTGTACATAATGTGCATGGTACGGCTAATGTTAGGAGAGCGACTAAACCTTAGTTTAGCCGGCTAATGTTAGGAGAGCGGCCAAACCTTAGTTTAGCCGGCTAATCTTAGGAGAGCGGCTAAACCTTAGTTTAGCCGGCTAATGTTAGGAGAGTGGCTAAACCTTAGTTTAGCCGGCTAATCTTAGGAGAGCGGCTAAACCTTAGTTTAGCTGGCTAATGTTAGGAGAGCGACTAAACCTTAGTTTAGCCGGCTAATGTTAGGAGAGCGGCTAAACCTTAGTTTAGCCGGCTAATCTTAGGAGAGCGGCTAAACCTTAGTTTAGCCGGCTAATGTTAGGTCTCCATTTACGTTTAATTTGTTCATGTCAACCTTACTCGAAGGATAAAGGGAGATTCACTTCGCTCAAAAGTTCTACATTGCTTATGGCCAATTCTGGCCCCCATGCATTCATTGTAGGAGTAGGAACCAAAGTTAGCGTCGTCGCTAATACAGGGTGACATTAAATTAATCGACCATATTTTGGGAATGATAGTACCTCCCATCATTATGAACCTAACTTTCCGTACAAAACATATTTCATTTATACTTTATTGCACAAAAAACATTAAAAAAAACACGTAACATTTAAGAAAGATATGTACAAAGGCGCGCTTATATCTAAAAAGATATTTCTTCCAACAAACCTAGGCATGACAGGAAAAAACAGATAAAGACATAAACATATGGCCGCAAATGAATTTTTTTTTGTCACCCGAACATTGACCCTATCAGCTGATTATAAGTTACCTATGGGAGACCCAAAACTTTGATAAATTGGAACTGCCCATGCTACAATATTTATTTTCTTACTCCCGGCCACGGCATCGACGAAACTTTATAGAGCTTTACAGTAAATATGAATACTCCTTTATTTTTATAATGATTTGATCAACGATACTAAGTTAGGCTCTGAGGCCCGTAATAATAAACCGCTCTCAGCTCTGAGAGCTATCTCAAGAGCATGAAAATGAATAGTTTCGTATGGCGATACCGTCATTGTGATGTCAAAAGCTAGTAAGAAGCTGAGACAAATCTCAAAACCTTCAGTAAAGTTTAGAGCTGTAGCATCTTGTACTATCTCCCGAAGACAAAAGTGGTTAGAGTTAGACGGGAGATGGTACAAGAGGATCTTAACTTTTATAACAGCTCTATTTAACTTTTATCTAACTAACATTGTAAGATCTTTATGTGTATGGTGCGTAGTATCTTCCTATTGTTTTAATTGCTCTTGTTAACATGTAATTTCAGATGTTTTATAATACTAAGGTAATGTGTGGGCTGTTGTAAAACATATAATTACCGTGAATATCAGCATTGTGTTTGATGACTAAAAACTTCACAAAAACTCAAAACACGAAGCAAAAAATCCACCAACAAATTAAACTAAAACGAAAACTTCCACATATTCAAAAATCGAACAAAAAAAGTCGAAAAGAAATCTCCGTTTAGTTTTAAAATTCAAATTAGGAACGCGGCCAATTGGCGCGAACGCTGCCACTCGAGTGGCGGGAAACGAATCAAGAAGTATAAGACTCGGGACGGAGAAAGTTTTGTTTTATAAAGACACCAGCAAAAATGCTTCGACACATCGGAAGTTAACAAAAACGACTAATCAATCAGGTAAACACGAAATTTGTATGCAAATGGAACATGGTTTTATTAAAGATCACCCCAAAACCTGGTTATTTTTACCGGTTATGCATGCATGCTAAGAGTGTTATACAATTAGTGGCAATAACTAATGGTTTAAGTAATATTATAGTTTTATCACATCTTAGAGAAGACGACACAGACAAGCGTGTGAATAAATCGATTTTAAAATAGGCTTTGGACTAGATTAATTGGTTGTTCTAGATTCTAGTCTAGAACTCTAGTCTAGACTGTCAATTATACAGAGTGGCATTTAATTAGCTGACAGTGACGGTACCCATCATTATGAAGAACTTTCCCGCGAAGGAACATATGGTCGCAAACGAAAAAAGTTTTGGGTCTCCCACAGTAACTTGAAATCAGCTAATCGGGGCAATGTACTGGGGGACGAAATTTTTTTTATTTGCCACTACATAGAATGTTACTTGGGAAATGTTATTCATAATTATGGGTACTATCATTCCCCAAAATAAGGTCAGCTAATTAAATGTCACCCTGTATATCTACCTATGGCTATTTTTTTTAAATACATTGTAAGAATTTTGTAATTTGAACCTACCTATATTACAAAGTATTTTTTTTTAAAGTATTTTTTTATATTCTCTTTTAGTTTATGTCATGATGTATACCTACTATTCTGAAATCTAGATATTTGTTAGCACAAAGGGACCAGACACTTTGTAACTTTACTACTACAAGTATCAAATCCTAACCGATGTTTAAAAGTTTCATAATACATAACTCAAGACAATCAATAGTGTCGAAATTGCGTTCAATGCAAGCCGCATACCATTTTAGATAATTTCCTACTATCACTTAAGTTCCCCATTGGCACTAACAAATCCTTCACTTACCTGCCATTTTCTTCCATAGCCACATTATCTTAACAAGCAGGCAATCACAATCAAGTATCGATTTAGGTGTCGATGATCCAAATCCATCCAATAAGAGGGCGCCACTTGCTCACTGTTGCTACTAAATCGATTTATTTATACGCGTAATCCGTCAATATTCAGTCCTAGTCGTTTGAATGAATGAAGTAGTTTATTTCAGGTTTACAGCTCTTATATAACATCCAGTGATGAATGAGACAATGATGATATGCAGGATGAATCAATCAATCAAGAAATTCCATGCAAATAATTAGGTAACTTAAATCTCCGAGCTTAAAGATTACTCAGTATTTTTGAAACGAAATTTGACAATAATGGATTTTCACAGGTAATTGCTGGTCGCTAAAACACGACGGTAATGGATATTCACACGAAAAACTCTACATAGACCCAATACCACCAGCTGGCAATTTACGCTCCACTCGGAATCCCCAATAAAAGGTTCATCTATGAAAAAATACGTGTAATTTCGCCAGCAAAGGCGATGGAGGGGGAGGCATAGATCCATCACCCCCCTGTCACATGCCATTAGCCATGCCTCGGTGGTACTATAGAAATACTTAGGTCTATTATATGGAATGGAAGTGGTTTTCGCAAGGTTTTTGCTATTGAATGGTCTCAGACTTGAACTGTGTTTTTTCGTAGATTGTACCTAAGGTCTGTACAGAAATGTAGGTTATTAGGGAAATAGCGCCGTTTCGCTAACACGCATATTACCACTCTCAAAGCTGAGAACAGTTTATTGTTACGGACTAAATATCTAAATACTTACTAACTACCTTCTCTTCTTCTTCATCATCAGAGGGTCGTCGCAGTGCCTGCACCTGGCCCACATGAGCGGGGCCTTTGTGCATTTCCCCTGCGCCCGCCATTTAGTTCAGCTATCTCTTACTCCTTACCTCTACCTTTAAATCATTTAAAAACAAAAGGATTAAGAATAGGTCCTCTTCCTATGGTAACTATAAACAAATAAGTATGTTAATTTGTTTTTATCTCTCTAAATTTTTAAACCGATTTTTTGCTAACAAAACAAACTTCCTGTAGGCCATGTCTAAACCTCAGCCACCATAACCCGATGATTGCATTTAATTTCATTGCACTTAGTTCAAAGGGAGCAACCCTCTTTCAAATATTAAATCGGCTGTTTAAAGTGACGCCTCGTTGGGTTTAAACTCGCGGATTAGGTTTCAATAACCCTTAAAAGTGGGGTTTTGTGGAACTGATCCTGTTTATTAAACAGTGTTTAGACGCAGTTGACTGAGAAATTAGTTAATTAATGTTACGTTTATAAGATTTATTAAATAATTTATAGTTTGACATGTGTTTCGTGCTTTCAGCTATTTAAACTAGGGTGGCAGAGGCGATCGTGCCCACATTTTGGGTGGCAGAGGCGATCGTGCCCACATTTTGGGTGGCAGAGGCGATCGTGCCCACATTTTGGGTGGCAGAGGCGATCGTGCCCACATTTTGGGTGGCAGAGGCGATCGTGCCCACATTTTGGGTGGCAGAGGCGATCGTGCCCACATTTAGTCAATAATTTTATAATACCTAAGTACTTCATTAGTTTCTTGTGTTTGTAAAACTAGTTATAGCTAACTTCATGCTATCTGAAACAACCCATTGCCGCCGGCCGCAGGCAGCTATGGAACTAATTATGATCCTCTCGAGTTTTTCTTTTACAAAAAGGTCAGTAGGTAAGCACATAAACCACAGTTACAAACTTATCAAAAACTTTTGCACAAATTAGCCAAGTTGCTAAATTGTCTACACACTTTCAGACGGCTACAAGTGTCCTACAACCAAGAGAAGTGATGGATTGCTTACTCAAAGTTTTTGCTTAAGCTTGTTAGACCATTTAGAAGTTTCGAAAAGTACGAAAAAACCCTTAACAAATGGGGTGGCATTGCTATGCTGAGTCGGTTGCCTGTCTGATATGTGGTAAGTCCATGAAAAATTTTGGTGTTACTAGCAGGCAATAACGTGAGAGTAATTTGTGCCTCTGCTACCCCGTACGGGAAAAGGCGTGACGCTTTATTTGTTGAAAAAATATATTTTACTTACATTGTTTCATAGTTTTAAGCTTTTTATCTGGCTGGATGTGGTATCTTCTTTTTGATGGTGTAGTTCTGGCCACGCCCTTTGGTGTAAAGTGTTATGTAAGTGAACGAAAATATACCAGACAATTTATATTTAGACATATCAAGCCAAGCAGAAGCAAAAATTTCAATCACCTCTCATTTTCAGGGTTCCGTACCCGAAGGGTGCCAAACGGGACCCTATTACTGAGACTTCGCTGTCCGTCTGTCTGTCACCAGGCTGTATCTCATGAACCGTGGTAGCCAGACAGTTGAAATTTTCACAGATGATGTATTTCTGTTGCCGCTATAACAACAAATACTAAAAAAATAAAATAAATTTAATATTAAGGGGGGTTCCCATACAACTAACGTGATTTTTTTTGCTCATTTTTGCTCGGTATTGATAATGGTAGCAGGCAGACGCTCAAAATGTTCACAATATATTGAGTAGGTATATTATTTACATAAAAAATAAATAATTAAATTAAAATTAAATTAATATTTAGGGGGGGCTCCCATACATTTTTTTTTTTTTTTTGCGGTTTTTTATAGATAATGGTACGGAACCCTTCGTGCGCGAGTCCGACTCGCACTGGCCGGTTATTTATAGATAATGGTACGGAACCCTTCGTGCGCGAGTCCGACTCGCACTTGGCCGGGTATTTTATTAACAAACACAAACCCATGTCACCAAAAAAACTCATTGAAAAAAACTCGTATAGGTACTCCGATAATGCTCAGAGTTACCGTTCGTAAAGAAAAATGTCAATCTCCAATATATGGAATGAAAAAATATATATTATAATTTCGGTGTACACCGACAATGGTGGGTGATCGATCACTTTGGTCCTATGCGCGGGATTTTTGGAGCAAACGGATATTGTTGAATTTTCTTATTTATATTTTTGCACGCTCCTGTCTGTCAACGAGGTAATAATAAAATGTGCCTTGTATAGAGAGAATGCTGCATTCATACATACCAACCATATCAACTGTAGTTTAAGTACCAAATATCTTGATTGTACCACCATGGGTGCACCATCCCTCTGTTACAGACAACACATAACATAGCGTCACACCTTTTCCCGTACGGGTCGGCAGAGGCACAAATCGTGCCCACGTGGTCGTGGTCTCTGTGATGTTTAGATTATAAATAGTTTCTGTAGTTGTACCAACTTTTAACTAGGTAACGTTCTATTCAGGCTGAACTGCAGTGAGAAAGCAGTGAGATTACATTATATAGTTCAGTCTGTCTGGGTTTCGTTGTATGGAGAAATTCGAATAATTTCCCGGCGTTTGAAATTTGGTATGTGATGAAGTTAGGTAATAAATATTTATAGATGTAAAATAATCCAGGTATTTTTTTTACGAGAAGTTAGGTATTTTCACCTAAATAGGGAAATCCTGTATAACTCTCTGTGAATATGGCCTCGGCCTGAAATACTTTCTGTATACTTACATTTGTATCATTTAACATAGGTATATAAAAAAATCCAGCTTTTTATCCATTTTGAATATACCTAAAATTACCTTTTTAATATTTTTCACTCTAGCTTCTACAGATAATGAGCTCTTTAATTTATTTACTTTTAATATGTTTTGATATCCTAAAATACATAATTTCGTTTTGTAATCCAGGCGATTTTCCTTTTTAAACATCGTGAAAAAGTTTTTCCTGAAATACTGAGTGTGAACTAAAGCTCTTTCAAATTTTATTCCTTTTTTAGTTATGACTCGCTGTATTACAATAGATTTTCCAATAATCCAGTTACTTTTCCAACTTTTATTTACTTTTTGGGATATATTCGCAGATTAATGCTGAAACACACTCATAGCCAATCCGTTCCGCGTAAGCAAATGCCACGCCCCGCCCCTGCCACACGCACACATGACTGAGACAGATACCTACTAGAACTGGTTTGCCAAAGCGCCCGGCCCGTCGCCGCTGCCGCCTTGCACGTCGCGCTGCCACGTATTTATACAATATGTAAAAGTCAATAAGTACTTTAATTAACGGTTTTCATTTATTAACTGGTTCGCCTACACATCTTACATAACAATAGTTCGCCATTGTTCGGTAGTTCGAGCGGTATGCTTCTGCAAGTGCGGTTAAATGATTAGATATAATTTCAATACAATATGTATAACTTAACCTAACTTACGACTACAAATAATTAAATTAAATAAAGTATACTTTTCTTAATTTATATTAATACACACTACATATCGATTTAAAAAAAAAACGGTCAAGAGAGTCCGAACAATTAATTGGTTAGGTACTTAGGTATGACCGATGTTTTGGGTTTTTTTCAGCATTCTGATTTAACCAATCAAAGGTCATTAATTAAACATTTTTTACCCACTACCTTTGCGACCATTATTTTTCTTACCATTAGAAAACTAATTAGTCAAATAAAATTATCATCAGATGAGTTTTCGTCTGATCCATTCGTCTCTATCATACAAACAAACCATCTACCTATTTTAAGCAGAACCCTGCTGCAAAGCGGGTCCCGAGCGCTAATTTAAATTAATAATTAAATACCTACCTACCATGTATTTATCCTATTTTGCTTATTCACCGGCTACCTTGAGAAATATTCTCATACGTGTAAGCTTTAACTATAGTACTCCGAACCGTTAATTAAACTATTTATTACGTGGACTTTGCCCACGTTAGAGTGGAGCATAGGCGGTGAAAGCCTGAATTGCATATGTGAAGCCACAAATAACTACGTATCGAAAAAGTATTCGAATCTAATTTTAAGTGACTATTATGTTCAACGAGTTATGGTTGGAAATGACCTCGCTTGACTTTAGTGGCGAGTCGCGTACGGGTATGGCTTGGCAGTGTCTATAGCGAGAGCGCAAAATTGTTTTGTTTAAGGCGCGCGCGGCGCGGCGGCGCGCGCGTCTCTCGGCACACACCGTTTACAAGTAAAAACAGGTATTTTTGCGCCCCGCACGCAATTCCGTATGCAACTCCCGGCCCTGGTCTTATTATTTCTCATTACCGTCATCAAACTCTTTCTATAGGATACTGCAAACACGTACAAAAATCTATGCTTACTTAGTACTCGTAAATTTTACCTCTCTATCGGATAAACTCAGTTCCCAAATAAATACATGAACAAACAGATAAATGTGGCAGAATGAGGGCTATGGAATTCCCACTGATACTACCAATGCCTACACTAATCTCAACTCACTAACTATTTCTAAATAAAACAATTATTTAAAACCATAATCACATTATTTTTATTTTGTTTCATTTCCATATGTTAGACGTAGGTATACATCACGTGCATGTGCAAACAATCATTTTAGCAAATTCTACAGATAAACTAGCTGCAGTAGGTAACTAACATGAATGATGTACTAGATAGAGATATAACAACATTATTATTTCAGTCATCCCCTCTCACTCGCACGTCTATTGTTCGCTATTATTCGTTCCTCTGGAATATACTTCACGCAAGAACGCTGGAAGTGCTAAGCAGTGGTATGCAATTTACGACAGTGTGACCATGCACGTAAGGACGCTATCGCCTTGCATAAAACCACATCTCTTTAACGAGAATCACACCAGTGTGCACATAAGGACGCTATTGCCGTGCGCCGATCCACCGCCTCTAGCGTTCTTTTTAGAGCTCGTCTAAGCTAAAATGACGCGCCCCGCTCCTTGGTTTTGTATGACAAGTAAATACAAAACCAAGGAGTGGGGCGCGTCATTTCAGCTTAGACGAGCTCTACGTGAAATCATATTTATAACTATAACTTAAGTTGAAATTCCATGAAATGTCGCATTTCTCGCGTACACCTACAAAAAATGATGTCCATCGATCGGGAATTTAATAACAAAAAAGAAATAAATTTTGATTAAATGTCGCAAAAGGTAGACTTTCTAAAATAATTCAGTGTAAATAAATTAATGAATTATTTATAGAACGTGTAAATGAATCAACGCTAAATAAGTAACTACTTTGTTAGGGACATCATTCTGAGAAATCTTAATTATGAAACCGATTTGATCGTAGCAACTTTGTTTTTCACTTCTCCGTACAAATCAGTATTATCCGTATTCAAACTGAATTATCTCAAAAAGCCTTCTTTGAACTGAGTTTTCAATCAATGGGAATATGTTTTATTTTAGTGTACACGAAAAAGCAAAATGTTTGCTTTCAGAGTATCAGTCCCGCAGAATAACAATGACCCCGACAGTTCCATACATTTGATGGATTTTGATAAAACGTAGCTCTTATTTCTATAGACATACTGTTCATGACACTGTCAGATCTTTGGAGTTTTACGCATTACCAATCCGCGGGGCTTATGAGAACATATTTTACCCCCTATTGTAACCCCTAATGCATAGGTAATAAAAGCCAACTATTGCGTACAGGCAAAGCGTACAAGTGGCACCTAGGAAAACCGCTTCTATTACCTACGCGTTAGGGGTTAAAACTTCATAATAATAATAATAATAATTTTAATAATTATTTATTTATTTGCATAATTCATGGGCGTGAACTGTCAAAACGGGCCTTTTATTTTGAGAAGTCTTTAACACAGAAGTTCTACTATATGCATGATACAGGGTTTGAGAAATTGGGAGTTTAAGTTTGAGAGCAACTTTATTTTCATTAACTCAGTAGTCCATTTCGGGCCTAGCGCTCAGCTGATCTGCGTGGTGGAGTAAAAATCGGTTCCATAGGGAAAGTTGTTCAGAAAGATGTTCTTAACAACCCTATTTCGGCTTGTACACCCCTTTTTTGTAACATCCTGTATGTATGTTTTTTGGTTTACATGGATGACATCATAGAAAGGTATTTTTATTATTTTTTCACGTAGAAACCTAAGTACATCAGGGGGCAATTCTGGCGCTAGCGAGATCATCTCCATGGTTGAAATATCGATTTTGAGATACCGAAATCTCTATCAAAAACAAGAAAAAGCTATTCTTACGACTAGCCTTTCGACCAACTGAGATATCTCGACCTGTTTTCGATCGAAATAAATCTAAATCGAGATCGTTTTCGACGGATTTAGGCAGTATCAAAACCGATATCTCGACTGGGGAGATAATCTTGATAGCGCGAGAATCGGGGGCCAGTAACGAAGTAACAATCTCCAAGTGTAATCGGAAACCTTGGTGCGCTAGTCCTACTCGCACTTGACCGTTTATTAATCAAATAATTACTCTATAGTGAGCTTTTTTTTTCTATACCAGGAGTTGTTTTAAGTCGGTGATAGTATATTTTCGGATCAGATTAGCTACCTAATCATAATCAATCAGCACTAATTAGGAGCATAGATAGTCAGCATTGGTTGGATACTGAAATACCTACGGCCCCGAGGCACTGTGCTAGAGATGATTAATATAACCATGAATCATTAAAATTAACAAATATTTCGATTTAACTATGATATTCAATAAACAAACTTAACACAATCGAATAAAAATATCAACTAATATTTCTTATATCAACTCGTTCCGCTCGATATCGATAATTATCAAGTTGGCATTGGCAAATGGCAACGTCGCGCATTCCCGACTTCCCGCGCGTGCCGCGCGCGCTGCTTCTTTCGTCGGAGCGGCAACGTCACAGGCACAGGTGTTCGATTTCGTTCGTTACGCGTGCATTCAATTGTAGGCGCTATCTCTCTTACGATAACACACATTTTTTACTGTTGGGGATATTTGGTATCAAATAACCATTTGATAATAATATTCGATCGAACGGTGAATAAATGATAGTTCAATGTATGCTCTATTTCTCTTAAGATAAAACACATTTACTGTTGGGGCGATTTTCCTTACGAAAGTGATATTTTTATTGATCGGTCAGGCAGGTGAATGGTTGATTGTTTGTTTTATTCATTTTATTGGGTTTTGATAATTTCCTAAGAAAGTCGCGCCACGCACGTTTTTGTTGTTTTCGAATTTGATTGACAAGTTGACAAGTGATTGTGAAGTTGTTTTACAAAATATTATTATTCCGATTATAATTAATAACTTTACAGAATATTCAACCATTCATCATGTTGCCGCCGGACGATATATTATACATATCAACTTTTTTTGGTTGAAGATGTTAACCAATATTTTCAACCAAAATAATTATTGATATTTTTTATTTATCAACTAACCATTAACCAATAAAATAACCGGCCAAGTGCGAGTAGGACTCGCGCACCAAGGGTTCCGATCACACTTGGAGAGCGTAACACGTGTAATTAGGTTTCCACATAAAAAACTAAAGTGTGATGTCATCCATGTAAACGAAATTGAATATTTTTTAGAAAGACAGAAATTTGCAGTTTTCAGATTTTTCCCTTTATTTGTGCTATAAGACCTTGCTTCGTGCCAAATTTCATGATTCTAGGTCAACGTAAAGTACCCTCTAGGTTTTGATTCCCTTGCGAATATCAGCAATTTCAGCAAAATTGAGACATATGCGGTATCTTTTGATTGCGTTGACCTTTAAGTTTGATTTTTTCACAACTTTAAGAGTTCACAGACTTAAGTAATCGATATTAATTTCAACTTAATACCTCCATGCGTTTCTGACAAAAAGTCTTAACAGACGGTGAGACAGACAGACAGACAGACAGACAGAAATTTACAGTTTTCGGATTTCTTCCTTAACTTGTGCTATAAGACCTTCCTACATTCCAAATTTCATGACCCTAGGCCAACCGGAAGTACCCTATAGGTTTTGATTCCCTTGCGAGTTCCACGCGAGTTCATACAAATCCAGCAAAATTATGACATAATATCGCGGTATGTTTTGATTGCGTGGACCTAGAAGTTTAATTTTTTCACAGCTCTAAGGGACCATAGACCTGAGTAATCGATATTAATTTCAACATTATACCTCCACGCGTTCCTGAGAAAAGGGGTCGTGACAGACGGACGGACAGACGGACGGACAGACAGACAGACAGACAGACAGACGGACAACAAAGTGATCCTATAAGGGTTCCTTTTTTCCTTTTAAGGATCGGAACCCTAAAAAACAACCATTATTCTCATTTTTACGCTGTGCCACCCTCTCCCCGTCCCCTTGTCTCCCCGCGCCGCCACAACGCCGCCGCCACCGCCGCTGCCTCACCCACGTTGCGTCATCACATCACGATGCCTAGGTTAACTAAATACCTAACTATGTTGGTTTGGTTACGTACGCGGGGCGGGCGGGCCAAACTAACAATATGAACAATAGATGTGCGAGCGAGAGGGTAAATTTATTGTTTAAGTTAGGGCATGATCAATCACGATTTGGCGATTATTGCTAAGTATATTATAAAGAAATTAATTACACGCTGCCATTTTCTTGCTTGTTGCATACAACTAGAGTGGAATAATGAATTATTGGCTGAAAGTGGGCACAGTTGTGCCTCTGCCATCCCGTATGGGAAATGGCGTGACGCTATGTTATGTTTTGCATACAATTAAATTGACTCCCATACGGTGTGGCACAGGCACAACTGTACCCACTTTCAGCCAGTAATTCAATACTCGGCTAGCCTATCACCACAGCTAAGAAGCAATGAAGGTTTCCTCACGATGTTTTCCATCACCATTAGAAAGTCCGTATAACTTACTTAAGATAAATGACTTATCTCATTATGGTCAGCACCGGGATTCGAACCTGCATCTTCTGCGTGAGGGGCAAGCATGAAACTTTCACACTACACCACGGAGTTCTTAGTTATTATGTAATAATGATATTGATAATACTATAAACAGCATACATAATTGGTTTATAACTATAAACAGTTGCATACAAGTTTTGGACGGAATCCGGGTAAAATTATGCAAAGCAGTACGCCTTTTTCTATACATACGTATATTATGTTATTGTATTATAAGTATGTATGGAAAAAGGCGTATTACTTTATTGCGCTTAATTTATTGCATTCATCTAAGGCTGCACTGACTGTGTTAATTCATTATAAAATAATATATTATGTTAGTATAATATGTTTCTACAATTCTAGGCTATAAGCTCTTGGTAATAAGCAGTATAATGGCATGTTATACAAAATTACATCCGCTTTTCAGGTACACTCCGTTCACAGTTATTTTACCTCCACATATATCTGTGCCTCTCTTTCTAGCTGTCAGGATTCCGTACAGCTAGAAAGAGAGGCAAAGGTGTACCTGAAGGTAAAATAACTGTCTACGGAGTGTAGAACCCGTTGAGCAAGAGTATTAGGAATACGGCCCTGTGTGTGTGTGTGTGTGTGTGTGTGTGTGTGTGTGTGGGTGTGCTTCGACGTGTGACGTGCAGTACCCGGCGTTTGATTTGGCACGTCTCGGGGATGAGACCCGTGTAGGAAGCAGGAAAACTTACGCGTCGAGAATGTTTTCTAATTTAAATGTCAGTGACTCTAATGTACAATGCCATTAGGTTCATTTCATGTAAGCTCGAACACTTTTTCGCGCTGTCAAATATTCCTGCTAGAGCTACCGAAGTGCGACGAGTATTGATACTCGGCGTTTGAATTGGCGAGGGAGAGAGAGAGAGAGAGTGAGATGAGACCCGACGTCCCAAATCAAACGCCCCGTACTGTACTTCAGTGTGTTGTTTGTGTGAATGGACTTTAGCACTTGTTCAGACTAGCGGCGGCGGGAGCCGCGCGGTTTGAAAATTGTGCGGGCACCGTGCGGGTCTATTTCCTTAGGAATGTATCGTTCAGACACAACTGCGTGGCTCCCGCCAGACAACTGCCAAAAAACAATGGGTGAACTAACCGCGCGGTTGTGTTTGTACGATTACATACATTCCTAAGAAAATAGACCCGCGTGGTGCTAGCACGATTCTCAAACCGCGTGGCTCCCGTCGTTGTCTGAACGGGGCCTTATAGCTGGCCTTGATTGGATCGGAAATTCTTTGGTATAAAGCCGATTTTCCCCTGGATTATTGGAAAATCTATTGTAATACAGCGAATCATAACTAAAAAAGGAATAAAATTCGGAAGAGCTTTAGTTCACACTCAGTATTTCAGAAAAAACAAATTCACGATGTTTAAAAAGGAAAATCGCCTGGATTACAAAATGAAATTATGTATTTTAGGATATAAAAACATATTAAAAGTAAATAAATTAAAGAGCTCATTATCTGTAGAAGCTAGAGTGAAAAATATTAAAAAGGTAATTTTAGGTATATTCAAAATGGAAAAAAAGCTGGATTTTTTTATATACCTATGTTAAATGATACAAACGTAAGTATACAGAAAGTATTTCAGGCCGAGGCCATATTCACAGAGAGTTATACACGATTTCCCTATTTAGGTGAAAAAACATGATTTCTCGAAAAAAAAAAACCTGGATTATTTTACATCTATAATATTTATTACCTAACTTATTCACATGCCAAATTTCAAACGCCGGGAAATTAGTCGGTAGTCAAATGCCTCCTCGATTGGGGTAATATTCCCTGCATACATGGCAGGTAAATAGGATGTTCATTTTCCAAATGATTTGACAAAAGGCCAGGGGCCCGATGCTGCTCTGAGAAACGCACTTATATTGGATCGCTATCGCTTCTAAAACACCTAAAATGGCGTCATTTGGTATGCTCCTAAAGAATCGCAAATAGATTGCAAGCGTAGCGTATTGTACGCTTGCTTGCAATCTATTTAGCGATAGCGATCCAATATAAGTGCGTTTCTCAGAGCAGCATCGGGCCTCAGTAGCTAGATTCTTATACTGATCAAGTGAAGGGGCAAATAAAAAGTATTCGTATGAATCATGCAGTGACTGTAGAGGAAGTGATATACTTATTTATGCAAGGATGTAGCAAGTGGAGGTCTATAATCTCTGACTACCCCTCCTCCGGGAAAAAGGCGTGAGCATAGCACTTCTCCATACAAATCAGCTGACCCACTGCACTGGTCACAATGTACTGGTGAAAAATAAAGTTGCTCTGATCAAAATATGTATGTAGGTACCTCGATCTTCGAGTTCAAATTACAATCGTTTTAGATGACAGCTCTTCTGAAATAATCGACACAGTTGGTCAATAGGTTGATATTTTAATGTTTTCAAAACATTAATTTGAAAGCTATGGGGATAGATTTAACATCTAACATAACATAGCGTCACGCCTTTTCCCATACGGGGTGGCAGAGGCACCACTGTGCCCACTTTTAGCCAATGATTCAATTTAAACATCTATAATTCGGCAAGAAATGCTAAGACATTAAATGATGGCAACATTGGCAGCTTACTGCTTGTTTTCTTTATTGACATAAATTTGGTTTGTCTCAAAACACGCAGTGGTGCCCTAATGCATCACATACATATATGTTGCCATTATTTTATGTCCAGCATTTCTTGCCAAAGTATTAGTACCTACGACAGAATAGAGCCACCGATCTCAACAAAATAAACTCTACCTAGAGAGGTATTTCCTGCGTTCCATTTTATTCGAAACATAAATAGTTGCCACACGTTCAGACAGAATAAAAATAGCTCCATAACCACACCTCGGACACTCCATAGAACGCTCGTAAAATAATCACCTATTACTATCTACATAACCAAATGATGTTTGTATACGTGCAAATGTGTGCGTAAACTTTGCTAGGGCTGGTGGGGCGAGGCAAATGCAGCGATATTAAAGTATACGCGTCGTCCGTCACTCGTCCGGCGTTCAGCTCTGTCTATTGATCCTTTAACCAATCCTTTGACGCCAGGAGTGGGGTGCGGTATCTGAATCAGCGCGGGGAAGGGAGTGGCCGTTCTGTACGGAGTACTTTATCTCTTCTGTGCCATAACAACAAAATATCATCTAACATCCAACAGGTAGGTACCGAAATCCTTAAACCAAACTCATGCTGGTTTTACTTTGCGCTTTAGCAACTTATTTTTGTTCCTGTCGTCTCTATTTGGTCAATTTATTCAGCAACTATTCTCAACTGTTTCAAAGGCACTTAAACCTAAACACCTTCACATTACAGTCCAAACTTCAACTCTCCTTTCTACATCGGATAGTCTTTTCGTGGAGAATTGATAAAGTAAACAAAAACTCAGGGCAGGGATTTCTTACAAAAGTAATGTTTCAATATTTGCCGCCATTCTGGTCCACTGTCTACCGGCCACCTTTACAATATCATCTGACCACCGGAGGTCTGCCCACTGCTCTTTTACCTGTTCGCAGCCACTGTTGCTGCCTTGGTCCACCTTCCGTCCTCCCTTCTGACCAAATGTCCCGCCCATCGCCACTTGAGCCTGCGATTCGCGTTCCCACGTCTGCGACTTTGGCAAGTCTACGGATTTCAACATTAGGCACGCGGTCCACGAGACTGATGCCTAGCATGGCACGCTCCATAGCCCTCTGTGCGACTTTGATGTTGTGCATATTGGATTTTGTGAGTGTCCATGTTTCGGCACGTAAGCACAGATTACTAAATAGTTACTACGTAACAGATACTTCACTCAGTAGGAAATTTCCAATACCTACTGCTATAATAGCCTACTCCGTCGCGTCAGCAACCGCTGCATGCTAAAATGTGCCTAAATGCTCAAGCGTACAGTTGTGATCGCCTCGCACCGCGCGATCTCACACTATCGCAGGGCTGCCTCGCATCGCAGATACTCGTACGATACGAACACAATTCAAAACGTGCGTGCGCTTGGCTTGCGACAACCGTACTGACTTGATCTGCCGGGCCATAGCCGGGCGCCCGAGAGCTCGGGCGGGCGGTAGGTAATTATAGCGCGCGAGTACATTCAGAATTAGAATTAGAATTACGTTCATTGCTTCCATTCACATTTGCTCTTAAATCAAGATACAATGTTTGTGGGCCCTGTCCATAGGGCACTGCAACAGTAGAGAGGTATATAATACTAAGGTATTTTAAAATATTAATTATTGAGGTATATTTATTTGAGGGTGTGTATGTGTATGTGAGGGTGTGTGAGAGGGTGTGTGATTGTGTGTGTGTGTAATTGTGATGTACTTGCATATATTTATAAGTTAATATTTAGTATACATATCTGTGTTTGAGTGTGATTTTAAGTTATTTATTTGTCTTAAATGATGTGTCTATTAAATATTCATTAATACTGTAATATGTTTTATTTATAAGTTAATATTTAGTATACATATCTGTGTTTGAGTGTGATTTTAAGTTATTTATTTGTCTTAAATGATGTGTCTATTAAATATTCATTAATACTGTAATATGTTTTATTTATAAGTTAATATTTAGTATACATATCTGTGTTTGAGTGTGATTTTAAGTTATTTATTTGTCTTAAATGATGTGTCTATTAAATATTCATTAATACTGTAATATGTTTTATTTATAAGTTAATATTTAGTATACATATCTGTGTTTGAGTGTGATTTTAAGTTATTTATTTGTCTTAAATGATGTGTCTATTAAATATTCATTAATACTGTAATATGTTTTATTTATAAGTTAATATTTAGTATACATATCTGTGTTTGAGTGTGATTTTAAGTTATTTATTTGTCTTAAATGATGTGTCTATTAAATATTCATTAATACTGTAATATGTTTTATTTATAAGTTAATATTTAGTATACATATCTGTGTTTGAGTGTGATTTTAAGTTATTTATTTGTCTTAAATGATGTGTCTATTAAATATTCATTAATACTGTAATATGTTTTATTTATAAGTTAATATTTAGTATACATATCTGTGTTTGAGTGTGATTTTAAGTTATTTATTTGTCTTAAATGATGTGTCTATTAAATATTCATTAATACTGTAATATGTTTTATTTATAAGTTAATATTTAGTATACATATCTGTGTTTGAGTGTGATTTTAAGTTATTTATTTGTCTTAAATGATGTGTCTATTAAATATTCATTAATACTGTAATATGTTTTATTTATAAGTTAATATTTAGTATACATATCTGTGTTTGAGTGTGATTTTAAGTTATTTATTTGTCTTAAATGATGTGTCTATTAAATATTCATTAATACTGTAATATGTTTTATTTATAAGTTAATATTTAGTATACATATCTGTGTTTGAGTGTGATTTTAAGTTATTTATTTGTCTTAAATGATGTGTCTATTAAATATTCATTAATACTGTAATATGTTTTATTAATTAATATAGTTTTTAATGTGACGGAGGCCTGACGTAAGTGAGGATAGGCAAGACACATGGTCAAAGACCAAAGATCCTGGCTGTATCCGTCTAGTGATTTCATACATACTTTTTCCAAATGGGTTTGCAGAAGCACGCAGCAGTTACAACAGCGTTTAGCCAGTAATTAAAATCAATTTTTGAGAAGCTAGATCCCCCAGTCAACCACCATCTCGAGATACGGACCTTACACTATCATAATTCCATTATTGCACAGTAACAATAAATACTAACAAAGGCGAGTTATTTTTAGGGTTCCGTACCCGAAGGGTGCCAAACGGGACCCTATTACTGAGACTTCGCTGTCTGTCCGTCCGTCCGTCCGTCTGTCTGTCACCAAGCTGTATCTCATGAACCGTGGTAGCTAGACAGTTGAAATTTTCACAGATGATGTATTTCTGTTGCCGCTATAACAACAAATGCTAAAAAACAAAAGAAATTTAATATTAAGGGGGGCTCCCATACAACAAACGTGATTTTTTTTGCTAATTTTTGCTCGATATTGATAATGGTAGCAGATAGACGCTTAAAATGTTCACAATATATTGAGTATATTATTTACTTAATAAATAAATAATTAAATTAAAATTAAATTAATATTTAGGGGGGCTCCCATACAACATGTTTTAATTTTTTTTGCGGTTTTTTATAGATAATGGTACGGAACCCTTCGTGCGCGAGTCCGACTCGCACTCGGCCGGTTATTTGTAAGATATCTCTACATTCCTTATCAACTCTCCCTCAACAGTCTTCAGTAGTATTTGTTTGGCGCGCGAATCACAAATGTTTGCAACTACCCCGGTTCCCGCCCGATCCATCATTCTGTCATCGCACGTCCCGGGGTGCGGACGTCTCCCGACAAACAATAGATTTAGCTGCAGCCCAACTGAGGGGAACACGTACGGTTTTTGGTCTTTGAATTGATCTGTTCATTGTTCGTTGATTGTGTTTAGTTTTGCTTGAGTTTCGGTTTGAACGATTTTGGGAATCGGTTTGCTACTATTGATTGTGATGTCTTTATGTAGGTAGGGTTTTGCAGATATGTTCTAATACCATGAGAACTACTACTTTTCCGTTTACACCCTACTGACCACCTTGTCAAATTAATCGAGGTTGACGTAGAGTAGACCGTCGTGGCTTGTGCAATAGAACCTTATTACTAACAATTACATTTTATATCCTAATCTAGGTGTTTGTTTACACAAGAAAGGGACATGTGCAATAAAATTCGTATCAATACCCTAGTAGGTATTCCTAGTATTTTGGAGTTGACCGGCGGCGGCGGTAGGACCAAAAAGCACTTTGACACTGCTACTGCCATCTATGATTGATCAGTGGTCTAAACTACACGGAAATTTTGGTAAACAAAAACTATTGAACTTCCTAACAAACGTATATATTTAAATAACAATTGCACTATATTAAATTTCCATTCAAGCTTGATTGCATCTCATAAACCACATTTAGCAAAATCCTGTCAACTGCTGAAGGTTTTTTTGAAAAAAAAAATAGTCTACAACATTGAACATAAATTAACATATTTACAAAAATGTATAAGCTGTGGAATATTGCGTTTCCCCCTACGAGATTCTCGTGTTTATTTCTCCACCGCCTGGTTTATCCTGAAAATAAAGAAAGAAAATTAATATCAAGTTTTAACTTCAACCGACAGATGGCGTTGTTCAATGGATACCAACTTCATGTTTGGTGTAACAAAAATGAACGAGCGGATTAGAGCCGCGAGCTAGCGGGCGCGTGCGTTAGAGGACGCCACTTTGAGCTCAATCAGTCAGTCCTGTGATATGTGCGGCAAACGTCAAATCGCATACTTTTTTTTTTAGGTTTGAATTTATGAGACGGGTAACAGTGACAGGATGTAACGATGATGAATGAGTGAGTGTTTGAATAAATGGTGAGTGAATTAAAGAAGAGTGAGTGAATGCATTAGGTACTGAAATAAATAGTATTGTGTTCCGCTTGACGTTCGAAGTCCTTTAATTGAGAGTACATCACTTCCGCCAACATCGTCCGCTAGGTGTCGCTGCTATCGTGCCGTGTTTTCGCGCCTGAGTACCTGTCATAATGGGAGATTTAAAAAAAAAAAAACACCTTCAGTAGTTCCAAATTCGGCACTAGATGTCGTAGGCCAGACATGAGTGAAGAAAAGTTGCCAGTCCAAATAATAACAACCGAGGAACATAATCTGTGGTCGTGTGATGAGCATATGTATGGAACGCGATACAAATATTACTGATAAGTACTACCTACCTACTAAGACTTATTCGCGAAACGGTTAACGGACGGAATGACAGACAAGAACGTTGGTTGACACGCCGCGCCGTGTTGCCCTATGCCCTACACACACGGCAAACAGTCTATCGGCTGCGTTAAAAATCGGTCAAAAATTACTGTGACGACAACAGACTGTGTCATATGAATTCATGTCTATACAAAGCTATCTGTCGGAAGCTTTCAGAACTATTTTTAGCTGTCTGAAAATCGCCTATTACAGTTGCGCGCTATTTCAAGCTGCCAAGGTAGAAGTAGGAAGTGGATTCGTTCTTTATTGTTGCATTGTCCTTCGACCGAGACAGACGTTCCTAGACCGTCGCGTTGTAGTGGAAATCCGTTATTAACTACCAATTGCATAAGCTGTTTGGCAACCAGTCTGACTATAAGGTCTTTGCGGGTGCGGGTCGGACTCGCACCATCGTCGTCTGTGCCTAAAACGGCAATACCTTCAAACTCTTCGTCAGTCGTCTCTTGCTATCAAAAAATGTCAGGCGCTATTGTATTGAAATACAACACCAAATTACAAGCACACAACCTACACACACGGGACACGCCTGACATAAGTAAGACACTCATGCTGTTTTTTTTGTTATTTTTCTTTCTTTTTCTTCTTTTTGATTGCATAGTTTGTTTATATAATGAAATCCTTAATTGGCCTCATTTTAAGATCATTTTTTAAGATTACATGTAAGCATGGCTGTGGATTTTTGTTGATGTAATAAAATAAAATAAATTGACTTAATACCTACAATTTAATTCTAAGCACCCTTTTTCGTGTATTTCAGTGTTGTAGTTGCTGCAATAGAAATGCGGTTCGTGCTGGAGTGCCCGATGACGGACAGACGGACAGCGGAGCCTTAGTAATAGGGTCCCGTTTGGCACCCTTCGGGTACGGAACCCTAAGAATTACATACCTATTTTGAATAGATGGACGACTTGGTGCAAAAAATCAGATTACAAATCAACTGCTCCGGCAGAAGTCGCCCGTTATTTTATCTAACCTATTCTTATCGCAGAAGACTCCTGCACAAGTCAGCTATAGCTTACCGTACTATACTCCTGCATAAGTCAGCTATAGCTTCTGTCTGCGAGACCTTGTCTGTCAGGGTTTCATCAGGTCATATCGTTATATTCTGAAAGCAATATCACCGTCTTAACCGCTACCCCCTAAAGCCTATAGATATGGGATGCAAGAGTCGTCATAAAACACCTAAGAGACAGATCCTAAAAGTAAATGTAACCCATTAATGTCCCCACCGAGGGGCACAAGCCTTTACCCGGATCCGAGTAAGATTGAGCCATACTCCACCACGCTGGCTCAGTGCGGGTTGGTGGAGGGGTTAGACGACTACTACATACTACGAAGTAGTGATAACAGCCGGGACCTACAGCTTAACGTGCCATCCGAAACACGGAGTGTCCGATAATGTACTTAAGACAAATTAATCATCTCATTGGTACATGGTCAGCACCGGGATTCGAGCCTGCATCTCCTGCGTGAGAAGCAAGGTGAAACCCACTAGACCACGGAGCACCCAGTCACAGATCCTAGCTTATCTAATTTATAGAAAGTCTCTCAACGTGCGGCCGCCCTCCTCTTGCTGTGTTGCGCGCGCAGGGCACATGATCCGACCCTTTTTCACTGTAACCACAGATACTATAATATTAAACTAATACAGACAGACCACCTAGAACAAAATATGACACCGGCGTAAACTGAAATTCTACGGAAGCTTCTTTAGTTCGAGGCCATTATCGCTTGGTGCAACACCATCGAAAAGTTGCAAATACCACGAGATGGCGATAAGATATATAGAATTTATTCTAAGATTAGCGCCGCCTAGAAGTATGTTAACTGAAACCATCGCGTTTAAAGTACAAGTCTTACTCCTCACGCCATCTCTTTTTTAGGAAGGGTTACTAATTCTAATTTGTATGGGATGAGCACCCTGTGCTGTAACCCTGAAAGCTTTATTGACAACTCTGACTCGATAACCTGCATCCCGTATTAGGTTCTAAAACAGACTCCGATACTTATCAACAGTCTAGTTAGTCGGACCTTACGGTCATGTTCACATCGCAATATTGACCCGGTAATTTGCGTTTTGCTTGCGTGAACATATAGGACTGTCCAACGTATAGGACTGTCCAACATATAGGACTGTCCAACATATAGGACTGTCCAACATATAGGACTGTCCAACAACCCAAATGAACAGTCGCTTTCGCGTTTTTGTTCTACAACATCGTCGTACCATTATTGTTATTGATTTCATTGATCGTAAGCTTTTGATTTATGTTATATATGAGTTACACGCCAAATATGATTCATAGCACAGTCATACTTACTGATTATAACAACATATCGATATTTATTATATATGAGTTACACGCCAAATATGATTCATAGCACAGTCATACTTACTGATTATAACAACATATCGATATTTATTATATATGAGTTACACGCCAAATATGATTCATAGCACAGTCATAATTACTGATTATAACAACATATCGATATTTATTATATATGAGTTACACGCCAAATATGATTCATAGCACAGTCATACTTACTGATTATAACAACATATCGATATTTATTATATATGAGTTACACGCCAAATATGATTCATAGCACAGTCATACTTACTGATTATAACAACATATCGATATTTATTATATATGAATTACACGCCAAATATGATTCATAGCACAGTCATACTTACTGATTATAACAACATATCGATATTTATTATATATGAATTACACGCCAAATATGATTCATAGCACAGTCATACTTACTGATTATAACAACATATCGATATTTATTATACAGGGTGTTGATTTGTAAAGTTACGCCGAGCTCAGAGGTTGTTATTTACATGATACTGAAGCTAAAAAAAATATTTAAAAAAAATATTTTTTGTTCAGTATTTTTTCTTTAAATTAATTATTTATTTAAAAAATAAAAATAAACATGTAATTGTGGTCTGAAAAGAGTCGCACGGGATGGGGTGGGGCTCAGGGCACAAGGGAGAGTCTGTTAGCATTTGTGCGCGGTGGCTGGCGGGGGTATCCACACTTTTAGGTAATTTCAGGAAAAATTTCCGATGGTAATTTATGAATGAAAATTATGCGAAGGAAAATTCAAACTTTTATTTTGTCATCAGCGATACGTAAATTATCAACCCTGAGTAGGGCGTAACTTTACAAATCAACACCCTGTATATGAATTACACGCCAAATATGATTCATAGCACAGTCGTGCATTGTTAACAGATCAACTGAATTCGTATTTAACGATCGATAAACATCTTGCTGCTGTTTCTTTTCATTGCCAGTAGATCAACGAAAGTACTTTACTACGGGTGGTGATGTACCTGCGGTTGCTTACCCAGAATGTGTAATAGAAGTGTGTTGTTAAATAGAATAAGTCAACTAGGTAAACTGCCCTGAACTATGGGTAGACCAATTATCAGCAATGTACCTCCTCCTCTGTTTGTGTTCAAATGTGTGTGATGTGTATTAAACTTTAAAATTAACTAGTACTGGAAAAAGAAACTGATGTTTAACCAATGTACTACTGAAATATTTTCGATTATTTACCTTATAATATTATATGTTAAGAGTAACACAGTTGGTACAGTACAATTTACCTATTATTAAACTTAGTTCCGGATTGCGCTCAGCCGTGGTGCGGCGGCGGGGCATGGTGCGGTGGGCAGGGGCGAAGCTGCTATTGCTAGCCGCATAGCTCTGTCCCTGTCCACCGTCCCATGAATTTCACGTCGCGCGCGCGGATGTGGGCAGTCCGGGGGTATAAGGAAAAAAATAAAATCTTTCGCATACTCTTTCGTTCTCCACTACCGCATAAATTAAAAAGATTATATTAGGATATCCTGTAATTGGCATTAGTACTAAGTAAAATTAACTCTGCGATAGATTAAGTAAATATATGCTGTTGGATACTAATAAACAAATACAAATACAGTCATACTTACTGATTATAACAACATATCGATATTTATTATTTATTACCCACACATTTATTTTTTGCCTGTCGCTACCAAAAGCAAATAGTAAAGTACAATAGTAGATCACCTGCAAATCTAATTATACCTATTCTCATATGATAACATATTGAAACTTCTTGAAAAGTCTTGGATGTTTATATGTTTGTGATGTCGCTGTTTCTGGTTCCCACGACACAGGGTATCCTAGTGTGGGGCCAGAAGCAATGTGTGTGCCTGTATGTAAATGTTTTTATTGAAACTTCTATCCATACCTATCGTAATCATATTGTTGCATTCTCCTTTCCTTTGCAAAACATGCTCTACATTCAAGCCACCAGGAGATAACAAAAAGATCTCAATTAAAGGACTTCGGACGTCAAACGGAACACATGAAATATTGGCGGAATTACTGTAGGGATCCACAGTAGAAGCCATTAATCCAAAAATTGAATTGAATTGAAATTTTACCTGAAAATAAAATTTGTATCATGTTTCCTGAGATGTCCGAAGTCCTGGTGTGGGCTACCTGGTGATCCTCACCGTATGAGATAACAATGAAGAACCAATCCACTTCCTACTTCTACCTCAGCGGCTTCAAATGGCGCCAAACTGGAATCATGACAGGCAACACTGGCGCGAAAACACGGCACGATAGCAGCGACACCTAGCGGTCGATGTTGGCGGAAGTGATACACTCTCAAGTAAAGGACAAATTTAATTTAATTTTCAGGCAAAATTTCAAAATTAATGAGTGAGTAAGTTAATGAATGTGTAAGAGGATGAATGAATTAGTGAACGTATTAGACTGACTAAATGTTCCCCTTTAGCCAAGAGATTGTCATTGTCCTGGTCGAAAAGGAAAAAAAAATGACATTAAAACTAGGGGAAATCAAGTTCTCATCCCCTCGCAATAGACATTAATTGACGTCTTGGTACCCACAGTCAAAGTCAAAGGACTGTTCTGTCCTCAAGCGAAGGGGCGTGTTAATGAATGAAAGTACACTAAGTACAGACCTACCCAGTTATCTGTGAAATGTAAATTCAGGACTACGACATCCATCTTTGAAACGCCCTTCTATTCTAGGACGAAATTCCAAAATACGGCATACTAGTATACTCGTATCCATGCTTAGAAACAACTTCACAGCTAACCTAAAACTTCGTAAAATCCACTTTTTAAACACTAGGGATGTTACCAAAACAATCAGAAAGAATCGAAATTGTTTATTCCGTTGAACTAACAGAAGAGTTGTCATCGCCATCACTCCTATTAGCACTTAAAGATATTATTTTATTTTCAACTATATTTAAGGTAGGTAACTGAAGAATGAAGAATAAAATGTAAGACATCTTTCCGATTCACAAATGTTTAAAGGGTATATCGATTCTTTTGATTAATCGATTTTTGTGAGCAATATCCCCTCACTAAAAGGCTAAGATTGACATCTGTCAAGTTGCCTGTTATAGGTACCGCCATCCACGATGACGCGTGACGTAGCTATTTGCGTCTTTGTCTTTCAGCAGAGTGCCTCGATGAAAAAGAAAGATGCAAATAGCTACGTCACGCGTCGTCGTGGAAGGCGTTACCTATATATTGATATATTAGATACACTATAGACAGCCACAAGCGACACCGGCTGTCTGACCTGACGGTCACAGTTCAGTTGGCGGTTCTGTGTTAATCAATGTGTAAGATAATGAATGAGCGGGTGAATGCATGTTTTATGAGAGCTCCGTAGTCTTGTGGGTTTCATGCTCGCTTCTCACGCAGGAGATGCAGGTTCGATCCCCGTTGATGTAACCAATGAGATAAACTATTTATCTTGAGTACGTTATACGGATGTTCAACGGTGATGGAAAACATCGTCAGGAAACCTTCATTACTCCATAGCTGCGGCGATGGGCTAGCCCCCTGTCACGTAAAATGGAGTATTGAATCACTGGCTGAAAGTGGGCACAATTGTGCCTCTGCCAGCCCGCGTGTGACGCTATGTTTTGTGTGTTTTACGGCCGATCCCAATAACCTATCTCTATCCGTGATCTGCAGATTACGCGTGACATTTGACAGTTGCGCTATGGGATTTATGCCACAATTGACACTAGCAATCTCAAATCTGCAGATTATGGATAGAAGATAGGTTATTAATTTCGGCCGTTAATGATTGTGTGAGTGAGTGAGTGGGCAGAGTAAGTGAATGAATGAACGAGTGAATGCATGACACTTACTGGTTGGACAGCACAGTCTCGACGGCGTGCACGATGTCATGCGGTCGCGGCAGCGCGAGCGATTCAATGTTCCTGAAAATTGCAACAGCTTGTTACTACTTTACTTTATACTTTATTGCATCTGCAGAAAACATAATACAGACACTTAATATTAGAAAAAACATGTATAAAGGCGAGCTTATCTCTAATAAGAGATCTCTTCCAGCAAACCTAGGATGGAGAGGATCTCAAGTCTACACAAGGATGCCACGAAAATGTTCGAAGGGTTATTTTTGGACCCCTAGCCAAAAGTTACAATTATTTTAGGGACGTCACTCTGAGCAATTTTCACTAAGAAACCGATTTGATCAGAGCAACTTTATTTTTCACTTCCCAGTGCATTTTGGCATTAGTGGGTCAGCTGATTTGTATGAAGAAGTGAAAAATAAAGTTGCTCTGATCAAATCGGTTTCTTAGTGAAAGTTGCTCAGAATGATGTCCCTAAAATAATAGTAACTTTTGGCTAAGGGTCCAATAGTAACCCTGGATAGGCATCGGAATCTGATGGCAAATGGGGAAATAAAATTTGATGTGGGAAATACTGGGGAAATTCTAAAAGTCCATTCATTTCATTTGTGACACCCTTTTATCTCGCCGCCTTGCCAACCGTCCGCCTAATTTGAAAGAACGCCGCCGACACTTGGTCAAAGAAACCCGCTGCGGAGTATGTACACTGTGTACACCCGCAATACGGTATTGCCCTCATTTTGGAAGTAGTTTTAAAATAAATGTTATTATATTTGAAGCGCACTACATTAATATTTCACGGATATCAACAAAAATTAATAATATAGTTGAATTAGAAAGAACCGCGCCAAAAACGCTGTATTTCTAATGGCGCCGGTCACATGACACGTGTGACGTCACATGCTCGTGAGTGAACGCCCGCCATCATTATGATTCAGTCGAGCAAGATGTCAGAGACGAGCGTGTGATGTCACCAGAGAGATAAACGTCAGACAGAGCGTTTTGATGAAGTAGTAATCTGTCCCTAACTGATTAGTTATCTGTTCCTGACTGTTTAGTAATCTGTTCCTGACTGTTTAGTAATCTGTTCCTCCCTTTTTCATTATCTGTTCCTGACTGTTTAGTAATCTGTTCCTGACTGCTTAGTAATCTGTTCCGAACTGTCTAGATCTGTTCCTAATTGTTAAGTATCTGTTCCTAACTGTTCAGTAATCTGTTACTAACTGTCTAGTAATCTGTTCCTGACTGTTTAGTAATCTGTTCCTAACTGTTTAGTAATCTGTTCCTAACTATCTAGTAATCAGTGTTGGAGGCGCCAGCACTTACTTGGCGTACGGCATGGGTATGTCGGCGCCGGTGACCCGCCACACGGGCGCGTCCAGCTCGAAGAACGTGGGTGACTCCATCACTCGCGCGCAGATCTCCGCGCCGATGCCTGCGACAAGGGAAAACAACTGAAGGCGCCCGGTATAGTCAAAATTAGCAACTTAATAAGTTTCTTCATGTAGGTACCAAAGCATGATACCAGCACAGATACTATAATATCATACTAATACAGATAGACCACCTAGAACTAGAACAAAATATGACACCGGCGTAAACTGAGATGCTACGGAAACTTGTTCAGTTCGAGGCCATTACCGCTTGGTGCAGCACCGTCGAAAAATTGCAAATACCACGAGATGGCGCTAAGATATATAGGATTTATTCTAAGATTGGCATTCTGAGCAACTTTCACTACAAAACCGATTTGATCAGAGCAACTTTAATAACAGGACCTTGTGTGGTGTTCACAGATAACACTATCTTGTATCACAGGGTGCTCAATGCTCATCGCATACAAATTAGAATTAGTAACCCTTCGTAAAAAGAGATGGCGTGAGGAGTAAGATTTGTACTTTTAAACGCCATGGTTTCAGTTATCATGCTTCTAGGTGGCGCTAATCTTAGAATAAATCCTATTCAACTTAGCGCCATCTCGTGGGATTTGCAGTTTTTCGATGGTGCTGCACCAAGCGATAATGGCCTCGAACTAAAGAAGCTTCCGTAGCATTCCAGTTAACGCCGGTGTCATAATTTGTTCTAGGTGGTCCATCTGTATTAGTATAATATTATATAGTATCTGTGGTCTTACGTCATCATGTTCCGAAGCCTGACTGACCTGACTGCGGCCACCCCTGCTCCACGGTGATGAGGTGGTGGGTCTTGGCGACGGACTTGAAGATAGTCTCAGTGTCGAGCGGCCGGATGGAGCGTAGGTTGATCACCTCCGCCTCGATGCCTGGAGACAGACAAAATATTATGTCAATTAATTATTTGAAGTAAAACTTCTTGGGGCACGGGGGTAAAATTTATTTAACCTCTCAACTGTGGGTTATTCATATATTTGCTTTTCAATTACTACTAGCCGGGTGCTATCACGAGTGGCTAAGAAATGTAACGGAAATTGGAATCGGTGACGTCAGGGTCGGCTGAAGACTTTTAAAACCGCAACTATTTTCAATACACTTTTTAACTAATCAGATAAGATAATAATACATTCGTACAATAAAGAATGTTAATTAGTGAGAGAAAAACCTGATGAAACGTTAACAAATAAAAATTATTTTAAGCATTCTTCCACGAGTTCTTGATTTCCGGTAAAGGCCAAAACCAGTGACGTGACCAAAAACTACTTCGTTCAACCTCTTTGTTGGAACCGGAACTTATGTTTGACAGTTGTGCGATGCGATCCATAAAGTTTGTAAGAAAAGAGTTTCATCAATGTCACACGGGTCGATATGGATTTCTAAAATGATGAACGAATCGTTTTGTGGCCGGTAACTATGGAATAGGTACCTAAAACGCGCTGCGTAGTCGCGCAACAGGCAGCTAGTAATCGCATAAAGTCACTTAGAATCATCCAAATGTGATATTTAGTTTTCAAGCAAATTCCGATGTGATGGATGGCTGCATTAAGACTTCTTGAAAACAATAAGTAGGTACCTAGAACTGTTCTAAAGCCACTTTTTATTATATAGTGCAGTTCAAGTCACAAATTAGCAGTTTAGCTACTAAGTACGTGTCATACCTACCTATTTAATGTTTATCTGTAGTAAACGGCCAAAGCGAGGTCTACAGCTTACAGAGCCATAAGTTTAATGGCTTATTGTTTCGCTTATTTGTTTGTATGTAATTTTTGTAATACATATTTTAAAGTTGAATTGTTGTTATAACTGTTGAAATTATACGATTTTGATTTTAATAAGCTTTTGTAATTTTAAAGTTAATGTTTCATGCCAGTCAATAATGTTGAAGTAAAATATCAAAATCGAGGTATGTCGTATGGCGGACTAAGGAAATGTCAAGAATAAAATTAAATAAGAGTTACGTCATCGCTTCGCGATGAAGTAACCCTAAAAAATCCTAGCAAAGTAGGTATGTATAGGTTAGCGGGGGTAGCATAAGGCACGCCAGTCACCCCAGCCACGCATTTTGTCACAATTTAATGTCATATCATAATGAATGCGCGCTATTTTATGGAGAAACATCATTGAGACGCGAAAGGAGTTGGCAATTTGGCAAAATGACTGCCCCAGACATGTACAAAGACTTCTCAACAGCCAATTAATAGCATTTAAATATTCTCTCATAAATTACTGCGTCTTTAGTTAGTTTGTAGAACTTGAAGGAAATGATTAAATAATTAAGAGTTGTCACTTCATACTCTATGATTCCGCCATTGATTAGTGACTTTTGCCATCGTTAAAAATAACATGCAACATAATTGCCAACTAGCAAAACTGTTGAAAACAGGAGGTTTCCAGAGGAGTGGCTAGATGGCGTTATGTTGCATGTTATTGCAAAATGGTGCTTATTTCTAGCGACGGCAAAGGTCACGGAATCATATTGGAATCACGGAGTATTGAGTAACAACTCTTATTTACCTATATTTAATTTTTTTTTCTTCAAGTTCTACAAACTAAATACAGACGAAGTAAATTAAATTTATGAATGAATATTTAAATGCTATTGGCTGTTGAGAAGTCTTTGTACATGTCTGGGGCAGTCGTCCATATATTGATTTAGCCATCTTCTTTGTCATTTATCTGCGCGACTGAGGTGAGTGGCAAGCCTTATGGTAGCCCCGCAGGTACACATTAACTTGGAATAGTTGAAAATACGTACTCGATCAATTAAATAAAGGGACTGGGCACAAAGACAAGCAAATCAATGCATACATTTGAGCGAGACGGTTTTAAGACGTGACGTCGTCAGATGGTATATAATCTGAGCGAGATGCAAATAGTAGTGACACTATTGAATGAGTTAAGTATATCACCACGAGCGCGACAAATTGTAGATAAGGAATGGTGGGAAATAAATGACATGACGTATTAAAAGTAAGTACAAGTATAAAATAATTTCAAATAATCGGACGTCTGAAACATAAAAGTAACTTGAAGCAGAGATTGGATCTCAAAATTGGAAATTTAAATCTCTTTTAGTATAGGTAGGTATAGGTGTATAGTATAGGTACCACTTAATGATCTAGCTACAGAAGTTTTACTTCTAACACGTGTACGGTGCTACACGCGATTATTATTTTTTTAGGTGTGTGTGTACTTGTGTAAGTTTCTATGTGTTAGAGGCAGGGATGTCACGAATGTCATATTTACATGCGAATGTTGAGAATGCGAATGCGAATGTTTAAGGAACAGGAATAAAAAAATTATCTAAGATCGACTTCATAAATTTTACTACTTTCTTAGACACAGTGTGAGCTATTCTTGAGGTGTCAAAACCACTAAACTAGAGGAACCAAAGGCACTAAACTGACAATCTTCAAATCCGACAGCTCTTGCGCGGTGGTCACAGATTCCATTTTCAAACACACCATTTTAATTAGTTTAGTTAGTATAGTTCGTGTCGCCTTCGGAATCGCAGGCAGTAATTGAATAATTGACACTGAATTTATCGTACTTCTACATCCAGAAACCTGAACCTCTAATTCAGTATGTATTGTACCAACATTAAACTCTCGAGAATGAACAGTTTTTAAAATGTGGCACCTCTAACCTAAGAGGTGCCACACGGGCGTCGCGCCTGGGTAGCGTCGTCTCCCAACATAATTATTTCAAGACAGTGATTGCAACACGAGCGCTGCGTCAACGAAGCTATCTCACCTATCCCTAATTGGTGGATCTGAAGGACCAGTCGAAGCCTGACGACTGGCCGAGGAGGCCACCATGTCATAATACGAGGAATATTTGTATGTATGTAACGATGTTTTCTGTTCTAGAAAAAGGCGCTGTTCCTACGCGGTCCGTCCTGCGAACACTTAGAATGCTACGCTCGATGGCTCGCTGGCAAACCTTGAGTTAAGCTCGGTCAAAGACCATGTCTGAGCGCCGTAGGTTAGGATAGGCAGGATACACACACAACACATGTCAATGAGTTTGCGCTTGAGAGTCAGCGGAAGGTTTCCCTTCATTAGTTCCTTCATGGACCAGAAGCTCTTCCAGAATCGTTCAAAAACCCAGGCCATGACGAACAGCGAGTAACGTAGGCTCGAGGTAGATGAGCAGGAAATACATTATGTCGTTGAGTACATTTACTTGGGCCAGATAGCCTCCTTCGAAAACAGGCATGAAAAAGAAATCGAGAGACGTATTCTAAAAATATAATTTAAATTAATATTTGTACGCTTTCAAAGTAGAGTGTGGCAAGAACAACATTCATCCCGTCGAGTGTCCTGGGCGCGACATCTGCGCCTAGTCAAATGGCGAATCTTTTGTCCTCGGAAACGCGGACATTCAACCGGACGGGACGGTGCGTTGCAAACACAAATCGCTCGGAATGATGAGTATTATTGCTGTACGTTTTATCACTAGCTTGTTTATCAAGAGTGTCAGCGTGACTTCGCTTTCCCATAAACGTAATTTTATTAATTTTGCTCGATATAAGTCTCCTGAAGTTGCCAGAAAATCTCTGTCACAATGTTTTATTTGTTTTCTTGTTATTTATCTAATCATTATAAAAATGGCACAGTATGTTCCTCAGTTAGACTTGCTTTAACCTTTTTTTATTTAATTTCCTCTAAAAATAAGTTAAGGATGAAATTCTAAGTTCTGATTGCCTAGGGCCTCTTCTTCTATCAGGGGGATGTTGTGCCTGCACCTGGCCCACGAGACCGGGGCCTTGTGCATGTCCCCTGCACCTGCTCTCTAGTCCAGCCATCGCGTCTCCAGACAAACTAAATATCTGTATCTTTATCCAACGATTCGTGTCGTGTTGTCAGAAGGTGGCTCACCGTCGGCGGCGAGCATGCCCGCGGCAGTCAGCGCGGTCTCGACGCCGCGGCCGGCGCACGCGAGCGTCACGTGCGACCCGGCCCGTTCTATCTTCGCTTTACCTGCAACACACGGACAAAGCACATTATAGTGTATCTAAATGGGCTCTACTCTCGGTGCAACCTGGCTTGCTGGATTGGCTGCAACTCATAGAGGCAGGTTGCCTGGCAACCGCTAGAGGACAGAACAGGAAGATAGACAGAGATAAATATAAGTTGCAGCAACAAATCGCGAAACAGATTGCATCGTGAGTAGAGCCTATAGCAGGCAACTTGACAGATGTCAATCTTAGCCTGTGAGTGAGGGGATATTGCTCATGAAAATCGATTAATCAAAAGAATCGATACACCCTTTAAACATTTGTGAATCGGAAAGATGTCTAACATTTTATTCTTGATTCCTCAGTCTTCAATATGGTTGAAAATAAAATAATATTTATTTATTTATATATCAACAAAAATCCACAGCCATGCTTACATGTAATCGTAAAAAGTGATCTGAATATCTTTAAGCAATAGCAGTGATGCGAATAGCAGTGACAACTCTTCTGTTAGTTTAACTGAATAAACAATTTCGATTCTTTCCGACTGTTTTGGTAACATCCCTAGTGTTTAAAAAGTGGATTTTATAAAGTTTTAGGTTAGCTGTCAAGTTGCTTCTAAGCATGGATAGAGTATGCCATATTTTGGAATTTCGTCCGTGCACAGAAGGGTGTTTCAAATAAAATATATCTTTATTAGGGGGTTGTTAGGGATATCATTCTGAGCAACTTTCACCGAAACCGATTTGATCAGAGCAACTTTAATTTTCACATCTCTATAGAAATCAGCTGACCACCCGGACCAAAACGTAAGCAATAAAAAATAAAAATGCTCTGCTCAAATCAGTTTCATAGTAAAAGTTGCTCAGAATGGTCTAAACCCTTCATTTACACCCCGTATTTGGTTTGTCGACAGGGCGCCTCTTTTGTATGAAGACTGACTACCAAACACGGAATTTTACTTTCTACTCAACTACGTATAAGCACTAACCGATGGGCAGCACAAAGTCCGGCGACAGAGCCTCGTCACTCATGGGGAAGGGCGTCCCGTAAAGCAGCTCATCTTCTAACACCACCACTGGGTCCGGGTCCCGGATGGCAGCCTTCAGCAGACCTGAGGGTTGTGGACAAAAGTTTTTTTTTACATGCAGGCACATACACACATACACACACCCCAATAAAGCTGTCGCTGTTTCTGGTTCCCACCCTGTGTCATGGGAACCGGAAACAGCCACAGCTTTATTGGGACCCCTTTAGGTTTCCAAGAAAGGTTCAATGTTCCTAAGTTAAACAAAAGCTTGTACCATACATGACAATAATATCACTTTGCAAGCCTACCTTTGGCATCTTCAGCAGAGTACGGCATAAGCACCTTCAGCCCGGGGCAGTGACTGAACCAGGCTCCGAAACACTGAGAGTGCTGCGCCCCGACCCCGGAGGCTGCTCCGTTCGGGCCCCGAAACACGATGGACACCGGGACGTTGCCTGCTGACATGTAGAATGTCTTTGCTGCTGAGTTGATTATCTGGAAAATAGACGTATTGGCGTTACGAATCCTGACTCATGTCCAAATGCAAATCGTTTTTTTTTTTATGTAGCCTGAATAGTGTCTCACTGCTGGGCAAAGAGCATTCCTCCCTGTGCTGTGCTGTGCACAGCAAAGATCACTCAATTAAAAAATTATGGTCACTCTATTTAAAAAAATGTATTTTCTTCAAATATTATATGGGAACATAACCATACTACGTGACTGGTTTAGGGGGGGGTCTTCAAAATACTATGCTAGTACAAAATACCAGTCTTGTCTCACACTAAATAATGTTTTGAGCTGGGGACGGGGGGTCAAAAATAGCAAATTATGGGTCATGTAGTAGGTACATTTTTCCTTAACTAAAAGGTTAAAGGCACAAGCAATAAATTATAATTATATTATAAGCTACTACCCTGTCAAATGTTTGGTAGAAGAGCACTAGTCTACATTAGAATCGTAGATTCAACAACAATCAATGGATTAAAGTTACGGCTACTTGGGTGCAACTTCACACGCACAGGCCTACGCCCCGCCCTATCTGCCACCACAGTCAATATTTTTTTACATTACATGGTCAATAGCCTGCATGGAGAAGTTGAAGGTCATGAACTCGCAGATTGGCTTGAGACCAGCGAAGGCCGCACCAACTGCAATCCCAGCAAATCCTGACTCCGTGATTGGTGTGTCAATGACCCTCTTGTCACCATACTTTTTCCATAGTCCCCTGGAAGGGCAAGATTTTTGTTGGTAAATAAAATGTTCTAGAGTAAATCAGAAGGGAACAGAAATGAAAATAAGATACAATAATACAAGATTTTTTTGCAATAGACAGGTAAATTAGCTTGTTCAATGTTTAAACAACATTACTACTTTACTAGTGTGCTAATATGTTTGATTGATGAGAAAAATCTATATTTTTAATATTTTTGTAATTTTCAACTATATTTTCTCACATAAAAACATGGTGACAACCTTACTAGTGATGTTTTGTAGGCTCATGTCCTTAAGAGAGTATACCGATACTGAAATGAATTACAATTATCAGCCTCAATATTATATATACCCTACCCTATCATTGACAAAACCCTGAACTTGATCATCTGTCAACAAACCAGTTGGTTATATAACTTTTTGTAAGATTCTTGCATTTCCAGCAAACCTGGGATTTAGACTATACTTATACCACGAAAGGTCCTCCAAAAAATGCTTGACTAAACATGATAAACACTGGTTTAATGTGTGGTAAAGGTTATTTTCGTGATAAATTAGTTACCTGGTGATTTTGTAGGCGCCATCGTATTCAGCTACTTCCTCGCCCATTACAAAGACTTTGTCGTCTCTCTCCATCTCCTCAGTGATGGCCTGGTTCAGGGCATCCCTCACTGTCACAGGAGTCGAGGCCAAAGCCTTAGAAGACGAGAAACCTCGACGTGAAAACCGCGACAGCATAGCGGCCAACACCGGTGAAGATTTCAGGGCCATTTTGCAGTTGATAACTCGCACTTACACTTAGAAACTACGTAAATTGCACTTACAAGCTTAATTTAAGCTATTTTACGGTAAATTTAGTCCAGTTTAGATGGAATATGAGGTTACAAAATCATAGTCGTGGTGATGATGTGAAGGATGAATGGAGGTCGCAAATCGCAAACGCAAACGCAAAACTGACGTTCTGCCCCGCGTTCCGTAACATCGACCATCGGCGCCATAATCGATTACAGCGTCTACAATGCCATTCCGAATCAGTTTTTGACGTGACAACGATATCTCAAAATGGTTGCCATGACGTCATGAATGACATCATCAACTCCGCCATATTGGCCTTCTGTTCCGCGACGAGCTATCAGCGCTATCATCGCTCACGTGACGTCACGACCATCATGACCGTTCCGAATGGGAAATCACGACCACCAGCGTCTATCACAGATATCCATTCGGAACGATAACACGCGACGGTAGACGTCGACACTGACAGATGTCAAACCATTCTAACCAAACTTTTGTAGAATAACAATTTAGATCATCGGTTTGAGCTGGTTTTGATTGAAAGTGAGTGAGAACAGGCTGCGGCTGAGAAATACTAATAATACGACTTCAGAAATGAATTAAAGTTATAAACAAACAAACTTTTCACCGCCGCCGGTACAGAATGACAGCTGTCACTTTGACCGATCTATCAGTGCTCACGCTCTCGACGATGGTCGTCGATGGTCGATGATATCCCAATATGGCGGAGTTGATGATGTCATTCATGACGTCATGGCAACCATTTTGAGATATCGTTATCACGTCAAAAACTGATTCGGAATGGCATTGTAGACGCTGTAATCGATTATGGCGCCGATGGTCGGTGTTACGGAACGCGGCGTGGGATATCATCGACCATCGACGACCATCGTCGAGAGCGTGAGCACTGATAGATCGGTCAAAGTGACAGCTGTCATTCTTTACCGGCGGCGGTGAAAAGTTTATTTGGTTATAACTTTAATTCATTTCTGAAGTCGTATTATTAGTATTTCTCAGCCGCAGCCTGTTCTCACTCACTTTCAATCAAAACCAGCTCAAAACGATGATCTAATTTGTTATTCTACAAAAGTTTGGTTAGAATGGTTTGACATCTGTCAGTGTCGACGTCTACCGTCGCGTTTTATCGTTCCGAATGGATATCTGTGATAGACGCTGGTGGTCGTGATTTCCCATTCGGAACGGTCATGATGGTCGTGACGTCACGTGAGCGATGATAGCGCTGATAGCTCGTCGCGGAACAGAAGGCTAATCTGACATTGACATGACGTGAAGTTCGTGCGTGTCAAAATGACGTTTTTTTTTTTTTTTTTTTCACATCTTTATCCTTTCGGAAAGGCAAAGGCCTCAGAGCCGTACAGCCTGATCTGATGGTCTTTCTTTTTTAGGGTTCCGTACCCGAAGGGTGCCAAACGGGACCCTATTACTGAGACTTCGCTGTCCGTCTGTCCGTCCGTCCGTCCGTCCGTCCGTCCGTCCGTCCGTCCGTCCGTCCGTCCGTCCGTCTGTCACCGGGTCCGCCTGCACGAACCGTAATAGCTAGAAAGCTGAAATTTTCACAGAATGTGTATATCTGTTGCCGCACCAACCACAAATACTGAAATACGAGAGATATTACAAATTGAAAGTGGTCTCGGTACAAGATACGTCTTCACAACACGCTTGAAAAGTTTATACCAAGGCCATTTTGTTTTGGTAGGTAAGCCTTCTTTTAATGAAACTAAATTTAAATGATATGGCAATGTCGTCCCCGGACTTCTACAAAGACTTTAAATATTAATTGAGGAATTACCACGTCTCTATTTATTATGTAGAACTTTTAGAAAATAATAATAAAATTAATAGTTTTTAATTACTTTTGTTTTCATACAAATCTCAGAGCTCAGAAATTATTTTTTTCCTTTTGGCCACTTCAAGTTTGGCTGCCAGTGATGTTTTAATTAAATACTCTTTGGTGCGTTGAAATGATGTTTTGCAGTCTGCATGACATTGACACAATGAGTGAGTGAACCTCATTTTACGGAAATTGTAGATGGGTGTCTCACGTTTTCCAGTAGGAGTAGGTTGTAGACAGTGCTGCTTACGGCGGCGTTTAGTAGGTACTAAAGGCCCTAAAAGCGCGGCAAGCTTTGAATCAATTCAAATGTTATTTTTCAACTAGCTACAAAGTTATTCTGACATAAGATGATAATTTGAACAAAACTTTTTGGGTATTTCATGAAAAATACAGTTACAGATCACACATATACAGGGTGGAACAAACGAATGGGCCCTGGAGGGAAAGTACCTTAAAATCTCAAGATATCCGTCCGTCCGTCCGTCTGTCTGTCACCAGGCCGTATCTCATGAACCGTGGTAGCTAGACAGTTGATATTTTCACAGATGACGTATTTCTGTTCCCGCTATAACAACAAATACTAAAAACAAAATAAATTTAATATAAAGGGGTCTCCCATACAATTAACGTGTTTTTTTGCGGTTTTTTTAACCGACTTCCCAAAGGAGGAGGTTTACAATTCGTCCGGATGTTTGTTGTTTTTTTATTTTTTTTATGTATGTGCCTCGATAGCGCCTAAACGGATGGACCGATTTGGAAAATTAGACCGATTAGACCTATAGTGATTTTTGTGTTTTTCATAATAACTCGTGCAAATGCACATGGTAAGCATAATATTGTGATGCGGAACTGCTGATGAAGACCACATATGGCCACCAGATCTGCTCAATACTAGGTACAAATACAATGCGTGGCTGACGGGCAGGCAACGCATAGCCTAAACCGGTGGACCTAGAGCCATGAAACTTTGTACAGGGGTTCTTTAGTAGCGTGGGGTAGCACTGATATGGGATTTGACAAAATTAATTCCCCTGGGGGGGGGATAAGGGGTTACAGTTTGTATTAAACTCAATCTAATCAAATAGGGTTTGTGGAAGTCGGTTTTTTCTAAAGTTTACTTTTTGTTCCAATTATATAGATAATGGTACGGAACCCTTCGTGCGCGAGTCTGACTCGCACTTGGCCGGTTTTATTCAATCTTCATTTGCATTGTATGAGCCACTATAGGGCCGAATGGTCATAATTAGGTCAAAAGGCCGAAGCCACTTCTGTGTAGGTCTTCTTCAGGGTAAATATTTCGTTAAGGCCGAAGCCATGTCTTTGTAGTTTTTTCAAGTTTTGATGAAATTCGTCATATCCGGTACCTAGTTAGTCTTATCCAGGTTAAAGTCATATCCGAGATTCGTCTAAATTTCTTGGACCGTGTGCACCATATACTGGTACAAAGGCTGGTATGTTTCTGAATTGTCCAGTAATCCTTGAGTGTTGGACGGGATATCATTGTGTGCATAAATCTCTATCAGCCGATCCATGAGCACAAGGCGCTGAATGCCGAAGGATCGACAGTTGAAAATAATATGATCGATTGTTTCGCTATCGCTTTCACAGTGCGGGCACAATGGAGATGGCACCATTTTCATTCTATGAAGATGGGCATTGATTCGACAATGCCCAAGTCGAAGTCGGCATATTGTTGTGTAAAATCTTCTGCTTTTAAAGTTATTTCCTTTACAGAACCAAGGTAACTGAGATGGCCCAGTCTCTTTTATTGCGGCGTACCACTGGCCTTTCTGGCCCACAGAGATGTCCCAGTGTCTACGCCAGTTCGTAGTTGTCTGTTTCTTCAAGTTAAAAAGTACATCCGAAAACGGTAGAGGTATTTGTAAAACGGTCGGTGAGTATGTTGAGAATTGCCCATCTGTCGTTGTGACAGTGACAGATGTGTCAATGTCAATTGAGTTTGCGCTTCTTGCTAGAAAGTCCGCATTTTCGTTACCAGTAATGCCTTTATGAGCTGGAACCCAAATGAAAACTATATTTATACCCTCAGTGCTTAGAGTCTTCCAAAGTTCCTTAATTCCGTAAATCAAATAGTTTGTATTAGTGTCAAATCTGTTGTGATCCAAGGCCGTAAGTACACTCATGCTATCTGAGGCTATAATCCACTTATCGGTCTCTGTGCATTTGATCTGAATATGCTGCAGTGCTGAGAGGATGGCTAGAGCTTCTGCAGTGAAAATGCTGGCATTCTTGTCCAACTTCATTGCATGACCAATCTTCAAATGGGAGTCGTATATTGCTTCAGAGACATTGAGATTACTTTTAGATCCATCGGTGTAGACACATCTGAAGTCTTGATATTTTGATAGTAGCTCATAGAACTCTTGTTTGTTTGTCAGTGCTTTTTCTATGATGACTTCCATCTTTGGATATTTTCCAAGAAAAGATCCTTGATAACATGGCCAGTTGTCTGTCAGTCTTGTTAGTATTGTATGTAGCCAGAAAATTTGATATTTCAGATAAGTCCTGAAGCAAGTATAAGGAGCCAGGAGGCTGAGAAGATTCTAAATGATATATTTTGGAAATCAGAGGATGTCTATCTAAAGACATCAGTTTGAGCAGAAATTTATATTTGAGGAACTTGAATCTAATGTCTAAAGGTGGAAGATTGCATTCAATCTGCATTGAATTTATGGGACTTGTTCTAAATGCGCCAGAAATAAGACGTAAGTTTTTATTCTGAATTTTATCAAGCTTATCAAGCAACTGATTATTGGAAGAAAAACAAAGAAAACCATATTCAAAATGACTGCGCACTAAAGCCTTGTACAATGTTAGCAAAATTTTGGGATCTGCTCCCCAGTATGATCTGCACAAACATTTTAATATGTTAAATGCTCTATTAGCTTTACAAATTATGAGATCAACATACTTATTCCATGACAAATTACGAGTGAAAACAACACCTAAAAACTTAGCTTCTGTAGAAACTGGAATGTGAATGTTATCATAACATATCTGCGAAATCTGAGGAATATTTTTTCCAAAGGCTATAATCTTACTTTTATTTATGTTTATATTAAGGTTAAGGTAGCCAAAATATGACTTTAGTTTTGACAATGCACAATTAAGCGTATTTACGATTTTATTACAGTCTTTGTTGCTATAATACACTGCTAAGTCATCGGCAAATTGCAAATTTGATACATCAGATCCTAAGACTGAATTTATTTTATGTATGTATAGGATGTATATCAGTGGACTTAATATACTTCCCTGACAGGTGCCTTTAAATGATAATCTTGGACCAAATATCATGTTTTGATGCTTTGTATAGACTTTTCGACCATGGAGGAAATTAAAAACCCAATTTATTATTTTCCCAGGTAAACCAACAGATGCCAGTTCGTGTTGCAGAATGGAATGATCTACATTGTTGAAAGCACCTGTGATGTCAAAAAATATACAAGCCATTGATTCATTTTGATTGAGAGCTTTTTGTATGTCTAATTGCAAATGGCATATACTTTCTCGTGCACTATGGCCGCGACGGAATCCAAACTGGTTAGTAGGCAGAATATGATTCTTTTCAACAAAAAACTCCAAGCGTTGCTTAAGTAGCTGCTCAAATATTTTCCCGACGCAAGAAGTTAAAGCTATTGGCCTGTAAGAATCAGGATTGTTTTTTTCCTTTTCTGGCTTTAAAATAGGTATTAAGCAATCAATTTTCCAATCAGGTGGTATGTAGTTTTGATCCCAGAAGTAATTAAAAATATGTAATAGTGTTTGCATGCCTTTTGGACTTAATTTTTTCATGAAAGCATAAGGAACGCCATCCAAACCAAAAGCAGTATCTTTTCTAGTGGTTATTGCTGATTTTAATTCTGGCAAAGTAAAAGTGTCTGTAAGAAAAGAATTGAATATGTTAGATTGGAAGTTATCAGAATAGGAGTTGATACTATTTTGTACATAATCAGGAGTGTACTTTTTCAGAAATTCAGGAACCCATAAATTGTTACCTTTATTGCAGTTGAAATCAGAAGTTTTATTGAACCTTTTCATATAATTCCAGATCACAGACATTGGCGTATTTCTATTGAATCTTTGGCAAAGTTCAGCCCAGCTATTGCTACATTCTACTTTCAAGGTAAGCTTTTTTTGCGCTTGAAGTTTCTTAAAGTTAATGTAATTCTGTTCTGTCGGATCATGTTTAAAAGTTAGATAAGCCTCTTTTGATTTCAATACTACTTCATTACATTTGTTATTCCACCATGGAAGTGGAGGCCTGTTTTTCTTCCTTTTTGCATTTAATGTACTGCTGGATTGAGATCTGGTTGAAGGTAAAGCCTTCAGAATACTTTCATGCAAAATGGAAACAAAAGATTTGTAGGTATCCTCAGGAGAGTTAAAATTTATTTGAAAGTTTTGCAATAAATTATCAACTGACTCTGCATATATTTTCCAGTTAACTAGCCTGTAATTTGGAAACTTTAATGGTTCATCACCTATTAGGATTGTATTATTTTGGGATGTGTTGACAATATTGATTTTCGTTATTACAGGAAGATGATAGCTGCCTAATGGATCGTCGTGCACTGACCAATTACAACATAAAGATAGTGATGGAGAAACAATAGTTAGATCAAGTGCATTTGGACGCCAAGTATGCGTTCCAACTGTTGTCACCTGACCTTCATTCAGAAGTACTAGATTATTGTCATCAATCACGTCGAGAAGTTGCCTACCACGAGGTTTGATAGAACAACAACCCCAAGCAGTATGATGAGCATTAAAATCTCCAGCTAAAACCATAGGTTGCGGAATACTTTTCAACAAAGAATCTAATTTCGTACTATCAAATTTAGGCAGAGAACTAGAAGGGCAGTACATACTAACTATACTAATTTCTTTATTATTGCAAGTTTTAATCCTAACACAGATGTTTTGTAGAGCGTTATCAAAGTATGTTTTAATTTTCTTATAAGGGATGTTCTTATGTACTAGAATTGCTACGCCGTTATGCAAATTTCCTGTATCATTACGTTCTATTGAATATCCTTTAAAATTTATTTTTTGTTCAGGCCGAAGCCAAGTCTCCGAAATTATTGCAATATGAATGTTATTATCAGTTAGGAATTTGTAGAAAATATGTTGATTACATAGTATGCTCTGTGCGTTCCATTGTACTATATTTATTGTGCTTACATTATCCATTACTAAGTTATTGTTTTTTTGTTATCAGAGAATGTTTCCTGCAAAATAGATTTTATGCTGTTTGAAGTGATGTTTTCTTTGTTTTTGTTCAGTGATATGATTTTTACTATGCTCTGTACCATCAGGTTCATGAAAAGGTCTGAGTTTAGAAGGGTTGTGAATGATTTTGAGGGATTCAGATGGGGGAAAGATTTCTCATTGAATAATTCCGCGTACGGTACTGTCTTGGCCTTGATTTGTGCTTCAGTCATTTTTTGTTTTTTGATGGGGCACTGGGATGATATAGCGACATGATTGCCTTGGCAATTGCAGCATTTTGCGTCTTCGGGGTTTATAGCGCAGTCTCTGTAGGAGTGGGATTCTCCACAGATTGAGCATTTAACAGAGTTTTTGCAGAACTTAGATATATGCCCGAATCTTAGGCACTTTAGACATTGTTTGACAGGGGGTGTGTAAGTTTTTACCTCGTGGCGCCATCTGTCCAGGTAAACGTAGTCTGGAAGCTCAGTGGAGGCAAAGGTGACCGCCACCGTCTGCGTCGGCTCCTGGCTCACCTGACCGTCTGCCGCCTTCGTGCGGCGCATGAATCTGCGTACTTGGATGATGTTCCTTTTGCTGGCAATCAGAGTAAAGATTTTATAGTTCGACAATTCTTCTGGGACTCTAGTAAGAACGCCGGTCACTTCTGTGGTACCCGCCGGTATGGCTGCTGTCAGTTTTAGTTCATCGAGAAACTTTTGATTCGTGAGGAACATATTTGCGTTGTTTGCGTTGTCAAATACTATGCCAACTTTGAACTTATTGATGATGCGCATATGCTTTATCCCATTTACGCTGTACTTTTGCGTATTTCTGGAGACTGCCATTCTTGTGCCCTCAGAAATAGGCCTCTCGTCATCGTGGGTCAGAAAAACAATGTATTCGATATTACCTAGATTGTCCGGGTATTTACGTGTATAGGATTTCGCCTTGTACGTGATGTATTTGTTCTTTTCGTCAATGAACTCCGGGTCAGAATCGGAGTCGGTCGTCGGATGTCCGCCGTCATCGTCGAGGGCCTGCTCGGCCGCTTTTCGTTTCTTGGGCTTTTGACGGCCCATTTTTGCGTTAAAACCGCAGTAGTCGAGGGATTTTAACACTAAAAATTAATAAATACTTTTCCCACAAAAAAATTTGCGCCTTTCTTCATTCGAGGTTTCCCGCCTTCCTCCGACGTTTTTTTTTTCCATCGGCCACGATCACGTTCACGCACCGATTGCTTAGTTGTGTCAGCCTACTAAATCGAAAAAGATCCGCAAGGCAGTGGTTTGTATGTAAAATAATTGATTGTCTAAGGTAAAATACAGCCTTCTCCAATAATCTTTTGGCATGTCGTGTAAAGAGTGTGAGTGACGTTTTCAGGGGGGCGCCAGTTCTACGCAACCATGCAATGAACCAGTCAAAAAGGGTTAGTTTCTACCTGTCACCCCGCACGCCAAAAGATCGTCGGGAGCTGTAAGCTGTAAGTTGAAATGCATTCTACAGATTAATCCAACTTTATTATGAAATGACAGAATTCAGAACTACGACCGCCCTCTTTGAAATGCCATTCTATGCTCGGACGCAATTTCAAATATGGCAATACTAGAAGCCACTAGCGACACCAATTTACACCCGTTATTTCACAAAATCTACCACGCCGGTACATAAAAGTTATTATATATTAAGTCACGATGTACTTTGTAATCTACTTTTAGAAACTGGGACAAATACTTACTAGGAATTGCCTTTTAAATCTTATTTATTGAATTATCTTTACATCAAGCAGCAAAAATAATCTTTTTGGTAACGATACCTACCAAGTAAAGTACCTCAACACTCTATAATACTATACATAGGTACCTACAACACAGGGTGTAACAGAAAGGGGTGTACAAGCCGAAAGAGGGTTGTTAGGGACATCATTCTGAAAAACTTTCACTATGGGATCGACTTTATTAACTCAGTACATTTCTAGTCTCTGCGGCTCAAGATCTGTATGGTGGAGTGAAAAATAAAGTTGCTCTGATCAATTCCGTCCCATAGTGAACGTTGTTCAGAATGATGTCCCTAACAACCCTATTTCGGCTTATACACCCCTTTCTGTTACACCCGTAGATAGATATAATGTACCTTGTACATTTGTAGGCTCCGTTGTATTGTGCAACTTCTTCCCCCATAATAAATGTCCTTTCATCTCTTGCGAGCTCTTCGTCTAGCCCCATTATTATGGCGTCTCGAACTGGCATAGTTTTATTGCCCCCTGGAACATCAATTCTCCATTACCTATCTCCGTAGTAGCGGCGATGCGCTGCTGTTCCCTGTTCCACCAAATCGAGTATGACTAACCATTTTTATTTTTGTTATCCAGTGGTTGGTGATAGACAAACAAATTGGAGCTGTGCCTTGCCGTTGGTGTTGGCACTACCTTGTGTGAACAGCAAGGACGACGATACCAGTGGAAGGAGGTGCTGTACTGATTTCTCTTTAGAGTTGCACACGAGCAGGGCCCGGATTCTGTAAGGGAATCGCATGTCAGTGGCTAGAGAGAGAGCGCGAAATACGGTATGTTTAAAACCGCGCGGCACGTCTCGGCGCGGGCGAAAAGCTAAAACCTAAATTTTGAGCCCTAGCTATAGCTATTACCATGCGATTCGCGTACAGAATTGGGGCCCAGTATACAAGCAGAGGACCTACACTACAGCGCCCTGCGTGTACAAACAATAACGCGTTGAGGATTGTGTTGGGGGGACTGCCGCGATTCTGTAGCGCCTCACTCAGCCATGTTTTCAGAGGCGAAAGTCGACGACTTTTTTGCCATTATGCGAAAAAGAAAAGCTTCAATAATGAGTCATATACGCGGCAGCCCGAATACAATTCTCGATACGTTGGCAAACAGGATCGACAGCCCTATTATGTATGAGACACTGGGTAGGTGTACATCTGGCTCCTAATAGAAAATGATGTACCTATCAACCTATTTGTGTACTGCTTGCATGATTGTGTTGTGTATGTAGGAAGGATGTGTAATGAAATGAATGCGTGTGTGTAAAGAGGGTGTGTGCGTGTGTGTAAAGAGGGTGTGTGCGTGTGTGTAAAGAGGGCGTGTGTGTGTATGCATGGGAGGATGTATGTGTGAGGGTGTGTTTGTGTGTGTGTATGCATATTAATTTTAGGTATGCTTATATATTACCCTGTTTTGTACATAATATTTCCTTTGTATGTGTTAAAATATGGATGTATATCTGAAATAAATTGATAAATAAATAAATAAATATGCGTCGGCAGCAATCAACAAAAGCACCTGCCCCGTCGGCTGCTGTCGATTCGCAATAAAATTTGACAGCAGCTGCTGTACGCAGCCATAAAACTTGACAGCAGCTGCTGTACGCAGCCTTAAAACGCGTCGACACGATCTTTTTGATGCGCGCCGACACAGCAAACTTTTTGATGCTGCCATCGACTGCTGCAAACATGATATCGCTGGGAGATGAACCGTATATACCTCTCGCTTGATAATTTAATCTGCTGCACCGAGCAAATTCAATTTTATTCTAGCCTGCTAACCTAATCCTATCTACCCGCCGAACTCCAACCTGTAAAACGAGAAATTCAAAATGGGGGTGGGGGTGGAGGACAGGAACAGATAGGTAGTCGGATGGATGTTTGTTTACTTCACTCAAAATCTAGGTATCTAGGTACCTAACTATAACTGAAGAATGTAGCCTATTGACTTAATTCTTCAGTTATATATAATGTCTCAACCAAGGAGCACAGGCCTTTACTCGAATTCGAATATGATACCCCATCTTCACTGCCAGCTCAGGTTTGATAAGAATAAGAAAAAGAATCGAGGAATAAAAGTGTGTTTTATAATGGTTTTATATAAGAACTTACGGCGTAGTGTATTGCATGTCTTGAAATTTTGGATTGCATTAGAGGAGGCTTTTCGAAACATGCCTGACCCTGTCGCAAACTGTGCCTAGGCTTACCTATAAAATTTATATTTATTTCCTAAACCTTACCGAAAATGATTTTAATTTTTTCAAAGGAATGACATTCTTAGTGAAAAGAGAGGAGGTTGGAGGAAGGTTGGAGGTTGCAGTTTTTCAGAGTTTTTTTTTGCTGTCTTGTCTATGGATTTTGACCAAAGTAGAGTCTGGCCAGTGAAAGAAGTCCCACGAAAACCGCGGCAAATTTAAAAAATCTTAATGTGGTCACATTTACTGTACACTGAATTAACGGAGTTGATACTTTGATGTTTTTTTTTAATTTAATTGTTCGGTACCTATTTACTCTCATGACTTGGTTGATTGGTTGAAAAAGAGAATATCATATTAGTAAAAATATTTTTATATTTTTTAGCTTTCATTTCGAGTATAAAGTAAACATACTTAATTAATAAACTTTATTATTCTGTTTCATAGTCACAATCAGACTCAAATAATTCAAAACCCGTATTTAAGCTACCTGGAAACAAATTTGAGTAATTGCAATCAACCACATTTGAATAAATGTATAATATCCAAAAGAACAGATTAGTAACTGAAATTAAAGATTAATAATAAATAGTCAAGTAAAGTATCAAAATATTGTAAGCCAAGTATAAGCAAAGTAACAATTCGTTTGACAAGTAAATAATGTTGCCATCATCAAAGTTTGAAAACTACCAAAGGACAGGATTCGCTGGCCAGACTCTAGAGATAAACCAACTTTATTATGAAATGACAGAATTCAGAACTACGACCGAAATGCCTTTCTATGCTCGGACGCAATTCCAAATATAGCAATACTAGAAGCCACTAGCGACACCAATTTACACCCGTCATTTCACAATAAAGTTGGTTTCTCTACGGTTTCTTTGTACCTACTTGTATGAGTACTTTGTGAGGTACTTTATACCTCAGACTTGTAGGGACCGTTCACAGTTATTTTACCTCCGCAGATGTCATTCTGTCTTGAAGTGTCTTGTAATTTCGCGCCAATAGCATTTCACATCTCATTCTAGCTGCGGAGCTGCCATGAGGCAACGCCACTCAACACTAGTGATGTTGCGATAGCGATAGTCTATCGATAGTATCGTGATACTATCGTGGCCTTGAAATTCAGTCATACTATCGATAGTCCTATCGAAACTATCGACCCTTGACGATACTATCGATACTATCGATAACTAAATATGAGTAATACTATTGCTAAAGACTAATAGTATCGATACTATCGATAGTATCAGTACAAAAACTATCGATAGTTCGATAGCAAGAGTGACGATAGGGCAAAAATATCGATACTATCGATATTTTTGCCCTATCGATAGTCGAAAATTTTACGATCCTATTGCTTGCTCCTAAAAGGTAGTATAGGTAATGACGATTACAAAGTTCATCTATCCCATCTTCGCAGTATTTCGCAGTTAATTAATTTACTAGTTGTTATAAGTATAAGCTGTATATTTGCGTCCCTGTGTATTGTGTAACCGACCAGGTGGCGTTTTATTTCCAGTCGATAGTATCGAAAACACGTCGATAGTTACTAAAGCAAAACTATCGATACTATCGAAACGCGCCGATAGTATTTTTGACTAAGTTATGTAAACTCCCCTGTGGTATCTGCTACACTCATTGAGTAAAATTACATAGAGCTATTCTGTACGACCATCGGTACCTAAATTACTGTAATTTATGGCAATAAACGAAATGAAATGAAATGTATCGATAGTATCGTCTTTCTTGAGGCAATACTATTGATACTATCGATAGTACCTAACTTCGATACTATCGAAATGCGCCGATAGTATCGATAGTATCGACGCGATTCAATAGTATCGCCTAATTTTCACTATCGATACTATTACAGAAATTCGATATTTTCGATAGTCCTATCGAGCTATCAACATGTTTTTCAAGGTAAACTATCGATAGTTTAACATCACTGCTCAACACGCGTCGCGTATAAATGTCAAATTACGGGACATAATGACGTTTCTCCATACTTGCGAGCATTGATTTTGACATTAAATTGTGACAAAATGCGCGACTGAGGTGAGTGGCGTGCCTCATGGTAGCCCTGTTGTAATCGGTATACTCTCATAAGGACATATTAGGTCGAGCAAACTTACAATGGAGAACAATGAACAATAGACGTCGGAGCGAGAGGGTTGGCTATCAAAATGACAAGGCTAGATGCCTTATGTTAGAGTTACAAGAGCCACCAACTTAGCTGTTCAGGTGGGAAAAATTGGTACCACGGACTTGTCGTGCGCCATCAAAGAGAATATACATACTATACTATTCCGCTTTATGAAGACTACTATGACACTAGCGACCGCTATCAACTGAATAGCTAAGTTGGTGGCACTTGTATATTAATAACTGTGAATGAACGGTCTGTACAAGAGTTTCATTAACATTATAGGCAGGCCGTGCGTGTTGCTCCTCAGAACAAAGTGTTGCTCTATCAAGACATACTCCCTTTACGATCAAGACACACGGCACGGCAGTGTGGCAGGCAAGCCAAGCTAAGCCGACACGACACTCGCAATGTGATGTGTAATAGAGTTCTCTAGAGCAGTGCTACTCAAAGTGGGGTACGCGAACCCTTAGGGGTTCGTCATTTGATGGTAGGGGGTACGCGAAAAGATTTACGTAATGGCGGCTGGATGGCTGGCAAGCAATAATTACGACACGCATGACAGCGTGAAGTACGCTGGTTGTCAAGAGGCAGGATATTAGCTCGGTTTGTTGAACTTCGTCACGAAATCTATTTATTTTTAAAGGACAGTGACTTCAACCTTAAGTTCCGATTTGAAGATGAAACCTGGCTTCAAAGAGTCACCTATTTAGCTGACATTTTCTCATGTCTCAACGAAACGAATGCTTCGATGCAAGGTTCTGCATGCATGCAGCGTATTCACAGTGCAGGACAAAATACACGCACTCATAAAAAAAATAGAGTTTTGGAAAACGTGCTTGACTCAAAATATCGTTCAATGTTTTCCTCTGCTGGACGAATTTGTAACGACAAACGCCTTAACCTTGGATACCGAAATAAAGGCTGAAATTGTTTTTCATATGTCTCACCTCTCCGGCGAACTGAAAAGGTATTTTCCAGATATTGATAATTCTGAAGGCTGGATTCGAAACCCATTTATGGTCACAACCGAGAGTATAAATGCTGGTTTGAGTATTAAGCAACAGGAGTCATTACTAGAAATGTCCGCAGATGAAACTCTTCAAGCTGATTTCAGAAGGATGTCTTTGATTGATTTTTGGACAGTTAGACAGGAAGAATATCCCGAACTCTCACGAAAAGCGGTGAATTTTCTTCTACCGTTTGCAACAACATACTTATGTGAGAGTGGGTTTTCACATCTAGTAATGATAAAAACCAAGTACAGAAATCGACTTAATGTTGAGCCAGAATTAAGATTAAAATTGTCCAAAATTGCTCCTAAAATCGACTCCATTTGCGACAAGAAACAAGCCCATCCATCACATTAATATTAAAAACATATTTATTTTTGTCACTGTAATTTATGCCTTTTATTAAAAAAACCGTGTTAACTAGATTTTATTATTTTCATTTTCACAGGAGCGGGGTTAGGGGTTCGCAGTCATTTGGCAACATTAACAGGGGTACGTGGGGCCATAAGTTTGAGAAACCCTGCTCTAGAGCAACACGGCCATAACGGCCATAGAGTCTATGGTTTCATGGGTTTCATTCACGTTTCATTCATCTGAGTCTGAGGCTGAGGACCCTATAGGAGGGGGAGCAAATAGGTCGTATAGTCGAAGTCCGAAGGCGGCAAATTACAACCTCATTGGAGAATGGCCATGGCAAAGTTGCCATTAATTTTATTCGCGCGCATTATTCAACCAAAATAGCAGTTTAGTATCAGTTTGAAACATCGCAAAACGTTATTGGAAGTCCATTATTCGTGAGATAATGGTCCAGAAGGAGTTGAGGGCACAAAATAGGCCAAGGGCATGTGGCCGTAAATATTTAATCACGGGCCGGGGCCTTACCGGACCGTGCCGAGCGTCCGGGAACTTATTTAAAATACTTTGTTACTTGAAAGGTTTGAAAGAAGAATAATTTTATATTGCAGCAAAGATACGAAAACACGTACAGTACGTCGGGTCTCGTCTCTCTCTCTCGTCTCTCTCTCTCTCTCTCTCGTCTCTCTCTCTCTCTCTCTCTCGTCTCTCTCTCTCTCTCTCTCTCTCTCATTCTCTCGTCTTTCTCTCTCTCGCGCTCTCTCTCTCTCGTCTCTCTCTCTCGTCTCTCTCGTCTCGTATTCTCAGTAAAAGTAGCACAAAGTTGGTATACTTAAGCGTTTTTAATTCGGAATTTTTTAAGTCAAAGATGCACCTTCTTGTTCGAGCCGTTACGGTCTTCATACAAAATACGAGGAAACTTTTTACCTCACCTAATACGTTGTTCTAGGTGGTCTATCTGTATTAGTATAATTATAGTATCTGTGCTAACACACGTATTGTTTGCCCTCTCTATATTGGGCCACTGTGGGAGTAAAAGGTCCAAGAAACTCCCACAGTACAAGTACAGGAAACAGTTTATATCCTAATGGGGTCCCTAAAGTGGGAGTCACAACATGGCCCCCTCAGATGGCCCCTGTATCCATCCACCATGTTTACATACATGACGGCAATATGACCCACCCGGGCCGTAAAATTCCGCAGAAAAATTGGTGTTTAGTGAAAAGATTTTCTTTCATTTCGTTCATTCTGTCGACGATGTGGCATCTGCTGCTATGTCATTTACATAAACCGGTTTGAATGATAACGACGCACCTAAAACCATGGAGTTTGCATCCTCCTTTCTATGCCTAAAACTGTGTATTTAGTCTGACTGTCTGTCTGTCTGTCTGTCTGTCTGTCTGTCCGTCCATCTGACCTTTTTTTATCAAGAACGTGTGGAGGTAATTTATCAACACTAAAATGTCATCGGAACCTTTGGCAAGAAGAGATAATGCCCTGGGTGCACGAGTCATACTCGCACTTGTCCGTTTATTCCTAATATATTTAGCTCCACCTAAAATCGTCTACGCCATTAGCACGTAGGTATTCAATCAAATAGTTAAACCTCCTAACAAAATCTGGACTACAAATCTCGTAGAACTGAAAACGTTTACCAAATCGCTTATAATAGTAAAAGCTAGATTGTGTGTGACTTTAGTGTTATGAAGTTATGAAAGTTAGTGACTTTGCTGAAAGTTACACAACTGGTTAGGGCTGCCGCCGTTTGCTGTAACGGTTCTCTTTATTGTTATTAGTTTTTCGCATAAATATCGACCGGGGTTTTGCTAAGTCGCGAACTGTACCTACTAAACGCTTTGAGAACGCAGCAGTGACGGACGATCACTATTGTAAAGGAATAACTTTGCTCCTTGAGCGGGGATGGATGTGAAAATTTAAATCTCGAATGTCAGAATATGATAAGTTGAAAATAGAGTAGGTTACCTAGTCCTTATCCTATTTTGTAAAAGACGAACTGCTAGGCCGGCCACATACAGCCGGAATTTTTCCGATTCGGAATTCCGAAACGTGTTCAATCGCATACGAATCCGCAAAAAATCCAAACGGCCGTTACGGCCGCCACAAACAGTCGGTTTTCCAATTTGGAATTCCGTAACGGAATTATCCCAGTAAACTCATACAAATCTATGGATCTACCACATACATACGGAAGTTTTCCGTTTAGATTTTTTGCGAATTCGTATGCGATTGAACACGTTTCGGAATTCCGAAACGGAAAAATTCCGGCTGTATGTGGCCGGCCGGCCGGCCGGCCCTACTAGAGCTGATTGCAAAAGACTGACCCGCCAGTGATGTTACAAAGCGTGTGGTACGAAACTACGAACTAATACCCCTACGTTATACAACGTCATGCGTTTTAATTTTACGAAGGGCAATAAACGTTCACGACCTCACGAGGAGACGCAACATATCGTTTCCGAAAATGCGTTCAACAGAGTAATGCTCGCTTCGCTTAAGCCTTCCAAAGCGTGGCCTATAAATGGAGGAAACGAGAGTGGAGGTAGGTGACAAATCAAACACGGGTTATCGACCCGTGGGTGGCACAATAGTTTTCTCGATGTATATTTTTGCACGTATACAACAGAGACTTTTGACGAATTGCAGCAGTGTGGGATGATATACAAGGCGTAAATGAATTAACGCAAAATGGGACACTACGTTGTTACGGACATCATTCTGAGCAACTTTAATTATGAAACCGATTTGATCAGAGCAACTTTATTTTCACTACCCCATACAAATCAGCTGATCCACTCAGGCCAAAATGTACGGTCGCCTGCGCCTAAAAGTATACAAGCAGTATATGCGGGATTCACTTTATAATATGACCGCCCGTATACTTTTAGACGCAGGTGACCGTAATGGGAAGTGAAAAATAAAGTTGCTCTGATCAAATCGGTTTCTTAGTGAAAGTTGCTCAGAATGATGTCCCTAAAATAATTGTAACTTTTGAGTAGGGGTCCAAAAATTATTTAAAAGGTGTGAATGAATTAACGCAAAATGAGAAACAACTTTGTTAACGACCTCATTCTGAGTTACTTTCCGATTACTCATTGGTACCAAAAAAAAGTGACTTAGCGAGCTCTCATCTACAGCATGACATTCCTAACCAATAGGCAAATCTAATGCTACTTTTGTTGCTACATGACCCCGCAGTCACCCTGTATAGGCTAGTAATAAGTTTAAACGGTCAAAACTTTCGCAATAGTCATTTCGTCTTCCCCTGTACAACACACTAGTCAAAACACAATATTCCTAACCTTGTCCTTACACATACTCATCCAAAAAGCGAGCATACTGTATTGTACTTGTAAAACTGTAAGAAAATTCGTGATCTGCATCCCAACTACCGTTTGCTTCGTGTAAAGTGGGATACCTAGGGGATAAATAAGTAAGGGTTACGTTGGGTCATGACATGACAACTGGTAATCCATCACTTCTTACTATTGAATTGTGTTTGGGGGCTGTTGCACGAAGCAACACGGTATCAACGACACCACACTCACAACCTTTGCCTTGGCACACACAAGGCCTTGTTATGAAAGGTGGTAGGTACTACATTTTTGGAGTAGTTAATCATGCAGTTAGGATGAAACACATAACTTGCTGACTGGCTAGGCCGGCTAGGCCCATAGTTAGAGATTTTTTTTAAAATGTGAAATGACCGTTGAAGGTTTCATAGCTTATCGAGACTGTGGAATCCGTAATGTTGCCTCTAAAATCTTCTACACGAAAAAGCCGCGAAGTACATACGGACGGGCGTTGACATTCCTAGCCGCGCAATTTAAAAGTAAACATGGAAACCCATCACGTTTCGTATCTTCATTTCACGCGCTCTGTAGCCATCTCACTAACGTACACTGCTTAGACTTGCCATTCTTATTCCCTCAGCCATACGGTCTACGTTCCCAGATCCATGGTGTAGCTTACACTGATAGCGTGTTCAAAATAATATAATCTAAACCGAGCAGCCTACGTGTAAGGTCATTCACTCTTCCGCCATCTTTTCATAAAGAAACGACATTTTACGAGACAAAAAATACCAGGCTGCTGTAAGTAATGCTCGTAAAACAAGGCAATTAAACCCTAGGTATTGGACTAAGACTAAGACCTACCGTGTATAGCGCAATTATTTTAGAGGGGTAATTAATACAGGCACATACTCGGCCTCTCTCTAGCATCATACTAGGATAGACCCTGTGTCATGCGTGGGAACCGGAAACAGCGACGAGTGAGGTCACACTGACATACTGCGCCGTGATAAACGCACTCCCGTTTTGACAAAACTCCCGTTTTGACAGTTCACGCCCATGAAGTTTTAACCCCTAACGCGTAGGTAATAGAAGCGGTTTTTAGGTGCAACTTGTACGCTTTGCTTGTACGCAACAGTTGGCTTTTACGTGAACCGTGAACTGTCAAAACGGGCCTTTTATTTTGTGAAGACTGTATATGAGATACCGACATATAAAAGTTGTACCAAAACATAGAGAAAGGTATTTACTTCTCATAAATACAACCATTTACAAATAAGAGTAGGTAGAACACCTGTATCTATATAATTTGAAAAAAGCACTTATGATTTAATCCCATGATACTAGTCATAAACGCATCAACTACCCTGGTTTATGCATTTATTATCAATATAATAAAGATACACGATAATGCGTTCATGCTAAGCAAGGCAAGGACAGTGCTGCAAGGGTGGGAAAAGGTATCGGGAAGGGAAAGGAGATTATTCACGGTCCATAAATTTTAGGGCCGAAAGTAAAAGTGCCGGCCAAAAAAATAGTTTAATATTCGGATAGTAGTTGATAGAACACACAAATATTATTATTTTTTACTACAACACTGAACCTGTTTGCTCCGTAGAAATGTTTTTGCTTTTGAAATTCGATAAAAAAGCTACGATATTTTTTTTTTCACGCCGCAATCAACCAAATCTTGTTTTGTAGTGCAGAATAGTGTAACGAATATGAATTATTTTTTTACCTACCTACCTCTTCACTCAGTCAGGTCCAGCCGGACTGAGTTAGAGGAGCTCGAAGTTCCATTCCATAAACCTAAAATGTAAATAGGTACAAACTTCGAGATGCGGCAGCATAGTCATCTAAACTTGAATAATTATTCTACCATATCTTAAAACTGGAGGTAATTGTTTCTTTCTTCCCAGCTGGGATTAAAACCCGGGACGATTTGCTTGGATTTCAACTTCAGACCCTTCCAACTTGTGAGGTAGAAACTCGACCACATCGGTCAGCGAGACCTAGGCACTTAATTCTGAATAAATCTAATTATAAGTTTATGTACTTATGATCTAGATCTAGAATATCTACACTTGCCTAGAAGTAGAAGCCATTAATTTTGAAGATTTGGCAGTTGCTAAATTCACAAGTTCAATTCAATAGGTCTACGGCCAAACGCAAACAAAAACAATCTGAATAAGCGAAAAATTAAAAACAGATATGGTTTTATGGTAAGTTGGGTCCGTAGATTACGAATCTTATACCTATTATTATTTTTATAAAATGGGGTAAATGGGTTTTTTTCGGTGGGAAATAGTTTCCCATTATTCGTAATTGCAAGGCAAAATTTCATCAAGTGGGAAATTATTTCCCTCTATCCGGTATAGTTCAAAAGCAAACTCGCAGCAATTGACTTGTATACAGGGTGAAATAAAAAGGGGGCTACAGGGACATCATTCTAAAAAACTTTCATTATGGGACCAACTTGATCAGAGCGACTTTATTTTTCACTCCCTCATACAAGTCTGCTGTGCGCTTGGCCCGAAACGAATGAGATAAGAAAAATAAAGTTGCTCTGATCAAATCGGTTCCATACCTAGTAAAAGTTGATCAGAATGATGTCCCTAACTATCCACTTTCGGCTTGTAACCCCCTTTTTGTTACACACTGTTACGGGTTAGTTTGCTTGTTTATCTATATTATTTTTTATCGTGTTTGAATAAAAATATAGAAAATGAAACATATTATGTATGACTCATTTTTTTTATTTACAAAAAAAAATCTTAAATGTTTCATTTTTAATAGACTAAATACTAAAGTCGGGTCAAGATAATAGGAGCACTGACATCGTCTCTGTCACGACGTATTAAGGTTGAGTTTAAATTGGCCCAGTGCACCTTTATTTTGTTCAATATGGTGGACTGAAAAATAAAGTTGCTCTGATCAGGTCTGTCCCAGATAGACAGTTGAAAATAGTTCATAATGATGTCCCTAACAACCCCCTTTCGGCTTGTAATTCGTAACCCCCATTTTGTTACAACCTGTATACATAAATTAACTTTTTTTTTGCTGCAGGTACAAACAGTGGGAAATTATTTCCCACATATTCCAACCTCAAAAAACCCACAAATATCAGTTCTACCATGTCAGTCACCACAAAAGTTGTTGAGAAATCTAGTCTTGTTTACAAGAATATTTTGTTTAGGCACTTACCAGATTTTTTTCCCCAAATACTTAGAGCAAACTTCACAAGAACCGGTTTTACCGCAAAAAAAGGTCTATTGGTGACTTTGACAGTCAGGTACGATGACAGCGCGCACATTTTTTGTAAGTGTTGCCATTAATAACATTTTAAATGTCATCAGGATACTTTGTTTCTGATGTTGGTATTGATCAGAGTTACCAGTAAAAAAATAAAAATATTTTTTGTGATTTGCTCTAAGTGGGAAATAATTTCCCAATGTTTTATTAAGGGTTTAACAAATTGCCCGAAAACTATAAGTGGGGCCAACTGGTGAACCAAATGAAGTTCGTGAAGTGTGCGGGCGGGGAAAGGCTTCAATGGTTTTTGAATAGAGAATCAGAGCCTTTCCGTTCCGCCATTTTGAATTATCTTGTTTTTGCGGATTCTGTCATGATTGTCTTGCAATATGATTTAGGGGACAGTTGTTCATATTAATCAGTCCTATCATTCCCGGAAGTATGGTCAGCTAATTAAATGCCGCCCTGTTCTGTATGCAGGTAATTGGCCGAGCGAGCGAAGCGTCTCCGTTTCAGGATTAGACAAAAATGCTTTCGTATGTCTATCCGTCTGTCTGTACGGCTGTTTGACGTTTGCGTTTCGTTCGCTCCAATGAACAAAACAATCCGTAAAATGTAACCTAAATATTTCTCGTGAAATTTTGTAAGCAGGTTGTTTTTTTTTGTCGATTTAGTTTTTAAATGGCGGAGATATGGGGTTTTAAAATGTAAAAAACCGCTACAGCCCAAACGGCTCGACGGATATTAACAAGCGGTGTCGTTGAGATAGGAAGTATATTTATTCTGCATTTACTAAAATAACTATTATACTGCGCCCCCTAATTAGGGATGCTCGTTATTACTACACCTAATTAGGGCCCTAATTAGGCGTTCAGGCAGAAAGTGCACTCATTTAGGGCCCCAATTAGGGATGCTAGCAATTAGGCGACTAATTAGGGTCAGGCAGAAAGTGCACTGATTCAGGGCAATGTAATAGCTAATAGCCCTTTAACACCTACTTAAGGGCGGGCCCTAGGCAATCAGAACTTAGAATTTCATCCTTAACTTATTTTTAGAGGAAATTAAATAAAAAAATAAAATAAAAAAACGTTAAAGCCAAGCTAAGCAAGTCTAACTGAGGAACATACTGTGACATTTTTATAATGATTAGATAAATAACAAGAACACAAATTCAGATGCGGTGCGAAATTGTAAAATAAAACATTGTGACAGACAGGTTTTCTAAGAACTTCAGGAGACTTTTCTATCGGGCAAAATTAATAAAATAACGTTTATGGGAAAGCAAAGTCACGCTGACACTCGTGATAAACAAGCAAGTGAAAAAACGTACAGCAATAATACTCGTCATTCCGAGCGATTTGTGTTTTGCTAAAGGCTGTTTTTGCCTAGGGCGCCGTCTTAAAACACACACCTGTGAAGTGCAACCTGAGTATAACTTGTATTGAGTATGTTTATCTGAACCGCCTGAACCTCCTGTAAGGTCGTTGGTTGTTTTGATAGGCTTCTACCTCCTGAAAATTCACGGTTCCTTCCTTCGTCATGGTTCAATGTCAGGTTCTATGACCCTGCCCGCCCCCGCTCAGGATTAGATCATAATTCAGGATGTTTATTTTCATGTTACACAGTTTGTATCATAAACGACAATAATATGTACTTATTTTACCCCTAAATGTCCTGTAAACTTGTAACGTGTAGATTATTATTATTATTATACAAGGTGTAAATGAATTAACGCAAAAAGAGAAACTACTTTGTTAGGGACATGATTCTGAGCAACTTTCACTATAAAACCGATTTGATCTGAGCAACTTTATTTTACACTTCCCAGTACAATAATGGAGTTACTATTATCTCTTCTGTGATTATGACTTGAGTGGGTCAGCTGATTTGTATGGAGAAGTGAAAAATAAAGTTGCTCTGATCAAATCGGATTCATAATGAACGTTGTTCAGAATGATGTCCCTAACAAAGCAGTTTCACATTTTGCGTTAATTCATTTAAACCTTGTAGATATATTTTAGAATAATTTCAAAATCAAACTTTAATAAAAACACGTATTTTTCCTCATTGGGGGTTAACCAAAGGCATTAAATTAAAAAATAAATAGGTCTACTCTTGTTAGAGGTTTGTTATTCTCTATACAAGGTTTAGGATACATTAAATCAATGCGGTGTGAAAGTAGTCCCTACGGCTCAAGAAACACGTCACAAAGTCCGAAACTGGACAAAATCGCGACAGCACAGTCAACGGCACATCAATCTTATTATTATGCTTGAATTGAAAACTATTTTAGTGCCAGAGTGAGTTTGCAATAAAAAATGTTAAGGTTGATCTGCGGTCGACTGTACGAGTATTAAGATTGATGAGACCGAACTGTATCCTGTCCAGACATCTCGAAAGACACATCCATCCTAACTACTAGACTTTTTACTCATAAATATAGAGTTCATTATCCTCTGAGAAACTTATGTGTAAAGTAAGTATTCATTTACGTCTTTTGTGAATTTTGAAGTTTTTTGACAATGTGCTGTGTTGTTGTGGTTTACTCCCCGAAAATGAACGATAATATTGTGATAAAGGAACGAGGCATTCCTACCTTATAATAAGTATTTGTCCCCTCAGCCCCCTTACTCAATAACTCAGTGATGATCATGATCACTCAATGATGATCCGTAAAAATTAAGAAGTTATTGGGGTCGTTCAATTATCGTGTAACCAAGGAGAGAGCTTCGTTTCGAGAAACACATAGGTAATGTGGTCAGCAACTGCTTCTATCGCCTTAAGCTTCTCTATAATATACGAGACTATCTCAGTACTGATCTGCGTATCATGCTGAGCGAGTCGCTGATATTATCAAGACTGAACTATTGTGATGTTGTCTATGGAAGCTGTATTCTTGAACGGACAAGAAGGTTGATCCAGCGTGTTCAAAATGCATGCGCACGGTTTTGCTTCAAGGTCCCTCCCAGGTCCCATATTACACCATACCTGAACAACGCAAAACTGCTGAACATGGAGGCTCGACGAAAGCTACATTTATCAATGTTACTTTTCGATATTGTTCGCACCCAAGCTCCCAACTACCTGTACAAGAAGCTCGAGTTTTCTGACAGACAACGCAGCGTCCACAAGCAGAGAATTCTCACACCCCAGCACCACACAAAGGCATTACGTGGTAGTTTAGGTATGCTGCGTCCAAATGTTGGAATGAATTTCAGTTGCGAAAACGGCCGGAGTGTAACAAACTTGCATGTGGTGTGAAACCTAGAAGTCAAGGGGTACAGTGGCCCCAAAATATGGTCAGAAATAAATGTCCCTCTGCATAACCGTTGGGGAATATGTTGTCAGAAAATAATTTGAACAAACAAAACAGTAATCTCTTTTTAGAGATAAGCTTGCCTTTGTTCATGCCTTTTCTGTATTGTTTGTGTTTTTTTCTGATATGTGCAATAAATATATACGAAATATATACGAAACAGTCAATTAATACGTTACAAAAATCTTCATCAACGCATTTGAGATAATCAAATAACTTAGCTATTGAAACAAAAATATTCACTTCAATGCCTGTGCTACAATGTCAGATTTAAAGATATAATTTCACGAATTAGAGAGACGTCGAATCCTGAGCATTTAAAGTGGTCTGTCAAGGACAAGGATTTCTTAATTAATTGAGAGCTTCTCAAATAAACTCGGGTCCGTAATTTATTACTGAAATAAACACGACCGATGTTGTCTGAGAGACAAGTGAGAAAACAGCTCTTTTCCTTCCCTGTAGGTTGTTAATTCCTCAGGGCTTTAATTAGGTAGGTATAAAAACAATTCAATTTAATATCTTCTGGTGAAAGGCAATGTTTTTAAATGAATTTTTGTGACCCGGTTAGAACGCAGAAAACTCCTTCGCGTACGAACATAAACATTTACATACAGGCACACACATTGCTTCTGGCCCCACACTAGGATACCATGAGGTACCCTGATACGAATATGTATCTATGTATGATTTAGGTAAATTAACTCTTATATACCTACAATGAATATGCATTAACATTACGACTGAATTTAAACAATAACATTTAAAATATTGAAATATATATGTAAAAGTAGCTGTACCTACTTTCTTATCATTATTGCCAGCTACAATAAAAGTAACAGACATCTCATTAAATGTTGCCTATATTTACTGTTGTCTCTCTTACTATATCAAAGCCATATTTTAAAACTAGGAATATTAATCGAAGGACATTTTCTTTGGAAACTTCATAAAATGCACTTTAGTTCAATAAGAAAAGTTTGTCTTGAGTTTAAAAAACAGTATTTTAGTAATTTATTTCGTGGCAGTAGCTTTGTCGGACCCCAACCCTTAATATTAAGTTATCAAGTTCAGATTTGTGAAATCGTTAGCCGAAAAGCCAACTAAATTAAACAGTTATGAAATTTTACCCAATGAAAGGCACAAAATTTCGCCTGAAAGCCAAAGTTCATTCGAAAACCATAAATAAAATATCCGTACATTAAATGTTAAATTGGCAGAGTAACTATAACTGAAAATTGTCTCAATTCATTTGCCTAATTGCGAGCCCTTCAGACCCTAAACCTAGTATTCACTCCCAAAACCTATAAAAATGTCAACTCTATATCGCAATTTGTAAGGTCCAAATTCAGGGTTTACGCACGATTTGCCTTGTAAAGGCTTAAAGACCTTCTTAGCCCACAGCCGAGCAATAAAAGTTAGCAAATTACCCTTCAAATACGTAGTTAACGGAACTTTTGGGACACATTTCGAGAAATCAGGGTCACAAAGTCACACACACAGCAAGTGACCTCCTATGGGTGAACCTGTTCTGGTTGGGACCCGAAAAGTTGTACCTTCTGTTCACAACTGAACTGTGAAACGAATTCAATCATACAGAATAACATGATTATCTAACTATTATCAGTTCTATCTCCTTTGTAAAGGATAAGGTAGGCTGTTAATATTTTCTTTTTCACGAGAGGTGGTGTTGGGTCCAAATGTCCCAGTCCAAAGGCATACACCGCCCTGCAACCCTTAACTGCAGTAAGGGTTCGTCGGTCGTTAAAGAATTGCTATTATTAAGGCTTAAGTGCCCTTAAGGAAGTGCGCGTGACAATGGCCTTGTGTTGAGACCCTTCAAGTACATTTTTGGAGGACCCAGGGTGGTGGTTAATGGTTATCAAGGCCGGAAGTGTAAGGAATCCTCCATTGTAAGGAATGTACTAATTTAGAGGAAAACTGTCAATTTCTCACGCTAGGTGGCGCATTCGCGACTATACCTTAGTATGTCACGGGAGTCAACGAAGCGCCATCTAGTTTTCCTCTACTAATTCTTAGGTAATATGCACAGTTCCTACAGTGACCACTAAATAGAAACAAATCCATACAGAGTGACTGAAGCACAGTACCTAGCACTCATTGAAATTAAGGGTTGTCATCTTACTGATATAAGGGCGAGAATCTCAAAGGATTGTCATATTACCGGTGTACTACAGCATAATTTTTACACACTGCAGGAGTTTTTTCTCATTAAGAATTAAAAAGTAATATTGCAGACCTTATGTATATACCTTCTACTTTCTACAATAAAATATTTGCATGTTATATAATAATATAGTTGATTAAGTTGACATATAATGTTATTTTAAGAACTTATGTTAATACCAAAAAATCATATGCAAATAAACAAACCTGAATCTGAATCTAAATATTTTTTTACTTTGAATCAAAGAATGTAGATTTGTTTGGTATTAAAGGAAAAATATTTTAGTCAGTAGTGTTTCTAGAAAAGTCAATGGTTCCATAAAAGGCCGTTCGAAATTTTGTCAGTTGGCCTTATTCGACCTTGTTGGGCACATGGGGTTAATGATTTATTATGGATACTATAATTATACTATTTAGTGAGTAAAACAGAATAATTGACCAATGAATGTCTCTATTCTAGTACTACGGAGGCAAGTCTGTTTTATGTTGATGAACAAAAAAAACTTTTCAATTGATATTTTTATTGTTTGGCCTTACAAGGAACAAGCCCCTAAGAAAACCATTTTAGCCTATTTTTTTCACTATTTCAGTTTAAAGGTTATTTGCAAATTATTTAATATGGATATAATACTCAATAGTATTAAGACATTTTTGCGAGTAAATTCTATGTTACACGATTGTGATCAAGTATTGTTCGTTGAGTAATTAATATTTATTTATTTATTTTTATTTATTTATTCAAAATTGAAAAAATGTGATTATAATATCATAAGCATTGAATGTTTCGTCACAAGAAAGACCTTTTAAGGGTACCGTACCCGAAGGGTGCCAAACGGGACCCTATTACTGAGACTTCGCTGTCCGTCTGTCCGTCCGTCCGTCCTGTCTGTCACCGGGTCCGTCTGCACGAACCGTAATAGCTAGAAAGCTGAAATTTTCACAGAATGTGTATATCTGTTGCCGCACCAACTACAAATACTGAAATGCGAGAGATATTGCAAATTAAAGGGGGCCCCGATACAAGAGACGTGTTTAGATACACTTACGCATTTCACTGCCTGCCTGCCTGACTGAAACTGTTTATTTATTGTCATAGCAACCATGTCATAGACACATACTACACATTTAAATATGATAGCATATTTCGCGTCAACCCACATGGTTGCGGTTAGCCAGTGCGGTATGATGTAGACTCTCAATCCGGAGGTCGTCGGTTCAAATCTCGTGAAGGCATAAACTTTTTAAATTTTCTTTTTGTTTATTTTTTTATTGTTTTGAGTGCTTTTGATTTGTTGTACGATGGTACGGTACCCTTCGTGTGCGATACCGACCCGCACTTAACCGATTATTATATAGTTTATGGATAAGCAGATATTTTAGTTGCCAAAACTAACGCGTTTTCAGTTAAACGACGGATTTATTATATTAGCCTTGTGAGGAGCCGTGTTCCTAGCAAGGCCGTTTGGAAGAGGTTCATAAAACTTAACTTTAATAACTACTGAGATACTATGCAATAATAAAAATAGTTTTTTTGGGATACTGAATAAAACAAAGGGTTTAGTTTGGTTTGTTATCCAGTAAATAAACAAATAATAATGGGTTATTTGTTAGAGTCGCCTTCCATGGACCACCCACCTTACCTGTAGCGTTTAATCGGATAACAGAATTGAAAGAAGCCACCTTTTTAACCGAAAACTTATCCAGTTACAGTTTTCGATTGAAACTCGTGGCTAGTTCGTTGAACCTCGTGGAAAATTCTAGATAGGTGCTAACAAGTTTAGGAACAAACGCGTTTTGGGGTAGTATAAATTGAATAATTTATTGACTTTAGGATATTCAGGGTATTAAAGAAGATTATGGTCATTTTGAGAAAGTTTCGGGAAGTTGAATTTGTCAGACCAATTCGGGTGAACTTTGAACGTGAGTCAAGTCAAGACCGACTAGAGTAACCGACTTCAAAACAGGAGGAGGTTTACAATTCGTCGGTTTCTTAGGGTTCCGTACCCGAAGGGTGCCAAACGCGACCCTATTATTGAGACTTCGCTGTCCGTCTGTCTGTCTGTCACCAGGCTGTATCTCATGAACCGTGAGCAACTTTAATTATGAAACCGATTTGATCAGAGCAACTTTATTTTTCACTTCCCAGTACATTTTGGCCTGAGTGGTTTAGCTGATTTGTATGGAGAAGGGAAAAATAAAGTTGCTCTGATCAAATCGTTTTCACAATGAAAGTTGCTCAGAATGATGTCCTGAACAAAGCAGTTTCTCATTTTGCGTTAAGTCATTTACACCTTGTATTCTCTTACTCTCTATATATTAATGACAAGAAGAATCAATAGGTATTTATTTTTATTTTTATGAGCCTGTAATATCCCACTGCTGGGCAAAGGCCTCTCTCCCCCTCTTCCACTCCATTCGATCCTGAGCGGTCTCCTTCCACTCTTTATCCCATAGAGCCAACTCATCACTCCATCTCTTCCTCAAATAGGTATTAAGTAGGTATAGATATTTAAAGCCTATTTGATATCCCCACCGAGGGTCACGGGACCCTTCACCCTACATTCTAGCAAGATTCAGCATACCTATTATAATATAGGTTAGAGTGGCAAACCCGACTATCAAAATTTATCAAGCTGCCCAAAAAAGTAATAAGAATCGAACCGACAAATAAACATAATATTGCCACCACCATTCGATATGTGCCAAATAATGCCCATCGATTTGTCAGCGTCTAGAAACAGTATCCGAAATACGAGTATTGAGCGAATAAATAAAGTTTTACGGATACCGGATATGGCGGATGGTCGTAATGTGTGTTGACGGGTGTTCCGTCCGACCCATTGGCACGGCTTTATGGGTTGTGTGTGTAGAACAAAAATGGGGATGCTTTATGTTATGGCTATGGTAGATAATTTACTAAATAGTATAAAAAGTCTGTGCTATTAGTGCTGTAGCCAGTCAGCACAAACCATTTAAAAGTTGCAGTTCTTCTTATTTTTTTAACTGACCGAGTTATTTCATTAATTCTAGAGGGCTGTCGAATTTTTCAGCTGGTATTTGAGTACCTACTTAGAATATATCATTCAAGACACTATATTCCTAGAGACAATACAAAAATATCTTTCAGTATCTTTTTTATCCCTACCACAACACAAGCGACTTGGACAGCGGCAATTCTGGCGCTAGCGAGGAGCATGATTCTCGCGCATTCGATATACGATATCTACACCTATATCGAGTGATTTCGTATGGGAATCTGTCAATATTGGTTCGATGTCCGTATATCGAAGGCGCGAGAATCGACCCGCAGATCTTGTCCATGGTCGAAATATCGATTTCGAGATACCGAAATCTCTATCAAAAACGAGAAAAAGCTATTCTTAGGACTAGTCTTTCGACCAACCGAGATATCTCGACCCGTTTTTGATCGAAATAAATAGAAATCGAGATCATTTTCAGGCGGTATCAAAACAGATATCTCGACTGGGGAGATGATCTCGATAGCGCGAGAATCGGGGGCCTGGACATCCAACAAAAACCACGAGAAATCTCTAAAAATAGCAGTGGCTAACAAAATATTCCACAAGGAAAAACTGCAGAAGAGAACTAGAATAAGTATTTCGCGAAACTGCCCGTGTGTGACGTCACAGAGAGGTCAATAGCCGCGGTTATACCTCGCGGTCGCATTTTGTCACGTTTTCGGAACTCGAATACTCCATCCTGCGTGATCCTGCAAATAATTAGATGTGGAGACGAGAATGAAATTCTTATATAAAACTTCATTCCATATAACAATGGGAAATTATTGAATTTTTCTTCTACATTAATCCTATATATTTCCTTAATATATTTCCATATGTATGTTATGTGACATTGCGCTGTCTTTGTAAATGAGCCTTACTTCCCAGACGGCTATATAACTGAATTCCATATAAGATTGGAGATAATTATGAAGAAGAAAAGTATTTTTTTTCCAAATTCCAATGTTAGTACATGGACCTAAGTGTTAGTATAATACGGACTGGTATCCAAAAAATGCAAAGAGGAGGCGTAGCTGACCCAGGAAGAGATGGAGTGATGAGTTGAGTCTATGGGACAAGGACTGTAAGGAGAGCGCTCAGGAACTAATATAGTGGGAGAGGGGGAGAGAGGCCTTTGCCCAGCAGTGGGACATAATTAATGTTAGGCTCGTAATAATAACAAACTTACAGGGTGTCACAAAAGCCGTAAGTTTACGTCACAGCAACACCGAAAATAGGCCTGCCTAAAGCGGGCTACACACGACGTGATATCGGTGGCGATCTAGGGTGTAAAAAGGTTATAAACTGGTTACAGTTTGTGTTAAAGTCAAAAAGCACTTGACATTGATTTCTAATCAAATAGGGTTCGTGGAAGTCGTTTTTTTTAAGTAGTATGTATCGATGAGTTTTACTTATTGTTTCAATTATAGATTTTCTTAACATCTATGGTCGCTCCAGGAAGCGCTCTGGAGTGACGAGCTGAGGGACCACGATAAGATCTGGCGGGAAATAGCGTATAGGCCGCGTACAGAATCGTATAGCAATAGCTCTAGCGAGGGTGCAAAATGCCGGTTGTGGCTTGTCGGCGGCTCTGTAGTACTCTGTACGCGGCCCCCAACCGTGAAGAGTGGAAGAGGGGAAGGGAGACCTTTGCCCAGCAAGTGCTATTTTACCAGGCCCCCGATTCTCGCGCTATCGAGATGATCTCCCCAGTCGAGATATCAGTTTTGATACCGCCTATATCCGTCGTAAACGATCTCGATCTATATTTCTTTCCATCGAAAACGGGTCGAGATATCTCGGTTTATCGAAAGGCTAGTCGTCAGAATAGCTTTTATTTTGTTTTTGTTAGAGATTTCGGTACCTATCTCAAAATCGATATTTCAACCATAGACATGATCACGCTAGCGCCGGAATTGCCCCGCTGCTCCGGTAAGCTTAAAGGCGTCTCCATCCCAAACCTCCTTGACTCCACTTCCAGACGCCTACTCTGTTTGTTTGGACTTAGTTTTTTTATGTCACTGATTACTTTTTTCCTATTATAACGCCCGGGACCTCGACTTTGACTTTGAATGCCATGGCATTGCTGTCTATTTGACCTTTTTTCACCCCCGACGAAAAAGAGTGGTGATATTATGTCTGTCTGTCTGTCTGCCTGTTTGTCTGTCTGTGTCTTTGTGCCTGTGAGTGGTACTCTAGTGCTGAGAGTAGCATAGCCACCTTCCTTTATTTTATTCCTACAGGTAAGTATCAGGAAACATGGCGATATTTGAGATTTGCGATACTAGAGAAACTTACATCTAAGATACCTAGGTACCTACGTCTCACACACACTCCATCAAAGTCTCACCCTCACACAAACGCATTTCTCTGCCTTTGTAATCTTTCAATGTTGCTAAGTTTACTTATGAATTCTCAGAAGTTTAACATAGTTCCAAGTTATCTTCATTACTTGCAGCTAAGCCACTAAAATTGCCACAATTATCCTGTTACAGTCATTTCATTAGCATCTACTAACTTTATCGCATCTGCATTCCATCGCCATTTTACGACACATAATACGTACTTGATGGATTTCCAAATAGCTCTGTAGGGGTACACACGCGTGAAGACTTGCTTTATGACAAAATAAAGTATAATACAGGGTGACATTTAATTAGCTGACAATATTTTGGGGTATGATAGTACCCATCATTATGAAGAACTTTCCCCAAGGAACATGGGGTCGCAAACAAAAAATTTTTTTGGGTCTCCCATAGTAACTTGAAATCAGCTGATCGGGGCAATGTACTGAGAGACGAAATTTTTATTTTTCGTTTGCGACTATAAGTTTTATGGTGAAAGTTGTTCATAATGATGGGTACTATCACTCCCCAAAATATGGTTAGCTAATTAATTGTCACCCTTTGTACAATAATACAGTAGATACTTATAAAGTATGTACCTATGAAATACTGGGTGACATTAAATTACCTATCTGACCATATTTTAGGGAATGATATAGTTAATAGTAATGATAAATATCGTAGGTAGTTGGTAGAATGTTTTTCACAGGAAACATTTTGTCGCAAATGAAAACAGTTTTCGTCACCCAACACATTGACTCCATCAGATTACAAGTTATTAGTTTTAAAATTCTTATTTTTTGGTTTGCCAACATTTTGTTTCTAGGGGAACGTTGTTCATAATGATGTGTTCTATAAAATAATTAAATGTCACCTTGTATAAAGGAAAAGGAAACAATATATAATTTGCAATAAACCTCTCCTCTTCCGCCTCCTACATACGATTCTCGCAAAAATTAAAACGTACCGATAGTAAGAGGTGCCATATAAAGAAGGGAAGAAGCTATTATGACACTGTTATTGCCCAAAAAAGCTTGGTGTGTGTTACAGTCGTAAAAGAGCTCTATTTTTGTATACTATCACAGTCTACTTTTTGTTTACGAGTGCATGTTTACATACTGGCATTTCCGCAAACATCTTGTTTCGTGTAAGTCTATTCTGTGGCGATCGAGTCTAGCCTAGGCAGTATAACACTGTAGTAATATGTGTGGAAAGTGTTTTCCGTCGTTCATGTCATAAACCACGGAGGCTACGATAGGAAAATATTCGGGCAATAAATCCGCGGGATACGGCCACTGTTTCAATTGACTGGGTTTCTTGTATCTATTGTTCCTCTACGGTATTTATTAAGGCTTATGACCTCATGATATCATATTGTGGCTGGAATTTGAAATATCAAAACTTGGGCATACCTTCGATACGTAATATTATTTAAATTATGATAGTTATGTAACTAGACTATTATTAACTCACAAAATAAAAGGCCCGTTTTGACCGTTCACGCTCATGAAGTTTTAACCCCTAATGCGTAGGTGAACAAAATTCACCAAATTTTTGTATGGAAAGGTGACATTTTGTCATCAAAAATTCTACGTCCATCACTTTTAAGGAAACGATACTCAACATGACCAAGTACTCAAACTAAGTCCGCTGGAATGTTTTGTATGAGGTGTGGGTTTTAAATGCGTGATCTCTGTCGCTCGGGACATTAGGGACATCATTCTGAGCAACTTTCATCATAAACTGATTTGATCAGAGTAACATTATTTTTCACTTCTCCATACAAATCAGCTGACCCAATCAGGTCAAAGTTGCTCTGATCTGATTTTGCACCCACTCGCTTATTTTTTTTCTTTTTCTACTTTTCATCTTTAAATAATTGTTTTTACAATTTAAATACCTAGTTTCAACAAGTTTTATTAAATTATTCAGCATTTCTGTTTGATCTGTGTAACTTAGATTAGCAAATCATATTTTATGGGCAGTGCACCTGAAATAACTAGCTCTTTAGGTCTATAACTAGCTCTTTATTGATCTGTGACCTAGCTCAGGCTCAGGTGCTCCAATTTATTATCTATCACAATTTTAGCTAAGTACCTAATAAATTATGTAACCGTGTTTTTTGGTAAATAAATATTATTATTTAAATAAAAGTTACTCGGGATTTATGTCCCTAAGTAGTTTCTCATTTGGCGTTAATTCATTTACACGTAGGTAATACTCCGATGCGTGACATGGGGCTAGCCCATCGCCGCAGCTATGGAGTATGAAGGTTTCCTTACTTACTTACTTACTTACTTACTTACTTACTTACTTACTTGCTTACTTACTTACTTACTTACTTACTTACTTACTTACTTACTTACTGGCTTACTTACTTACTTACTTACTTACTTACTTACTTACTTACTTACTTACTTACTTACTTACTTACTTACTTACTTACTTACTTACTTACGATTTTTTCGAGAGGAAAAAGCGTGAGATGCGAATGTTAGTTGGTTTCCGTCACTTTCGTAAGTACATATATTTTTCTCTCGTCTCTCCTCGTTTTAAATGCTACAAAATTGTGCTTTGTTCGCTTTTCTAAATATTTAATTTTACAAAAACATCCGCAAAATAAATAATTCTCCTTTCTTTTTGACCTTTTTTGACCTTTTTGTTTACACCCATTTCAATTTACAAAGATGGTAGTTTGGGTATGTACCTACCCACTCTTTGGAGTTACTTAGATCAAAAGGAAAAAAAGGACCCTTATAGTAATAGGGTCCCGTTTTTTGCCCTTTGGGTACGGAACCCTAAAAAGGGTATTGCTTGACAGACGGACAGATAAAGAAGTGATCCTATAAGGGTTTCTGAGATACGAAATCCTAAAAACACAATAAAATAAATATTTAAGGGGGCTCCCATAAAACAGACATGATTTTTTGCCGGTTTTATAAATAATGGTACGAAACTCTTCGTGCCAACCTAGGTTGGCTGAATTGAAGTGCAGGCGCAGGGGACATGCACAAAGGCCCCGCTCTCGTGGGCCAGGTGTAGGCACATCTCCCCCCCGGGTGAAGAAGAAGAAGAAACTCTTCGTGCGCGAGTCCGACTAGCATTTGGCCTGTTTTATTTATCAATACGTGTAAAAATCGAATCATTTTGAAATCATTTATTAATTTAATAGTTTAGTTTTGTGGTCCTCTAAATAAATTGTGTTTTTTTTTAATGATTGGTGGACTCGCAGTCAAACGATACAGCCGTCCGTCACAATTTTGCTGAATTTTCTTCGTACTCGCAAGGGAATCAACACCTTTATGGTACTTCCCGTTGGCCTACAATCATGAAATTTTGGACGAAGCAAGATCCGTAGTTAGGCTGGATTTTACCAACAAAAAGTTACACAAGAATAACTATCCCGGGGATAAGTTGTATGGCAATGACAGTTAAAAATGAGGTGATCTGATCTGGTGTCTATGAAAAGTAGAAAATACTCTCGAGTTAAAGTTACGCTTTCGTTGGTAAAATTCGCTCTTAGTTCATTTATTTATTAAACAAATGCGATTAATCGAAACCCCCGTTGCGCTATTCTGGGTCGCCCTTAGCCGGTTTTGTTCATTCTTTTTATCTTTAACTTTTGTTGATTCCAATCAAACAGGGATTTTTGACTCGGACCACCAGGCGTCAAGAAGTGCAAACAAACGAGGAAAAAGTAATTACTTTTTTATACATTTTTTTTTCGAAGAAAGTGAGGTAAATAATGACATCCTCATTTGTTATTACATATTTACCAATAATGATTCGAGCAGGTAAACGTATAAACGTAGTTTTGCCGGCTGATTCGCTCGATCTCCAAAACGATTCTTTTCGCTACAACATAAAGTTCATCATTTCAAGCATAGATAATGAAAGGAGGATGCAAACTCTTTGATTTCAAGCGTTTATGAAAAAAAACTTTACATTATTCAGTTTAAACGTTTAAACAATGGGTAGCATTGGCCCATTGAAGTAATTTCCGTTATTTTATTTTTTCTCTACAGTGAATGTAGGAGGCTTGATAGATAGCTAAAAACTAACATTATGTTAGTATGTTAGTAACATACTCAGTTAATCCTTTCCTTTTCCCTTCCTTGCTAAGATTCCTTAGACATGCTCCTGAAAAACAAATAGTAAGTAAATATAGAGGGGCTCTTTTGTGAATAATGTGCAGCATTTATCACTTCTTGTTTTTCCTAGGCTTAGTTACGGAGGGCAACGCACTTACATACAACATTCACGTTCTTGGTTAGTCTGCCTACAAATTCTACCCTTAGGCGCAGATCAATAAAGAGTTAGGAACCTTAGGCCTAACTTAGGGTCGTTTTGTCCACCGCGCGCCGTGTCGGTCGTCAGTGTCGTCACGAATTATGCCCAATATGTTGAATCATAATAATAATTCACCAAGTTAAAACTTAAAATAAAACCAGCCAAGTGCGAGTCGGACTCGCGCACGAAGGGTTCCGTACTATTATATATAAAAAAACGCAAAAAAACACGTTTCTTGTATGGGAGCCCCCCTTAATATTAAATTTCTTTTGTTTTTTAGTATTTGTTGTTATAGCGGCAACAGAAATATGACGACACCCTTATGTTACACCCTGTATACGTAGAACTGGTGCGGCGCCACTCCTACGCAACTTTTTCTAGTTACTCGTAAGTAAATTAGAACCTACGACCTACCCTGGTGGCACAACTGTGTCTTTGACACTCCGTATGGGAAAAAATAGTAAATTTTTTATACGGGATATTTCTATGTTATATGTATACAGGGTGACATTAAATTAGCTGACCATATTTTGGGGAATGATAGAATCCATCATTATGAACAACTTTTCCCAAGAAACATAATACCTAGTCGCAAATGAAAAAATTTTTGGGTCTCCCATAGTAACTTGAAATCAGCTGATCGGGGCAATGTACTGGGGGAGGAAAAATTTTTTTCCTTTGCGTCTATATGTTTCTTGGGGAAAGTTGTTCATAATGATGGATACTATCATTCCCCAAAATATGGTCAGCTAATTTAATGTCACCCTGTATAAAGCTATAAGTACTTTATGTTAAACCTTCATTAGAGCTCAGTTCTTTCACAAAATGAAAGGTTTCAATCACTTCAGAGATAAGGTTCAGGGTTATGTTATATGCTTCTGGGAAAACGCGGGAAATTGGAAGTCGGAATCAGCGGAATTCGAATCATTTATTACTTCTCCTCGACAATCAGCTGGAACCCCACTCAGCGAAGAACACTTTTTCAGTGTAACATCGACGAAAGAATAGCTGGAGTACATTGATTGACAGGTACACTGTATTGAAAATATTTTGAATTTGAAACCGCATCGATATCGGTTCAGTGGTTTTCCAATAAATGATAGTTCAAAGTTCAAAGTTCTTTATTTACTGTAGATATTAAAAATATGCTAGTACACGTAAATTTTTGCCTTTTCTTTACATTGGACCACTGCGGGGAAAGAAGGGCAAGAAACTCCCACAGATCGACTTACATAGATAACTTTACTTTAAAGGTATAAAAATAATCTCATCATTTGGAACATCATAAGTATGTGTGATTGTGTGTGTTTATGGATCATTTGTCTTTATGGAAGTAAGGTGCCATCCCATACGCTGGTTTTATATCTAAGTCCAATTATAAATATAAAATTATACAAACAAACCGCCCCAAGAATCGCCCGGACCAAAGGTGCCCATAACGCTGGCTGCGTTACCGCGCTGCACGGCGAGCGAAATCCTCTGGGCCAGGAAAGCCCCGGAGCGGTTGCCAAAACCTCGGTCCCTCAAACGACGGCCGATGTCCCTGATGAAGGCCCTACCCTCAGAACCCCATACCCCAGTGGTCTCGACGGCCAAAGGAACAAACGTTGAGTTCAATGTTAACTCCATGCGTTCTTATCATTAACATAATGTTGTACATCATAGTATCCCTTTTTACACAATGTTGTTTTAATCCGGTTTTTGAATTGCTCAAAAGGCAAATTCAAAATCTCCAGAGTAACGGACAAACAGACAAACACAAACAACTTCTAACCCTAAGGGGCTATGCTGGGAGGGGAGAGACCCTCTCCGTTTCGTTCCGTGTACTACAGTCTATTCGTGATAAGAATGCAGTGAAATTTAAATTTAAATATGTTAACACACACTCACAGGACAGGACACAACCTTCGCGTTCGAAAGTTTGTCTTCAACTGGTCACAGTAAACTTGGCTTGATAATTGGAAACGATTTGATTGGTTACGGGGCGTGGCTAGGCCGCCGGACAGTGATGACTTTACTGCATTCTTATCACGAATAAACTATAGTGATTGGGTCATGAAGTCATAATCATAATCATAATTTAATGATAATAAAATATTACATGTCAACTAGGTATACAATTATTTGTAGAATAAATTAATTTCAGGCATAATGATTATAAATTATAAGTTGTGGAAGCTATAATTTACCAGTAGGTACCTAGGTACCCTGCATTAAGTATTTACCAACTCTCACCGAACAAACGTTATATTTCTTTTTCCTTTTATATAATTGGTTACCCTAAGGCAGAATCGTAATATGTCTAGTCATAAATGAATGATGGCTCAGCCGTATGTTAATACTGGGGGCAGAGACTATATATCCAATTGACTGCGCCTGCGGGGGAATGCGGCTTGCCAAACGTTTGTCGTATTCGACAAACGTTCGCATGCGCAACCTATGTACGATGACGGGCCGCCAGACAGTTTCGCAGCGGCTGACCAATCACAGCTCTCTTACCTCGTCCCCCGCCGCCCGTAAATTGGTGAGTTGTGTTTCAAAGGAAAATGTATCTATGCGCTCTCCACTGGATAAGTGCTCCCTGACTGGGGGCAACAATCTATGTGCGGTCGTCACTAAACCAGTTACTTCCGATCATTTTGTTTTAGTTCCGAATTCTGACGATTTTGTTTTACTTGTGGCTGTTCGATTCGGGGAAATGCGGGTCCTAGGTGGGTCGTTCTGGTAATAGTATATAGTACAACTTGTACGGCTTATTTGGAGAGCTAGCACAAGTTTTAACGCGGGTTTTTTTTCACTACAGCTGAGTCGTAATTTCGTAATTTCTTTATTGTACTCACATGACAGTAAAAATAGCTTAACATAGAAAAAAATATTTACAAAGGCGAGCTTATCTCTAATTAGAGATTTCTTCCAGCAAACCATGTTGGGTAGGAGACGGTGGAGTGAGTGAGTGATTGAGTCGTATGGGGGCTGTTCATTTATCTAACTATTTTTAAACATATTTTATAAAAAATTAAAAAAGATATTTTAATTCGATCGACTTCTTCCTTGTTTGAAAAGTTTTGAACCACGATCGATTCGATCGATCGATTTTAACCCTCTCGCTCGCACATCTATTGTTCATTTGTTAGTTTGGCCCACGTGTGTCGTAATTAACGCAAACCGATTAATTTAATTATAAATCCAATACTCTACCAAAAGAAGAAGAAAATCACACGTCACAACAGTATAGTAGGGGTCATCGCCCCTAAATAAATAGGATGAACATCAACAGCCATGTTTGTATTTGTAGATGTAGACCTTCCGAAGTAGGACACAGGAGTAAGGGACTTTTAGGGCTCCGTACCCGAAAGGTGCCAAATAGAATAGGACCTTGAAAATGAAAAAAAAATGAAAAAAGTTTATTGAAACAGTACACAGGTAAAACAGAACACTATTAGGTATAAGTTACATGGTTGGTTTCTTCACTGTTTGCCGAGACATCACGGTATGTTATCCAGTGGTCCTTACACTAGGCAAGCCTGTATCGTAAGGGCCTTGACATGATAATTTAATAAGACCTGCTAAGCTTCTGCTGTCCGCCAGTGGGATGACTGGCATGCCATAAATAAACCATAACAAGTAGAAAATGTGTGTTTCTGTTGTCGCTACAGTACCGAATACTCAACATACCAATAACTATCATTGACAACAAACAACATACGGTAAATAAATAAACATAATAAAAATAAAATCGATTAAGTGCGGGTTGGTATCGCACACGAAGGGTACCGTACCATCGTACAACAAATCAAAAGCACTCAAAACAATAAAAAAATAAACAAAAAGAAAATTTAAAAAGTTTATGCCTTCACGAGATTTGAACCGACGACCTCCGGATTGAGAGTCTACATCGTACCGGCTGAGCTACCACAACCATGTGGGTTGACGCGAAATATGCTATCATATTTAAATGTGTAGTATTGTGTCTATGACATGGTTGCTATGACAATAAATAAACAGTTTCAGTCAAGATCTCCATTTTGAAATGCGTAAGTGTATCTAAACACGTCTCTTGTATCGGGGCCCCCTTTAATTTGCAATATCTCTCGTATTTCAGTATTTGTGGTTGGTGCGGCAACAGATATACACATTCTGTGAAAATTTCAGCTTTCTAGCTATTACGGTTCGTGCAGACGGACCCGGTGACAGACAGGACGGACGGACGGACGGACAGACGGACAGCGAAGTCTCAGTAATAGGGTCCCGTTTGGCACCCTTCGGGTACGGTACCCTAAAAATAAGTGACTACTCAAATTATTGGGTATCCTCCATACAAAGTTTATCCCGGTCAAGTTAAATTGAGACCTGAATCGTGACGTCGTTACGGTGCTTGTCATGCAATGATTACATTTTAGATTTTTATATACAATCTAGTTCCTAATATGATAATTGATAATACTAGTTTGTTATTTTTTTACTTTTTCAGTATATACATAGCAATTTTTTTTAACCATTGCAATAATTAAAATTGTCAAACAGTAAATAATTTGGACACTATATGTATAATAATTTGATTGGACCTGTTTTCAGATATTTGTAATAAGTTTTGATAGTTTGGTACGGAACTGATTTTTTTTAACAATAGTTGGCATGACACGGAACCCTTAGCTAGTGTGTTCGAGTGGCACTTGACAGTTTTTTATTGTGGATAGTTCTGAGCCATTGAACATTCACTACCGATGTTTACTACCTGGGGTAGTAGGATGGTCGGCTCACAGAAAGGCGAATGACATTCCAGAGGTGAGTTCATTTCAGTGACAGATACATTTTTGAAGTAAAATTTCTTAGGGCACGGGGGTAAAATTTATTTAACCTCTCAACTGTGGGTTATTCATATATTTGCTTTTCAATTGCTACTAGCCGGGTGCTATCACGAGTGGCTAAGAAATGTAACGGAAATTGGAATCGGTGACGTCAGGGTCGGCTGAAGACTTTTAAAACCGCAACTATTTTCAATACGGTTTTTAACTAATCAGATAAGATAATAATTAATAATACATTCGTACAATAAAGAATGTTAATTAGTGAGAGAAAAACCTGATGAAACGTTAACAAATAAAAATTATTTTAAGCATTCTTCCACGAGTTCTTGATTTCCGGTATGGCCAAGATGGCGCCGCCGCCGCCGCCGCCGCCGCTGGCTGGGCTACAAAACCAACTAGCATGACTCAAACTACTTCGTTCAACCTCTTTGTTGGAACCGGAACTTATGTTTGACAGCTGTGCGATGCGATCCATACAGTTTGTAAGAAAAGAGTTTCATCAATGTCACACGGGTCGATATGGATTTCTAAAACAAGCAAAGCAATGCATACATTTGAGCGAGACGGCTTAAAGACGTGACGTCAGATGGTATATAATCTGAGCGAGATGCAAATAGTAGTGACCGTAGTGACACTATTGAATGAGTTAAGTATATCACCACGAGCGCGACAAATTGTAGATAAGGAATGGTGGGAAATAAATGACATGACGTATTAAAAGTAAGTACAAGTATAAAATAATTTCAAATAATCGGACGTCTGAAACTTAAAAGTAACTTGAAGCAGAGATTGGATCTCAAAATTGGAAATTTAAATCTCTTTTAGTATAGGTAGGTATAGGTGTATAGTATAGGTACCACTTAATGATCTAGCTACAGAAGTTTTACTTCTAACACGTGTACGGAGCTACACGCGTTTTTTTTATTTTATCGACTGAACCCCTACACTGTCTTATGATAAGACTCAGATAAAATTGATTAAGTGATTCTTAATTATTAACTTAAAATTACGCAATAAAATTAAAATCGAATTCAAAACCAATTTAATCAGAGCCATCTATTAGTAATGTGAGCATCATAGCAGCAGGTAGTTTGTTTTATAATTATTCAGGAGATGGCGCTAGTGTACGAATATTTTCTAAAATTGGAACCTTGTAAAATTAGTATTGGGTTAATTATGTATCGTAAAACAAGTAACAAAAATAGCAAATATTCATAAACACTGCATTGTATCAATCTTGTTATAAAGTTTGCTTTACTTTTGTTAAATTTCTAACTTTTACATTGAAGGAAAATATGCGTCATGTCCGGCGAGGTTAAAACTGTTAGAAAGTGTAATTAACTGAATTAAGACAGTTTATGTATTAAATAATGTACTTTAAGGCATACAGAATTTATGTAAATATTTATTTTTCTACATACATGTATAATTGCTTTGTAGTGGTGACATTTCCGGTAGACATAATGTGCGGGGAAAATTATGTTTTGGGCGCGAAGCCCTCTGGCGAGTAGAAGGTGCTAGTCGTGTATAAAAGGGGATTGCACCTGGCATTTTGGCCTTTTTCCGTGTTTGTAATTGAAGGAGGAAACTCTGCCGGATCATTTTAAGATGAGTATTGATTATATTGATAATTGTTTGTTCAAATTTCAAATTGTAACCCGTAGTTGGTTGGTGTTAGATAGGATGTAACCTAAGTTGAAGAGATAAAATAAATGTGCGTAGAAGTATTGGAATCCTTGCAGTTTCTATGTCGAGGGACTATCTTATCTGTGCATCTATCAGGAACAACTTCCTATGGATTTACAGATCTTACTTACTTCCATAAATATGGCCATGGCTACTCTATGGGTATTTATGGATACGATAAGCACTCCACCCACTTATCATCAAATAGGCAGGATAGTAAAATAGTACCTATAGGTAACTCAGGATTTAGTAAGCACAGCTTTCCAGAGTCGCAGATCAACGTATAGCTTTTGGTTTTCATGGTAGGCAAGTTTAAGCAGAGTTTGGAGTCGTGAAGGCCTTGGCGCGGTAAATGGTTAAGTCTATTATTCATATCATTTCTAGGTGGTGAGCATTTCGGCGAAAGGCTTACCCATTTGACTAGGCGTTGGCACAATGCCACTGCCACCCTTTATGGGGAGGCGTGACGTTATATAGTATCTTATGACCGTCAATACTGAGCGAGTTAGTTTCTACCTTTTGTCAATGTATGTATTTATACTAATAGTTCTAACAATTTTCAGAAGTGGGATACCACTATGTCTTCGAGTCGCCAGAGCTCAACGTCGGTGTTCTATGTTGAGGATATCAATGATGGAGCTCCAGAGCCAAAGCGGCGGCGGCCTTGGCGTCCTGACGAAGTAACTGCTAGCAGCATTAATCCGGAGCGTAATGGCAGCTTTGACAGCATCGTGCCAGCCATGAATCCGGGCACTGACGAAACATTACCCCTTGCTACAGAACCTGGTAAGACTGTTCCAATATTATACGAGAACATAGCAGCCAAGGCAGATATCATACCTGTCTTCGACCCTGAGAAGTCCGATTTATTTGCAAACCAATGGATAAATAAAATCGAGCAACTGGCAATAGTACATAATTGGTCACAACAAGTAAAAAGCTATTTCCTTCAGACAAGATTGGGAGGTATGGCCCGGGTCTGGCATTCATCATTGCGAGAGTATAATCTTTCATGGGACGAATGGAAACGTGAACTGATCAAGGCGTTCCCATATAAAATTGATTTTGCAGATGGCCTTAGGGAAATGTTGTCAAAAAGGAAAACGTATGAGGAATCCATGGCTAATTATTACTATCAAAAGAATGCCTTGTTACACAAATTAGAGATCAAGGATAGCAAGGCTGTAGCGTGCTTGATAGATGGGTTACCTGCGCACATGAAGGCTCCTGCTAGGGCGGGGAATTTTGAGACTCCTGCTGATTTGTATTCGAAGTTTTTAGCCAAAATGGAAGAAATAAAACCCCGGGCACTGGGCTTCGGACGCGTTCGTGAACCAGACGTTACCGCTTCGCAAGGAACGAGATTTTCAAACATAAGCAAACCATTGTCGTGTTTTGTCTGTAAAGAAACCGGACATGTAGCTAGACGCTGTCCGAAAAACATCAATAGACTATCGTGTAGTCATTGCGGGAAATTAGGGCATTCTGTAGAGATGTGCTGGGTCAAAAACGGAAAACCACTTTTGAGCAAACCAGTTTCGAGCGCTCCAGCCACGGTTAACTCGATTACTAGCGAGGTAAATGAAGTTTATTTTATGAATGTTAAGGTAAACGGTAAAGAGTTCAAGGCTTACCTGGATTCAGGTGCTAAAATTAATGTAGCTAGTATAGAAGTATGTAGTCAGTTAGGGTTACCTCTCACACCATGTGATATTTTGGTAGGCGGATTTGGAGGTATAAATATGTTAGCAAAGGGGAAAATTCGAGTCAATGCCACCGTAAATGGAATAGACTTTGACACTACTCTAGTCATAACGGAATGGAAAATGCAACAAGCTCAGATAATCCTAGGGCAGCCAGTTATTAACGATCCGAGAATAGTTTTCAAGGTTCAAGGCAATACGTTAGAAATAAAAGAGGTTCACGATAATGTTGGTGGGATACTTTCAATAGAGGATATTTACACACCAACCAACAGAATCAAAATTCTTTCCGCAGAAGATATAGTCATTCCCCCCAAAACTGTATTGACAATTGTTGTTAACGCTGATCCTTCCAGTAACGAGACTCCTATTTTCGTTGATAACCGACATTGCTCTTACGAACTGAGGAATTACTCAATCCCAGCAACGTTGCTATCAGGTCAGTCAGGGATGATCGATGTACAAAATAACTCGTCTAACCCGTTACTGTTAGACAAAGGCACTCTGCTAGCAAGAGGTGATTACTGTGTAGAATTAAAACAAACGGATAGACCAAACGCAAAAACTAACGAAGTAATGATCATAAATCACTCGGAAGTTCAGTGTGAGACAGAAAACGTAGAAAGCAAACGAAAGCTTATCCAATTGCTTGACGAATTTTCGGATTGTTTCTCTTCATGTACAAAGGAGTTAGGCTGTACTGATAAGATAGAAATGTCTATAGAACTGAGTTCTGATAAACCAGTCTGTTATCGGCCATACCGATTATCACTACCCGAAAAAGAGATTGTTCGAGATAAAGTGAAGGATCTTCTGGACAATAACATTATTCGCGAATCAAGCTCCCCATACTCTAGCCCCATTATATTAGTTCGGAAAAAGGATAACGACTATAGATTGTGCGTTGACTATCGCAAATTGAATAGCATTACTGTTAAGGATAGGTACCCTATTCCAATAATTGAAGAACAAATTGAAAAGCTGGGCGGTAAGAAAATCTTCACTAGCTTAGATATGTCCCAAGGATTTTATCAGATACCATTAGAGGCAGGTTCTGTACCCAAAACTGGTTTCATAACTCCTGAGGGCCACTTTGAGTTCCTCAGGATGCCATTTGGATTGGCTAACTCACCAAGTGTATATCAAAAATTGATGGACAAAATCTTAGGTTCACTTAGATTTGAAAAAGTCCTGCCCTACATGGATGATCTCTTGATTGCTTCCATAACCGAACAAGAGGCCTTAGATACGTTGCGAACCGTTCTAGACATAGTTAGAGATGCTAAACTAACATTGAATTTGTCAAAATGCAAATTTCTTCAGACCGAAATTCAATACCTAGGTTACGACATTTCTCAGGCAGGTATAAAAGACCTGGTCAGAAAAAGATAGAGGCCGTAACAAAATTTAAACAACCTACAAACGTTCATGAGTTGAGAATGTTCTTAGGCCTCACCAGTTACTTCAGAAAATTTGTGAAAGGATATGCCATGTTAGCTCATGATCTATACAAGCTGTTAAAGAAGAATGAACCCTGGGTTTGGTCACAAGTTCAACAGCAGGCGGTTGAGAATCTTAAGCACATACTAACGTCGAGGCCTGTACTAGCTTTGTACGATGCCAAATATGAAACAGAAGTGCATACCGATGCATCAAGTAAGGGTATTGCGGGGATACTTCTTCAACGTCATAATGGAGACCTGAAACCAGTGGCCTTCTTCAGTCGGAAGACGTCTAAAGAAGAGTCCATATATCACTCTTATGAACTTGAGGCCCTGGCAGTGGTAGAGTCTCTTAAACGGTTTCGGATATATATAGCTGGAATAGATTTTAAGGTAGTTACAGATTGCGCAGCAGTAAGACAAACGTTCGAAAAGCGAGATTTATTGCCAAGGATAGCAAGGTGGTGGCTCACCATCCAAGAATATAGTTTTACAGTTATCCACAGGCCTGGAGTTACTCACAAACATGTTGACGCTCTTAGTCGCTGCCCTCACGATGAGTGTAAAAACGCTGAGGTACTTGTGCTTGATCTCTTAGATTGGATAGTATGTATACAAAATCAGGACTCAAAGCTACGTATAATCAAGGAAAAGCTCGAAGGGAATATCATAGATCCGGATGTCAATAACAATTATGTGCTCAAAGACAATTAGGTTTATAGGAAATGCATTAATGATCAGACGCGACTCGCAGTTCCTAAGTACAGCCGATGGAACGTCATGAGAAAATATCATGACGATATTGGCCACCCAGGATTAAAACGATGCGAGACTCTAATAAAAGAGAACTTCTGGTTTCCCGGCATGTCGCGATTTATAAGGAAGTATGTTAATAGCTGCCTCGAGTGTGCATATAAACGGGGTCAATATGGGAAACTAGAGGGAGAACTTCATCCGATTGAAAAAGTAAGCGAACCTATGCACACCATTCACATAGATCATGCAGGGCCCTTTTGTAGGAGTAAGAAGGGTTTCTCATATCTGTTCGTTATAGTTGATTCGTTTACTAAGTTTGTTTGGGCCAAGCCTTGCAAAACAACGAAATCCATCGAAGTAATTGAAAAATTAAATGAAATATTCGGCATGTTCGGGTACCCAACTAGAATTATATCCGATAGTGGAAGCGCCTTCACGAGCAAATCTTTTAAAAATTATTGTATCGAGAATCAAATCAAGCACGTCAAAAATGCTATTGCTTCGCCACGTTCGAACGGTCAAGTAGAGAGGTTCAATCGAACCCTCATAGAGGCAATAAATAAGAGTACATCTGATGAGAGAGAATGGGATACTTGTTTGTGTAAAGTTGTCTGGGGCATTAATAACACCGTGAATGCCACCACTGGTTTTGCTGCTTATAGACTGATGTTCCAAGCTCAACGTAGCCTGTTGCAAGGGGTAGGGAGTAATAACAAAGATGATGAGCAGACTATGGCAGCTAATAGAGAAAAGGCAAAGGAAAACATTGAGAAAACCTCCCAATCAATGAAAAGAAGATTTGATGCAAAAAGGAAAAAACCCACTAAATATAGTGTTAAAGATTTGGTGTTATGGCAAAAGGCAGATACTGGTTCAAAGGATGTCAGACGAAAACTAAAAGATAAATTCAGTGGTCCATATAAGATAACAAAATGTTTAGGAAATGACCGATACGTAATATCGGCTATAAAAGGAGTAAAGGGATACAAAAAGTTTACAGCTGTAGTTGCCTCGGATGCTTTAAGGATATTTAACACTGACACCGACAGCGAGACAGAGAGCCATGATTCTCGGGCTGATAGTACTGAGGAGCTAATTGACTTACTGGAAGGATGAATGGTAAATTACTAGTCTATTAGTGTTTCTAGTGTGACGATTGTTATTCAAGTATTGGCCGTCACTGGTGTGACGATTATATATTTATTTATTGGCCGTCACTGGTGTGACGATTGTTTATTCAAGTATTAGCCGCCACTGGTGTGAAGATTGTTTATTCAAGTATTGGCCGTCACTGGTGTGATGATTGTATATTTATTGATGGCCGTCACTAGTATGACGATTGTTTATTCAAGTATTGGCCGTCACTATTGTGACGATTGTATATTTATTTATTGGCCGTCACTAGTGTGACGATTGTTATTCAAGTATTGGCCGTCACTGGTGTGCCGATTGTATATTTATTATTGGCCGTCACTAGTGTGACGATTGTTTATTTAAGTATTGGCCGTCACTGGTGTGATGATTGTATATTTATTGATTGGCCGTCACTAGTGTGACGATTGTTTATTTAAGTATTGGCCGTCACTGGTGTGACGATTGTATATTTATTTATTGGCCGTCACTGGTGTTCCGATTGTTTATTCAACTATTGGCCGTCACTGGTGTGATGATTGTATATCTATATATTTTGACCGTCACTGGTGCGGCGATTGTGTATCTAATTATTGGCTGTCACTGTTGTGGCGATTGTATATCGAATTACTGGCCGTCACGGGTGTGATGATTGAATACAACAACAAAAAATACATCGACTTTCAGTGTTATAGTATATTTTATGTCAAATAAGCATAACTTGAAATAACTAATATCCCCTTCAGTTTAGAGTTTATCACTATTCTAGTCTAGATGACAGCGAAATTGCCCTGGCTCACCACAGTTTTTTTTTATGTTTCTGAAACTAATGTTTTTTTTTTTTTTTTTCTCTATTTGCAGGGACGCAAATGATGTCAGGATGGACGATTGATAAGACTCAGATAAAATTGATTAAGTGATTCTTAATTATTAACTTAAAATTACGCAATAAAATTAAAATCGAATTCAAAACCAATTTAATCAGAGCCATCTATTAGTAATGTGAGCATCATAGCAGCAGGTAGTTTGTTTTATAATTATTCAGGAGATGGCGCTAGTGTACGAATATTTTCTAAAATTGGAATCTTGTAAAATTAGTATTGGGTTAATTATGTATCGTAAAACAAGTAACAAAAATAGCAAATATTCATAAACACTGCATTGTATCAATCTTGTTATAAAGTTTGCTTTACTTTTGTTAAATTTCTAACTTTTACATTGAAGGAAAATATGCGTCATGTCCGGCGAGGTTAAAACTGTTAGAAAGTGTAATTAACTGAATTAAGACAGTTTATGTATTAAATAATGTACTTTAAGGCATACAGAATTTATGTAAATATTTATTTTTCTACATACATGTATAATTGCTTTGTAGTGGTGACATTTCCGGTAGACATAATGTGCGGGGAAAATTATGTTTTGGGCGCGAAGCCCTCTGGCGAATAGAAGGTGCTAGTCGTGTATAAAAGGGGATTGCACCTGGCATTTTGGCCTTTTTCCGTGTTTGTAATTGAAGGAGGAAACTCTGCCGGATCATTTTAAGATGAGTATTGATTATATTGATAATTGTTTGTTCAAATTTCAAATTGTAACCCGTAGTTGGTTGGTGTTAGATAGGATGTAACCTAAGTTGAAGAGATAAAATAAATGTGCGTAGAAGTATTGGAATCCTTGCAGTTTCTATGTCGAGGGACTATCTTATCTGTGCATCTATCAGGAACAACTTCCTATGGATTTACAGATCTTACTTACTTCCATAAATATGGCCATGGCTACTCTATGGGTATTTATGGATACGATAAGCACTCCACCCACTTATCATCAAATAGGCAGGATAGTAAAATAGTACCTATAGGTAACTCAGGATTTAGTAAGCACAGCTTTCCAGAGTCGCAGATTAACGTATAGCTTTTGGTTTTCATGGTAGGCAAGTTTAAGCAGAGTTTGGAGTCGTGAAGGCCTTGGCGCGGTAAATGGTTAAGTCTATTATTCATATCATTTCTAGGTGGTGAGCATTTCGGCGAAAGGCTTACCCATTTGACTAGGCGTTGGCACAATGCCACTGCCACCCTTTATGGGGAGGCGTGACGTTATATAGTATCTTATGACCGTCAATACTGAGCGAGTTAGTTTCTACCTTTTGTCAATGTATGTATTTATACTAATAGTTCTAACACTTACAACGGTCTTTGGGCTGATGTGATGTTTACAGGGGTGCGCCACTTCTACGCAACTTAATGCAATTAGTCAAATCAAAATCAAATCAAATAGTTAGTTTATTTATTCACACATTACAATGAGACACAATATTACAAATAATGGTAGGTTAGTGTACTTAGCACAGCAAACAAAATAAATGACGCACCACTAAATAATCAAGGGTTAGGATTGAGGGGATAGTGAGAAGATGGATGCAAAATTGATTGACAATGGGCCCCACACTAGGCGAACCTGTATCGTGGGTGCAAAAAATTGGGATTAATTCTGAGAGTATGCTCGGTTTCGGCATTAACACATAAATATAGTGTTATTATTATTATTATTAGTAGTAATGTTTATTTAATTATTTATTATATACCTATTTAGTATTTCTAGATTCACCATGCATGAATGTATTCTGTAGCACTTTATTAATTGACATTTATACTAATACAGGTATGTGAAAATGTATTTATAATTTAATTTAGAATTTGATAAAACATGTTAACACATAACACAAATTAAATAAGCCATCAATTAATGAATGAGGAATTGAAGGTTCCATTAAATAAATTCTCAGTTTAATTGTTTTATTTTTCCTATGAAGAAATATCTTTTTATAAATAAGCTTGAATCAGCAGGTTGGTTTTTTGGCTATGTATTGTCATCTGAACTACATTCACATACCAAGTTTAATGATAGCAGAACTAGAAGGGGCGAAATTTCTATTGCTAAATTTTCCGCACGAATGGTATTTAGTTACACTTACAACACGACCTAATTAGAGGGTGTTGGAATGGTATTTAGTTACACTTACAACACGGCCTAATTAGAGGGTGTTGGAATGGTATTTAGTTACACTTACAACACGACCTAATTAGAGGGTGTTGGAATGGTATTTAGTTACACTTACAACACGACCTAATTGGAGGGTGTTGGAATGGTATTTAGTTACACTTACAACACGACCTAATTGGAGGGTGTTGGAATGGTATTTAGTTACACTTACAACACGACCTAATTAGAGGGTGTTGGAATGGTATTTAGTTACACTTACAACACGACCTAATTAGAGGGTGTTGGAATGGTATTTAGTTACACTTACAACACGACCTAATTAGAGGGTGTTGGAATGGTATTTAGTTAAACTTAAAACACGACCTAATTAGAGGGTGTTGGAATGTTTCAATCGGTACATAATGTGATAATATCACTTTAGCTCCAAAACCATATTTCTTGTCCTGGTGACCTGGAATATCGCCATACTGTTTGTGAGTTCCTCGATCAAAGCTTCATGTCCTATACTGTTTGGACCATCCGTAAATTCTCTCAAAGCCTTGCATATGCTCTTAATGCTCCTCTTAGCTCCCGAAGCTGTACCTATGTCCACAACCATTTTCACTTTAAAAACTTCCGCAAGGCATGCCTTTTGTGCTTCATTCAGGGTATTGTTGAAATCCCGCGGTTCACATAACTGGCAAGAACACACCACGTGGAATTCTCTGTACAGGTGTTCCCTGCGATTCATCGATTTTGCAGTCGTGTGCTGTCTGGAAGAGAAAGCAAAGCCCATTAATATCCCCGCTCAGAAGCACAGGCCTTTATCCGGATACGTGTAAGATTGACCCATACTCCAGCACGCTGCTGGCTTAGTGCGGTTTGGTCTTTCACTCACTTCACTTCACTGGGTTTAACGACTAAAGACCCTACTCACTAGTCTCGATGCCATCGATTGCATGCAACCTGCAACCTGCCTACTCACGATGCAATCTACCTGCAATCGGTAACAAGGTCCAAGTTGCAGCAACAAATCGCGAGACAGATTGCACCGTGAGTAGAGCTCTTTCAGTGAGACGCACCGGTGGTGGTGGCGAGTCGCGTACGGGTATGGCTTGGCAGGGTCTATAGCGAGAGCGCGGATTCTTTTTGTTTGTAGCGCGCGCGGGCGCGTCTCGGCACCGTCGACAAGTCAAAACAAGATTTTTTGCACCCTCGCTATTAGCCACTGGCACGCAATTCCTTACGCGAGGCCTGTTCGTAGCCGTATCTCTCTCTCTCTCTCTCTCTGTCTCTCGCTCTCTCTCTCTCTCGCTCTCTCTCTCTCTCTCACACACACACACACACTCTCTCTTTTTCTTATAAGATATCTCTTTCAGGAAACCTAGGACGAACCCTATCATTCATGGCAGCTTGAAAGATACTTACAGGTAAGATATGGTCAACTCCTCACCACGCTTTATGGGTTTTATGGTAACCAATGCAATCTTCTTGTTAAGCCCGACAACAATCACGTTGGCATCGCATTTATGCTTCAACTTGCCGGCGAACGAAAAATATCCTAGATTCAAAATGCCTTGAAGATTCACGGAGTATTCACCAGTGCTAGCCTCTTTGTCAACCGTTGTTTCTCGAATTAGTATTTGCGGTGCGAACAAACGTAAACCAAGTGAGAGTCTTGCTATGGCTCTAATGGCCTTTTCTTTCTCGTCGTAAGTTGTTGGAAAAAAAGAAGGCAACTCTGACAGAAGGTGCAATAATACTGCAAAGACCCAGCTATAGTTGTACATCATTCCATAGTTCAAATGCTTCTCTTCATCAAAGTTTAGCAAAGAAAATGGGTTTTTGACATCGCAAATATCGTTTTTAGAACTTCTTTTTATCATTTTCCTGCCCATATTTTTTGAAGCTGTTACTACTTTGGACCAGTCCTTCGACACTTTCCACATTTTTATGGCAGCTTTAACACAAACACCAAAATTGTCATATTTCTCTGAAACTTGATCCAGAAACTCCATTAAGTGACACTCTACATCATGATATTCTTCGTTGCATTTGCTTCTGCAGTCACTTCCACAAAAAAGGGCGAAACAGCACTTCTCACAAGGGATCAAGTTCAGGTCAAACTTGTGACAGTAGTGGCAGGATGATAACTTGTTTTTATACAGACACTCACTTGTGAATGCTTCTTCTAATGCCACCACCTGTCCTACTTCAATGTGTGTTAAAGCAACGATTTCAGGAGCTCCTGACTCCAGAGTGACCCCGATATGGCAGCTTGCGCAAGGTATCTCGGGATTTCTTTCTACATCAAAACTGAAGAAGTCTTCTTGCATGAAGAAACTTTTCTCTGCCATTTTCTCCCTCTTTATTTGCGCTGTACATTCAAGTTTGCGCTTTCTAAGCTTTTCAACTAGGTCCTCAGGACATCCTAATCTGAAGACTGTCTCGATGTCTTTCAGTGCTGCTATGAAATGATTAAAAAATAACAGTACAGCAGACCTATTGCTAAAGGCTAGTTTCATCTGCCGGGAGCCAGCCGGTGCGAATAATAGGCCCTTATTATAACGCTCCAAAGATGTTTGGAACTCCTTTCTTTGTAGTGCTTTGTTACCAAGTTTCCTGTGCAGTTCGGAAACTTCCTCGCTCTTTGTCGTCTTCTTAAACTGCGGCATCTTATTTGTGGTCTTCAATATTTGAGCTGCCATCATCACAGCTTCAGATAGATCGTCTTTCCTCATAGCGGCGTATAGGTGATCTGATAAGTCTGCCTCTTCCATCAAAAAGCTTAGATACACTGGTTCGTCCCATCTGACCAAGAAATCCGTCCGTAACTCGCCCTCCATGGCGATGCCTGGAATAGAGAATACCCGCTTTAGAATACCTTTAGAATTTTAGCTTCAGTAATAAATCGTATTAAAATCCTACATTTCTCACTCAATCATACCAGATTTAAAAGATTCCAAACAAATACTCTTGCTATGGCTTGGCTTTTTGTGTCTTGTCATAAGTTTTTGTGTACAAACCTACCAAGTTATCTGTGAAATATCGGAATCCAGAACTATAGTTGAAATTCTAATTCCTTTCTAAAATCGTAAATACATGGGTTGTCATATAAAAAGTAAGTCTAATAGTGGATTACTATTTTGATAAAAGCGGCACTTTAAAAATGAATTTATTGGTAGTTCAACAGATAAAATCGGACGATTTGCCTGATATTACAAACATACCTACATGAAATAAAATCGTATCGACAAATATTTCATCAAGATTGTTTAGTAGAAGTTGTTTCATAGTAACAATGGTTGGTTTTGATCCGTGCTAGCATCTCCCAACGTATGTAGGTCGACTTACCAGTCACCCTGTATATGTATAATATGTTTTATTTATGTTAATTTATGTTTAAAGTTTATTTAGTTTATTGATTAGTAAATGCTAGTATATTTTTGTTGTACACTTGGGTCTACCCCTACTCTGCAATCCACCTTTCTCATCCCAACATGGTTTGCTGGAAGAGATCTCTTACTAGAGATAAGCTCGCCTTTGTACACTATTTTTTGTATAACTGTTTTTTTCAATGTTTGTGTGCAATAAAAAATTATGAATTATTAAATATGTCGTACACTTGACACCACTCACCTTATGAAGGTAGATATCCGTAAATAAAAATAAACGTAGTAAGTAACACATCAAAAACACAGCTGTTTTAGCCACTTCGAACGATTGACTGGAACGGCATGGACTGGCAGGTAGGTTTACGGACCTACGGACAGGTAGACCTACGGACGTTTGCTTCCTGCCATTGCAATTCCTCGAAAATCACCCAGTACTGAGACTGCAATTCTTATTGAGTACCTACGAACGTCACAAGCACTGTAATGTATACTACAACATTGTATTGTAAATTGTAATTCATTTTGACATTGTTCAGCCAATACGTAGAAACAATCGAGGAACAATAAACAGAACCCGACCGGACATGTACTTACAGTTGTACACTGATTAGGATAATGGCGTCGTTTGTTAAGTACCTACTATCTATTTAGTTAACGAACCAGTTTTAAGCATTACGTACTCTGGGTGCCAATTGTTGTCTCTAAGGGTGCTAGTCTACCAAGCGATCGACGTCGATCCTCCGAAAGATGTCGATCGATTGGTGTCGACGTACATAGACTGATTCCCACAGACTTGTATACTAACTAGGGACATGCCACCAGGCACTCGAAAGTGTCGCCTATTTGTATGTGCTCAAACTGGATTTGAGCACATACCTCTCTCAGTCGTGCCATAACTATTTAGTAATCTGTGGTCGTGCGCAGACTGCGATATAAGATTGACGTGTCCGCGTGACGAGTGAAATGGTGTCCTGCGTCGTTTACGGCTGTAAATCATGCGGGAGGGCACCGATACAAAAAAACAAGGAGTGACTTATCATATGCAAGTAATATAATTTACAATTATTACTGGCTACAAGTGCTGCAAATAGTTAAACTTATAAATATTGTTTTCGAAAAATCCTCGTAAGGAAAATCTATCATCCGACTTTGTAGCGACATTCTTCAGTATTATACGGACGGACGGACGGACGGACGGACGGACGGACGGACGGACGGACGGACGGACGTACGGACGGACGGACGGACGGACGGACGGACGGACGGACGGACAGACGGACAGACGGACAGACGGACAGACGGACAGACGGACAGACGGACAGACGGGCAGACGGACAGACGGACAGACGGACAGACGGACATACGGACAGACGGACAGACGGACAGACGGACAGACGAACAGACGGACAGACGGACAGAATTCTGAGAATGTCAACCCATTTTGTACGTAATGCTTCAACTTAAGACTTGTTCCTAGATTTATTGGATTACCTTGGATACATGCCTATTGGCATACGATTCGTTTGTAGAATTGGGGGGCCTATAGGCGACTCACGGCCCTATACTTACCTCCGGGACAGACATCTGTAATCTAATCTATCTGAGCCCATAAATAATTTTGCATTAGGACTTAAATGCTAAAGGAATTAACAAAAGATCGACCCTAAAGCCGAAATTCTCTCAACCAAAGTACTAAAAGTGCTATTAGTAATCGAGTGAAGTTTGTTCTAGTATATTTACCTAACTATAGGAATATATTTACTAGAACACTCGCATTGCGTAAGCTTACTTACAGCTGCGGACTAAAAGAGATGGACTGCAACTTTGCCAGTCTCACGATATGTGATACTGACACACACACACACACACACCACACCACTCCACAGGCCGGTGATGGGTTTTCCATTATAATTGATTCGCCCAAAACGCTCCAAAGAAAAAACATTGTACAGGGTGACATTTAATTAGCTGACCATATTTCGGGGAATGATAGTACCCAACATTGTGAACAACTTTCCCTATGAAACATACTTTATACTTACTTTATACTTTATTGCACAAAAACAGAATACAGACACTTAATAATGAAAAAAACATGTACAAAGGCGAGCTTATCTCTAATAAGAGATCTCTTCCAGCAAACCTAGGATGGACAGTATTAATTAACAAAAGATAGACCTACATATGTGCACAACGATAAACATATGGTCGCAAACGAAAAAAAAATTTGGGTCTCCCATAGTAACTTGAAATCAGCTGATCGGGACAATGTACTGGGGGACGAAAAATGTTTTTCATTTGCGACCATATGTTTCATAGGGAAAGTTGTTCACAATGATGGGTACTATTATTCCTCAAAATATCGTCAGCTAATTTAATTTCACCCTGTATGATTGCAACATTTGAACACTATTACGTTTTTCTGTAATGACATATTTGGTTTGTCAATCAAAACACGCAGTAGTGCCCTAATTTGTTACATAAGTTGCCATTATTTTTAACCAACTTCCCAAAGGAGGAGGTTTACAATTCGTCCGGATGTTTTTTTTTGTATGTGCCCCAATTGCGCCTAGACGGATGGACCGTTTTGGTTTTTTTTTTTTGAAAAGGTTTACTTTCCCATTGGTACCATGGACTACCAGGTCAGGATCTGATGATGGGATCCTGGAGAAATCGAGGAAACTCTTAAAATATTATAGGCAGACCTATATCTAGTGATTTTTGTATTTTAGTAATATCTCGTGCATTTACTCACGGTAAGCATAATATTGTGATGCGGAACTGATGATGAAGACCACATATGGCCACCAGAACTGCTCAATACTAGGTACAAATACAATGCTTGGCTGACGGGCAGGCAACGCATAGCCTAAACCGGTGGACCTAGAGCCATGAAACTTTTTACAGAGGTTCCTTAGTAGCGTGGGGTAGCACTGATATGGGATTTGATAAAATTAAGTCCCCAATGGATAAGGGGTTATAGTTTGTATTAAATTCAATCTAATCAAATAGGGTTTGTGAAAGTCGGTTTTTTCTAAAGTTTACTTTTTTGTTTCAATTATTTGTCTATCATTTCTTGACAAAGTATAATCTTGTCGTTGAGTAAAGAGGAAACTCGCAGTTAGTTTACCATCCATCGCTTAGCCTTATAACACCGGATTGTGGGTATTAATCATGAGATTACTGGTGTCCAGATGAATCTGGTAGGATCGCTGGATCGGGTAAACAGCGTATTGTATTAACGATATGGATCTGTTTTATGTAAGCCCGACTTTGACCTTTCTTACTATTGTATTTCACCTAAGGCTTGACTTGGCGGAGAACAAAGTCAAAGTAATTTTTTATTGACCATAAAATCATACAGATTGCTTAGTCAACGTCAATATAATATTAATATTTTTGTATACTACCTCCCGTTCGGAAGTTGTGGGCTTAGGGATGGAGCAAAGAAGGGCAGGAAACTCCCGTACCTCTTTTAAAATATATGAGGGCCTTAAAAAACAATTTTATGTATTTCTCGTATTTCTACTTAAGTCTATGGAAATACACCGAAGAGAGACGTACTGACTCAGTCCATCACCCCTCTTTGGATTTCTGTGCGCTGAGATGGTAAACCACGCAGTTCATCATCTAAATATACTTTTACACTGTAATAAAATAAGACTTCTTTAATAAACCGTTTTTGACATAGTTTTTTAAACCTCCTTTCTGGTAGGTCCGTTAGTTCATTAATATAATATAATTTCTCAGTTCAATCTGTTTACAGAATAGCTCATACAGCTACTGCTTGAATTCTCAAGACGTACTAACTAAACTGAAAACTTTAAAATCTGAGAATTACTGTCCGATTGCCAGGGTCGATCACATTCACATGCGAGTTCAAGTTCAATTTTTTTATTGACCATAAAATCAGATTGCTTAGTCAACGTCAATATAATATTAATATTTTTGTATACTTACTACCGCCCGTTCGGAAGTTGTGGGCTTAGGGATGGTGCAAAGAAGGGCAAAAAACTCTCCCGTACCTCTTTTAAAATATGTGAGGGCCTCAAAAATTAAATTTTATGTATTTCTACTTAAGTGTAAAGAAATACACCGACGCGAAGAAAGACGTACTGACTCAGTCCATCGCCCTTCTTTGGATTTTTGTGATATTAATTTGACTACTACCTACCTAATGGGCCCAGAACCTAAATCTACCAAGGCACATTCAATTGCAGTTGCAAAATCTAACTATTTTCGTCTTTGTTAGAGGTAACTCCTTTAGCATCGATATCTTCCTACTATGAGGCCTTACAACAAAATTAGATTACATGAATCATGTTACTTCATCGGTTTAATTTAGTTCGGAAGTCCCAAAATACACCATAGTCTAATATTAGACTGATCTGATCAATTTTAGAATTATTGGAGTTACTTGAGGCCACTGACCACTTTGTAACACCGATTTTAGTTGATTCCGATCGTAAATTGTTCAGCCAAAAATAATAACCCAAATAAGTATTGAACCAGGGAGCACTTATCCAGTGGCAAGCGCATAGATACATTTTCATTTGAAACACACTAACCAATTTACGGGCGGCGGGGGACGAGGTAAGAGAGCTGTGATTGGTCAGCCGCTGCGAAACTGTCGGGCGGCCCGTCATCGTACATAGGTTGCGTATGCGAACGTTTGTTGAATACAACAAACGTTTGGCGAGCCGCATTCCCCCGCAGGCGCAGTCAATTGGATATAATAGTCTCTGTATTGAACTAACCAAAGCTAAGTCCTAAATAAAAAAGTGGGAGGCGGAGACATGTGCCCAGTGCCCACTTTTGGCCAGTGTATTGAATACTCTATTTTGCGTGACAGGGGGCTAGCCCATCGCCACACGGAGTAGTTAACGTTTCCTCACGTTTTTTTGCATCACCGAGTGGATTATTTTATAATTTTATATATGTATTTATATTCATATTCTTTATTGCACCAATAAAGTTAAATAATTCATTAAAAATAAACAATTTTCCCCTTACTTCAAAAAGTTAATCTGAGCGGCCCCATTATTCGCTAACTCAGTGATTACACTCAAAATTAAGATGACTTATTTTGATATCCTTTGGTTACACGATAATTGAACGACACCAATAGCTTCTTAATTTTTCCGGATCATCATTGAGTGATCATCACTGAGTTAGCGAATAAGGGGGCAGGTCATGTGTGACAATTATGTTGTACACGCAGGTCTTCCCCCGCTCAACTATCTACCTTTTCCCATCCCAATGATTTGCTGGAAGAAATCTCTTGTTAGAGACAAACTCGCTTTTGTGCACTGTCTATCTATTATAAGTTTTCTGTGTGTCATTCTTGGGTTAAAGTACAATAAAGAAATTATGAAAATTACAATGACTGAATCTGGGGTTTCAGTAGTGCCCCCGCCAAGTCTAGCAAATATTTCTTACTATATTGACTTCGCAACTCCCATAATTGGAAATATCCTCAAGGAAACATCATTGCAGATCTGTCACAGTTCTCATCTCATTTGTACAACACCTGTCAGACGCCTGGCCCCCGAATCTCGCGCTATCGAGATCAACTTCCTAGTCGAGATATCAGTTTTGATATCGCCAAAATCCGTCGAAAACGATTTCGATTTATATTTATTTCGAAAACGGGTCGAGATATCTCGGTTGGTCGTAAGACTGGTCGTGAGAATAGCTTTTTCATGTTTTTGACGGAGATTTTGCTATCAAAATCGATATTTCGACCATGTACGTGATCTCGCTAGCGCGAGAATCGCCCCCCTGGTGTCAGCTAACGGCGGTCGTTCATCATTGGAGAAGGAATGAAACTTGGGGTCAACGTACCTACCGGGTTGGGTTTCCATCTTAGCCGAATTCTTCATGGCAACGACCTTTACCGCTGGTGTGGTGAATTGAATCTAATTAGGGAATTGTAGGCTCAATATGTAATTGTTACAAAGTGTAAATAGTAGGTTACTGGTTCGCCGACACATCTTTTATAACAATAGTTCGCCATTGTTCGGTCGTTCGAGCGGTGTGCTTCTGCGAGTGAAGGGCTCCACTGGGTGACTGACGTGTCACTAATAAAGGCTGCATGCTAACGATGAATAAATAGGTGACATGTCAAATAAGTATAAGAATTGAACTGACCCATCGGCAGCTTATCTGCCATAGTAAGTAAGCCTCGAATCCCGTCGAGTCATGTTGGATATGCAAATAACGTATGTCATGGTGTTGTTGATTGCCCAAATCTAGTCGATTCTCTGCTCAGGCTAAATGCTCCGTCTACCCGTACTCGTCACACCACACTCTTCAACGTACCTTTGGCTCGTACAAACTACGCTGCTAACTCCATCGGCCACCGCCTGCCACGCACTTACAACAAATTGTTTTCTGAGTTGGACATCTTCCACCAATCACCGGGTCCGTTTAAAAGGCTCATGAAGAAAATGTTGACAGAAACAACTTATAATTTTAACAGTGTATTAGACAGATAGGCTTTCTCTCTATTTTCTCACAATTACATAACACACACACACCCCCTCACACACACAAAATACACACTTTACAGTCAAAGGACATCCTACCCTCGTATTTCCCATTTTGTAGTACCTATTAATTTGATAACTTACTGCCTATTTATAATAATTATTTTTACCCATTTTCATGATAAGGTCACAACATAAGAGTCCTTAATTGGCCTATGTTCAAACATATTTTTAAGTTATAATAATGTATATCGTGCTGTGGACTCAGTTCCCAAATAAACAAGTAAGTAAGTAAGTAAGTAACTAAGTAAGTAAGAAAGTATTTATTCAAAAACAATGTACATTGTGTGTGAAATTGTGAATTACAATAATTAAATAAAAAAATAAAACAGTAAACATTAGTGGAGTCATACCCTTAGTCACTAGTAGATACTTTCCGTTGACCTAGAATGAGTAAAGGGAAAAATTTAAGTTACAGTAAAATTGTACTTACTCACTACAAAGTAAAATGCGATTGTAAGGGCGGAACGCTTGGTGCGCAAGATCGACTCGAACTTGGCCGGTTGTCTTCCTTTTTAGGAAGCCGTACCTCAGAATGAAAACTGCCGCATGTAATTAAAATATTATCTAAAGACACCACCACATTGTTAATTAAAAAATATTTCAGTTCCAGGCGTTTTTTTTTTCGTTTTTTTTTAAACGTTGAGCGATAAGAGCCATTTAGCCAGCCAGACTCTGTATTGATTGGCTGATCTATTGGCTAAGAACAGATGAATCTTCGTCGCGAAATGGCAATAAACAGAATAGAACTACCTAAGTAAGCGGTTTGCCGTAAATGGCGTAAATTCGCCACATTCGGAACTGTTAACACTGGAACCGGCTTATTACAAAAAACTCCAAATTCTGGGAGTTTGTGCACAGAGACGTGAGTAATAAATACAATAAGTGCATATTATCCTCCCAAAAAATTATGATAAGTTGATCATCAATTGGGAGACGTGAGAATTCATGAGAAATATGATAAATGCAAATATATCTTCCAAAAAAATTATAGTAATTGTGTTGATCGTCAATTGGGAGACGTAAGAATTCACTTAGGTGCCAAGACATATTGTGTGTACTGCTCGTGCCAAAGATTTTTAGGTCTGAAGTTGCAGCGTCTTCTTAAAATTAAGCTAACTAGAACTTGAGGTGTAGTTTGGTTGAACGCCATGCTTTACTTTACTTTACTTTATACTTTATTGCACAGAAAACATAATACAGACACTTAATATTAGAAAAAACATGTACAAAGGCGAGCTTATCTCTAATAAGAGATCTCTTCCAGCAAACCTAGGATGGAGAGGATAATTTAATATGCTTCTTCTTCAATACCATATTCGATCGAAGGTAGAATCTATCATTATGGCTATTTCTGGCCGTGATGTTGAGGATCGGAATATTGAACGTTGACAATTACATACAGGCACATACATTGCTTCTGGCCCCACACCAGGATACCCTATGTCGTGGGAACCAGAAAGGGCGATAACACAAACATCTATGATTTGGGAGTTTTTTTCTTTATCCCCAGCCGGGAATCGATGCCGGGACCTCTCGCATTGTAGGAAGAGCCACAACCTTTGCGCTACAGAGGTCGTCGGAATATGTTAAATGTGTTTAAATTTAAGAGCTCCATTGTTAATATTTCTAAGCCGAATCGCTGGAAAAATACATTTATGGAGTGCTTGCTCTGCCCCGCGGCGTTTGACGAGGTCCTTGGCCTTGCACCATGCGGGCTTGTGGTCATCAAAACACTTAGTTCATAATCGTTTCAGTTGCTCGTGAGCTGAAGGAAAAAAAAAAACCGGTAAAGTTACGAACCCGTGCCTAAAACTATAGTGTGGGAATCAAAGAATGGATGGTTTCATAATCTGTGTCCTGAAAACCAAAAAAAAACCGGCCAAGTGCGAGTCGGACTCGCGCACGAAGGGTTCCGTACCATTATCTATAAAAAACCGCAAAAAAAAATTGTATGAGAGCCCCCCCTAAATATTAAATTTCTTTTGATTTTTAGTATTTGTTGTTATAGCGGCAACAGAAATACCACGTCTAGCTACCACGGTTCATGAGATACAGCCTGGTGACAGACAGACGGACGGACGGACGGACGGACGGACGGACGGACGGACGGACAGCGAAGTCTCAGTAATAGGGTCCCGTTTGGCACCCTTCGGGTACGGAACCCTAAAAATAGACGCTAAAGACGTTGAAAAACATACATAGCGTCACGCCTTTTCCCATATCGGCTGGCAGTGGCATAATTATGCCCACTTTTTAACACGCTTTTTATTAGCTTGGGTTGTATGTATGTATGTATGTATGTATGTATGTATGTATGTATGTAAGGGTGTATGTATGTATGTATGTATGTAACGGAATCTTTGCGCTTAATTTTCACCGGTTTCTAGAAGTCTGATCAACTTGAAACTTTGCACACGTCTCAAGGACCGATGACAATGCAATAATTCGATGAAAATTTTCCATTCCATTTTTCAGGTGTTTTCAGCACGTCGGTCATCTACAGATATGGTAGCCGTTTCAAGAAAGAACATTAAACTAAAAAGTAAAAAATAAATATAGTGCCTGCGATTTGGGAGGCGACAGGAACTATACTAACTAAACTAAAAAAAATGTGTTATTGAATATGGATTCTGTGGCCAACGCGCAAGAGCTGTCGGATTTGAGGTTGTCAGTTTAGTGCCTTTAGTTCCTCTAGTTTAGTGGTTTTGACACCTCCCAAATAGCCCTCATTGTTTAAAAAACTAAAAAACACGCTTTTAAAGAACATCGAACTAAAAAGTTAAAAATAATTTTTAAAATAAGCTTAAAACGAACGAAAAATACTAGTATTATTGTGAAAAAAGCGTGGGCGCTCGATATACGAAAAATATGTTACAAAGCGCCCACGCTTTTTTCACAATAATACTAGTATTTTTCGTTCATTATTGTTTTAAGCTTATTTAAAAAAATATTTTTAACTTTTTAGTTCGATGTTCTTTAAAAGCGTGTTTTTTAGTTTTTTAAACTATATTTATAGCTTGTTGTTCAACATTTCATTCCCAGTCCGCTGAAGACAAATAACTTATAATTCCATATTTGCAATCCGCCTGGGCTTGACATTGGCCTACATTATCTAGCCTAGCTTCAGGCTAAAACCTATGTCATTCGTAACGCCTAGACCAAACTAAAGACCTAATTGAATGTCACCAGCAGAAGGAAAGGAGAAAGGAGGCTAGACTTGGAATGTGGTATTATGAAGGAGTAAAATTTTGTAGTTAACTAACGAACTAAACTGAAAGCCTAAACTAAACCAGCAGTTAACTAGTTGCCAAACGTTCTATTTTTTAAACTAGTTGTCCTGTGCTGTGACTCCCCTGGTATTAATTAGGGTTGTTTTTATCCCGTAGCGTAGCGATGACCAATTTGAATACATCTTTGAAGAACACGAAAAAGAAGTTTTTCATAGAAATATTTTACACAAAAATAATATTCATTGAATTTCTTGGAAATATAGCTTGGAATCGAAATATGAAGATTTTGGTTCACTTCAATTCCACATGCTCTCTTTTTACTCAATATTACTTATGTATAACAGTGGAATTCTGTTAAATTAAGATGTTATTTATTACAGGAAAATGGAAAATTCTATTATGCAAGACACTTTTTCAGGTAGGTAACGGTTCAAACGGTTAACGGTTTATTAAGGGTTGTAGTTGGATATCTATAGATAACATTTCACAATAAATTGAGGTTCCATTTTTAGTTAACATTTAGGTACTAATTGTGACCAACAAATATTATTTATTGTTTCAAATCCTTTATTTGATCGACATATATACGCTTAAATATATGTATAAATATGGTGGACAAATTTGGTGAGCATTTTAGTATTTTTAGGAGTGAACTGTATTTTTTAAATCTCACTTTTCAGTCAATTTGATAAGCCGTTAAATACAATCCGTTGTTTTTTCACTGCACCCTACACCGGGCATTCGTGTTGTTTAGATCATCTCCAAGACATTACGAAATTCACTAATGTCATGAATTACGTGCCTTTTCGTTTTCAAAATGTCAATCGCATACATTTTCCTCTGTCTACGGGCCCATATGTATTTTCAGTACACGGGCTGCAACGACATATTATTATTTCGAGTCTGTGCCTCAAAGAAATTATAGACTAATGTCGATTTTTTTTCTGTCCTTCGTCGGCGGGGGAAAATTTAAATTCACTCTGTTTTAAGGCCAAACAGTTCCTTTGGGGATAATCCCTGATAATGTGCGCCTTACTACGAGTAGCTCATAACAATCCTTGGGGGCGGCTTATCTTAGCTTTACACTAAGGGTCCTCGCACACGAGCCACACCCACAGCCACAAAACGCCCCCGCGCCGGTGTATATTTCCTGTAGTTATGGACACATTTTATATGGACTTGCCGCACACGTTTGACGCCGGTGGCCGCGGCACGCTACAAATTGTCGCTGCTCCCTCCTTGTGGCCCGCACCGGCCGCAAAACGCCGCCACACGCAACTCACACGATTCCTCACCCAGACTCCATTAAAAAAAGTAGCATCAACCAACCACCGGCCACAGGTGGCTGCCGCGCGCTTCAGCTATCTTTGTGGCCACTTCTTGCTTCTCGTGGCGGTGTTTGTGGCTGTGGCCGGTGGCCCGTGTGCGGCGACTATTATATTGCCATGCGATTCTTGTTCGCGACTTCCGGGCCAGATGGTGTGCTGTGTGATTGCCGAATAAAGATTTCTCGAAAATCAGAAACTAAATGTTTAAAGTTGTGCCGACTTTAAAGAAAAGTTTGTTTCGTCAGTTTCATTGTACGCCCGGTTTCCGAAAGGAAAATTAGCTGTGAAAATTAGCTGACAAATTGTTAAATTCTGGTTAAAAGTCTGGTTAAATGTTGTGCCGGTGTTAATTTAATTTAATAATTGATAATTATTATTTTGTTAATACAAAACATCCTCTCATGCACCGCATCTAACAAACGCTGCCGCTGGCCCTATCCCCAGAATAGTAACATCTGGAAGCACTAATGGAATAAAAAGTACAATATAACTGTAGTAATACAGCTCATACCCCGCCAAGGATGCACAAGCATTTACAGAGACAAGTAAGAGTGAGCCAAAAAATCCCTAAATCCTTGAGTAAAAAATTAGATAATGTTTTGTTGCTCTTTGGCACTACCAGGAGAACATGCAGGTTACTATTTCCAAATATTAACTGTAGACCTGAGCAACTGTCTTACTTCCCTTTATAATGATTATGTCATCCAATAGTCTGATAGATGGATTAAGGATTAATCTATGAGTTCATTGTATCATTAGTGTATAGTCGGCACCGGAATTGGAACCTGCATCTCCTGCGTGAGAATCGAGCGGGAGGCCCACTAGACCACAGAGCTCTATACTTACTAGGTTATTTTTAATAATTTTATTGTTTTCTTACTTTATTCGTTTTTCCTGTTATGTTTTTTTTCTCTTCTCTTTTACAGGAACGGTCTGAAAACCAGCGCTGTGAGCTAGAATATGTTTGTGCTACTCACAGAAAACGCTCAGACCGTCCCTTTATTGTCTTATTAAACTAATGTGCCCTATGTAACTGTACTTTTTATGTACTACCAACAAATATATTAGCATAATAAACTATTTCTATTCTATTCTATTCCTTTCATTAATGATGAGTAAGCGTAAAGTATAGGCGTAAGTGGACGGCTGGCGGTTCCAGTGTTTATTCTTCTGAACCTGCCCTGCGCCGCCCTACGATTCTTTCATCACTGGGCAAGTTTGCCTCTCGAGGCCCTACAGGGAATCTGTCTTATAATAAATTAGACGCAATTCAGGGCTTTGTGGGACCCTTTGCCGTTGAGATTAATAAGGTTGACTAAGAGTTCAAGTGAGCTTGGGTAAGTGTTGGGAAAAGTTAAATGAGGATTTGAATGGAGGCCACACATTTTCCGATGCCCACTGAAGGGCTTCCAGACGGTGTAGGCCAGGTTTACAACTGGGTCACTTGTAAACCTGACATTGAAATTGGTGGATGTGGCTATTTCCGTACACATAGGGATCCATAACGCCTCCACAATGCCTCCACAAGGTCTCCACGGCCCGGTTGTAAGTAACATGTCCTCCATATTCTAGAAGCTCAGCAATTCAGCATAGGTACCTCCCCCGGTGGGTTGGTATATTGAACTACTATTATTACCTTATTTTATTACTCAAAGGGTTGGTAGCGGAGCGAGTTCAAATACTAGAAACTCATGAAGCATGTCACACACACACACACACACTCACCCTCAGCTACGGAGATATGAAGGTTTCCTCATCCTCACATTGTTTTCCATCACCCCGTTAGAGCGCAATAAACTGATATTTTTCTTTAAGTACCAACTTCTCTTTCTCCCCAATAGAAAGGCCTGTTCACAACAATAACCACAACTCCTTGAAAAACTCGTTTTCCCACAAGTTATAATAAGGTCAATGCACAATAGGCACCGCATAACATTTCTTCATTTTGCCGTGATAAAGTTTTCCAGTTACGCTATTCTCTTTATTATAGCAAACTGTTATTGAACAGGAATACGAATGACACAGAGTCAAATGGGACGCGGGTTGCACAGAACCGAATTGAATGGCATGTACTTACATGAGGACTGGGACCTATACTCAACAGTAGGTTCCCTAACAGGCATCATCAAGTATCATCAGATGATGACGAAGTACCTTTATACTTTATTGCACAGAAAAAACATATTACAGACACTTAATATTGGAAAAAACATGTAAAAAGGCGAGCTTATCTCTAAAAAGAGATCTCTTCCAGCAAACCTAGGATGGAGAGGATAATTTATTAAAAGGTAGACCAACATATTATGTGCACAACGATAAATATTATATTAATACATAGGTATAACATAACAAGTACGACGCTACCTATCTCTTATTAGAGATAAGCTCGCCTTTGTTCATGTATTTTTTTCTACTATAAGCTAAATTAACGAATTACGAAATTATTATAAGTTAGTTGATAAGTACTTGAACAATCTATTTTATTCACGCCCGATTTTTCGATTCCCAGATAATGTTATATGTCTGTTTGTCTATGGACAGAATTTGCAATAAAAAATAATAGCATCACGCCTGTTCCCAAAGGGGATGGCAAAGGTACTGTTATGCCCATTTTTTGCCACTTCAATTTGCGTGACATGAGGCTATTTGTTTATCTTCGAGCAATATCGTCCAATATAGTGGTCACTGGGTAACTTATAACTTTGATATAAAGGCTTTACGAAGGCGATCTTGAAGAAACTATCAACAATATTTTGTGTCAGTGACAACCTTTCATAGGGACAGGCTTGACCTTCTTCGTAACTTCTTCGAGGAGTTTGGAATCTGAGAGCCATTTAGGTGGCAGCCATGTTTGAATAGTTCTTCATAACAATTCGGTTAGTAAGTACTCTTTGGAGTTTTGCTTAAAATTTGAATAATGTCGCTACCATTTACTATAATTAGTTTTATGTATAGTACGGGCTAATGACGCTGTGATATTTGTTAGGTAATAATAATTTATCCTCCTTAAATCCTGATAATTTCAAAATTATTCTGATGTAGGTAACTGATTTTATTACATTGACTTCGTCTACTTTACTTTACCCATTGTAGGTATATGAATGGGTGAATATGTTAATCAATTTGTCTATCTACGTCAGTTTGTTGTCTACTCATCTTACCTATGAACAATGGTTAGGTCGATAAGCTTGGTACAGTCAGACGCATCTAAGCTCTGAATTTGACTCTAGAAGATATTACAAAAATAGTCCATCTGAAAGTATTAAATATTAAGCAGGCAAATGAAACAAACATTCCCATATGGGATTGCAGAGGCACAATTATCCCCACTTTTAGGTACTCATTTACTCCATTTTGCCTGCCCATCGATCTCCCCAGCAGCAGCTATGGAGTAAAGTTTTCTTTATCCCAAAACGATGATGATGTGTCTTAATAAGTCATTTAAAAAAAAAAAAAACTTCTATTTTGGTCTTTTATAACGGCGATGTTGACACGCTTTCCGCGCCTTATAAATGGGTCGATTCGACATAAGAACCGGCCTAGGAGGACCAAAAAACTGACGTTTTATGACATGTCGTAGACAATTTGCGTCTGCGCTTTCAACACGCATGGCCGAGTATTGGACCCATGGGACCTCACGCTCGTAAAGCTGGACCTCTAATTTATGCGAAACTCTTTATTCTTTGGTTTGAACCTCGGCTATGATACAGAGGTCTTCAATCTCACATCCTCCGTGCTAGCGTCACTTATTCCGTACAAACCGGACTCGAGTACGGATTAGAGCAGTAGGCCGCTCCAGATAGTACTGATTGGCCGTGGCTATTTCCCTCTGAGATGGACTGGATGATTCGGATTGTCACATTTTCTGCTTTAACCCAGATTCCCCGGAAACTTTGAAAATTGGATCGCGATTTTGAACTCTAATGCTATAAGTAAAAAAAAATGTTCGTTTAATTAAACGGCCCATGGTAAAAGTTGTTCAGAATGATGCTCCTAACAAACAACCCTCGTTCGGCTTGTACACCCCTTTCTGTAACACCCTGTACTGTCAAAAATGTACGCAAATACTTAATGTGCCTTAGAGCGAATTTTACCAACAAAGAGTAACTTTTTACTCGAGAGTAGGTATCTTCTACTTTTTCATAGAATGACCTACATGTTTGTGATGTCGCTGTTTCTGGTTCCCCGACACAGGGTATCTTAGTGTGGGGCCAGAACCAATGTATGTGCCTGTATGTAAATGTTTATGTTTATTTTGAACTGTCATTGTGGGATTCTTGAGGTGTCAAAACCACTAAACTAGAGGAACTAAAGGCACTAAACTGACACCCTTAAAATCCGACAGCTCTTGCGCGGTGGCCACAGATTACATTTTCAAACACACGATTTTAATTAGTTTAGTTAGTATAGTTCGTGTCGCCTTCAGAATCGCAGGCATTTTCATACAAATTATCCCCGGGAAAGTTATTTTCGCATAACTTTTTGTTGATAAAATCCAACCTAAGTCACTCCATATTCACTTATGTCTTGACAGTGGAGGTCTTTGGTTCCTTCTCCGCAGGAAAAAATCGTGAGCATATAAATATTATGTCATGTATGTATCTTTTCTTTTATTATGGGTTTGACAAAAGACGTGTTGTGTGCTAAAGCTAATAGTAAGCTAATGCTTTATTGACGACGGTTTTTGTCGAAGACCTTCACCTGGCACTAAGGGCCGTCCCAAGAGATTTACCCTGTTCAAATCGTTCAGGAAAAAACTCGAAGCCTAGATCTAGATTCTAGATTGATCGCAGCCTCAGCAAAGACCGAGAGGAACCTATAAATCTACTCCGGCAGGTGTTGCCAGGTGCAAAGGGTTTTTTGGGGAAAATTGGGATTAATATGTGCATTGCATAGTTAAACAGGTAAGCAAATCATTCTAAACTCCATTTTGCTTATGCACTTCATATGGGAAAAGTGACGCCATGTCACACCTCGGACACTCCATAGAACGCTCGTAAAATAATCACCTATTACTACTACATAGCCTAATGACATTTGTACACGTGCAAATGTGTGCGTAAACTCGTTCGTCTGTGAATGTGTGCGTTCAGCTTCTATACAAAGTGTCTCCCGAAGAGGCTCCCCAACTCCGGGGTGAGGTGCGGTATCTGAATCCGCGCGGGGAAGGGAGTGGCCGTTCTGTACGTAGTACTATTATCTCTTCTGTGGCCATGTTATGTTATGTTTGTAATAATTTTTTTGGTCTCACACAAGATAGCCCTTTTGAGATGACAGATAGAAAGCATTTTTTCAAAATATTTCTACAAAAAGTACACAAAAACGTTGCACAAAGGTGAACTTGTCTGTAAAAAGAGATCCCTCCCAGCATACCAAGTTCCAATGAGAGAGGTTTATTGATAGATGGGGAGTAGACCTGGGGGCTTACCGGCTATGGGGACACCTGTTTCTTGTTCGACTTGCCGATGCCATGTTGTCATAATGATAAAGTTTATTCTTGCGCGTTTAAACACGAAGCCGACGTTGAGCGCCAACAGCCGAAGGCCGCTGTGTGTGCTTTATCTTTCAGTCGTGATTATTTAATTTAGTGTTTACCGTATCCGGGTTTTCTGCTATCCATAGCTAGTAACCCAGGGCGGCCCAGGTTTGACCCATTTACCTAGATCCGCACTAGAGTCCTTGAGTCCTGTGGCCCACCTGAGCTACTCACTGCGAGTCGACTTTATTGCAACGACGAAAAAGAGGTGTTTTAAACATCATTAGCATACAGCATTGGCCCCCGATTCTCGCGCTGTCGAGATCATCTCCCCAGTCGAGATATCGGTTTTGATACCGCCTAAATCCGTCGAAACCGATATTGATTTATTTTATTTCGATCGAAAACGGGTCGAGATGTCTCGGTTGGTCGAAAGGCTAGTCGTAAGACTAGCTTTTTCTTGTTTTTAATAGAGATTTCGGTATCTCAAAATCGATATTTATATTCTTTATTGCACAGTAACTTAATAATTAAACTTAAATAACATAATGGTGCGCAAAGGCGAGCTTATCTCTTAAGATAGATTTCTACCAGCAAACCTAGGCATGACAGGAAAGATGGTGCTGAGAGGATAATCCTAGTGCACAAAGATAAAAATAAACTGAATAAAACTACACTTGCTATAAAATAAATAAATAGTACTTAGGTAGATATATACAACCTAAAACATAGATAATACAATGAATAAAGTAATACATAGTATAAATAAGAACGACTTAGCATGCATACATACACATACATAGGTACATAAATACTATAATAATAATAACTACCTAATATGAAAGAGAAAGGAAATGATTTTTTACTCTTTTCTTAAAAGTATAAATTGTGGGACTGTCCCTTATAGCGCAGGGAAGTGCGTTCCACAATCGGATTGCTCTCAACCTGAACGAGTGATTATAGGCAGTAGTGTAATGCCGAGGAATCGAAAGAAGAGACATCGTGTGGGATCGACTATCCCTGGGGAAGAGAAACTCAAAACGTTCACGAAGATAAACGGGATAGCGGGGATTTTTCAAAATATTAAACAGAAAAGAGAGAATGTGCATATCACGGCGAAGACGAATCGGAAGCCATCCTAGCTGCTTGCGACACTGAGAGACATGGTCATACTTGCGTAGCCCGAAGATAAACCGAATCCCGAGATTCTGAAGTCTTTCGAGTTTGTTCAGTTGTTCTTCGTTCGCACTGACCCAGCAAACATCCGCGTAGTCGATTAAAGGGAGTAGAAGTGACTGAGCAAGAATGATTTTAGTCTGAAATGGGAGGAAGTACTGCAATCGCCGGAGAGAGTGAAATGACGCAAAGACTCGTCTGCTGACCTCACATACATGTGGTAACCAGGACAACAAATTGTCAAATATAACCCCTAGGTTCTTGGCTTTGGTGCTGTAAGCGATTACGGTACCATTATACAGCACAGGATCGACGCGCATATTCTGCACTAAGTTAAGTGAGTTCCGTGTACCAATAATCATCGCTTGCGACTTACTTGGATTGACCAACAGACCGTAAGAAACAGCCCAATTACTAATGTTATCGAGGTCAGCATTCAAAGCCTCCACAGCCATATTCACATCACACGGAGAGAAATGCCGGTATATTTGTAAGTCATCTGAGTAAAGATGATATGAAGAAGTAAGTACGTCGGAGATGGAGTTGATGAATACTGAGAAGAGTAGAGGAGAAAGGATGCCGCCCTGAGGAACACCGGCGGAGAGATCACACCAGTCCGTGCAAATCTCCTCGGACTTAATGCGCTGTTGGCGGTCTCTAAGGTAGGAGTCAAACCAGCGAGCCGAGTGCGAAGAGACATTGAGTGACTTAAGAATTTCAACCAGGATATCGAAGTCGACGCAGTTGAAGGCGCTACTGAAATCAAGCAGTGTAAGGACTGTGAGCTGCTTCTGATCCATGGCCGCTTGAATATCGTCAGTGACTTTAAGCAGAGCCGTGGTAGTGCTGTGACCCGGCCTAAAACCAGATTGGTAGGGATATTTCGACTATGGACATGATCTCGCTAGCGCCAGAATTGCCCCGCTGGCCACGGTAAGCCTGTGTCGTGGGAACCAGAAACAGCGACATCACGAACATGTAAACATCCAAGACCTGGGGATTAATTTTTGTTTTCTTTATCCTAAGCCGGGAATCGAACGCGGGACCTTTCGCATGGCAGGCAAAAACCACAACCGCTGCGCCGCAGAGGTCGTCGTTTGAAAACGAGCTCCATGGTGTAGTGGGTTTCACGCACGAGATGCAGGTTCGAACTCCGGTGCTAACCATGTATCAATGAGATATACCATTTATCTGTACGTTAGTTCAGACGGACGCTCCAACGGTGATGGAAAAGATCATCGTGACGAAACCTTCAATAAACTCTTCACAAAATAAAAGGCCCGTTTTGACAGCTCACGCCCATGAAGTTTTACCAATTAGGCCTAGCCTGTAATGATAGGTATAAGTGGAAAATAAATGAAATGAAATGTAGTAGTAATAGGTGATTATTTTACGAGCGTTATATGGAGTGTCCGAGGTTTGCCCTTGGTAGAGGGCTGAGGTAGAGAAAGAACTTTATAGCACTCACCCCCTAAAAAGCTACTTTGATGGCCGATTTAGCACCAAAAATCCCTATCTTTAGGGGACACTTTATTCCTTTCAGGGGCCACCTACCGGTTGTTTCGCTTTGACCTGAGTTTAAGGGTCATCTAGGCTTTTATGAGACCCCCTAAACTTAAGAGGCCGGCCTCCGAAACAGTCGCTAGACAGCTAAGAAAAAGACCTAAGTGACCCCAAACTTTTGGTGAAATCGGGCATTACTCACGCAAAACAGTGTGTAAAAAGCCCTTTTACTCACTGGTTTGAATTTGAACTGAACACAAAACAAGTGAGAAAAACAACAACCAACGGGACGAACGACTCGCGTCGCCGGGGGCGCGGGGGCGGGCACGAAGGAATACTCTTCAAACAAACTCCTTGTGCAGAGAAGATTTGCTTGGTCGAATTTTGAACGGTTGGTTGATTGTGATTGTCGACAAGGAGTCTAACATTAGAATAAACGTTTTTACTCGTAATCGTAGTATAAAGTATCATATGCAACGTATGCAACTCTTGATTAAAACGGATTTATAGCGAAGGCCAAGTATTTTTTTTTTTTTTTACAAATCAAAATTAGTTTATTTCAGTAAGTACAGCAGCACAGGTCGTGGGACTCCCCTTTTAAGTTAATAAAAACCTGTGTTAGGGGAGACCGCTCATTCCACATTGGAGAATTAGGTACACTTACTTATAAGTACATTGTACAGTCCGGGCAGGCCCAGCCAATCGGGTCCCAGACTGTACCTATAAAATAAGTAATATAACTAATTTTATTTTATTGTACGCACAGGTCCTATTACTCCGATCGGTGTAAGTTGATTGTATATTTGTTTTGTGTGGTACAATAAAGAAATTTCACAAACCAACAAATATAACTGTGTAGGTACCTATGTTGTTTACAAATAACTCAGATTAACAAATAACTCAGATTTACGTGAAATACTTAAATAAACTAGACATCAATTGAATTGAAAAATGGATTGCACATAACACAAGTATGTTTGCGGGATGAAACACTTAAGGGCCTATATTATATTATAGGCCCTTAAAATGATCGCATAGTTTTGTCTAGTGCATGTCCAGCCCTGGTCTAGTCCAGAAGCAATATGGTACCAAAGGCGTAGCTTGATGAATGACATCAACTATAAATAGGTCAAGTTCACACGAGCGAGCGATGCACCGCATTCGGTGACACTTTTATATTTGTGCATTTTAGCTCAATGCCCAAGAGAATACGAACCGATGGAATCTAATATCGGGAGTTGAGAGTTGTGTCGATGTGCTAGTATTGACAGCGATTCTTGAGGTGGATTCAATTTTCTCAGACGTTGTTTGAAATAGTTTGAACTTTGGAGGTCATTTAACGACAGTAATAACGTGTATTGCTCGTATGCAAATTCGAAAACTCAAAGCTTGACTGACACTCAAAGTTATGATTTTGTTTGATTTGAGAGACATACTTATCTGTCGGGAAATTATCTCGGCACTTTTTAGGGTCCGATCCTTGAAAGGAAAAAAAGGAACACTTAATTTTAATTTAATTCTAATTTGAATGTTGACCTGACCTATTTTAAACTTCAATTTAATGTAATTTAATTTAATGTATGGGCCTCAGAAGCCTGAAAATAAACGATATTTAATTTAACTTAATTATAGGATCACTTTGTTGTCCGTCCGTCCGTCTGTCCGTGTGTTACCACCTTTTAAACCAAGAACGCGTAAACGTATCAAGCTGAAATTTATATTAATTGTTAAGATCTGTAGTCGCTTAAAGCTGTAAAAAAACAATCTTTTAAGTTAACGCAATCGAACGCGATTTTCATAGTAATCGCAATGCACCCAAAACCTTATTCTAATAGCACCAGTAAAGGGAAAAATCAGAAAACTATTTCTGTCTTCTTCAAAAATATTCAATTTGGTTTAACATGGATGTCATCATAGGTACCTACTATAGCTTTTTATGTGGAAATTACACGTGTGCTTGGTGCACGAGTCCTACTCGCACTTGACCGTTTATTTAGAAGGGTCTGTGCATTAGTCGACATAATGTTGTTACACCCTGTATTACACTTATTGATTAGCCTGGGTTGGCCTACACACTTACTTATTATACTTGGATGGATGATAATAATGTATGGTAGTTCATTAATGTCCCCACCGAAAGGCACAGGCCTTTACCCGGACACGAGTAAGTTTGAGCCAACACGCACTACGCTGGCTCAGTACGAAACACGAAAAATCCAATTTCCTTATCTCAGTGGTACTTACAGGTGGGCAGTGATTCTAACCTGCATCTCCTGCGAGAGAAGCGAGCGTGTAACCAACTGGACCACTGAGCTTCTACATGACGGAGCTACATTCCTATTACGGGTTTTGCCTGTGTGTTTCAATAAAACATTAATAATAGCTAAGCTAAAATAAATACACGTTGCGATAACAAGCGATTTTCAAGGGCTCGTCTCAAAATTGATACAAATTGTTATAAATTGAGTTAAATCTTTTTGCCAGTAATGCTTTATCAAAGGGATATCTGTCTGATTTTCATTCAATGAAAACATTCGGTTTATTTAGTTAATTGTCCTTCATTAGGGTGTTCATAAACTAATATCTGAACATAGGCACAGCTGGTAATTCTGCCACTTAATTTGGAAAAGGCTTGCTGCTACTTTTTGTTTTGTTTGTTTAGGACTTTAGGTCATTCATTAGAGTTAGCTATAACTGCCTCAAAATAGCAAAAACTAAGAAAATAGAACATTCGACACAAAATTGGAGTAATTTTTTTGTTAGATTAACATAATTTAAACTTTATGAAATTCTTTTATTTTTACAATGTAAGTTATTTTAACTTCGCAAAAGTTTTTTTATACTGGGTGAATACATGTGAAACCCCTAGCTATATTTTAAGGGGTTGTCAGGGACATCATTCTGAGCAACTTTCACTAAGAAACTGATTTGATCAGAGCAACTTTATTTTTCACTTCCCAGTACATTGGCCTGATTGGGTCAGCTGATTTGTATGGAGAAGTGAAAAATAAAGTTGCTCTGATCAAATTGTTTTCACAGTGAAAGTTGTTTAGATTGTTGCCACTAACAACCCCTTAAAATATAGCTAGAGGTTTCACAGTCACCCTGTATAGGCTACAGTAGATTGATTTATCATCCTAGCCTAATATCACAAATGATTAAATTTACAACATTATTCTAAGCTACGAATTACTTTGACAACTTCATATTTTGTATGGATTTTGATTGTTTGCTTTCGAAGTAGTAGACCTTTCTTTCAAAAATTAAGGTAGCGAACGCATTATAAACCGTGAAAAAAAAACTTCTACCTTATAGCACATTCCCTTGGACAGGTCGATACACATTGTGCCATCGTTTAACCAGATGTTCAATACTCCATTTTGGATGACAGGGGGTTACCCCATTGCTGCAGATGGATACTCTTAATACGTTCCAAAATATTCTAATACTATTCTCGCAAAATTGGCTATTAAGGCGAGGTACGAATAATTACAAACCAAGGTCAACGAAGATTGCGGAAGTGAGAAGCAAATATAACTCGGGAACAGGAATAAGTGGGATGTCAATTGTGCGCTCGCGCCTAATCTGAATCAACGTAAGCCCCAAAACGAAAAAAAAACATAAAAAATAAGCTATTCCAGGGAATTACATTTCATTCATGAAATCGCTAGTAACAACGATTACCCACATATTTCAATTAATAGAAAAATCATATTTACTACTACTGCGGTATAATAGGAAAAAATATTGAAAAAAGGGGTTGACTTTGGATTTATTTTCTATCGAGAAAATTTTATCCAAACACGTTTTCCTTCTTGATAACCCTAGATTATATAGTCAAATTACATATATTAGAAATTGATTACGATTAGTCGAGTATTTCCTGAAATACACATGATAAAAGCACCCCTAATTTATTCGTGAGGCCCCTTAAACGTAACCTCTGCCACCCCATATAGGAATATTTGTCTGGCCATCCCCTCTCGTTGGCCGCCCGGTGGGTGCGCGATTGATCGCCCATATCCTGCGGGTGACCTAGCCTGCTAACCTGGATTCTAGGCTCCAGGGTTCAGGGTTGCGACCTTGCGCCGGGAATGTGGGGCTTGCCTGGAGGAACCGGCTGGCGTTGAGTTCAGGCTGGTAAATACTGGAAATAAATAGATCAGATAATAATCGACGACCTCTGTGACGCTCTGCCTATCATGCGAGGGGTCCCGGGTTCGATTCCCGGGGATACAGAAAACAAAATAAAACCCTAGGTCTTAGATGTTGCCATGTTTGTGATGTCGCTGTTTCAGGGTATCCTAGTGTCGGGCCAGAAGCTTATGTTTTCTTTGTAGGTTTCACGCTTGCTTCTCACGCCAGGAGATGCAGGTTCGAATCCCGGTGTTGACCATGTGCCGTACCTATGACATAATTATTAATTAATTAATGATGTTTTTAACAGTGATGAAAACATCGTAAGGAAACCTTCATTACCATGGCTGCGGCGATTGGCTAGTCCCTGTATTGCAAAAATTTAGTATAGAATAGAACTGTGCCCCAGCCACCTCGTATGGGAAAAGGCGTGACGCAATGTTATGTTAATTATGATCTTTATTTTACCTATGAGTTATAAGTACAAGTTATTTACAAGAAAATATCTCTACAAAGGCGAGCTCATCTCATCAAGAGTGTAAGTTTCTAGGAGACCTTGGCCTTTTGTTTACACGCTCACCTGTTACTCAGGACATGCAGGTTTGAATCCCGGTGCTTTTTTCAGTTGTCAAACTAACGCCCACATAGCATCAATATTCCATCAATAATATTTATAGGAATTGAAAAATAAAAACAAAAACTATTTAACCCTCAACTGCATCCAGCCTCGACATTTAACCTCGCGTTAGCCACCGGCCCGGCCGGCCACCCGGCTTTATTAAAATACCGGCCCGGTTAAACCTACCCGGGTGGCGACCACGACCGGGTTATATGGCTCTTACTCCCAACTCCAGTCAATGCGGATTTAAATGGTCATATTATTCTCTCAGATCAATTTAAACGAGCTAACCTAATTTGATCCGAGAAAATATTATGACCGTTTTAAATCCACTCTCATTAAAGGTTATATAATATTCACTATGGATGGAGTATTCTAGGGAATATGGTTGCCATGGTGATGAGGAAATGAGTCTGAACTGTATCAGATTTGAATGGCAAAAAAATGTTGGAGTAAGGCGCTGCTGCTGTCTCAGTTTAGTTCGCAGTATGCAATTAAATGACTGAATTAGGTATATATTCAAACTAAATTATCGCAGAAACCCTAGTATTTACGATATTTTGTCAAAGAATATTTATTGTTCGCTATGAATTTCTCGATCGATGTTTAATAAGAAATTTAAGGGTACATCCTTAGTTTCGAGAATCCCAGGAACAAGCTTCATACAAAAAAAAATCACATACCTACAAAAAAAAATCTTCATACAAAAAACTCTTTCTCAGGTGGAAGCCTGGAAAGCCGGCATTAATCCTGTCGTTCGAAGCTTACGATCTTGAAACAATAAAGCTCGCGCGCTATATTTTGCAACTAGGGCTGTCAATTGATGCAGCAGCTAAAATAAACAAATGGATCGTTCAAAGTGTATTTATATTTTTAACAATCGAGCTAGGCTGGAAATGCACGCATATAACGATACATACATAGCATCAATTACTTATGAAATATTTTATCTGCAATTTTTTTTTTAAATTTTAAATAGATTTTTAGGGTTCCGTACCTGGCCCCAAATTCTACAAACCGATGGCTTGGCAGTGGCAGTTTGCAGGGGCGCAAAACCAGTTTTGTTTGTAGTCGACAAGCCTAAAACGGGTTACCTCGCCCTTGCTACAGCAACCGTCATGCCATCCGTTGGTAGAATTGTGGGCCTGAAGGGTACCAAAGGAAACCTATTACTCCTCCAATGTCCGCCTGTCGTTGCTCCGTCCGTTTTGTCTGTCGGCGGGCTGTATTTTTATATACCTAGGTACAATCATCCCTTATGGAGTTGCAAAGGCACTCTAAAAGATACCTTAGCAATAAACAACCCATCCTGCATCATGACATGACAGGGGACAACTCATCAGAATATACTACGTAAAGGCCTATCTCTATATATACAGCCGGTACTTCGGCAAAATGACGAGTTGTTTTTGTCATTTTATGAGTAATTTCTTTTATGATAAAGTGATAAAATTTTAATATATATTGTGCCTAGGCTGAATAAAATAGATATAATTCTACCCAAATTTTATTCTAAAATTTTCATAAAACGTAAGTCTTTACACATTACTGTATTACTCTACTAAAATGTAAATTGCACTTAAGGTGGTTATAAAAATTGCGCTAAATGAGTTTTCCACACAAATATTGGCTTATTTTTATCCATCTCGTTATGTCGATGTATTTTGTGCCTATTGTCATGCGTTTTATTTTATAGCAAGCATTGAAATAACATAATAACATTTTACTAGGTACATGCCAAAACCAGAACTATTACAAAATAGATAGATTATTGAAAAATGGACGTAAGTACAATTAGATAGTATAGTAGTAGTTCTACACGACACGTGTAATTCGAATTACAGAACCAAACAAGTTAACGCATTTCATTTTTGTTTATACCGTTAGATTCCTCATAAAAAGGTGTAAGTATTAATATTGTTAATTATATTAATATCTTTTGTTGAATTGAACCAGTCCCGAGCCCTGTCTGTGTGTCGTCCAAGTTGAAGACATCCGATCGAGGCAATTTATTGCCACCGCCAACCCTAACCCTGCGCCGCGCGGCCCGCCCGCCTATCTCTCAATGCCACCCAAACTGCAGCCGGGCGCAGTCTTGCACCCCTGACCCAAAAACGGTTAGTTCACGGACGCTCCAGGGTTGAGCGGTAACGCGGATCGAATGCCTTGATAGGTGGTTACAATACGTACAAATACAACACTTCAACTGAGTATGCATGAAAGCTATTTCAGCATATCCTAAAAGAAAAGATCTTTGCAACCAGGCCATAAACATTATTAAACATACAATAAAATAATTGAAACAAAAAGTAAACTTTAGAAAAAACCGACTTCCACAAACCCTATATGATTAGATTGAGTTTAATACAAACTTTAAGTAAACCCTTATTCCCCCCCCCCTCTGAACCTCTGAACCTCTGTATTTTTCAATGTTATGCTATGTGCATTAGCACGAGTTATTATGAAAAACACAAAAATCACTATAAGTCTGCCTATAATATTTGAAGAGTTCAATCGTATACGCTTTGCTTGCAATCTATTTACGATCTATTTGCGATTCTTTAGAAGCATACCAAATGACGCCATTTTGGGTGTTTACAATGCGATAGCGATCCAATATAAGTGCGTTTCTCAGAGCAGCATCAAGCCCCAGGTTATTATATATTTCCTAGTTATGGCAGCAGACACCTCTATTGAAGTAAAACTTCTTAGGGCACGGGGGTAAAATTTATTTAACCTCTCAACTGTGGGTTATTCATATATTTGCTTTTCAATTGCTACTAGCCGGGTGCTATCACGAGTGGCTAAGAAATGTAACGGAAATGGGAATCGGTGACGTCAGGGCCGGCTGAAGACTTTTAAAACCGCAACTATTTTCAATACGGTTTTTAACTAATCAGATAAGATAATAATACATTCGTACAATAAAGAATGTTAATTAGTGAGAGAAAAACCTGATGAAACGTTAACAAATAAAAATTATTTCAAGCATTCTTCCACGAGTTCTTGATTTCCGGTATGGCCAAGATGGCGCCGCCGCCGCTGGCTGGGACAAACACGACAAACAAAACCAACTAGCATGACTCAAACTACTTCGTTCAACCTCTTTGTTGGAACCGGAACTGATGTTTGACAGCTGTGCGATGCGATCCATACAGTTTGTAAGAAAAGAGTTTCATCAATGTCACACGGGTCGATATGGATTTCTAAAACAAGCAAAGCAATGCATACATTTGAGCGAGACGGCTTAAAGACGTGACGTCAGATGGTATATAATCTGAGCGAGATGCAAATAGTAGTGACCGTAGTGACACTATTGAATGAGTTAAGTATATCACCACGAGCGCGACAAATTGTAGATAAGGAATGGTGGGAAATAAATGACATGACGTATTAAAAGTAAGTACAAGTATAAAATAATTTCAAATAATCGGACGTCTGAAACTTAAAAGTAACTTGAAGCAGAGATTGGATCTCAAAATTGGAAATTTAAATCTCTTTTAGTATAGGTAGGTATAGGTGTATAGTATAGGTACCACTTAATGATCTAGCTACAGAAGTTTTACTTCTAACACGTGTACGGTGCTACACGCGTATTTTTTTTTTATTTTTAAGCCTGTATGTACCATTTTTTTCATGAATAAATACTATTTGATTTGATTTGATTCGACTCCCGAGCTGAGTACCTACAGGTTTTTTTAAATGTATGAATGCAGTTTTTCTTCTTAAATCAATGACATGGTTCCTAGGAACAGATCTTCGTATGTCTTATAGTTTCAGACTTTCCCATACCTGACACCCTGAATATCTCTTACTTATTAAATAATATAATAAGTATACCAAATTACTAAATAAATACATACACAATATACAATTATACAAATATTATACAAATACATAATTAACATAAATAGATACATATAATATCTATCACGAAAGAGAGAGGAAGTGCTTTTTCCCGGTTTTTAACATTGAAAGGAGTGGGACTGTCTCTTATCAAGGAAGAAAGTGTGTTCCACAGTCGGATTGCCTGCAACCTGAATAGAACGAGTGCCGAAGTGTGCCTTGGAGTGGCTAAGAGTGAGACTGTGTGAGATCTCCGATGCCGATCGCCTGAAATGAGCAAAGCGCTCTCGAATGTAGTTGGGATTTTTCAATAATGTTGAAAAGATAATTAAGAATATGGGAGTCTCTGCGAGGACGAATCGGAAGCCACCCCAACTCTCTGTGATATTGAGAAACATGGTCGAATTTGCGCAGCCCGAAGATAAACAGAATCCCGAGATTTTGAAATCGCTCGAGTTTGTTCAGTAGATCTTCGTTCGCACTCGCCCAAGACATCAACGCTCCTTGACAAGTTGACACTGAAATACTATCCTCAGTTAAGTGAAGTAACATTATACCTCGTATAGGTAGCCACTTATACCTGTAAGTAAACCTATTCATTGTTGTTTTGGTTCTGGCATTGTTGCGTCTATACTACCCACCCGCCACTGTCTGAGCTGCCATTTCTATAATACAAAACAAAAACAAAGCGTCGCAAAAAGAAACGTTAGAAGAAAAAAGTTGTGCACACGTTTAGCCAGTGATTCAATACACCATTACTATTATTCTGTGATTATGCGCGACAGGAGGCGAGTCAATTTCCCCAGGAATTGATAAACTGACGGAAAGCGTGCTTAAAATTTAACCGGTATAACAAATATTTCGGGTTACCTAAATCCACGCGCGAATCTTGCGCGAATATACCTAAGTGGCATTACTGGCGAATCGACACGTTTTGCCTACAGAGTCTTGCAGGCGCTACATAGTAATGATTACCAGTCATACCTTCCTACGTCTTTATGTTTTATTTTTGAGTTTATTTAGTTTAATTAAGATTTCAATGATGTTCGTTAAACCTAAACAGGAACTTCAATGACTATTTCAAGGCTCAAACCCACAATAGATTCTTTATCAGGATTCGAATGTCTTGCGTATGGCGAGGCGTCTAATCTAATGGCGAGTGTGTAAGCACTAGACTATAGACACTAGTCATATAACATGAACATTTACATACAGGCACATACATTGCTTCTGGCCCCACACTAGGATACCCTGTGTCGTGGGAACCAGAAGCAGCGACATCGCAAACATGTAAACATCCAAGACCAAGGGGTTTTATTAGAGACAAAGGATAAGTATGAAAGAAAATTACCTCAGTCACACAAATGCCAGCCTAAGATAAGTCCATTCAAAGGCAAAACACATTTTCTATTAGCTTAGCGTCCGTCTGTCTATTGTCTGGGCTTATATCTACTTACCTTGAGCTTTCAGGAAGGGCGAAATTTAAAGCTTTTAGCCTTTATTACATTACATTGGATCTTTTCCTATTTTCCTATTAGATAATTCCCTACTTCACAAAATAAAAGGCCCGTTTTGACAGTTCACGCCCATAAAGTTTTAACCCCTAATGCGTAGGTAATAAAAGCCAACTGTTACATACAAGCAAAGCGTACAAGTTGCACCTAAAAACCGTTTCTATTTCCTACGCGTTAGGGGTTAAATAAAATTCATGGGCGTGAAAATTCAAAACGGCCCTTTTATTTTGTGAAGACTTTGAGTCCTATATATTTTTCTTTTTTTAAATATTCCCAAAAAACACTCATTGCATATTTTCTTCAAAGGTATTCCATAAATGCCTGTGATTTGGGAGGCGACACAAACTAAGCAAACTAATTACAATGGTGTGTTTGAAAATGGAATCTATGGCCATCGCGCAAGAGCTGTCGGAGTTTGTCAGTTTAGTGCCTTTAGTTCCTTTAGTTTAGTTGTTTTGACACCTCCATTAGGATCTCTGACACGGCTACTACGTTTACCACCGGGTAGCAACAGTAGCCGGGACTTCCGAATCACGGAAGTGCCCGAAACTAATGGCACATGGAAGTGGCATGGCACGGTCATTTATTTGACAACCGAGATACAGTGTTTTCACTAGTTCGGTTGTCACGGTTGTCACTGATCCCTCCTATTTTACGAAAAATGTTCCTAATTTTCTCCTTATTTTAGTTAAGTAGAATCTGTGTAAACCATGTTATCTGTCAATAAACAAATTTCATTTCATTTCATTTCATTTCATTTCATACCCAACATAACGACTCAAAAGCTCGACTCGACTCAAGCTATCATAATGAGCTCTTCGTGACATCTTACTTATTTTAAGAAGGGGATAACTTTGTTAAAAAGAAGTATATTCTTACTTACCTCCTTTTTGTGGTCGGGTTGCCGATAACTTTTGGCTACCAACTTCACACCGGTATCACCAAGCTTACTTCACTTACAGGGTCCTCATGTATCAGTTTTTAGATCAATCTTCTTCTACGTTTAATTCCCTGCAGTCTCAAACCCAAGGGCTATTCCTGATTCAACATTACAACCCATTTCTCTACTCAAACCGCTTAACCGGTTAACTCGAGCCATTGTCATTCTCATTCTCTCAAAACATTAAAATTAGTTTGACAGTGGGTACCTACCAACGTCAAAAATTAGACATTCATTGACGTCTTGGTATTTTTTTTAATAATTTTAATGTCAATATTGTTCCAAGGACTCTTTTGTCCTTACGACAGCGTGGGTGTTAAATCTGAAACGGCTTTTCCATCCCTCACGGTTATCTGAGGAATTGAACATTTCACCAGTATATGAAATTAATGAATATACAATATTAATTCATAATTATACCGCTGCGCTCCTGAATAATAAAAACTATTTATTTGTATACTATTTGCACCAGTAATAATCTTCACCAACCCACACTGACCCAGCGAGGTGGAATTAAAATAACCGGCCAAGTGCGAGTCGGACTCGCGCACGAAGGGTTCCGTACCATTATCTATAAACAAACGCAATAAAAAAAACATTTTGTATTATGGGAGCCCCCCCTAAATATTAATTTAATTTTAATTTAATTATTTATTTTTTAAGTAAATAATAGATATACTCAATATATTGTGAACATTTTAAGCGTCTACCTGCTACCATTATCAATATCGAGCAATAATGAAAAAAAAACACTTTGTTGTATGAGAGCCCCCCTTAATATTAAATTTCTTTTGATTTTTAGTATTTGTTGTTATAGCGGCAACAGAAATACATCATCTGTGAAAATTTCAACTGTCTAGCTACCACGGTTCATGAGATACAGCCTGGTGACAGACAGACGGACGGACAGACAGCGAAGTCTCAGTAATAGGGTCCCGTTTGGCACCCTTCGGGTACGAAACCCTAACGTCAGTCAGACGCACCTTTAGAATCATTTGATTGTCATTACGTCTCGCTCGGTCACCACGGCGCTCCTACGTCACAGATTAGATAATAGTTACTACGTAACTTTTGCCTACGTCACTTTTGGACCACGCCTTGTATGTATTGTCGCTACGTCCCTCCACTCTTTTCAAGCATCGTCGCGACGATGCTCCCGAAGGTGTCGATCATCTCATTTTCCCCATGGCGAAATATTTATCTTAGGGGTAGCGATGAGTCGAGAAAAACCGGACTAGAGGTTTTCAAGATTTCTAATTTCTTCTTCACGACACTTCACTTCAACGCAAGATAAATCGTTGGGTCTATTTCGAGAAAGGACAAAGCATTGAAAACAGTAATTTTATTTTTACATTCACTTTATTGAGTAGAATAGTCTCCATCGATAATATAAACAAGTAGGTAGATAGATATCTATCAGTTGTCTGAACAGTGTTTTTAATTTCGGGATTATTTTGGAAAGGACATTGAATTTATTCGAAATGTTATTTTACAGGTTTTAACAGAAAACGACTCCATGACCTATCACTTAGTCCTCCCCGCTCGGTACACAAATGTCGTCTATTATACCCGAAAACAAGCCCGCGAAATCTGTCTCCTGACAGGTATTACATAATATAAACGAATATACGATCCTAACAGCCAGAATTTATGTCGTGGTAATTAATGACTATAAACACCAAAAAAGCTGGATGTTTAATGTAACCAGGTAAAAATAAGGTAAAAAATAAAACTTTACAGTTTTTTCATGTAGAAAACTAAAATCTGGTCCGATTCCTGATTTTCAAAAAATGCGACCAAACTATTGGGCTTTCATTTCTAACAAAAAAAGATTTTTTGAAATCGGCTCATAAATATCATAATCATAATCAAAATCATACCAGTTTCAATGTAACAAACATAAAAAATGCCATAATACAACCAAATCGATAACCCCCTCCTTTTTTGTATTCGTTTCAAAACTGATTTGATCAGAGACAATAATCTTACAGGTACTTGAATGACTAATCTCGTAGCGATAAGGTGGAAAATGTCATTTGACTTTGACTTCGACGCTCATATTAAAGTTTTGGTACTGGCGATTTTTTTACCTTCGTACCCAAGATATTATTATGATTAACCTGGAGTTGCGCAGAATCTCATAGATTGTCATTTGTTTCTGATGCTAAGAATGTACTTGTTTCGTACAACTCAGGATAATAGTAGTAAGTAAAGTAACCATTGAAAAAGCTGTACTTGTACCCACTAAGTTCTGTTACACAATGTATTTGTTTAATTCCTAAAAAAATATTTTCTTTTTGTTTTAAATTACATTACTATGTTATGGAACAGTATAATTATTAATCAATGTTCATTCCAAAAACACTTTCATTTAATCACTTTTATCGGTATGCTAATGTCCGATTTCTGAATTAAGCATTTCACTAATTAAATGCTAAAGTATCGTTCTGTCTCTGCAGATATCACAAATATGAACGGGACAACACGATACTTAAGTATTAACTCAGTGAATTTCTCAATTCAGAAACCGGGGCTTATGTCCGGTTTCCTGGGCGCTGATTAAGGTTAACAGGTTGGTTAAATCAGCTTCAGCCAATCACGAACCGCTATTATTCAAAATGACGGAACTTGATTGGCCGACACTGATTTAACCAACCTGTTAACTTTAATCAGCGCCCAGGAAACTGGGTGTAACTGTCAAACCAAGATTATAGTATCTGTGATCAAACTGATCAACTTGACAAGTAAATGAATAAATAAATTGATGTAAATGTAACAACAAAACAATTTGACAATCGTTTGAATGCTTCTTCATAGAGTTATCCAAAATATTGTTGTAACTTCACACGTACTTACATAATTATTGTGATTTGATTTTAATTAACATTTATTTCCAGTATATAAACAATTATAATGCAGTATCCAGAATCGAATTATTAAAAATGTTTTCAAAGTTTTCATCGCTGAATTATACAAGGTGTAAAGGAGTTAACGCAAAATAAGAAACAATTTTCTTAGGGACATCATTCTGAGCAACTTTCATTATGAAACCGATTTGATCAGAGCAACTTTATTTTTCACTTCTCCATACAAATCAGCCGACCCACTCAGGCCAAAATGTACTGGAAGTTGCTCAGAATGATGTCCGTAACAAAGAAGTTTCTCATTTTGCGTTAATTCATTTACACCTTGTATAATACGAGTAATATGTTCATTTTGCTGGATCAATATTAAGTACAGTTTATTGTTACCTACGTTTTGTTGTTTCCAGTATTTAAGAGTAGGATTAACTATATAATATACGTTTTTATTTGATACAGATGCTACTAAATGATTTTTATGGCTGATGGCAAATTATTAGTTTGCCTATGTTAAGTTGATTAGGTAGGTACCTTAATTTTTGATTAAAAATCTTTTGTGTTAAAACATCTATCTCGCAACTTTGCATGAATCAATAAACTACATACTTGACGCTAACCATAGAATGACGTCATTTTAGGACACAATTTGTATATGTTAGGTATTATACAGGGTGTAAATGAAAGGTGTAATCATATTTCAAACTTTTTTCTGAACAATTTTTACTATGATTACAGGAACATATTTAAATAGGTATTTAAAAGTGTATATTGCTCACATTGCCAGCTTGGAAAATTTAATTTGGAGAGGTCTTGTCTTAATGATTCTTTATGAGTGATGTATTGTTACGATACATCGTTTAATAGGCATAATATATACTCGTTTATATACGGTGATAAATACAGTTAAGTTAAAATTAGATTTCCTACAAGCATTCAAGAACATAACTTGTATCGGTAGTTTTATAAGTACATAATGTATGTAGCGTTAGATATTAGGTTTTCGTTTCTTAGAGCTCTTAAATATTATTCTACAGCTGTGTCACCCACTATACGTATATCTACAATGTGAGTTCTAACGAGAATTAGATTTCATACATAAAATGTGTAATATATTAGACGGTAGGTATATTTAAAACATTACATAAATGATTTGTTACCGTACTAAAATCAGGTCTCACATTACCAATCTACTCAAATAGATAAGACGTATAAATCCTATGGCTAACATCAAACACAGCAAAATAATTTACGGCATTATATTACAGTAATGCTATAACATAAAATCTTCAAAACTGACAGTGTACCTACAACCAAATATTTTTTACTTACACCATCTCTAATTTAAAATATGTAGTACCTATCTTATCTACCTATGTTATTTACATTTATAATTTTACAAGTTCTTAATTACAAAATTACACATCAAAAAGACAAGTTGACCTAATAAACATTTAAATGATTCAAACAACGTATAAAATATGACTTGTTTACATAATATTTTCTGCGAATTTCTCTAATTAGACATGTCGGATGATCTTAATACGTAAATGTATGATACAATGACAAACATTTGCTGATTCATTTTATTATCTATTTAACCAAAATTAAGTCTAGCATTAAAAATATAAAGAAATGTATGTAGGTAAAATGCAAAACTATGTAACTTCTTTTTTACAATAAAAAACTATCCATTTAATGATCCAAAACATCCAAATGTACAGTTTTAGAAACTGTAACAGTGTAAGCCACAAATAGTTTTGAGTGCAGATTTGCGAGCACATTGCACAAAATTATCTTAATCTTACAAATATACAGATTGAGATCATTTTACTATCACCCTATTTCTTGCTCCTTTTGAAGGAATTCACGTGTTATCAGTCTTACAAGCCTTGACTCTGCCACATAATATTCAAACTAAATTCTACAGCATACCTAATAGTAATAAATAATTTACAGAAAAATCTGTTTATGTGCAACAAAAAATACATACCTAACTATTTTTAAACACTGATGGACGAATGATAAAATAAAGTATAAAAAAACATCTCGATGTTTTTCAAATTATTTTAGCGTTAATTATTTTTAAATGCCTGCATTCCGACAGTAATTCAAACTTTTATGAATATTTTTTGTAGATTTTTTCTGTCAGTATTTCCTTTATTTCGTATAAAAATACTTTTCTCTTTTAATTATTATATTAAATAACTTTACATACTATTATTGCCTTACTTATGTCCAACATTCTTGGTTGTTTATATTGGAATTGCTTTACAAATAAATAAAAATACCTATTAGATTTAATCTTTCGGAAAATAAAATACTTTTCATTATGTCACAAATCAAATTTCAAATAAATAGGTTGATTTATCATTATTTTCATTATTTATATTAACACTATCATTATTCCATGGTGTATGTATTACTTATAATTATTTTTGTAATATTTGTGCATCATAAGCGGCATTTGAACTGCTGAGGCAGTCAAATCTTATATCTAATAATTTTTAAACACCTAAAACTATTATGAATATCAGAATAGTTATTTTGTATAAAATTTAACGAACGACTTTGATGAATACTTAGATAAGTTTCCTGAATATGAAGTCCGCACAGAGCATATTATCATTTGAACGCAGTATATTTTAGAAATATATGTGTAATAAAACTAAGTCACATATAAAATGTCTGAAACATTAATATATATATTCGAAGAAAAAATTGAGATACTTTTTTATCCCCTAAAGTTCTAAAACCTACGATACAGTTTACTGTTTGATGCTGATTGGATGAATGGGAGGTATAATATACTTAATCATAATAATAGAAATACGAAATATTTACTAGGTATACATATATAAAAAGTGAAGGATGAGCACATTTTACCTACGATGTAATTTTTTATATATGTAGATATGAGAATATATTAATAGAGATATTTATTTGTTTGTAATTAGGCATGTGTATTTTATAAAATTATTTCAAAAAATCTATAACTATTAAGTCTACAAAATATGTGTGTATTATTTGAAGTTTGTACTGTATTTTTAGTCACCAATAACTCATTAGTTTGTCTAACAAGCATTTCCTTAACACACTGCATGTAATTCAAATACCTAAATAGCAAATTTGTCATATATTTTTGTCGTTAACTTCAATAAAAATATCAATCATACTTTGTAAAACGAATGAAAGAACAAACAAATAAAGTCCGTACATAACATCCAAGCAAGTAATGCTCTGACATTGTCATAAAACTTTGTGCTAAATGTGCGCTTCACGCTCCCTATATTCAGTATTACAATCAGTGTAAAAATAAAATCTTCCTATTCTTAACAACTTACGTATAAATCTCTACACGGTAAAATTACTTAATGAAAAAACATCCACTGATTATGTTCACTTAGCTTGTTTAAAGGCTAATCAATTGGATACGAATGTTATTCCTATTGGTTCTTACACAAGACGACATCAAACTGTAGAACTCAAAAATACCTCCAAAGAAGCATTACAAAAGTCGCAGATATGTCGTTTACCTCAAACGCGGGTGCCTCCGATTCCGGCCATAGTCGAAGTGCCTCTTGGAAGCTCGACTCGACCATGCGCAAGAGTTGAATTGAAACCAGTTCTGTGACCTCATTGCGGCTTACACTCCGGTGTGGTTGAAAATGAAGGACACTGCGTTCTTGTCAACAGGCGGTGAGCGGCGTGTGATAGACGGGTGGTTGTTATTGTTGTAGTGCCACGACTTCCTTGTCGATGTACTCGAAGATTGAAGAGCAATGGTCTCATAGTACCGCAGCCGGCCACAACACTTTCTGCTCTTTATGATCGCGACGAATCCTTTTCTGTACTTTTTGTTGAAAAACGCGTAAAGGATAGGGTTAATACAGGAGTTCGAGGCTCCTAGCCATTGGGCCAGTGGTGTGACAAAATGTAGGTATTCTTCTTCCCACTGCTGGACTGCTCCTCCAAGCTTCAACCTCGCAAAGATCAGGTATAACGGAAACCAGGATAGAACAAACAGTATGACAACAGCTACGAGCATTTTGACAACTTTGACTTTAGATTTTTGTTGCATGCTCTCCATGTGAGCGTCTTGAGTATCAGTTGGTATGGCTCGTCTCCAGACCTTAATCCAAATGAGGATGTAGCACATAGTGATGAGGAGCATGGGCAGGATGTAGCAGAATATGAGGTTGCCAATCACGAAGTAGAGGACCTCACTGAGGGGGTTAGGCCAGACATCGAGGCAGAGTTTGACGTGGGGGCTGTCGCTGAGGATGACCAGATCGAAGGAGAATACCCATGGGGAGGTGATCAGGATGGCGAAGATCCAGATTAGGACGATCATGAGACGCGCGCGGCGCTTCGTGATTTGCAGCTTGAGCGGCCACCAGATGGCCAGGAATCTGGAAAGAAGGAGGAATTGGTTAGTATGAAAAATACATCACATTTTCTGGCATGGGAAGTTTACTATTTGACTGATAGGATACATCAGTTTTGTTCGTTTTTTATGCAAAATGCAAGCTAGCTTTTGGGCGTTATTGTCGAATGTTATCTTTTTAACTCCAATTTATGATCTCAGGATATAACTGCTCGAAAAATATGATAATCTAATGAGCCTTTCTGTACATAATACAACGTCTAAATCTAAATGCTTAAACTGCAGAGACGCTTTTAGATATATTTGACTAAGTAGTCCGATACCCATTTTTTGTTGGAGCACTATCCATTCAAAACGACATCAGCCATACTTTTATTGGAGCTGAAGAATAAACTCATTATCAGCGGACCAGAAGTGAACTGTCTGGACCTTGTGTGAACCGACTGTCTTTATCCATCGACTCCTAAACCTATTCGACAAAAAAGTTGCCCAATCTATATTTACGTCAATGTCGCTTTACTGCGAAGAATGCCTCATCACTTCTCTTTATTGTTATAGCAGTTAATTCATGAAAAACTTTTTCCTCGGGTACGGTTAAGTGTTTTCGCAACTTTGGAGGAAATTGTCTACGGGAAGGAAGTTTAACGGAGCATCTCGATCAGAGTACTAGGGTTAATTGAGGCGGCCGGATGCATAACTGACAACTGTAAGTTTGACGGGCGCTTAAAATCATGCTATCCTATTCACTCGCACGGGGACTGTATGCGCTAGTTTGGCATTTGAGTGGCGCTTGATTTGAGAAACAGTCTGTGTATTCAACCATTTATTGAGCAAGATCGTTGAAATTTTCGAGGAGCAAGTTGAAAACATGGCGGTTGTGGGGCGTTTCAGCAATTATCGCAAACTCAACATTATAGACTGGCAAGACTGTATCGATGATTCCCTGAAATTGTTATAATATGGAATGGCAGAGGCATATGATCAATTTCTAACACAAGTTATGCTCTTATTCGACCTATAAGTTTGAAATATATTCTATGAAAATATCGAATATCTTTGTAATTTCAGTTCATGTCTTAATCATCTAATCTAACTGTCACATTACATTACGATTGATATACGAATGCGTATTTGTAATGTAATCGAGTGAATCTTTTAATGTCAAATAACGTTGCTACAGTCCAGCCTTATTGGGTTACAAGTTCAAAATACGATAGTCATGAATTCATATCGTTACTTGATTGGCATGTGCAGAAAAAATATGTAACTTTATCAGAACAATTTACATTGAGAGGTTAAAGTACTTACACGTCAATGTCAACGAAAGGAATTACCTAAGAGCGGACTTATAAGAATTTGAAATATAGGGACAATGATAAAATGTTATATTTTTATTACATCACTATATTTAGATTGTGAAATGTGTTATTGATTTGATTTATACACACTTAAAATGCCATTCACGATTGATTCAATCTTGTATGTCAAAGGCAAAGTCGAAATAAGATACAACTTTTACATACAACGTGTAAATTAATTAACGCAAAATGAGAAACTACTTTGTTAGGGACGTCATTCTGAGCAATTTCCAGTATGAAACAGTAGATCAGAGCAACTTTATTTTTCACTTCCCAGTACATTTTGGCCTGAGTGGGTCAGCTGATTTATGGAGAAGTGAAAAATAAAGTCGCTCTGATCAAATCGGTCTCATAATTGTTGTTGCTCAGAATGATGTCTCTAACAAAGTTAATTTATTGCCTGAATCCTGATACACCCTCATCGTTCAGTCACACTCCGGCGTTATATAAGGGTTAAACATAAGGCTAAGCGTTACAAAAGGGTGGAAAAGGCATGACGCATAGGCGGAACCGTCCAGTTACGCCCCGATAATACAAAAAGGTAAACAAACAATAATGATGTAATCCAATAGTGCCAAAACGGCATTAGTTAATGTAATCAATCAGCCTTGCTGCTTGCTCGTGATTGATCGCAAGCGCACCATCATCGTTGCGGTCACGCGACAGGAACTGGTGAATGTTATTTTTATTGTATTTATTGAACAAAAATCCACAGCCGCACATAAAAATTAAACAAGATTAAAGATTAAATAAATAAGCCAATTAAGGATTTCGTTGTCGAATGCTCATATTTAGGTATTTGTTTACGTATTAAGGCGCCTGGTAATGCTAAAATAAGCAACTGGATTTGTGGTGGTTGAAATATTCACAAGTTATAAAAGAAATATGATAAAATAAAGTATAATAATAATATAATGGCGTAAACTGCAGCGCGACACTTACGTCCGCGCAAAAAGTGCGAAAAGTGCAAAAAAAGTGTGTTTTTTGTAAATTACACAAAAACCGCTGATGGTTTCTAAAATGTTAACCACTTTTTAGATATTTTGATTACCGATTTTTACACAAAACAACCATACCCCAGCGTTCCTTGTAGAAATCATGGAATAACTCGTTTTAAGTAAAAAAACAACTATTAGATTATTATTTTTTCATATAGTTTCCAATGGCATTAAGATGTTTTTAAACACTAAATTTTTAGCCAAGGGACAGTTTTATAACATATATTTTTCCATGTCAACTGGACGTAAAACGGTCCTTTTCTGCTTACAAAAATGCATAAAGCAATCGTAGACACAATTAGCCTACAAAACATTGGAAAAAATAATTCGTTGTATACATTTTTGAAAGTAAAATGTAAATTTCATTGTTAAATATTTTTTATGCTTAATATTTTTGCAAATACGACTCTTATCGATGAGAAATAATAGCTTTGTAAAATTAAAAACCTTTGATATACGACTTTTTAATCATTTTATGTTGCATATTTTGGCCCTTTTTGTGGTTTTTTGTGCATATTTGAGCTGATTTTCTTGCATATTTGCATGCATATTTTGGGTTTTTTATGTTGCATAAAATGCGGTCTCTATTTATCACAAAGGTTTATGGTTCTCGCGCATTCGATATAGGGATATCGACCGACACCATTAACGGATGATTCCCATACAAAATAACTAGATATCGGTATATCGAATGCGCCAGAATCATACCTCATATTCGAACCCGCAAATCCCGTGTGAGAAGCAAGTGTTCATCTCTAGACCACGGAGCTTTTACATTATAAACGAAAAAACATAGCTTCGCGGCTTTACCATACGGAGTGTCATAGGCACTGTTTAGCCAGATGATCAATAGTGCCTTTACCATACGGAGTGTCATAGGCACTGTTTATCCAGATGATCAATAGTGCTTTTACCATACGGAGTGTCATAAGCACTGTTTAGCCAGATGATCAATAGTGCTTTTACCATACGGAGTTTCATAGGCACTGTTTAGCCAGATGATCAATAGTGCTTTTACCATACGGAGTTTCATAGGCACTGTTTAGCCAGATGATCAATAGTGCTTTTACCATACGGAGTTTCATAGGCACTGTTTAGCCAGATGATCAATAGTGCTTTTACCATACGGAGTTTCATAGGCACTGTTTAGCCAGATGATCAATAGTGCTTTTACCATACGGAGTTTCATAGGCACTGTTTAGCCAGATGATCAATAGTGCTTTTGCATGAAGGGGGTTAGTCTATCGCCGCAACTAGATGAGCAACGCAGATAAGCTCGCCTTTGCGTATATACTCAATACTCAATAGTTTATTTGCATTCCATAATGGTACATTTGGTCTTAATAATTATATTAAATTGTCTCACATTATGGACCCTTACGGGCACAGCAACACATTATTTCTTGTTGTTGCATTTTTAATGTTTCTGTGCAATAAAATAATATGAATTGAACTAATTAAATCATACCTACAAACATGAGTAAATATTCCACTTCAGTGACACGATTAATGGCTTTTCTTTGCCATTTAATGTTAGTTAAGACATAAGTACTAACATCATTCATTGTAATTTTGTTTACAGATTACAATTTTATTTATTTATAGCCCAACTTCAGATCTGTGGCTTTAATGGTTTGACTTTACGTTAACTTATTTGACTTTTGAATGAGTTAAGAAAACGTTTTGTAAAAGCTACTAATTCCAACGTCATGTAATTACTTTGATTGTGTAATTACAAATAGCGTGACGTACCGATCTCAGTGTAAATCTCGTCTCATGACACAGACTTGCCTTGTGGAGGTCAAAATCATTGTTTTTTTTGTTTTTTTTTAAACAAAAAAATAGTTTATTTCAGTAAGTACAGCAGCACAGGTCGTGGGACTCCCCTTTTAAGTTAATAAAAACCTGTGTTAGGGGAGACCGCTCATTCCACATTGGAGAATTAGGTACACTTACGTCTTTAAACCATTAGACTTATAAGTATGTGTGTACAGTCTGGGCAGGCCCAGCCAATCGGGTCCCAGGCTGTACCTATAAAATAAGTAATATAACTAATTTTATTTTATTGTACGCACAGGTCCTATTACTCCGATTGGTGTAAGTTGATTGTATATTTGTTTTGTGTGGTACAATAAAGAAATTTCACAAACCAACAAATATAACTGTGTAGGTACCTATGTTGTTTACAAATAACTCAGATTAACAAATAACTCAGATTTACGTGAAATACTTAAAATAAATTGTAGGTACCATGTTTTCATATTGTGATTTAAAAAAAAAATACAATTAAATCTGGGGGCGCGGCAGAGCTCCCGCCAAGTCCAGCAAAGGCACAACCTTACCAACCGTTACTGGAATTGAAATATCTCCACTATAGAACCATTTGCCCCTGTCATGACTGGTTGTAAGTGGTTCTTGCCTTGACAGCTTTCATATAATTTCATTCAAGAAAAGACAACATGTTATTGCCCTTGCATTATTTGTTTACTTAAATAAATCACCTACCTACCACGTATGACTGGCCACATGTAATGCGTTACCTGTTTGCACATTCATGATTCTAGCGTATCAAATCAGAATAATAAAAAAACCGGCCAAGTGCGAGTCGGACTCGCGCACGAAGGGTTCCGTGCCATTATCTATAAAAACCGCAAAAAAATTGTATGGGAGCCGTCCCTAAATATTAATTTAATTTTAATTTAATTATTTATTTTTTAAGTAAATAATATACTCAATATATTGTGAACATTTTAAGCGTCTACCTGCTACCATTATCAATATCGAGCAAAAATGAGCAAAAAAATCACGTTTGTTGTATGGGAGCCCCCCTTAATATTAAATTTCTTTTGATTTTTAGTATTTGTTGTTATAGCGGCAACAGAAATACATCATCTGTGAAAAATTCAACTGTCTAGCTACCACGGTTCATGAGATACAGCCTGGTGACAGACGGACGGACGGACGGACAGACGGACAGCGAAGTCTCAGTAATAGGGTCCCGTTTGGCACCCTTCGGGTACGGAACCCTAAAAATTACCGCTAATTAAACACTTATTGCCACCGCTCTGCACGTTCGCGTGAGTGGGTAGTATTGATAACGAGCAACATTTAAAACTAAACAAATTAACTTAAACATAAACATTTACATACAGGCACATACATTGTTTCTGGCCCCACACTAGGATACCCTGTATCGTGGGAAGTCGTGTACTTCTTGCAAGTATTCCTTCTCCTTAGTCCAAGTACAGTGAATCAAAAAATTAATGCTCCCATCTTAACCTTAACGGAATTAACGTGTTGCTAAAACGCCGAAAGATTTTCAGAATCGTATTTGTTCAGGCGGAAAAAGGTGAACTGTTTAGTACGCCACTTATTCCATTCTCAGTTGGTGAACTTCCTGAACGATACCTTTCCTTATAAAATCCTATTTTGATCGCCGCCTTTATAAGTTTTTACTTGAAAATGCTCATGATTATAAACTGTGTGCATAATAAATCTGGTATTGTTATTTGTTGCTTTCTGTATCAACAGCCACCAGCGTCGCGGCGCCAAAATATACGCAATTAACAATATCTGGTATCATTGCCCTCGCAATTTATGGTATCAGAAGGTATTAATAATACAGACCATACCATACACCTTTGTCTCCTCATGAACGTTGCGATTGAGAAGGTAAGATGGGGCGAGAGAGAGAGGGAGAGAGAGGGGTTACTTCATTCAGGGCTGAAGATATTTCGCACGGTGTCTACCTGTATTTATTGTAGTGTGGGTTAGTTATCGTTATCATTACCGTAATTTGGACGTTGTATCGAAGATTTGAAGGGTCAAGTTAAGGGCCATGTGACGCCTTATAAGGGCTGATGGTCTTTTGATGTATTAAGGTTTCAGTATACAGAAGCGGCCTTTATTTTCATTATCATTGTTTTGGGTTGAGGTGTTGATTTTGATTCATGCTATATTTTACAGATTATGTCGCCATATTTATAGACAAAACTGTGCAAAAAGTATGTGGTTTGTTAATCAGATAGAAAATTAATAGAATTTAACACATTTAAACTAGTTATCATTACGGTTAAACATGGTCATATTTTACGAAACTAGCTGTCGGGATCATTTTGTGTTCTTGTATTTCATTTTCAGCTGACCTTATTGAGAATACAGCGGGTAATAATATCGTATCAACAATCAACGGTCACCGAAATCTTTATTTATTTATTAATTTATGTTAATTATAGAGTAACTTTTAAGTTTCTTTGTTCAACATCTGAGAAGGATAAATATTTCGCAATATTTTAATTTGGTCTTGAGAACGCCAAATTTTCATATTATTATCAAGTAGGCGCCATAATATCTTAAATCCTATAACTTAACTTATAATTATCCACTTAATCAGCCATTATTTTCGACTTTTATTATTATACGTCAGTTCATTTTATAAATGGCTTAATTGATACTCTGTGACAGGAGGCGTTGAATGTTGTTTACCGTGGTGAAATTCCAAAAAGTTGGTTATCACAACCATTTTAGGGAAAATGCTTGAATATGTCTGAAATTTCAATAATAATCTGCATAATTAAATGAAGCAATTGAATTCACAGTATGTGTTATTATTTTCTATAGTTTATTTATAATATTTCTAACTAATTGTGTTTTCGTACGTAAGGTAGACTAGTTAGACAGCGAGTTAACACTAAACTCCATACAGGATTTTCAACCTACCCACATAAACATAAACATAAAAAAAATACAGGCACATACATTGCTTCTGGCCCCACACTTGGATACCCTGTGTCGTGGGAACCAGAAACAGCGACATCACAAACATGTAAACATCCAAGACCTGTGGTTTTTTCTGTCCCCAGCCGGGATTCGAACGCGGGACCTCTCGCAGAGATCGTCATCGAGATAAAGTTCAAAGAAACCACCTATGAAAAAACAGTACAAAAGTTCGTATCTTTTGTGGACACTGGAAGTATGAGTACTTAACTCGCCGTCAATCTAGCCGACCTAACAACGTTGAATAGCTTACAAGTTCCGAAATTAAATTACCAAATACCAATTTAGAGGAATTCATCAGCCGTTTTTGCAAACGAAACGTAAATTACTTAGATTCGACAAAGGCTATTGTCGAGGCGCTTAGACTCGAGTATATCGAACTGACTCCAATGTGATATTGTCTCGTATTGAAATTACAAAGAATAGTAAAGTTTGTTTATTATGATACAAGTTAGATGTCTCTTTGAGATGAGTTTGGGCAAAACATCGAACTCGAAGGAGTGAACGCACTCGTCACTCGTGAAAAAAACTCTGCGTATAGTTCGCTGAAATATTTGTTTTATGTACTATTTTTTCCTCAAGGGATTTGTACACCTTATAAAATAAACGTTTTAGTCAGAAGCTTGGACACTATGTTAATTAGTTTTCTACAATCATTCCTGTTGGATGTAACTAAGAAGAATCATTTATAATAACGTAGGTACGTGATACGTGGCGTTGCAGTCAAGATTGTGCTTCTCAAGCTAGAGATCCTTACTTACTTTACTTTATACTTTATTGCACAAAAACAGAATACAGACACTTAATAATGGAAAAAGCATGTACAAATGCGAGTTTATCTCTAATAGGAGATCTCTTCCAGCAAACCTAGGATGGACAGGATTAATCAAGAAAAAAAAAACCATGTCTTGGATTTCGATTAGTTTATGGTTCCCGCGATACATGATACCCTAGTGTGGGGCCAGAAGCTATGTAATTATGTATGAACCTGTAAGAAAATATTAGGTGACGTATTTCCAGAGGCAACTGCTATGAACTTCAACTTATCGAGGACGAGCCCACAACAACCACTTTTAGAAGGAAATCAAATATTTTGCAAGGAAGTGGAACCTCACATTGCGTAAACTCATGAAGCAATGTTCTCTACTATAACAACAAATACATTATCTACAACTTCAAGAGCATATTAAACAATGGTAAGAAGGTAAGGCTCAATAACGTAAGGTCAACTCAGTGTGGCTTGTTGCTTCATACTTATTTCAATTATGCAGAACAAGAAACGATAGTTTGAAACGGACTGTTTTTAATTTAGATAAAAGTATGGTGAGATAATTTTACAATAGCCGAAAAGTATTGGTGGTATCGACACTCTCTGTTGGTATCAGGGGTATCGACACCTACTTATATCGAGTGATTTTGTATGGAAATCACTCGATATAGGTGTCGATACTGTCGATATCCTTTTAGTAAATTGCGCTATTATTATATACTCCTGTAAACAACCAGCGCCAAGATTTTAGGTTTTCAAAGTTTACTTTCTATGCGACTTCTGTGGTGTGGCGGACGATCTAGGCTGGACTTCCCTAGCGAGAATCCTCGGGTTCGAATAAGAATAAGAAAGAATGTGGAAACCAGAAAGAGTGGCATCATACACATAAACATTCAACACCTGGTAGCCGGGTAATTAAGGAAATCGGACCGAATAATTCGAGTAGTTTTCAAAATTGGTATAGAATTATTCTTTGAGGTGTCAGATGAACATGCTAAAACATATGGGGTTTCTTCCTCGCACGGAATTTGAACCCGAGATCTCTAGGTTGAGAGGTCGAGCCTCGAACCACGATGCCACAGAGGTCGACGGTCAAGACTGAACCAGGTGAAGGTCGGTTGGCATAGCAACCACAACGTCATAGATATTGTATTCAATAATACACAATACACTCTCTTGTTCAAACTGAGATGCGTATCTCTGTGAACTTACGTTATCGTCCCGATCAAAAGTATTAATAGTAGTGAGATGGCAAATAACTGATTAGTGTTGCAATATCAAAAGTCAATTTATCTTGACTAAATGGTAAATTAGGTTAGATTATTTAGTATTTTTAGATGAGTAAGTAATTGTGTTTGTATTAAAAAACTGACATTTATTAGCCAAGCTGATTTTTGGAATAATTATGCCGTACTTAAGCAACATAATTATTATTATAAATTATCCCTAAAACACATTGTGTTGTACTCGTATGTATTGTCGCAAATGAAAAGTAATACTTAACTCGATTGTAAGTTACTAAGGAAGACCCAATTATTTTAACTGCGTGGCTCAGTTAGTACCACACACCAAAGGTGAATAGTTGAATACTGAATACTGTAACAAATTATAAAAAATATTAATTTCAATGACTATGCACATAGCCGTGAAATCAGGCAGATTATGCAAATTAAACAAATATAAATATTAATAAGATAACGCGAGCTTTATACAAAGCTCAAGGTCGCCCCGTGAACTTGCGGTGACGACGCAACGCACGCTGCCGCTAAATATACAGAGTAATTTGGACTGGAGTCACCTTCCGAATGCAGTTCCAGTAGAGTGCGTCTTCGTTTAGAATGCGCGCGGTGAGAAGTCAAACTAATTTGATGGTAGCCATTTTGTCGTTTTAGGATATTGCCAGTAAAAATGCTGGCAATACCATAAATCGACTCTCATACCACGGTCACGCCACCCTTCAGGTGCATTCTAATCCTAGTAGCACACTAGAAAAAAACTTACATTTGTTACCTGCGAAGAGGAGACCACATGATTTACACTATGGAGGAAACGCACCAACAATGCAACACAAAACAGATGCAAACAAAATCTCAGAATTTTAGCGAGACAAGAGTTCCATAGTGGAACTGTCGAACGATCAAGATCGATATTGAAATAGGAGATATGAAATGATGAAAACATGCAGTTAGATTGTATGCAGTTAGATGCATTGCACCTTATATTAACTAAAATGTATAGGTAGGTACTTAAATATGAACAGAGACGGTGACTCCATTCCGAAGCCTTCTTGGATTACAACGCGCAAATCGCAAACAAAAAGAAATTTTCAAGTACACGCCCAAACAGATTGTCAACCGAACTGGACCGGCCGATATGACGAATGTGAATTCATATAAAAAGCTCGGATCGGGTTCAAAAGCCATCATTCGGTAATACGCTGTTGACAAAGACGCTAACATGAACTCTATTGTAAGTTGGTTGGTTGGTTCATCATAATACTACCAATTATTTCGGCCAATCGTTAAAATCTGTGACTTAGCAGACATAACAAAGCTACTAAGCTTGTCGAAACCACTGGGGTATGGGGTTCTGAGGGTAGGGCCTACATCAGGGACATCGGGCGTCGTTTGAGGGTCCGAGGTTTCGACAACCGCTCCGGGGCTTTCCTGGCCCAGAGGATTTCGCTCGCCGTGCAGCGCGGTAACGCAGCCAGGGCACGTTTGGTCCGGGCGATACTTGAGGGCGGTTTGTTTGTATAATTGATTATTTAGTTATTAATTACATTTCTAAAATAATGGTTACAAAGCTAGCGTTGATTTATTATTCCGGCCACTCTAGTTTCATCGGTGTACCATCGACTGTATCACATTTAAGGCTCTAAAAACAGGGTTACTCTAAGTATTTGGACGTTTGAACTTGTCAAAACATACGGATTTAACGAAGTTAGTTGATAGCCAAGTAAGATAAAATAAACACCCGAAGGACAATACCAAGGAATCATAAGTAATTAACCGCTCTCATAGAACTTCACCACCGTATGGGGAAAGGTGTGATGCATAGCGTCACGTATTGTCTCATGCGCAGTGGCAGAGGCACTGATGTTCCCACGTCCAGCGATTCAATACTCCATTTATCATGACATGAGAGAGGCTACCATTCGCCGCAGCTATTGAAGTTTTACACCACCGTTAGAAGGTTACTATGTTTCTTTCCGTTTTTTTTTTAACAACATTTTCCCATTTCAGATCATCATCACCGCGTTCCTGGCTTGCGCCACTGCCTTCCCATTCCCCGGCTTTCTGGCGGCCCACGAGACTCCAGTTGTCCACACCGTCCACACAGTACCCCTAACTAAGTCCACTATCACCAAAAGCAGCCTCAACGTCAACCATGGTGGCACCACTCTCCTTCACTCTGCCCCTGTGGTGCACTCCGTTCCAGTGGTGCATTCTGTTCCGGTGGTACATTCTGTGCCGTTGAAGTCCACTATTACGAAGAGTAGCCAAGTTGTGAACCATGGCAGTACTCATGTGTTGCATCCGGTTCATACTCCTGTGGTACACGCTGTTCACACTCCAGTGGTTCAGGTGCATAGCCCAGTGGTCCATCATAGTCCAGTGGTGGTAAAGACTGGGGCCTCAGCTGTGTCCCATAGCAGTCAGTCGGTGCACGAAACTGTTCCTGTTGTAAAGAGCGTCCCTGTGTACCATTTGCATCATTGATGGTTGGATTTTAAGAAGATTGTTATTGTGTTACGTATTGAATAAAGAGTTTTGTTGTAGTAGCAATTATGTTGTTTATGTTCAACTGTTTTTAGCAGGATAATGTTGATCCAGGCCAGGCCAGTTTTCTTTAGCTTTGAGGGAGCCGCGATACCTCTCTTTCTCATTTAGAGTACGGCAGTATTGATCGCTCAGAGATAAAGTAACTTGGCGCAAATTGTACATTTAAATAAGGTATTGCGTTGAACTTGGGTGGCAAATCAACGCTACGAAATTTACATTCATTGTATGTATTGCATTGTAATGCGGACTTTCCACCGCAGTCGAGCTTTAGACCGTAGTCTATAGAAAAATCTCTGAAACTTACAAATTCCTAGAAAGACCGTTAATTCTTACAACGAGTACCTACTATCCAAGTATCCTCCATACCTTTTGGCAAGTTCCAAAAAGTCCCTTGTCATTCATAAGCCCGATGTCACGGCCAGCTAGCATACACTCGGATCATTTTTCAAAGATAAGAATCAGTTGAGCGGAAGTTCTCTAATTAAAAATTGCCCTGAAAGGCTGAAGGCTTCCTTGATATCCGATACTCTGGTTCATCGACCCCCGAGCAACAGTCATTAATTTTAATGTACGGAACAAAAATTCGTAAAAGCACTTTTGTGTCCAGTTTTATGGCTAAAAATATAAAGTAACTAAGTGACAGAATGACGTCAAAGAAATGCCATAAAGTAATTGGTCTGACACTATTTTATTTGTCTGTAAATTAACTAATTCAGCTATAAATATCTTAGATGTGACGTTTTCATGTTTTCATTCCTGATAAGGATCTTTGGGCGGCCTTTGCTCCCTAAAGAACATAATTTTATGCTGAATGCTGTAAATGATAGTAAGTTTGTCGTCCTGCCAATTCTGTTATATAGCTGAACTGAATAAAATCATAACTTAATTTATTCAGCATTATATTAGACCCCCGGCAGATGGCAGACTTTTAGTCGGCCGTACCTAGTAGTCGATCTCTAATCAGTATAGATCTATCTATAGAATTCCCCTTTGTATAGAATTTTAGACGAACAGCACCTAAATATAAGCCAGTAATTGAACAGTAATTAACGAGGACAATGAGTTTACGAGATAAAAATCTGGCTTCTGAAGTCATGACTTACTCGAATCTATCAATCCTAATGAGCCACGAAAGCTCCGTTCAGTTTCTCAAGTGGCTTTATTGCATTATCATCAACAGGTTTCCCTAAGGGGGTTATAATCTATATTGAAATACATTTTATAAATAGAAACAAAAATAACACTACCTACTTACTTTCGAAGCTTTCCAGTTCGGTATATCTTTTATTGTGTTTAAAAACTCTACATTGTAGGATGAACTACTTCATGATTCCTTGACTGATCCAGCTGGTGGAAAACTGATTTCCCACGGGACCAGTTTGGGATTCTTGGATGTGTAAATGAAATAAATTAGGAAATTGTATTATCTATTTAGTCTGTACTGACAGTGAACAGGGACCGAGCTGGTCTCTAGACACTTGTCGTTTATTTTTATTGAGATAAAACAATCCAGGGATTAACCTAAGTGTGAGTACTATAGTGAATTAATGAGAATCAATGAAATTCTGATCATTGAGAAAGTGCCGTGTTTTTAGTTACCTAACCATAAAATTTAATATCTACTTATATTTTGTTTGAATAAACTGGCTACTAAGTTTAGTTGCGATAGTTTATTTTATATTATTAAGGCTGGATTTTGCCAACGAAAAGTTATACGAAAATAACTATCCCGGGGATAATTTGTATGACAATGACAGTTCTAAGTGAGGTATGAAAAAGTAGAAGATACTCTATTAAAAAGTTACACTTCGTTGGTAAAATTCGCTCTAAATTATTTATTTTATTGTTGATAGTTTTAAAAACATAAGCGAGTATTCGCTAAATCCTCAGGCAGCTCTCATGAAAATTATCCAGAAATTAAGTTAATATAGGTTTTAAAACCGTAGCGTTTATGGAAAATGCAGATAGGTACTCTCGACTTTTATGAGTATGTTACATCATAATTAAGTCACTTAAAATTGTCGTGCCCTTTACAATGGGACACTGTCGGCTAAACGGTGAATAATTGTCTCTGAAGGATTTTATTTGAACCACACCTCAATTGTATTGTACCGCACTTTTAACAAAATGCAGGTATCTATATTTAGGCAAAAAAAAAACTGCTGCTGTCCTAGAGTCCATTGCCTAGTCTTTACTAGCTCATCAGAAGAAATAATTGTGAATCAATTATCCAATTATTGCCTTGAATGGCAATCAAACCAATTTATCTTTATGATTTACAATACCTACTATTACCTACCACGCTACGGCAGCTACGGTCTTCCTTGTTATCAGTTATATAAAAAATCGGTCAAGTGCGGGTCGGAATCGCACACGAAGGGTACCGTACTATTGTATAATAAAACTTAAGTACTCAAAACAATAAAACATAAAACAAAAAATAAATAAAAAAGTACCTGCCCTCACGATGATTTGAACTCACGACCTACGGATTGAGAGCCTACATCATACCCGCTGAGCTACCTCAACGATTTAGGTTGACGCGACATATACTATCACATTGAAATGTGTGGGTGTATCAAAACAAGTCTCTTGACCTTGGGACCCCCTTTAATTTGTAATATCTCTCGTATTACGGTACCCTAAAAACGTATAATTTTACAGGTAATTGTTCCATACACGAGTTACTTTGATGTATTGAAAAGCCATTGACCTTCGTACCAACATAAGAGACCTCTGATGAGAAACCCTACGGAAATGACTTTGGTTAAATAAAAATATAGGTACCTTTAGTTACCTCCTTCCGTATTATGAAAAGTTGTTTTTAATTCCGCAAATCACAAGGTCAATGAACTGTGGAGCAAGAACATTTAATTTTATATAATTTATCTCACTAGATATATAAAGTGAATATGAAGAAATGTCAAAAATAAGTACTTAGCTTTATTTACATACCTACATCATGTTTGATCTTGAATAAGTAAAGTAAATGTAGCCCATTAATGTCCCCACCGAGGGGCACAGGCCTTTACTCGGATCCGAGTAAGATTGAGCCATACTCCACCACGCTGGCTCAGTGCGGGTTGGTGGAGGGGTTTTTACGGCTACTACTTACTACGAAGTAGTGATAGTAGCCGGGATCTGATATTGAATAATTGTATGTAATTTATTTTTATTTTCTGTTTTTATTTTCTTTGATATTTTCAGGTATCTGCTGATGTATCTAAGCTTTTTAATTTATATTTAGAGGTTAATTTTACTATTGTCAAATGTATTGTGTGTGTCTGTTTTATGTTTTCTGTGCAATAAAGTATAAAGTAAAGTATAAAGTATTTATAATATCATAATCTGGTCAAGTCCAGTGAATAAAATCAAGACTCTCATTCAAAATCGTTTGGACTTACCCCTCAAAATTCAAGACGTAGCAGCAGCTTTACAGACAAAGGTACGTAACTTCTAGTCAAACTAAAACGATCTGTATTGATATTTCCTAATAAAGGTACATATCCATTCAAACAATACTCCAAGTACAATTACATATTATGTAAATTGTAATGAACTTGACATCAACCTACAGACCTACTTGGTTATGGATCTTTACGTATATCTATAGTTACATCTGTACGTATATTTACATATGCGTATTAATCTCTTCTCTGACTGACATTCGCAAGATGTAGGAAGGCAGTGAAAGTGTAAGTGGATGCGGCATCGAGTTGAGTTTGTTTGTCGCCATGCTATCATCTAAAGAAATACCTGACAAGAACGTGACTTCATTACGGTGCTCTAAGGTTCCATATTCCAGAAGATTCCAGGGAGGTGCAGAGATTTTATTAGCCGTTAAACTGAAAGCGAACGTAAATGATTTTGGGAACTCTTTTAAATTTTTATACATGTATACTCCCTACTAAAATTTAATATAATCCTGCCACTTGCAACAGAATAAGTCTGCAGTGGATACTAATTGTGATCTTATTTGATTCATGAATTACTTGCAAGTGTTGCTTCTTGCTACTAAACGTAGCACGTGTTTTATTCCTATGTGATTAATTGGACAAGGTAAAATAACCTGTCAACGAGCAACAGCAGAAATGTTTTCCCACAATTATCATCGCCAACAAAATAATCATCAAAATCATCGGTATCAGAAATACTGCGTGATGCTAAGCCAAATACTGGCCCAAAACAATCGGCACTGTCCAAAAGCCTCCTCCAAACCACGAATCCATCCCTGCAGCAACTTCTGACATCACCTCAACTTAATTTATTCGATGCTCAAGTACACCGAAGTTGCGTGCAACGCTCATTGTCGAATTTCGGCGCCGGCGCATATAAATAGCTGAGCTTTCGGCCATTAAGTTAGACATAAACACAAGCTCCTCTTGTACACTACTCCTCCAGAAAACAACCCTCTTCAACCATGCAGAGATTCGTAAGTTCTCATTTTGAAGTGTATTTTTGATCAAATTGAAATTGGAAATATTAAATAACATAAAATCTTCATAACTTGACTGAGTATATAATAACTGTGCTATTACCTACTTTACACGGAAGCCCTAGAAATTATTCCCCTGAAAATATGTACCTATAAATAGGTACCTATTTCCTGATTGAAGAAGTGATTAAACTGATTTATTAGTTTATCATATTCCAGGGATGATCTCCGAAAACGGAAACTAAATTCATTCAATTCTTCATTCTTCTTTCAAAAGATTTCAAGAAGGAGGTCTTTACTTTATCTGGCAGAGGGACACCGTGGAAGTTAAAGCTATTTTAGTAAAATTCAATTAAATTCAACAAATTTATTTCTGGCAATTTATAAATTAAGAAAAACAAATAATTTATCATTATATCCACAGGTCGCTTTCGCCGCCCTCCTGGTCTGCGCAGCCGCCGCCCCCGGCGTGCTTCTCCACTCCGCCCCTTTGGTCCACTCTGTCCACTCCGCCCCCGTGGTCCACTCTGTCCACTCCGCCCCCGTGGTTCACGCGGTCCACGCCCCTGTGGTCCACAGCGCAGTCCTCGGCTCCAAGACCACCATCACTAAGAGCAGCCAGGTCGTCAACCATGGCTCCCCGATCCACGCTGTCCATGCTGTTCCAGTGGTCCATTCGCTCCATGCCGCCCCTGTGGTCCACTCCGTCCACTCGGTCCATCATGCCGCCCCCGTGGTCCATGCCTCCCCCATTGTTCTGAAGACCGCACCTCATGCTGTCGCCCACTCGAGCAGCTCAGTCGTGCATCACGCTCCGTTGCTCGCCGTCCACCACTAAGTTTAACAAGTTTTTAAGTTTAACAAGTCCTTCTATGAAGGAGTGTAATTTTAATGAAGTATAAATATATATATTTTCGATACTTTTGGCTTTTATTGAGAGTCTTGGAAAAGAAGCTTAGGAATACTCAAACGTTTCTTTGATGTTGTCCAAAATATTTTTTTGGAAAACATCATAATATAAGTATTCATAAAAAACCTGCTTAAAGAAGGTTACAGCGACGATTCATAATATTAACGATTTCGTGGAATAAATAATTCTGGCCCAGTTACCAAGAGAAACAAACAATTACAATACATATTTTGTCCTAAGTAAATATATTTATTAATGAAGAATAACAGCACGGTAAATCAGTAGAACGAATAAATGAAATAGTAAAAAATTATGATTCCTTGTAAATTCATCCCGACTATTGTAATTCAGAGGTACAAACAAACATACATATTTTTTTTCATTTTAGATTTATGTACTCGCTCGTTCGCTAGCAAAATATATTATGCGAATATGAAATTGTCGTTTGGTCAATTATGGCCTAGGATTCTTTATTATGAACTTATTTACCAAATTCTGCAGCCGATACTATTGTTGCTTATCAAAAGTGACAATGACAAAACTAAATCAGTGTAATTTGACCTTTTGAACTGTCGAGTAATAATTGAAATAAAAAGTAAACTTTAGAAAAAACTGACTTCCACAAACCTTATTTGATTAGATTGAGTTTAATACAAACTGTAACCCCTTATCCCCCCCCCCCTTGGGGAATTAATTTTGTCAAATCCCATATCAGTGCTACTCCACGCTACTACGGAACCCCTGTACAAAGTTTCATGGCTCTAGGTCCACCAGTTTAGGCTATGCGTTGCCTGCCCGTCAGCCACGCATTGTATTTGTACCTAGTATTGAGCAGATCTGGTGGCCATATGTGGTCTTCATCAGCAGTTCCGCATCACAATATTATGCTTACCAAGTGCATTTGCACGAGTTATTATGAAAAACACAAAAATCACTATATGTCTGCCTATAATATTTGAAGAGTTCCCTCGATTTCTCCAGGATCCCATCATAGGATCCTGACCTGGTGTCAATGGGACCAATGGAAAGGTAAACCTTTTCAAACAAAAAATAATTTACCAAATCGGTCCATCCGTTTAGGCGCTATCGGGGTATAGACATAAAAAATAATAATAAAAAAAAACATCCGGACGAATTGTAAACCTCCTCCTTTGGGAAGTCGGTTAACAAAGAGTAAATGAGGAGAATGAAGTATTATCTTTTTAAAGACTGTTTTATAAAAGGTAGTTGAAATATTATAATTATTTATTGATAATACTACTTTTGACCCAATTAAGCAGTAACTCTAAGGTGGCGTAACAAAGTAGAGTATCAATAAAATCTTCAATATTGAAGACGCAAAACTACAAAAGTTTGTTTTCAAATACTTTCTTTCAATAATACATATATTACGAAATTGGGTATTGAAGGCATGCACAAGATCAAAACTAGATCATATATCTAACTAGAAATGTCTTGATTGAATAATCGGATATCTGTATAATTGTTGTTGCTGCTAATTAGGAAACTTAATTATTTTCTTAGAAATGTCACAGGTTAGTTAATATCCAGAGACTAGAAACCTAGAGAGAGCACCAATAGTTTCATTTAATAACATACACAGAGAGTATCATATTTTTTTTAAAGCTTTGGGACATAATTCTGAGCAACCTTTGCTGTAACATATATTTGTTTAAAACAACTTCTCAGCACGGTAGGCAGTGTAAATTATGTATGACAATTGTGTTAGATTTTCTTTTTAGTAGCGTCAGTGTTAGGTTAGGCTTAGCTTAGTTAGCTAAGCTTAAGTTTGTCTCACTGTGCGTGACCTTTTTTGCAAAGCGCCCATCTATAAGTTAGGCTTGGAAATTTAGTCTTGTCAAGTGGAATATGTGACCATTTAGGACTATTGGTATCCATATAACGTTCAAGATGGATGCGTCAATACGTTTTTGGGTGCATTTTTCTACTCGTTTGGGATACAATGTTGGTAAATATTTATTGATACAGAGTAATGTAATAGGTTTAGATTTTTAATTTATTGCAAACCATTAGTTTGCGAAAACTGTTTGAGTCAACTCAACTATTTTTTTCAGTAACTACCTCTGGCATTTTTATTTGAACCGACAGAAAATCAAGTTATGTTACTAGAAATACATTTATTTATTTTATAAACCTGTATTTGCCTCAGGATAAGCAATTTATATATTTTTTTGCTTTTTATTTCATTCATTGTCCAGAATGTATCAACTTCTGTTCCGACGGAGTGCGGAGAAGTAAATACTGCAGACAGCAGCCTTACTGCAACCTTTTTTGTTATTCAAATGCGATACCGTTCAGATAAATCACCATGGCAACCATTTTCAATCGAATACTCAATAGTGAACTTTATTTTAAGAGTAGTTTTAAAATAGTCATGGTATTTTTTGTATCAAATTAGGTGCCTAATAATCAGCAATGGTTGAAGGTTAGGGTACGGGCCCAGATCTTTCTGAACCTCTACAGTTTCCATACTCTGCGATCTAGGCATCTCAATAATGTTGTCTTAAGCAACTTAAGAACCTTCTGCAAGAAATGACAGGTGAGTACCAACTATATATGACGAGTAGGTAGGGTGACTGCGACTGTTAGTGTACCCGAACGACAAAAAGCTTATGTGAGTTTTGAAAGCATTTGTAATTTATAAATGAACATGGTGTTATAAAATTGATGTGATATATTCAACACTTACTAAATTATGCGTGCGTTTTATCGTCTATCTTAATCCTAAGCTTTCCCTTAGTAACGCATAATTACTTAGGTACTCTAAATTTTCTTGGTTTTTTTACATGTAACAGTCTGTATGTTCTCCTAAAATCTGTTTCAAGAGTGAATGAACATATGGGAATCATAAATACTAAACTTATGGTTTTTCACTGAAACATATCCATAGTTGCAAAACTATCTCGTTAGGTATCAATAACAAGCTCGTTCACCCTACATTCTTAGCATCAAGTTCCATACAACGTAGTCTCAAATCCGGCGAACTGTATAAAGTACATTCCTGCCCATATTAAAAAATATATAACAAATATACTGAAAATAGTTTCTTGTATATATATTACATGTGAACGTTCCTAGGGTGCAGTCAATCCCCAAGTTTCATACAATTCGGTGTTTTTTGGCTAAAATAAGTTCCAAAATGTATCGCTTGGTAAGAATAAATTTAATTTGTATATTTATATTTACAGATTTACAGGTAAAAATGACATAAAAATATCTAAATTTAAATTAAAAAATTATGGGTATGGTGTACTAACGATCGAACAAATAGTTGTAAATTTAAAACCAATGACATACCGCCGCACTGAGAGAGATTTAATCAATCATTAAGTCAGTTCCAAATTTGAATTTACATACAAAATCCTTTACTTAGTAATCCTCAATAAATCATTAAATGACTCTGGGTACGGCGGATAGATAGGATGTAATTCTAAATTTAATTTGGCATATAAAGGACTTATATTTTAACCGACTTTCCAAAGGAGGAGGTTTACAATTCGTCCGGATGTTTTTTTTTGTATGTCCCCGATTGCGCCTAGACGGATGGACCGATTTGGAAAATTATTTTATGTTTGAAAAAGTTTACCTTCCCATTGGGTCCATTGACACTAGGTTAGGATCTGATTATGAGATCCTGGAGAAATCGAGGGAACTCTTCAAATATTATAGGCAGACCTATGATTTGATTTTTTGTGTTTTTCATAATAACTCGTGCTAATGCGGTAAGTACGGTTATTTGTGAACTGTACACACATGGTAAGCATAATATTGTGATGCGGAACTGATGATGAAGACCACACATGGCCACCAGAACTGCTCAATACTAGGTACAAATACAATGCGTGGCTGACGGGCAGGCAACGCGTAGCCTAAACCGGTGGACCTAGAGCCATGAAACTTTGTACAGAGGTTCCTTAGTAGCGTGGGGTAGCACTGAGAATGGATTTATTTTATTTTATTTATTTTATTTTATTTTATTTTATTTTATTTGGGATATCAACAGCATATACAATAAATGAGTTACAACATGAAAATACAAAAATTAAGCCGGTAACAGATATCCACAGAAGATACAATAAGCAAGTAAAAGAGAAAAAAAAACTTTATCTTACAGTTATCTTATTTGACAAAATTACGTCCTCGAGGGGGGGGGGGGGGAGAAAATAAGGGGTTACAGTTTGTATTAAACTCAATCTAATCAAATAGGGTTTGTGGAAGTCTGTTTTTTCTAAAGTTTACTTATTGTTTCAATTATTATTGGTCTAATTCGACTGTTACGGTACATAGACTCGTACATGGTTGGTTGGATAGCAAGCAGCTAAACCGAATGTTAAATAATGAAGTTGGGAATGTAAATTAATTTGTGTGCTTTTACTAGTAACTAATTAGTAAGTACATTAACAAATATTTGGTATGATGTTTCGTATAGAGATTTTCCACCATGCATTTTTCAAAATCACGCAATGAACTGGTTAAATAAGCTCAATAAATCTATGTATACAGGATGTCTCAAAAATAGATGATGTTCAATAGTATCGTATAGTGAACATTTCGTTAAATTATATTACAACTGATTTAGTTATAAAACAAGATAAAAACATTTCTGCCCCTTTCTAAATAAATCATACCAAAATGTTATAAGCATTTAACAAATTTTCGTGTTGAAAAGAAAACAGATTTATCGTCCGTTTTATTACCCTTCATACATTTATCGCTGTTATAATTGTTGAATGTTATAATTATTCAGTACCATTTCATATGATGCCCTTTTAAAATTCGTCAGGCTTCAGTATATTTACGGCAAATTTTTCATACCATAACGTTTATCTGCCTGTGATATGTCCAATAAGTTATTATATTACCTATATAGTTATATGAAAAATTATCCCTTACACATCGGTCATCTGAGCGAGGAAAAGATATTATTCTTTGTACCTAATTAGTACTTATTAGAGATCTCTTATTAGAGATAAGGTCGCCTTTGTACATGTTTTTTTTCCATTATTAAGTGTCTGTATTCTGTTTTTGTGCAATAAAGTATAAAGTATAACTTTTTTGAAGTTTGTTTTTTGAAATTGTTTTCATCTGAATAGTTTTCATTAATTCCAGAACCAAGTGATCCAAATATAGTTCTGAATTGAATGTATATATATCGTTGGATATTTATTTATAATTTAGCCCATCTGTCTCGAGATTCTATACAGGGTGACTGCGGGATCATGTAGCAACTAAGTAAACTTAGTTTTGCCTATTTATTAATAATTATTGTAACGCTGTAGAATATAGGTCGCTAACTCATCATTTTTGTGTTACAAAAAATAATTAATTTATTAAACTACTAACCCAAAGTTGTAATTAGTCAAATACTATATTAATAGCTGAAACCGCAATAATTTAACGAGTTAGAAACAATATGTTAGAATCACGACCCCAAAGTCATCCTGTTATGACACGAGAGGCGTGTACGAGATGCAAATGTTCAATAATATGTCGATAAAATAAATAGAACATCGGGAACCTAACTATGACTTCATTACTAACGATGTATCTGCAGTTGCCTATCCATTTCACTATAGCTTTAGGCTCATGTATCAGTAAATAGCAACTTGATTTGTGCTGGTTCAAATTTTGGATCACACCGTAACTTGGCTGTTACGACAGTCGCTGCGGAAGAATAGTGCGAAAATTGTGTTGAATTTATTATAGCTTAATTTGAAGACCTATTTTTTGACGCAAGAACCATAATATCAGTAGCCTTGGGAAAATATTCACACATAGTATAACTCCGTATAGGAAAAGGCGTGACGCTAAAAAAAAAGAAGAAAAAATACGTTTATTTTCAAATAAAAGTCCTTAGCAGAAGGGTTTCCCTGTCTCCCAAATTAGGGTAACCTGTGTTGGGAGACAGTTTCTTCCCGTTATACACAATTAGGATTATATATTTAGAGAAAATAAGTACTTCGCATAGTTACAATAATTATTTTTGTTGTTGTTATACATAATTTATTCTACCTTCCACAGGTAATCCTTCTCGCAATCGCCGGCGCCGCCCTATCCGCTCCTGCGCCGGATCCACGCCCGATCTACGCTCCCTATGCTCCCATACTCCCCGCTCCCATCTACCATCCGCCTGTATACAGGGCGCACCCTCTAGCAGTATCCCACGTTAGCTCACTCCCCTATACATCACCCATACTCCCTGCTTATAGAACGGTGTTGCCTGCAGCTGGAGTATTACCAGCTTCGCCGTTCTTACCAGCCATCCAGCCAGTGTTTTAGAAGAAAGAAGATAATATTTGATTTGATTTTTGAAAATAGAACGGATGTTAACTAAAATGGCTACGTACAACGGATGTTATGTATATAGGTGATACAGAAAGTAATTTAATAAAGCATGTTGTGAAAAAAACTGTAGTTTCAGTTACTCTGAGCTGGTTACCTACCAAACCTAAAGAATTTCGACACATACTATAAAATATAGAACACAAATTCTTCAAGTATTTACTTAGCTTGGAGTTAACTTGTTGGTACAAATGGAGGAATGATAGGACCTACAAACAATGAATCTAAACCTAGAGAGAAAATATTATTAGAATAATGCCCAGTTTCAAGTCAAGAAGTCCTAGACTATATGTGTCTATGTGAAAGATTCATCTATCACATTTTACGTAAAAAAAATACGATTTATCTGATAATTTGGACTAAATCAGGACTTCTTGAAGTATCGTTGTCCCAAGTTACCGAGAAATGAGAATGTGATGATTACTCTCTTATAGTCGACCTATCTCTTTTACAGGAACGGTCTGAAAACCAGCGCTGTGAGCTAGAACATGTTTGTGCTACTCACAGCAAACGCTGAGACCGTCCCTTTTTTGTCTTATTAAACTAATGTACCTAAGTATGAATATGGAAAGACCATAAGCTTTGCCTATCATTAGAAAATTCTGGGCCACATTCTATGGACATTTAACTCGCTATAAGTAAACGGTTCTAGGTACTACGGATGTGTGAATGTGTGCTAAATATCTACTTAAATTAAACTTAGTTAATGGCTTGGCTATTAAAAGTAAACTAACTTAGAGGTATTGGTATAACGTAAAGCAGCGAGCAGGTAAACGCAAATCATATTCATTACTCTAAAGCTGTGATGGTGTAGCTATAGCTAGGCACGCCGAATAGCAACGGAGTATGGAATACCTAATTCACCGTTTCATTTGCACCTGTTTCATTTGCCAATAATGCTGTAAAAGAAAACAGACGATGGAAGTCATTTATTATTTCTAAGCATATCGTAATTCGCAACCCCCAAGTAAGTAAAACTAATTCTTCTTATTTTTATACCTGTTTCATGTCACTTATAATAGTCAGACCATTAACATGCCAGCACAACCAAGTAATGTGTGCCAAGTGGGCAAGTGCACTGTAGATCCATTCATCACGATCACGAATGTCAGCAAGTCCTGCCTGTCTCCCTTGAATAGGTCTTATTATTACAGCGTAAATAAAAAGTGACACAGTTCGTCCTTACTGACCGAGATATAGGTACGTTGACCCTGACATTCGAGTCTGACTCGAAACATCATTCATACTTACACTCGTTTATGGGAAAGTCGGTACTAAGAATGTAGAAGATTTAGACACGACGTTTGATCTGATCATACAGTAAAAAATACCATTAATGTCCTCACCGAGCGGCACAGGCTTTTACCCAGATACGAGTAAGATTGAGCCATATTCCACAACGCTGGCTCAGTGCGGGTTGATGCAGAGTTGTCGGGCTAGTATATCTATAAGTGGAAATAGGTCCACGGGGCCCAGAGGCGCCAGTACTGTTCAAAGAACTCTCATCGCGCCTGGTCGATGCCTCAAATGACCGGAAGGCTGGAGCCTACCTTGGGCAACGGCTGAGTCTTGCCATACAGCGAGGCAACGCCGCCAGTCTTCTGGGCACCTTGCCCAGCGACGGCGGCAGTGATCTGGCTCAAATTTTCTATTTAAATTAACGTTTTCATTTAATTATTATCTTAATCGAAATGTATATAAACCTGTAATTATGTAAAAATAAAGAATTATATGGTGGAAAATAAATGAAATGAAATGAAAATGTACCCATGTAATTATTTATGTACCTAGTAGCTTTCCCGACTGTCAGAAGTTATCATGCTGCCCTTTTAGGGCCTCTGAAATAGCTTTACGATTGCTACCAGCGTGTAGCGATAGTAGCCAGGAGTGTTTGATTGATCAATGATCATAAACTTGAATAAAATATTTTTTCTTTTACACATAGTTCGAAATGACTTCTATGAATGATCATTTCTTTCTTGACATGAATAGCAAAATGTAATCTGCGAATACATCTTTTCAAAGGATTCATTAGTACAATGTCGCAGTGATATAGAAAAGGCTTGGGACTGCGCCAAACGGAGGATGAGAGCAAGATTTCAATTGATTTTGTCGTAACCCCAGATAAATCCGGCGAATGGCCAAATGACAAGTCTAGATTACTATTACATGAGTTGAGACCAACTTTCATTACGAGAAATTTATGCAGACAATCATACTCGTGCACAATGCGAAACAAAAAATAGTAAACGTTTCGTTCTTTTTATGTAAAGCGCTATACTAATAAATGGTTCCAATAGTTCATTTCATTTCATTTATATTTTATTGCTCAAAAACATAAAAAACTCGTAAAATTTACAGAAATATATGTACAAAGGCGAGCTTATCTCTAAAAAGACATTTCATACAGACAACTAGTTCTAAATCGTTAAGTTGGTTCTGATGCTTTTTTGTCCTTATATGTCTACATATCCTTCGGTAATAGACTTATCTGACATAGAAATCGTTTAAACCAAGAATTTGGACTTCCAATCTCCAATCATGGTTCATCATCATCAGCCTGTCAGAGAACTCCCCGTATGTCTATATATTATGCCTCCTCCCTCACCCATTCAACTCCTGCGCAACGTACACTATTTTCCTGCTATCCTCGCTATGTTATTGGCAAACTCAGCTTTTCAACGATATTTTGGCGCACGGTGACAGATGGAACTAATGCTTGATGACCAACAGGGAGCACTTATCCAGTGGAGAGCGCATAGATACATTTTCATTTGAAACACAACTCACCAATTTACGGGCGGCGGGGACGAGGTAAGAGAGCTGTGATTGGTCAGCCGCTGCGAAACTGTCTGGCAGCCCGTCATCGTACATAGGTTGAATGCAACAAATTCCCCCGCAGGCGCAGTCAATGGGATATATAGTCTCTGATGACCAATGAGGAATAAAATATCTGTGTTGATGACAGTTTCGTTGCCTTTATTTGCTTAGAGTTGGCGCCCCCTGTAAGCGTCACTTATCAGACAAAACATGGTTGGAAGACTGTATTATTCGATAAATTTCGTTTCATACTTACGTTATCTAGCTTCTCAACAACCTTAGCTAACTCTTGACCCAAAGGGTTGTAGTTCACCAGATCGGGTCGGCAACCTTATAAACGCGACTTTTTCAACAACGATTGTTCTTGATTTAATCAACCTGTCAATACCCTGTAACGCCATATTATTTTTCATAATAAAAAACGTCATTGACTCTGAATGATGTTTTGCAAATATATTAAACCCCCATGTATCACATACAAAACGTGTTGAAGACAGGGCCCGCGTCACGAGACCGTACTCATAACGCAAAGTAGTTTGTCGAGATTTTACTACCCACTCCTATTTCATGAAAGCCATACTGTCTAAAAAACAAAAGAGAATAATGCCCTTTTATGTGTAACCAAAAAATAAAAGAATATTCTAACTTCTTACTGTAATTATAGTATAGTGACGCCAAGTACCACGATAAGATAGGTCGCAAGTAAATTCAGGCAGTATATCTCGGCCAACTATTAAGTTACATAGAAAAGGCGTTATGTTAAAGTGCTTGGAATCGTTTTTTTATATTTATTTGGAGTAAATTGGAATGAAGCTGTCGTGAGCAGCAGTACAAATTACGCCCTACGCCCTACGCATTTGTGTGATTCAGTCCAACTAAAGTTACCCTATTACTTTCTTTATTTTACAGTCACATTTAGTTGACGACGACCTTTGGCAAATTCGTCAAGATTCCGCAAAGGGAGAGAGAGGTTGCGGGTTCAAACCCTGGCTAGGGAGGAAGGAATGGCATGGATGGTCTGTTAATATTTTATTGAATAATTAAAGTCCTCTCCAAGAATACAACGAATTCGATAATTTTTGTATGGTTGTTTAAAACGCAGGGAATGCTAGTGTAGTGCTTAAAGTAATGTTATGCTTGCATGTTATATTTTTTCTCTCTGTATTATAATAAACATTCCATTACGTTACTATTTTGAGTAATAAACGAATCCTATAAAAATAAATATAAATTACATGGTTACATAAGCTCGCTTTTATACATATTATTAAGCTCCATATATTTTTTATATATTGTTCTGGAAAGCATAGAGAATAAACAACTTATTAAAGGTCCGATCTAGATTCAATGAAGTCTGTGGTCAAAAAACGCGGTATAAATATAGAGTAGTAGGTGCCATATACGACACAACAAGACCTGTACCAGACAAGATGACACTGACACACTGCGGCCTGGTAAGGTGCTATAATTAATTCAACTCAACTATCATGTCATTCAAAAGGAATTTGTTTATCTAGTACGACTTGTAATTGACAGGTTTTTATACTTATGGCTTGTTCTAAGAAGTCTGGCTAAGCTATAAAGGTTAGATCGTGACTTATGTCACAAGTTCATCTGTCGTTACTCCTCGACGAATAAGCAGGGATGATATACGTTTGTGTGTGTGAGTTGTGTGTGTCTGTTCCTAGCACCCCTAGCCACACCTCGGACACTCCATACAACGCTCGTAAAATAATTATTTTGTGATTATAATCACCTGTTATTACTACATAACTAAATGACGTTTGTACACGTGCAAATGTGTGCGTAAACTTGTTTGTGAATGCGTGTGTCAGAAAATAGAATTAAACTGTCAGGAAATAGAATTTGACCGAGGTAATGGAGGACTATTCTATGTTTTGTATGGTATATGTTTAACTTTAGCTATAGGTAATAATCTAATTCATGATAAGATTGATATCCAATTATAATGATGATTCATTCTGATCGTCGAGTTATCGGAAGATGTCTTCTCCTAATTTCATCAGTCCTGATCTAAGTAAGTAGGTAGTTCTGGTCAAGCTATACAGACCAATTGTATGTACGATATGGAACTTTTTGATAATAACAAACTCAGTTAGGAATTTCAAATCAAAGGTATTTATTTTCTGTAGATATTTTAAAATACTTATTCCCAGAGTTAGAACACTTCACCCCCCCTTGCCACTTCACTACGTTGGACCACTGTGAGAGAAGAAGGGCGAAGAAACTCACACAGATTAATCTTTTGATCTCTTTTAAACATATTCATACATTTTGTCTTATTCTAAACCGAACTAATTTCATAGATAGTTCACACTACATCTCACTAAAAAGTTTGTGCAGTTTGCACCGAAATATACAACAATACAATACATTGATACATTTAGAATATAATACACTTATCTTATTCGTGTCCAGTCCACCACGAAGACAATCTCTCAACACCAACACAACAACCTTTCTCAATCTCACTTGCCACCAGACTGTCCCTCCAATGCTTCAAACAGCCCAAGGAGGAACCGTCTTGGCGCGTAAAGTTCGCGCCAAAACATTTTGCCTGATCAAACACCATTATTAAAATAGTTAAAGCCCATAAGTATGACGCCTAGTATTTTAAACCATAATTTCTCATTAAAATGTTATTTTTAAGAACATCCTTATAATTTTAAGACTATGCTCATTTATTTCAACGTCAAAATCATACGTCACTTCCCGGCGCGAAACCGCGCCTCCTCATGACAAATGACACAAGCTGAAATAAAATAGCTGAAGGCCATAAATACAATCTATGATTACCAGGTATGATTTCTCATTGATGTTTCATTTTTAGGACGTCTCTGTAATTTATAAAGGCTGTATCAAAAATACCTTGAGCAGTGGTATTTTTGATACGTCATTTCCCGAAACTGAGAATTAGGTGCTTGATCGAAACAAATGAAATCTCGACAACAGAAATCACTGAGGAAATGCATAATTAATTACAACATGGTTAATTAATTCAATATAATATCTAGTACAAAAGCATTTATATGCTAACACGGCCAGACTGACTGTACAATCGCTCTCGATGTACATGAGAAAGAAAAAAAAATACAAACAGCCACTTATTGGGGATTAGGTACATTATCAGACAATGACCGAATCAAGAAACTAGTATCTACACAATAGAGGCACATACAATGCAACTACAAAAATAAAAAAAATTACCACTGTATTCTGTGCCTCACTCTTTAGAAAGAGTCCGCAGCACCTGCCTGTACATTTGTCCAAGACTTGGTGCGTCACTCCCATCGAGTCCCTAGCACCCAAGCCAAGTCATGGTGCGTCACTCCCATCGAGTCCCTAGCACCCAAGCCAAATCATGGTGCGTCACTCCCATCGAGTCCCTAGCACCCAAGCCATGTACATCAAATCAAATAAAGTTTATTTCCAAAATAACAGATACATTATGAAATTATGTTTATGGTCTCCACACTAGGTATGACCTGTGTCGTGGAGGCCTAGGTACAGATTTTATTTTATGTTGCTGAGAGTTGGAAACAACAAAACTAAACTGATCTAAAATAACAATAGCTTAAGTAATTTAATTACTAGGGTGACAAACATACATAAATAATACATTTGTCCAAGACACCCAAGCCGAGTCATGGTGCGTCACTCTCCAAAAGAGTCCATAGCACCTTCCAGTCAAAACTTGGTGCGTCACTCCTATAGAGTCCCTAGCACCCAAGCCGAGTCATAGTGCGTCACTCTTGAAAAAGAGTCCATAGCACCTTCCAGTCAAAACTTGGTGCGTCACTCCTATAGAGTCCCTAGCACCCAAGCCGAGTCATAGTGCGTCACTCTTGAAAAAGAGTCCATAGCACCTTCCAGTCAAAACTTGGTGCGTCACTCCTATAGAGTCCCTAGCACCCAAGCTGAGTCATAGTGCGTCACTCTATAAAAAGAGTCCATAGCACAAGTCTGGGCATTCAGGCCCGTCAGTCGGTTGTCAATTGTAAACTGTCAATTGTAAATTGTAAATTGTCACAGCTTGTATTTCGTGGACAAATCTATTTTCATCCTTTCACACCATCTGTGTATGTTATTATAAAACCAAAAATGTAACAATTATTATAACTCTACTTCAAAGTTCGCAACCTCGAAGGAAATACCCACTTTAAAAGTTTACAGAATTGTTGCAACCTGTCACAGCTGCAATATGACGCGTCGTAACAGAACATACGATTATCCAAAGCAGACTTCTGTGACAAGATCACATCATTAGCCACTGCATTAAAATTTAACATAAATAAAACTTGATTCTAACCATTCGAACAAACAAAATTGATTAAATTGTAGCTAACAATTGGCTTCACTATATGTATATAGCTGCATCAACTATATTATCTATGGCATCTTCATTCACGGTTTACTTCACTCAATCGAGCCTAAGAAACACTACGTCTATTTGAATCCCGTCCTATCAACAATCGGTTATGGGAGAACTCAGTAGATTTTTGTATATATGTAAAACGCTTGAAAGAACACTATCTTTCTCTACTATAAATACCTAAGTACTTATCTATTTATATATTCATTAAAAAGTGGGCACAGTGGTGCCTCAGCCACCCCGTATAGAAAAAGGTGTGACGCTATGTATGTATTATTATAACGACCGTGACTGTACTTTGCTGCCATGGAGGCAATCGGGACAATTTTTAAATAAGAAACTTTTAGCTTCTCGAAACAATGGAATGGAGACAAACGGGATCAACCCATCCTAGGTTTGCTCGAAGAGATCTCTTATTAGAGAAATGTGTCTGTATGCAGTTATTCTATGTAATAAAGTATAACTAGTCATCTGTGGATAGTGATATATATACTGATCAACCAGTCAACCCGCACTGAGCCAGCGTGGTGGAGTATGGCTCAATCTTACTCGGATCCGAGTAAAGGCCTGTGCCCCTCGGTGGGGACACTAATGTGCCACATTTACTTTTTACTTTACTGTGGATAGTTGTAAAAATGGCCCGCGATTTGTAACCTTATTACTTTTTAATAAAAATCAAAACCTATGAAATGGAAACCATCAAATAAGGATGGCTACACAGTTGATAAGATAAGTATAAAATTATTGTGTTAAAACTTTCTTGAAACTTTTATAGATGGTTCGGCCAATCTGACGTATTAGCTTAGCACCGCAATCGCTATTTAACATGTCTGTGTTTGTGACAGTAACATGCCAGCTCGATTTTTGAAGCTCCGTGAATGATACCTTACAATTTCGCAATAATCTTATTTTTTTCTCTAGCGTATTCACAGTAAGTAAGTACTACTAGCAAAGTTTGAACTAGACAAAAATTTTCTTCATCGGGTCATCTACAATGTCTTTTCTGAAGGCCACCCAGTTACGTTTGAACCACGATACGGGAGATCCCCGTAGGGCCTTACCGGCTTTGGCTGCTTGGCGAATGTCGCTCCAATTAAACTCGTTCCGAAGTGTCTCTATGCTGCAGCAACAGGGTTCAGCGGCTTTGGCTGCTTGGCGAATGTCGCTCCAATTAAACTCGTTCCGAAGTGTCTATGCTGCAGCAACAGGGTTCAGCTGAAAAAACAATACAATTATAATGGGCAATGAAAGATCGATCCCACTTCTGATGTCAGAAAATAGAATTAAACTGTCAGGAAATAGAATTTGACCGAGGTAATGGAGGACTATTCTATGTTTTGTATGGTATATGTTTAACTTTAGCTATAGGTAATAATCTAATTCATGATAAGATTGATATCCAATTATAATGATGATTCATTCTGATCGTCGAGTTATCGGAAGATGTCTTCTCCTAATTTCATCAGTCCTGATCTAAGTAAGTAGGTAGTTCTGGTCAAGCTATACAGACCAATTGTATGTACGATATGGAACTTTTTGATAATAACAAACTCAGTTAGGAATTTCAAATCAAAGGTATTTATTTTCTGTAGATATTTTAAAATACTTATTCCCAGAGTTAGAACACTTCACCCCCCCTTGCCACTTCACTACGTTGGACCACTGTGAGAGAAGAAGGGCGAAGAAACTCACACAGATTAATCTTTTGATCTCTTTTAAACATATTCATACATTTTGTCTTATTCTAAACCGAACTAATTTCATAGATAGTTCACACTACATCTCACTAAAAAGTTTGTGCAGTTTGCACCGAAATATACAACAATACAATACATTGATACATTTAGAATATAATACACTTATCTTATTCGTGTCCAGTCCACCACGAAGACAATCTCTCAACACCAACACAACAACCTTTCTCAATCTCACTTGCCACCAGACTGTCCCTCCAATGCTTCAAACAGCCCAAGGAGGAACCGTCTTGGCGCGTAAAGTTCGCGCCAAAACATTTTGCCTGATCAAACACCATTATTAAAATAGTTAAAGCCCATAAGTATGACGCCTAGTATTTTAAACCATAATTTCTCATTAAAATGTTATTTTTAAGAACATCCTTATAATTTTAAGACTATGCTCATTTATTTCAACGTCAAAATCATACGTCACTTCCCGGCGCGAAACCGCGCCTCCTCATGACAAATGACACAAGCTGAAATAAAATAGCTGAAGGCCATAAATACAATCTATGATTACCAGGTATGATTTCTCATTGATGTTTCATTTTTAGGACGTCTCTGTAATTTATAAAGGCTGTATCAAAAATACCTTGAGCAGTGGTATTTTTGATACGTCATTTCCCGAAACTGAGAATTAGGTGCTTGATCGAAACAAATGAAATCTCGACAACAGAAATCACTGAGGAAATGCATAATTAATTACAACATGGTTAATTAATTCAATATAATATCTAGTACAAAAGCATTTATATGCTAACACGTGCGTTGAGCTTCTATAGAAAAAGCCCGCAAAGTCTCCTGCGAGCTCCGGGGTGAGGTGCGGTATCTGAATGAGCGCGGGGAAGGGTGTGGCCGTTCTGTACGTAGTACTATTATCTCTTCTGTGCCCTAGCGCCGAAATTTAATGCTCTCTCTCTTGAGGAAAACTCTCCTTTGATGAATGTTTTCTCTCGATGTTTTCCGACACATCTAGAACGTCCGTATAATCTATTTAACATAAATAACCTTATCTAATTGGTACATGTCCACCACCGGGATTCAAACCTACATTTCATGGCGTCAGCGAGTGTGAATCCCACTAGACTACGGAGCTACTATTAATGTCTCAAATAATATTGAAAATCGTTTACAGATCCTGGCATCGCTAATTCTGGTCCAATCTTCCCCGGTACCAGGAATCCACATCCACACCTCACCGGTAATACATTCTGTGCCTGTTTACCACTCGCCGGTAGTGCATAGTGTACCGGTAGTGCATAGTGTACCGGTAGTGCATAGTGTACCGGTAGTGCATAGTGTACCGTATAGTGCATCGTACGTGGCGCCAGCGCCTATTGTCAAGTATAAAGTGAAGACGCATTATCATTTGTTTGGTTAATATAATATTATTTTTGTTTAAATAAACGTTTGATTCTTAATATTTATTGTTTATTATCCTTTGATAAATTGATAAAAGTTATGTAAGAGGGTTTAGGCTAAAATGATCCCATTGGTTTTAAATTATGCTGAGAACAATGAAGAAATCAGGATAGGATCGGTAGATTCTACAAAAAACTCAAAGACATTTTTTGCAGTGACTAAAGCACTTTAGTCACAGATTACTAAATAGTTACTACGTAACTTTAGTGTCGTAAATGAATACCTTACTGCTAATGCTAACTAACATAATTATAGTACCTAATAGCATGTAAACGTGTAAGTAATAAGATTAATGCGATAAATACGATTATTCTAAGCTATGACAATATTGATACAAATCGACTTACGATTAAACGGCTGTCAGATTAATTATTAGTTACGATTATTACTTGTCATGTTGACTAGTATAGTTAATGGCGGTGAGCTAGCCCCCTGAAGCGCAAAACGAAATATTGAATAAATGGCTAGAAGTGGGCAAAATTGTGCATCTGCCACACCGCATGGGAAAACCACACCACCGCACCCAACCACAGAGTTAACAGACTCGGTAGCCAAACCTAGAGGGCTACCGAGTTATCTGTAGAACGGCCAAAGCGGAAACTACTGCGCCTCTTTGAAAACGTCACTTTGCTGTCAGTCATTGTCAGAGACTATAATGTCTCCAATTGACTGCGCCTGCGGGGGAATGCGGCTCGCGAAACGTTTGTTGTATTCAACAAACGTTCGCATACGCAACCTGTGTACGATGACAGGCCGCCAGACAGTTTCGCAGCGGCTGACCAATCACAGCTCTCTTACCTCGTCCCCCGCCCCGCCCGTAAATTGGTGAGTTGTGTTTCGAAGGAGAATGTATCGATGCGCTCTCCACTGGATAAGTGCTCCCTGGTTATTGTAGTGTAATGCTGTTTAGTTGGAGTAGATGGTGGCGCTTTGCTCTATTCCACAGATAACTTGGTGGATAGCGCTGTAAAGTGAAGCCGTTATGAATGACATTCGTATACCATTGACATGCTGTCGCAAGGTCAGTTAAGTTTCTGACTGTTACTTATTATAGCGAACCTTTAAAGGGAATTTTCAATTTCAGTCATAATTTTAAGTGGATATTAATATCAGAGTAACGGTGGCATTGATTGATGGTCCACACGTTCCACTGGAGCTTGAAATAATAGCGTCGACGCAAGTAGTTTTACATGTTTTGACTATTAGTGTGAATAACCTTGGGAAAAATGTTTATTTTATATTAACAATGTTAGTTTAATGATAACTTAGTTGAGCTTCAAACTATTAAAAAATAGTTTGATGCTCCTGTCTGCCCTAGTTTGAAGATAGAGCGAATAATATAATCGAGAATGATTTACGAACCGTAATAGTTTTTCTGTAATTTGAATATAGGTATTATGTTTTATTTTACCACTAACGTCATCCCTTTTAGAAACCACTTCCAATGACACTGGCACTGTTCATCAACCCCAAACTTCCTCGATCCATTAGCGGGAATAATTCAAGCTAAGTGTTTCCTTAACTTAATACGATGCGCAAAGTTCAGATAATTATACAAGATACTGTTAGTAAACCAAAAGTTTATCCATAAATATGGAAAAATGAGACAAAGAAAAATAGCAACACTGAGATACTTTGAAACAATCAAATTAAGTGGCTGAGGTCGTTGATATTTGAGGCGGAATCCCAAAATTGGGCCTATTTGAACTATATTATGGATAAGACTTTTGCGAACTTAGACCGAGTTTTACCAACGAAGAGTATCTAACTTTTTACTCGAGAGTATCTTCTTCTTTTTCTAAGAATGACCTCATTTTGAACTGTCATATAAATTATCCCCGGGAGTACTATTATCTCTTCTGTGCCCGGGTTAGTTATTCTCGCGTAACTTTTTGTTGGTAAAATGTAAAATCTATCTAGTAAGATTGGACCTTTATAAGTCAAAAGTAAGTGACAGGGGTTTATAGTTCTTTGTCAATCACTTAGTTAGTGCCACTAGCTAACTAACCCCCAAACTCGAGCCATTTCTTTATTTAAAAAAAAAAAAAATACATTAAAATTAGTTTGACAGTGGGTACTAACGTCAAAAATTAGACATTCATTGACGTCTTGTTACCCACTGTCAAAATAATTTTAATGTCAATATTTATTTTTTTATAATTTTAATGTCAATATTGTTCCAAGGACTCTTTTGTCCTTACGCTACCCTGGGTCACAGAAGAGATAATAGTACTCCCTGGGTGCTAAACTAAACTTAACATTAAAATCAAGTGAAGCGCTAACTCTCTTTACTTTACTTTACTTTATTGCATAAAAACAGAATACCTACAGACACTTAATAATGGAAAAGACATGTACAAAGATGAGCTTATCTCTAATAAGAGATCTCTTCCAGCAAACCTAGGATGGAAAACTATATATACTATATGAATAGACTACTTTACTAATAGGTAGATAAATACATATTACATACACATAAATAAATATTAAATAATACATACGATACATATAACGCACGATAATAAGATTCTAGCTATTCGCACTTAAAAGCGTCAAAACTAAACATAGTTTATTTTAAAACTAACCTTTACGAATTTAGTAACCTGCGTTATAGACTTTGTTAAAAAAACTAAATGCCGTATGCACGGGAATGTGTCAAAAAAAGCTTTATTTGTACCAAGTTGCAGAGCAGTTGTTGAAAAATATTGAAATATTGTGATCAAGGATCAAAACTAAGCGTCACCGACTCCCGCGCAACCGAAGCAGTGAATCGTGCAGTTTGATACTATATTATACTACAGTATGTGCAGCTTAAGATTGCCTTACTTACTTACTTACTTACTTAATAGTAAAAAAAACATGTAAAAAGATCTAACAAACTTAGGATGGATTATGTCTTCGCTATTTGTTAGATCATCATTAACTGTAAGGTGCCTACCACCTTGAAAAGGAAAAGCAATACTTCTGTATTTTTGCCTATTTATTTATTTTATTTTATTACACAATAATGTTAAATCTAAGGTAAGGTACATCAGAAGACCACTTAAACCACTGCCTAAAATATGTGAGTCCAAATGTGAATGTATCGATGATCTAAAAATTAGAAAGATTTACATAAAGATTTTCAGAAAGTGAAAGATGATTCTGAAATCCACGGAGAAAATCTCGTGGGCACCACCAAGCAAGAATGATTTGAATTTTTAAAACTTTAATGTTAACAAAATAAAATGTAAACTTTAATTCATATTTCATAGAGTTGTCAAAACTCAAAACTAAGCGGAAATCAACCTACTTCAGGAGAAATTTATTTGGAACACTGCGAGCTCATCTATCCGTTTTGACGTGTTCAAATTATTGCGGGTCCAATCCAAAGGGTCAATGGTCTAAAGAAACTTCGTTTACATTAATTGTAGGTATAGTTTCGTAAGCGAAACTGACAGGGGAATGGGTATTTTAGTGGGTTCGACGACCTCGTCTGGCGATGCGATCCGGGCTTTTTCAAATTCTAATAGTTTTTATTTCGGACCACACGGACCCCTATGCTTCCTATGCGACAGGTCCCGGTTTGGAATCCCGGGAAGAACACATGCATGTGACATCGTTGTATCTAGTTTCCATGACTTTATCCTAGTTGTGCGTGTGTGTGTGGGATGGGACCAGGTTTGTACCTGTATGTTTAATATGTTGTTGATTGTACCTTTTCTCGACAAAGCATTGTGAATACAATTATTATTGACATTCCCCTTAATAAATATTATTTCCTGTCATGCCTAGGTTTGCTGGAAGAAATCTCTTGTAAGAGATAAGCTCGCATTTGTACATATATTTTTGTAAATTTTACGTGTTTTTTTATGTTTTTGTGCAATAAAGTTTAAATGAAATGTAATGAAAAATATCTCAAGCCTAAATATCTAATAATAAAATAGTTACAGTCTCGTTTTGTAAATAGATTCAATACTAAGGTAAACCGAAATTCTTCAACGAAGTAGCGGAATTTCAATAAATTTTACTGAAAAGTTAGTTTAAAGTTTTCGTTTCTAATTTGACTCAAAAGTGCTTAGCGAACTCACATTTTAGCTTTGGAGAACCATCAACAAAAGCAAAACGCATCCACGTTTTTCTTAGGTCTGAGTTGTATAGATTAAATGGACCAGCAAAATTTTCACTGATGGTACGACCATAGAGCAAGTATTGTACGACTTTGGAATTCGTCTTCAGCAAACATATATTTGCACTCTCAACTTATTTCATAAATCACCTTGTAAACATCCGTAATAAAATAAGGGTGTTAATTAAAAAGGAGCAGCATATTTATTTCCAAAAACTTCTTGTTTCGGTCGGATACTATTATGTACACTTACTTAAATTCATAGCCGACAGTAAATTCTTATTTAAACATCACACTTTCAAGAGGATATCGGTAAGTTTTTTGTTTACTAGAGCACCATACAAATATTGCACTTTTAAATTATGGAATCTATTTACTGTTAAAAAGAATACGACTTTTAGAATCCAAGCTAAAATGCCACTGAGCCCAGTAATACATAAATCATTTACGAACAATCCTCAACTTAAAGTAGGCTCTTATTATGAAGAATACATAAGGTCAATTTTAGGCTATCATGGAGGGCTAAAGTTATACAATCTGAGCCTACAAGAGCCTCAAAAGATACGCATAAACTTGCTACGTGCTCAAGTTAACTCCATTTTTGTGGTCCTTTTGCCATAATACGACGAAACAAAACTACTTATATCAAAATAAAATCTCTCAAGAGTCGCACAGAAATATTCTATTACTCAGAATACCAACACACTTGAAACGAGCAGTATCAAAGGACGGTTCATATTGCAGATTGCCAAACAACCAAGATTTATTACAACTAGACATCTAGCCTAGACCGTCGGTCGGTCCTTAGCACTATAAAAGCACTAAGCCTACCAGATCTAGGCACACAGTAATCTAGACATATCCTATCAGACGCAAGACTATAACCAGCAAAATGTTGAAACTGGTAATAAAGTTTTTTGTTACTTATTTCTCGTTTTGAAAACGGTTTTATTGGACGTGGTCCTAAAAACGGTTTTGGTGTGAAACTAACTATACCTACTTTGACTTTATTTTTTATTGAGTGTAATTTCTTCGGCGTAGCGGTTCTGGTAAGGTAAAAAGCCTCTACGTGATAGTACGCGTATATTAAAGTGGTGATTATCAAATAATTTGTCTTATATAGGCTTTGCTTTTCATATTCATTAATAAATAATGAATATTCATTGCGACGGACGACGCACTAGAAAGAGGAATTGGACCCTTGGATGTAAATACGTGCAGATTTCTTGTGATAAGCTCTCATTACTTGCCGGAAACATATACGAAATTTACAATGTACTATAAACCTCTACAAATCTTGTTATGTCACCTTATCTCTAGAATTAAATTGATTATCAGGGTTTCGTTTCGTGCCAAACGGGACCCTATTGCTAAGCCTCCGCTGTCCGTCTGTCTGTCTGTCACCAGGCTGTATCTCATAAACCGTGAGAGCTAGACATTTGAAATTTTCACAGATGATGTATTTCTGTTGCCGCTATAACAAAAAACTGATTATAATTAATATTAAAGGGGGGCTCCCATACAACAGACATGATTTTTATTGCCGTTTTTATAGATAATAGCACGGGAACGCTTCGTTCGCGAGTCCGACTCGCACTTGGCCGGCTTTTTACTTTTTTACTCTTTTGTAAATGCGAATTATAAATTAAATGTTATCATTTGTTATTTATTACCCAATACAAGCGTCAGACGTAATCGCAAAATGTCAATCCATAAAATTATTGTTTCAATATTGTCGCATTTTTCTGTTTAGCGACGGTGAATTAACTAGTCAATTCATTTTGTATGGCTGATATGTGTCAACTGGTCTGACTCACAACTCTTTTTTATTACAAAATGCTATCAAGTAAAGTTGAACCAAAAGTTATATTTGTATTTGTCGACATGTAATCTGCGGGTGTTCCAAAGTGTAATCTCAGGACAGATAAAGTTTTTATCGCACTATCGGAAAATAATACACTTTTAAAGTGAACGCATTCAGTTTTTTTTTGCGTCGATCGACAATGTTTATTTTTATGGTCGGATAAACATTACTTTTATTTGAAAACACAAGTAATTTCGCAATGGATTGTTAGTTTTTTTAAGTTAATTTGAACGTAGTTAAACGAAGTGTTTAATTTTAACTCTGTTTTGACTAAAAAAAACATGAAATAACTTACTATAGGTAAACTATGCCCAACAGGGGATGATACGGGCTGATATGATGATGATGAGGTAAACTCTAATTCGCAAAATACCCCAGTCGGCAAAGTTTTCAGACCATACAAAAAAAAATGATAATTCCGAATTTAACGAAACTTAAGTATGTTGTTTTGACTATTCAGTACTGACTGGTACACACAATTTTCCGAACAAATAAAGCTTGTGCTAACTTGAGGAGGGGCGAAAAAAATATTTTTTTTGGGACTTCTAGTTTTTCACGTTTAATTTTAAAAAGTCATTATTTGTAAGAAATAGTGTAAGTGAATCAAAGATGACAAAATTTCGCGTCGATAACAAACAGAAATACTAAAATTGGTCCAGTAGTTTGACTTTTAAATGGGTCCAAAATACTCCCAAAATAATGAATTAATAGAATCAGTATATGTTTAATTTCTTGTGTTTACCAGGCCACATCTGCATAGAATCTTTTTCGACGATAGACTACATCGCTATTGCATATTATGTTGGACCATACCTGTTCATTCTATGGATTGATTGTTTTGGGAGTATTTTGGATACCCATAAAAATCAAAGTAATGACGCGAAATTTTGTCATCTTTGATTTACTCATTATACTTTTTCTTACAATTATTGAATGTTTTCAAAATTAACGTGAAAGACTGGAAGAAGTCCTAAAAAAAACGGTCTTTTCGCCCCTCCTCAAGTTAGCAAAAGCTTTATTTGTTCGGAAAATTGGGTGTAGCACTACTGAATAGTCACAAACAACATACTTAAGTTTCGTTAAATTCTGTTTTTTTAGTCTCTGCCGACTAACAAAATACATTACAGACTGAAAAAAAAAATGTACAAAAAGCCTAACAAGAGATTAAAACAGCACAGTTTATTTTCAAGATTATCCTGGAAAATTCAGTTAAAACCACATATACATTTCTTGTTTTTCTAAGTGCCGTTCTCTCATTCCTGAGATAGCGTTTATCTGTCTGTTTATCTGGGGCTTTTGACATTGCACACGTACAAAAAATGTTAAAAAAGTTATCTGACTGTTTATTCGCCTCTTGAGAGATCCGGGCTAAGTAACAAAAATGTGGTGTTATATTTATGATACGATAAGTATTCCAGAGTTGTTTCCAGTAAGTGCCTCAATATGCCTTCAATAGAGTAAAGTATGAGGTGGGCGTAAAAGCCGCCGTGCATGTGTGTGTGTGTATGTGTGTGTGTGTGTTCCTGTATTACTGCTAAGGGCTTGTTGGTAACCAACAATATTCTTCCAAAAATAGATTATTTCAAAGAGGGTGAACCTGAAGCCATTCACTGTAACGAATTTACCACATTAAAAAGATTTCACGCGTATATTGTAAATTTAAAATATATTTTTGGTTGAACCAGAAGCGGAGAGGCGAGATGTTGTGTTCTAAACACCGTTAGGTATCTCTAATATCCTTATTTAAAAGAAAACTGGCTACACGTGGGCATAATAATTGTGCATCTGGCATCCCGTACTAGAAAGACGAGACTCTATGTATTGTATGTGCTTCTACAATCTTCAAGTAACAAAGACTACTTTATTTTCCAGTTGGCTCTCCTAGCGTGCGTGGCAGCAGCCCACGCCGGAATCTACGGCCCAGTGGTGGCTCCAGTAGTAGCCCATCCAGTAGCCGTGTCCCACACCAGCTCCGTAGTCCACCACGTACCACCAGTCCGCCTAGTCCACGCCGCGCCGGTCTATCACTCGCCAGTAGTCCACGCAGCACCCTTAGTCCACGCACCAGTCGTTCCAGTCATCAGGCATGCGCCTCTGATTACTGTCCATCACTAAAGTATCAACATGTTTCATGTAGGCATTTTGTGTTTGAGAGCACTTTACTCTAAAAGGGTTTGTCCATATGTCACACGAAATTGTTCTCGATATCGAAATATCTAAAGGGCTCTTTATCAGACTCGCAATTCAGAATTTCATTGACACTTGTAGAGAATCTGTGACCACGATAAGTAGATAAACGCGGGAGTATATTTGGAATCCTGGCTTCAATAAATGTTTACTTTGGATATTCTCTCTCGTTTAAAGGAGCCTTTGAAACTCTGAATTGTGTTGACGAATTAATGAGCTGAACTCTTTCTTTTGATGTATAAATTACTCTCTAATTTATTTAAACACTCCTTGGATTACTCCGTCATCTGGTTTCCTGTTAGGAAATGCTTTGTAGAAATAATAAAACTGATTGTAACAAAAAGTGTTTAGTTGAATGCTCTCCCAACGCTTCTGTGGTGAGGCGAAATCTATGATATCATTTGCCGAAAGTACCTCCAAATATATATTCTATTTGGAATTACGCACTCCAGATCCAGATTTATGTTTCATATAAACCATGAGCAGAGATTTATGTAGCGTTAAATTTTTACTACCCTTTGGAACATAACGCAGAGACGAGGACAGAAAATGGAGGTCTCCGGATAGTGAATGATGTAAAGAAATGGAAACAAATGTTGTTTGTTTTATGCCTTTAATTTAGTGTGAACAAAAAAGTGACCTACAAAATTTAAGAGCGTCTGGGTCAAAAAATCTGTTGCTAAATGGAAAAGGTCTGGGTTGGAATTTGATTGTGTTAACCGTGATTTGAATTCGGAATAACAAAAAGATTTATTTCCCTTGCCGAAATTGAATGCGATTTATTATAACATTTGACAGGTCTCTTTATTTCTTAATCTGTGCTTCTGCCCTGCAACCCCATATTTTATGAGATTTTACGGTACTATCATGTTGTTGTATCACTACTGAAGTGTCAGGGTATCACACTAGGGTCAAATAAGATGCCCCCTCGATACCTTCTGAAATGTTCACTGCAAACCTCGCACAGACCATTAGGTACATTGTAGTTGGATTCTGATTAAACTAAAAAGAAAAGGCGTTTTCTTTGAGAATCAAAATATTTCTCTTACAAACATTACAAGGACAATTAGCCACCGGACCAGCTTTAAGGTGGACAATGGTGATAAAGGACGCATATCCGTCGTTTTCCATTCGACTAAGATTATTATTATTATTACGAGCCCACCATGTCCCACTGCTGGGCAAAGGTCTCTCTCCCCCTCTTCCACTGTATCCGATCCTGAGATATATATATCGACTAAGATAAGATGCCCAAATTCCTCAACTAATTAAAGCAGCCCGCTTCAAGGTGAAGGTCATCCCATTATTTAGTCCATGAACAGATTAACATCTAAAAGATACGAATAATCCCGAGAGTACCATCTGGCTTGTTCCCGACGATTATCCTTGAAGATACGGGCTTGAGGCTCGAAATGTGTCTCGCTGAAAGGCCGATCTTGTAAATCGAATGGAGATGTAATGAAGCGTCTAGTGGTTACGTGGATTCAATTTAAGAATGATAGTGATGTGATCGGTTTATTTATCAGACTTAGCCCTGGTCTCTCAAGAGACGGATAAAGTTTGCCATGCTATCCGATAAACAGTCAGATAACTTTTTTTACACTTTTTGTACGTGTGATATGTCAAAAGCCCCAGATAGGTAAACGCTACTTGAGGAATGAGAAAACGGCACGGAGAGTAATAAATGATATATTAGTTGATGTTTATGGAGTGGAAAATGTAAAAGCTGCTTGTATAGCCAAGTATAAGGAAATATTAGGATTGGGACCTTAACGTAAAGAAATGCAAAGACATATCAAAGACTGAGGTAGAGAAAAAAAAACTTAAAAAATTCGGAGGGAAAAAGCAACGTCGTCGAAGCAAAAACCGTGAGAAGACGAGATAAAAACAAGATAAACATGCCCCCACTCTACCAAAAAGCCTCGTACATCCTTTTATCAAATTCATCACAAAGCACAATACAAGTCGGGTCCTCGTTAAAACGATACTTTATTTTGGCCTTCATACTTATCTAGAGACTCGAGCCTTCTTAGATCATTCACTGGGGAAGTGGGGAATGGACGGGTACTCCCATTCCGCTACAAAGATATTGCGCAGATTATGTAGTTTATGGAAACGAAGATAAAAGAGTCTTATAAGGTTGCACAGAACCAAGTTGTATTGCGTGTGCATGACGAGGCCTATACTCAACAGTAGGTTTCTGACTATTCTATAATATCTTAATGTAACTATGTTTGACAAATAAAAAGTAGATTTGATTTCATTTGAAATAAATTAAATTGAGATGTCCCTATACTCGTACATCAATATGCACTTCTCAGTTTTTTTTTTCATACGGGGAAGCAGAGGTAAAGTTTCACTCACATTTAGCCCTTTGATACATTAAATATAGTCATGGACCTCTCTGGTATAGGGGGCGTAAGGAAAACCAGACAACATAGGAATAAACCTGAGACAAAAGTTAGAAGGAGTCAGTAAGTCAAGGTTGACGCATGTAAAAGTGTAATGGTTTGGAAAACAGGAAAACACAAACGCGGATGTGACGAGCGAGTGTAATCTGGGAGCTGTCATGGTGCTTACTAGAAATTAAATTTTCTGGTTGCTTTAGCTTGAATAATTTATTATCATTGTTTAGTGAGAATCTGTCTGCTAGTTGCGAAGCTCAAGGTATCAGAAGCAACGGCCTCTTTCTGTACTGTGTCTGTAATATTCATACTATGGTTGAGTGTTTATGCGTTTGCTTGGATTTTGTTCGATTAGTTCCTCTCGCGTTTGCAAAATGATAATACATTGATCTAAAGGTGTTTACAGCTATATTTTTAAACGCTGAGAGGCTTTGTTTAGGCCTGCAATCGATGTAGAAACATTCAATTGGAATCTAAGAAAGCGATATAAAATTTTATTATAAAGGCCCATCCGACAAGTCAAAATTCAACGGATACCCAAATTCATGGAATTTAAGGCCTTCCAACGATATTTAAGCGCATGAGTGACGTTTACAGGAGGATGCCAGTTCTACGCAAGGTAGTGCATCAAATCTGTCAAAAATCGTTAGTTCCACCTGTCAACGCAATCAAAAGATCGATGGAAAGCTATAAAGGGCTCGGGCTTGTAATTTCAGCGGCGGCAGTCTGTTTCAGCCATCAGTGTACAGAGCTAATATTTGATATATTATTATTAGTTCAAGGGTCTCATCAATAATGTTGTTATTAACACAACAGATCTTCCCGACAAAGACCGCAATAGTCGATTAGCGTCACAAGATCTTCAATCATCAACCTACGACACCTTTCTATTGCTATCAAAATGACATGGAAACCTTCTATGACGATAGGATAGACCCCTGTCATGCAAAACGGAGTACCCATTGCTGGCTAAGTTTTTTTCTGCCGCCAAAGACCGTTTACATTCAGAAAAAGTCACCATTGCAAACTAAAAGCAATAAGAAAATGCTATTCTTTCCACATAAAGACGAGAAATGAAAGTCGCGAAATCCCAAAATACACCCTTCCCAATGAATCAACGTAATGCGATTAATTGGCGAGGGACTTTGTGCCACTGACCTTCGATCTGAGACAAGTGTGCCAATGTCATCCAGCGATTGATGATGTGAAAACACACCGCCGCCCTTGTGTTACATCGGGTGACTAATTGCGGACTTGGGCAGCGGATATGGGCATGTTACGCGGTGTGATGGGTCGTGGATTGCGTAAAAGAGGTTGCACTTTTATGTTTGTTTTGCGTTTCGAGGGAGTTTTTTTACCGTAGTGCAACGACGGTGATAAAATAAAGAATAACTCACAAACTTTTCACGCATATGAAATTGCAAACGCAATTTTTTAAATTCTAACGCACAACATTTCTCTATACAAAATGTCTGGACGTCTGACGACGTTGTGCTTCATCACAATGCTTTTTAATGTAACGCTTTTTGACGTGTATAGAAGTTGTGAATTTGAACCATTGACAGGGTGGCTGCAGCGCGCCAAGTATACCGATGCCACTCCTCACAGTAACGCACTAGAAATATATAATTTCTCCTAAATGTAGCACAGCGAGTTGGCTTATAGGTAAACTAGTGCAAAAGCTCCCGTGGGGAAACGTTGTGCAGTTTGGAAGGTCATCTTTTCCACGTTGTGCGCTTTTGTGATGAATCTGTGTACCGTACATAGACGGTTGTTGGCGTCAACGTGTTAAGTACCAGAATGAATGAATGGCATCGAGCCTTGAACAATCAACGATGAGTTCATCCACCACAATCGATGTCTCTCAATCTCCGAGTTACATCAGCGTTTACCATTTCCTCCAAATCTCAGACCGGAAGCAATATCGGCAAGGCCAAGGCGACATCGGCTTATATGTAACTTGTCACTGAAACGTGTCAAGGACGAATCATATGAGTTTAACATAATATAGAATTATCGTGTGTTGTCCTTCGGATTGTGATTGTGAGGTTATGTGATCGAACCCCGATACCTTTATGGTTTGCATTTTTAGGGCCCCGTTAAATAAAGCGTCACACCTGTGTCACCAAAGGAATTTGCAGATGCAGTTTTGCCATAATATGGTATATTATATTAAAGAGTCTATGGGAAGTAGGGTGCTAGGCTATTGCAGGGAAACAACGTAGAACTCTGGTAGATAGCTATTTATAATATATACACAATTTCCAAGAGCTTTAGAATGCAATCAACAATAGTGATGTAAGTAAGCTGACAGCAAAGTTATTTTCGTTGCCTAGCAACGCAGCCTTCAAGGAGCCCACACTATTCCCCCACCGAGACCGTGACTACGGGCGAAGATAATCCGGGAAACGCACTCGACGACCCGATCTTGTAGTCTCTGTGGGCGAAGGAAGGGTTGGTTTGATCGGCTTGATTGGCACCAATGTGGTTTTGGAAGGCTGGGAATCTTGTAGCTGGTAGGCAGGCTTGATGCGATCAATTGAGACTGTTCTTTCTTTCCCTTTCACCAGTATCTTAAAAACTTTCGGTCCTCTTCCAACAACTTTGAATGGGCCCGCGAATGGTGGCTGTAATGCGCCACGCAGAGCATCTTGCCGCAGGAACACATATTCAGTTGTTGCCAGATCCTTAAAAACGAAGACAGACTTCAGTGTATGATGCGACGCAGGTGTAGGCTTTATTTTTGATGCGAAAGCGCGTAGACGTGAAGCGTAATCGGAAACGTCAACAACAGCTTCTGTGTTATGATCGAAAAAATCCCCTGGAAGACGCAGTGGTTCGCCGTATACAAGTTCTGCCGACGAGGTCTGTAGATCAGCTTTCCACGCGTTTCTTATTCCAAGAAGTACCAACGGCAACGATTCGGTCCAGTGTTGGTCAGCATGACACATAATTGCTGATTTCAGCTGCCTGTGGAATCTCTCGATGATGCCATTCGCTGCTGGATGGTAAGCCGTCGTAGTCTTGTGTTGCGTGCCAGTTAATTTAGTGAGGGCCTTGAAAAGTGATGCCTCAAACTGCTTTCCTCTGTCGGAGGTCACGCTAGCGGGGCAACCGAACCTTGCGATCCAGCCGAATAGGAACGCCTTTGCCGTAGACTCTGCCGTGATGTCGGTTAGTGGGATTACCTCAGGCCAACGCGTAAATCTGTCGATGACTGTGAGGCAGTACCTAAAACCGTTAGAAACAGGTAATGGTCCGACGAGGTCGATGTGAACTTGCAAAAATCTTGCCTGAGGTAGGGTGAATGTGTCTAAAGGAGATGAAACGTGCCGAGTGACTTTTGCTCGCTGGCAGTGTAGGCAAGCACGGCTCCAATCGCGGCAGTTCTTCTTTAGCCCCGGCCACACGAAGCGCTGAGAGACGAGTTTTATGCTCGCGTTGGCTCCTGGGTGACTGAGGGAATGAAGTGAGTTGAATGTCTGGCGCCTCATAGACTCAACGATGAACGGCCTCGGAGAAGGAGTACTAAAATCGCAGTAAAGAAACGCTGAAGATGCAGGTAATTTGACCTGTTTTAAATCGAGAGCACAACCAGATTGCAATAGTTGCTTTAGCTCGTGATCATTACTTTGTAGTTGAGCGAGTAGTCCAAAGTCTATTGTCGTAGCGATCTCTTCAATCCTAGACAAGGTGTCAGCAACTACATTATCTTTCCCAGAGATGTGTTGAATATCCGTAGTGAACTGTGATATGAAGTCCAAATGACGGAATTGCCTTGGAGAACAGTTGTCCCTTCTAGTAGTGAAGGCATGTGTCAGCGGACGGTGATCGGTGTAGACGGTGAAAACTCGTGCCTCCAGCATGTGACGGAAGTATTTGATTGCTTCGTAAATCGCCAGTAATTCCCTGTCGTAGGGACTGTATTTGACTTGCGTTGACGTTAATTTTCGCGAGAAAAACGCTAGAGGTTGCCATTGGTTATCCTTCTTTTGCTGTAAAACTGCTCCGATCGCCGTGTTGGATGCATCAGTGACGACAGCGAAGTCGGCATTACAATCTGGATGTGACAACATGGTGGATTCACAAAGGGCCGACTTGCAGTTTTCGAACGCTTGAAGGCGATCTTCGGTAACATCGACGGGTTGCGAGTTTTTGACCGGGCCTTTCAGTAGGGCGTTCAGAGGTGCTTGTATCTCGGCGGATCTTGGTATAAACCGATGGTAAAAATTCATCATACCAAGAAATCTGCGTAGCTCCTTAACCGTTCTGGGTGTTGGGAAGCTTTTGATGGCCTCGACCTTCTCCTCAAGTGGCCTGACACCTTCCGCCGAGAGGTTGTAGCCCAGGAACGTTATTTCTGAAACGCCGAAAACACATTTGCCTGAGTTTAACAATATTCCGTAGTCCGTAAAGCGCTGGAAAAGTTGACGCAGATGGCGCTCGTGTGTTCCTTGGTCAGGAGAATATATCAGGACATCATCAAGATAACCATATGCGAAATCCAGGCCTCTAGTGACTTCGTCAATAAATCTTTGGAACGTCTGGGCGGCATTTCGTAGGCCAAAGGTCATGTATGGGAACTCGTATAGCCCAAAAGGTGTTGATATGGCTGTTTTTGAAATATCGGGCGGATAAACTCTGATCTGATTGTAAGCTTTCACCAGGTCAACCTTTGAAAAGATGGTGCAGCCCGAGATGCTGAGATTAAAGTCATGGATGTGCTTTATAGGGTACTTATCTGGAATAGTCCTGTTGTTGAGTGCGCGGTAGTCACCGCATGGCCGCCAACCGTTATCCTTCTTCGATACCAGGTGCAGAGCCGATGACCAAGGACTGTCAGATGGACGGGCGGTACCAATCTTCAACATGTCGTCAAACTCCTTTTTAGCAATGGCAAGCTTGTCAGGAGCCAGGCGCCTCGGGCGGGTTGTAACGGGTGGTCCAGGGGTGGTTTTGATGTAGTGAAGGGTGTTATGTTTTCTTGGACCGGGGGAGCCAGCTGGGCGGGTGATGTCGGGGAACTCCTTGAGGATGTTTTGAAACCCGCTGCCCTCGCAGTAGGTCTTGACGGATGAAATTGTATCGGTGTCCTTCACAGGTGTAGCCGAGGATGATAATGAAGTTAACCCGTCGACAAGGCGATGACGTCTCGCATCCACAAGGAGGTTGAAGTGCGCGAGGAAATCGATGCCTATTATGGCTTTGGTAACGTCGGCAACGACAAATCGCCAAGTAAAATCCCGTCTTAATCCGAAATTAAGCGAAAGCTGGGCAAATCCATATGTGCTGATGGTAGTGCCATTGGCTGCATACAGGTCGTAGTCCGTTTTGGTGCGTTTTCCTTTGCAGGCCGAAAGGGGAAAGACGCAAAGATCCGAGCCAGTATCAATGAGGAACTGCATCTTGGTTGTCTTGTCCAGTATGAATATACGGCCTGTGGGGTGAGGGCAATCGCTGGCCGCTACTGCTGACTGCCCGCTGCGTTTTCCGCTCCGAATGCGCAAGGCTTCTCGCACCTCACTGCTTTGGCCCCAAACTTATAGTGGTACCAGCACAAACGCTCCCCGCGGTTGGCCTGGGAGCTGCTCCTTGACGTGCGGCGAGAGCTAGAGCGGGAGCGTGTTCGGCTGGCCTGGGCTGATAGTGCGGCCACCTGCCGAGTCAATTCCACCACCTGCTTCGACAACTCCTCCAGCATATTGGTTGGGGCGCTTGCTGCAGCCACCTGAGGTGAGGCCGGGGCTATCTCATGAATACGGTCGGCTAAATCAGACATTTTCTCGAGTGAGGACTCGGCGTCGGTGGCGAGGCAGGTTTGTATGTTATTGGGCAGCCTACTGCACCATATCGTCTTGACGAAGTCTTCGGGAACTGAAGGACCGGCTAAATTTTGTAAGTGGCGCAGAAACTGCGAAGGCTTCCGGTCGCCCAACTCCTCGTGCGTCAGAAGTTGCCTTGACTTCTTCTCTTTAGACGCCGAAACCCGTTTGATCAACTCGGCTTTGAGCTTTTCGTACTTGCCCTCCTTTGGGGGCGAAATAATAATGTCTCTTAGTTGGGCCGAGTACTCCTTTCCCATGAATGATATTACGTAATAGAACTTCGTATCCTCTTGCTTGATACCGCAAATGACAAACTGCGCCTCCAACTGGGCGAACCAGCACTCCGGGTCATCCGGCCAGAATTCCGGCACCTTCACGGCGATCTTGCACAACTCCGGGGTTAGCGTAGCAGGGGCCGGGTCCCCTACGGACGGATCAGCGGTGTCATTTGGCATGGCGAAGTTAGTTGATTGGATTTTTTTTAATGCGCGTGCGTGTTTTGATGTTGGTGGTCACCAGTATGGGAAGTAGGGTGCTAGGCTATTGCAGGGAAACAACGTAGAACTCTGGTAGATAGCTATTTATAATATATACACAATTTCCAAGAGCTTTAGAATGCAATCAACAATAGTGATGTAAGTAAGCTGACAGCAAAGTTATTTTCGTTGCCTAGCAACGCAGCCTTCAAGGAGCCCAGAAGTCCATTTGCGTGATAGGAAACTAACACATTGCCGTAGCTATAGAGATATTAAAGTTGTTTTCCATTACCGTCATCATGTCCAATTGTCCAACCATGGCGATTGGCGATGTTTCACAGAGAGTTGCATTTTGTTATCGATAAGGATTTTTCAGATGGAAGGTTCTCTTGTCCATTAGAGAATATAACAAGAGGACATCAATTCGGTGTAATATATTACAGAAAACAAAGAATCACTCGCTAAAATTGGAAGCAAACCAAATAAAACAGTGCACAAACGAATAGAAAACATACTTGAACGTAAACGAACGCAGGAAGCGAAGTGAATGAAATTTTTATCTCAAATACCATCTCTAATGGGGGAAGGAAGAAAATATCTCTTGTCAAAGCGCCGAGAAAAGTATTCTTTGATTTAATTACGGACGTGACCAGATTTTTATATGTAAATGTTTCTTTATTCCTCAGTATTTGGGTAATACCATTAGAAACGCAATGACGGCGTGCCTGGAATGTTTCATTTTGGATAACAGGAGTAGAGGGAGGGTGAATCTACCATTAAATAGTTGTACCTTCGACACGATGTTAACTTTTACCCATGAAATAATGTGTTTGTGTAATAATGTGGTATTTTTATTTTTGTATACTTTTAGTATTTATTATTATTTAGTAACTAATTGATTCCACGTAACAGGAACTAAAAACATTTTAAGAAGAGGCAAAAACAAATTATGTACCTTATTATTATTATTATGAGCCTGTAATATCCCACTGCTGGGCAAAGGCCTCTCTCCCCCTCTTCCACTCCATTCGATCCTGAGCGGTCTCCTTCCACTCTTTATCCCATAGACCCAACTCATCACTCCATCTCTTCCTGGGTCGGCCACGCTTTCTCTTTGCATTTACTGGGAGCTAGTCTGTGGTTCTCTTAGCCCAACGATTTGGCAGCATTCGAGCAACGTGACCGGCCCAGTCCCACTTTAATTGGGCAGCCTTCTGAGCTACATCTATAATCTTTATCCGGGAGCGCAGCTCGGAATTCCGGATCCGGTCTAAAAGCCAAACTAAAAAAAAAACATTTTGTATGGGAGCCCCCCTAAATATTAATTTAATTTAAATTTAATTATTTATTTTATAAGTAAATAATATACTCCATTATTGTGAACATTTTATGCGTCTACCTGCTACCATTATCAATATCGAGCAAAAATGAGCAAAAAAATCACGTTTGTTGTATGGGAGCCCCCCTTAATATTAAATATCTTTTGATTTTTAGTATTTTTTGTTATAGCGGCAACAGAAATACATCATCTGTGAAAATTTCAACTGTATAGCTACCACGGTTCATGAGATACAGCCTGGTGACAGACAGACGGACGGACGGACGGACGGACAGCGAAGTCTTAGTAATAGGGTCCCGTTTGGCACCCTTCGGGTACGGAACCCTAAAAAACCACTCGATGTTTGGTATGGACCCTTATACGAGGCACCCATTCAATTCCTATTGCATTGTTATTGAACAGTTTAGTTTTGTTTGTTGAAGGAATCTGCATACTTTATTTCAATATTACTACATATTATTGTATACAAAAAAATACATTTAAAAATTTAAAATGAAAAAATGAAGAATTCATATACACTGGCGAGCTTATTTCTATCAAGAGATTGATATCTACTGCGGCATGATTTTCGGGCATTCGATATACTATGTCTACGCCTATATCGAGTGATTTTGTATGGGAATCTGTCAATATAGGTCTCGATATCGGTATATCGAAGGCGCGAGAATCATGCCCCCTCGCTCAAATATTGTTAGTGGGAAAATGCTATGAAATAATTGAGAATATCCCTGCATTGTTTCCAAACTCTTGTTGACACACCGAGGTGAACGGTCACAGAGGACACGTGACCTCAGAATTTTGCGTTTTATTGAAAAATTCCCCCGAAAAGAACAAACCAGACGCTGGTTCCCTCACGTCTCTAACTGGGAACAAAGAAAAAATGAAGCGCAAAATATGAAGTGTAAACAAAACTCTTTTGCGATTCGAAGCATGCATTGTTGGCCTCTGATATACTTACAGACGTAGACTAAACTGAAAAAGTTTTCCGTATAGATTCACGATTAAATTTTTTGAGAGCTGTTTTGCAGATAGCTAACGAAAAGTTTGGTTCAGTGATTAAACGCTGTGGGGGAAAATATTCTCGTGTCGACAATTCGACTAGATACTTCTGATCTTTTCAAATCTTTGGGCCGTGCAAATGTTGATTAGAGAGAAGGGTATAATATGGTACTCTACTTTCAGGCGTGAATGTCTTTATAATGTTCGTTCTTTGTATTCAAAAAATTACGAAAAAAAATTTGAAAACTCAAACTTAAATTCTTACCTTACGAAACGCTTCTTATTGCCTTACGAATAGCTTCTTATTGCCTTACGAATAGCTTTGAATTCGGAAAATAATGCGCATTTTACCGGTAGGTATTTCCTTACCAGGGGTAAAATTCCTTAACACCCCCAAAGCTGTATTAATATTTTGAAAAGGCCAAAAATTCCAGGTCCCTATATCCTTGACCCGTTTATTGATGGGGTCTATTATAATATTGGTCCTTTAGCGGTTGCGGCATCAATGGCGGAATTCCTGTGCCAAGGCCTTTGTGGCGGGAATTCGTCAGGATGAGTGCAGTGATGGGCGGCTTTAGTAAGGTACTTCCGGTTTAGGGTTCGGAGAAATTCCGCTTTTGTGCAATGGTTTCCTGGAGGCCTAATTTGGCCTAAAACCAACTCGTGGGTACCCTGCTTTTTTGTAAGTAAGTTTTAGTACGAAAAAGCAGGGAAGTATTACTGTTTAGGTCCTGCTTTAGGAGTTGATGTTAGGCTTCCTGGTGTCTTTTTTATTCACAATTTAAAACTTTACTAACGATGATGACATGACATAAGTGAAATATTTTTTCTGTAAAGACAAGAAAAATTTCGAAGTCGATAAAAAAGCTTAGAGTTACTGTAAGAATTTGCATCTAGAAGAATACCAGATCCTAAAATGAGTTTATGGATTTAATGACGCAATTATGTAGGCTTCCAAACTTATCAACAACAAATTAAACTGACAGCTGGAAATCCGATAGTTTGTCAAACCACCTTCCGGAAATAATCCTCATTTGTAAATTATGCAAGCACTTGTCACCCGTCAGACTTCCTTATTCCCGGTGTTAACAACCATATGTCATGCATGAGACTCATGATGAGTCATGTCAAACGCCTAATTTTCATACTTCAAGTGTGTGGAATGTAAAATCACGCACAAAACGGGGCCTTGAAAACTATGTTAATTAGGCCCGGCGACATCAATCACATAGAGACAGTGTGTGCATCCTCAGACGATCCAGGGTCGGATTAACGTTGGGCAATTAATTCCTGTCACGTATTTGGATTTAGAATTTGCATAATATGTCAATGGCTGCAAAGTTTCGTGGGTGCATTGTTATGATTTTTGTTATCTTCAAGCAATGTTGATCAAATCATTGTATAATTGATTACAGTAAAAGGAGTGTGGAATGTTTTTAGCAGTAAATAAACCTATGTAGAGATTTATTTCGTAACTTCAGGAAACATTTTAGCAAGCTTATTTCGCCCTTGTTTCTAAATCTGATGTTGGAAACATACCTGTCAAGAGAGACTGCTACCAGACTGTAGACCGACGCAGCGACGGAGAGCCCTTGCACGTAGGGCACCGTCTTGCACATCAGCCATCCGAGTAGCCACGCTGCAACAAAAGATAAGATAAGATAAGATAAGTTTATGTATATGTCGGCGGATGATCGTAGAATTGGGCACATCATGATGTACCCAAACGTGAAATGTCATGAAACGATAAAATCAAACACTGCGGTAGCTTAGGTGAAGACTAAAAGGGGCGAGCGCAGCGAAGCGAATAGTCTTCGTATTCGTTTGACATGTATTACAAAAAAAACATCACGCAATGCTGAATAAAAATGCTTTTAAAAAGACATGTTTTCGTTAAAACACGCCACATAATGATGTGCCCATTATTTGCTTGGGCATAACATGAAATGGCGGGGCACATGACGGCATATCATGATGTGCCCGATTCTACGATCGGCCGCCGCGCCGACATATTGAAAGAGATCCATAGTCTAGTGGATTTCACGCTTGCTTCTCACGCAGGAGATGTAGGTTCGAATCGCGGTTCTGACAATGAATGAATGAAGATAAATAATCATCTTCTTACACTTTAGTCTATTCGTAATAAGAATGCAGTAAAGTCATCACTGTCTGGCGGCCTAGCCATGGGTAACCAATCAAATCGTTTCCAATTATCAAGCCAAGCTCACAGTGACCAGTTGAAGGCTAACTTTCGAACGCGAAGGTTGTGTCCTGTCCTGTGATGTGTGTGTTAACTGATTTAAATTTCACTGCATTCTTATCACGAATAGACTGTATACGGATTTTACTTTACTTTACTTTATACTTTATTGCACAAAAACAGAATACAGACACTTAATAATGAAAAAAACATGTACAAAGTTCTGACGATGATGGAAAGCATCGTGAGGAAACCTTTATTACTTCATATCAGCGGAGATTTTCTGGCGCCCTGCTATAAAATTGGGCACAATTGGGCCTCAAAACTGTTTCGTGAAACTAACTAGATAAACCTCCATTACCCGAGCCTGCTAGTTAGATCGATAAAAACCGTTTCCTAGGATTTGTTGAAATGTACAAATCGAAGTACGACGGACGGAGTAACAGATGTCAGTCAAAGTAGGTACTTGCACCATCAGACATAACATGCATTTTTAGTGCTCGTAGATATTAGGTGAGACAGACATAGATTTTGCTGATTTTACAGGAAGATACGTAAAAGTCTACAACGTGGGATGATCGTAAAATCATGAATGTTTAATGAAAAGTATGAATGTGTGTGTGGGTGCATTATTACAAAATCAATAAGATTATACAGAATCCCGTTTCCTTGTAGGAACCACTTCTTAAAGTATTCTTGCGTGACAGCTCATCTTCTATACCCATTCTGGAATACTCAATTCCACGTTCAAACAAACACGTGACCAAGGAACCGCAGACATTGTTGTGCTGTACATGCAAATAGGTAGAATCGAGAGCTGGCAGGTCACTGAATCGATAGCAAACAAGCGTCCAATACTCGGAAACTAGGTCAGGTCGACGGACTACCTGCTACCCTACCTTGCATTGTACCTGCCTCGTTCACACCTATAGCAAACATATAGCTCCCTTTCACCCACACCGTGGCCTTGTCCTGAAGGAAATGAAATACAATACAAAAGATGGAAATGCCGCGGTGGCGTAAAATCAGGCCGTGGCGTATTGAATTTAAAGCTCGTTTTGGTGAGCTGTACGGAACTGATTGCAGTTTGTGTATGGATTGGGTTTTTCTTTAAGGGCGGGCCCTAGGCAATCAGAACTTAGAATTTCATCCTTAACTTGTTTTTAGAGGAAATTAAATTAAAAAGGTTAAAGCCAAGCTAAGCAAGTAACTAACTAAGCTAACTGAGGAACATACTGTGCCATTTTTATAATAATTAGATAAATAACTAGAACAAAAATTCAGATGCGACGCAAAATTGTAAAATAAAACATTGTGATAGACAGGTTTTCTGACAGCTTCAGGAGACTTTTCTCTCGAGAAAAAATAATAGAATTACGTTTATGGGAAAGCGAAGTCACGCTGACACTCGTGATAAACAAGCTGGTGGAAAAACGTACAGCAATAATACTCATCATTCCGAGCGATTTGTGTTTTGCTAAAGAAGACTGTTTTTGCCTAGGGCTCCGTCTTAAGGCCGCATTATGTTTGGCCAACGCGCTCGGCAAACGGACATGACAAACCCACAAACTAGGCAAATCGGGACTTTATACGTTTGGCCAACGCGTTTGTCGACCTCGTAGGTCAAATGTCTAATGCAGCCATTTTGTTTCTAATGATAGGCGGAAGCTTATGATTTTTGTTTTGCGCCTGTTACTAAGGAGTTAAATGTACCTTGAACTTTTTTTTTGTAATTTGTCGACGTATTTTGAAAATAACTACATGCATTTTATGGCCATTACACAAGTTTATATAAACTTATTTGTAAACCTAAGGTTATACTAATACTAATGGTATTAATAGTATCGAAACACAGCACGTCAAATTACAAATCATTTACCTATATTGATGCAGGGTCCTAGGGTCAAAAGAGTAGATATATTCATTACACATCAAAGACCTTAACAATAAATTATTCCCTTTAGATCGTGATCATCGTTAGCAGTAGGTCGTGTTGAACGAAAGGTCACTAAAAGATTTATGTCTGAATTATTAATTAAAGGCATTCAGAAATTGATTTTCTATGGCAGTCAGGGACATTTGAATGACATTTGAATGGCTTGTCCCTGATTGTGCGGGGAAATGATACTAGCGTAATAAGATTATGAACCTCTGATTACTTGGTAATTATTACTGATTTATGTTGTGTTACTGTAAAGTTAATGATTATAATGTTAAAAATGTAAAGAAAAACTAATTATTAGATTGTAGGGTCATTGAATGATGCATTTTAACAAGAACAAGTCTTGCAATGTAGTGCAATACCTTCAGTTTAGAAAACTAGGTCAAAGCACCACTTCAGCCTAAACAGACTTCATGTTAAAATTTCCCACATAAAGCTAAACTTGTCAATATCAAAAATTCCGCCCCTCCCGCGGCCCGTTTGCCGCCCTCCCCTGGCCCCGTGTAAAGTGGGTCACGGGGGCTTTGCCCCCTCGCGGAGACTTGTTGCTGTCAGGGTTGCGGGTTGCCCTGTTATGCTGCGATAGGCTTACCTCCTGTTCTAACAATGTAGAGTTGCATCAAGTGTAGAGACATGGGGTTTATATCCGCGACTACGGCTGTGCAAGACTGCACAACTTTTATGATCTTACTTTTTCTACGTATTCTGTATTTAATGGTTTTGATACGTCTTTGCCTTTTGTCTATTTTTAAAGTCGTCAGATTATTATAGTTTTTCTCACACAAATCAGTGCCTTATTAACACAGTCCACCCAAATGTTACTACCGATCGTCAAAACGATCAATTTTGTTTCATAGGATTTTAAACTATCTTAAAGTGTTAAAGTTCAAAATCACGATTCAATTTTCAAAAATCCAGTAACATCTGGGACGGCAATGCCAGAAGGAAGTTCATTTGATTATTATCTTCGCAGATATATTCATAGGTATTATATATATGTAACGTACTACCTCTTTGACCATATTGGCTACTGGCGTATTAGCCAGATTAAAAGTAAGACTTTAGAAATTTGTAAATTGAGAGTTTAGAATCTCGTCTGGCAGCTGATTGTTTTTTTTGACGCAGTCCTGGTTTGAGCTCTGAAAAGTGAGGACGTAGCTATCTTCTGCACAATTTTTCAAGTCACGCCTATAGTTGCGGCGATGGGCTAGTCCCTTTATTACTGTGTTGGAGCTGAGTATTGAGTTGCTGTAAAGTGCAGTTGTTGCTATAAAAATCCTCTATAATCCCCAACCTTTGGGTAAGCATTTGTTCGTAGTTAGTCTTTCTTATTTTCGTGTATTTTATATTCTCTGTGTATTTCCCTTTTCTATAGAGTGTTTATTGGACTGCGGCACTCTTAGATCCTAATTACCCTAGGGCCCTCGTCGGAAGTCTCCGTGTGAGGAGCCGTCGCCTGATAGCTGGGCGCTGTAGCGCTCTTGTTTTCCTATTATTCACACTAGTCTCTTTCCAGGGTTCCACGCCGAGTCGTAAAATCCTCCTGGCGCTAATCATATCCGTTGTTGACGTCTGGAGAAGTGGACCAGCTGGATTTGTCACGAGTCTACCAAGGAGCTGAAGACTATCTACAAATTCCCGGCGAGTCGCTACCCAGTGTTTCAACGATATCACCAATATTCGACTCACGACCCTGAATAAACGTATCTTGAGCCTGCCAACAAACTCTTTTGGTCAGGATAGAGTCTAACTGTTTCAATGGCGCCCAGATTAAGGGAATATTGGTGATTGAGTTTTACGTCTGGTCAAGAGTATTTAGGCCATAAGAGCGCCGTAGAACACTAGATTTTTTTTTCGTAGCTTGTATATTTTGTTGTGTTTATTTTTGTCTGACAGGAGTATATTTGATCGTTTGTCTGGATACCTACCTCATTTCTGCATTATTTATGGTCGCAGTCTGTCAGCCGTTGTCATGATAATTGGTGATAAATATTTTCCTCCAAATTCTCAGTACGAAAAATAAATTAAGAAATTGTGAAGATTTTAGTAGGAAAACTATTCGGAATATTAAATAATAAATAAGGTTAGTGTTTAACGGCCGATTTCTCATTCATTTAATCTGTTGTTGACAGTCCTTTACCAGTTTCAGCTGTCAAAACGGTAGATCATTGGCTTGATTTTGTAATTAATAACATTTCTGTTTCTAATCTTTAAGGGATGGTCTGTTTGTTAGTTTTTAACTAAATACTAACTCTTTAGCGCTTGTACTTGTGCCGAGCGATCTGCGTCTGTCTGAGAGCACCTTCTGTCTGAAGATAGGCTGCGACAGCGTTCTGTCTTATTCTATAGTTGTTAAACTATTGAACGATTCCTTTATGTATGTAATAAGTATTTTGACCCTTGTATTCTAAAACCATCTATATCTTCAGCTATGTAAAAGTTCTTTATTGTGTAACGTTACTCTGCAATGTCTGTTACTTTAGCTTATGGCCTCTTGAACTATAATTCTCTACTTTTTTACTCTTTGTTGTAGAATACCCACCCACTAACGGTGCAGGTAGTCTTGAACACTTGAGGGAGCTGCCCCTCATGGTGTTATTCTGCGTTACGATAGTAGCTAAGCTATCGGGACGTCTATGTACTAAGGTTCTTATTTTAGTTCAAGGGATCTTGCTTATTTTTCAACTTCTGACAGTTAGTCTGGGTGTGCATTTGGCTATAATAATGGCACCCTGTGTGTAAGGCTGCGTTTACACGATGCTAGTGTGAACTCTTTTATGAACTTAGTATGAATTCTGATGTCTGATTGTTGTACGAATGTGTGATGTTGGTATGTAGTTGAGCTAGACTGTTGGTTATCTATTTCTCTGACATTGTAGATGGCGAGCTTTAGAGAATTTTATCTTAAGTAGTTAATTTGGTAAGTTAGTTTAGTTTAGTTAGTATCTTAGCGGATTTTATCAGGTAAAATCCTACCCAAACAAGACGGGTATGTAACGTACTACCTCTTTGACCATATTGGCTACTGGCGTATTAGCCAGATTAAAAGTAAGACTTTAGAAATTTGTAAATTGAGAGTTTAGAATCTCGTCTGGCAGCTGATTGTTTTTTTTGACGCAGTCCTGGTTTGAGCTCTGAAAAGTGAGGACGTAGCTATCTTCTGCACAATTTTTCAAGTCACGCCTATAGTTGCGGCGATGGGCTAGTCCCTTTATTACTGTGTTGGAGCTGAGTATTGAGTTGCTGTAAAGTGCAGTTGTTGCTATAAAAATCCTCTATAATCCCCAACCTTTGGGTAAGCATTTGTTCGTAGTTAGTCTTTCTTATTTTCGTGTATTTTATATTCTCTGTGTATTTCCCTTTTCTATAGAGTGTTTATTGGACTGCGGCACTCTTAGATCCTAATTACCCTAGGGCCCTCGTCGGAAGTCTCCGTGTGAGGAGCCGTCGCCTGATAGCTGGGCGCTGTAGCGCTCTTGTTTTCCTATTATTCACACTAGTCTCTTTCCAGGGTTCCACGCCGAGTCGTAAAATCCTCCTGGCGCTAATCATATCCGTTGTTGACGTCTGGAGAAGTGGACCAGCTGGATTTGTCACGAGTCTACCAAGGAGCTGAAGACTATCTACAAATTCCCGGCGAGTCGCTACCCAGTGTTTCAACGATATCACCAATATTCGACTCACGACCCTGAATAAACGTATCTTGAGCCTGCCAACAAACTCTTTTGGTCAGGATAGAGTCTAACTGTTTCATATATAATATAATATATGTATTAGCTACACAAATGTATATCTTATGTAGATGAACTAATCATGCAGTGAATCGGTGACTATCTTGGTATCTTGGTGGTATCTTAAAGTGATTTCTTCCAGTAAACTAGAGGAAACCACTCGGTCGAAAATGGAAATACACACTTAACACGACTGGACATGAGCCGAGACGCGTTTGATTTATTAGATAAGGCTTTATCAAAACTCACATGAAGTAGAAATGTTATTTGCGATAGGTTCTTCCGAAATCTTTGAAAAGAAAATGCTAAGAAAATGAAGTACGAAGCGAATGAACTCCAGTAGCCTGATTCAGATAAAATTGGATACCAACTTACTCATAAAACATAATATTAAGATATTACCCTCAATCACGTCATCAATAATTATTAATGAAATAAGGAATAAGGTCAAGTGCGGATCGGAATCGCACACGAAAGGTACTATCGTATAACAAAATTTAATAACTCAAAATATGTAATAAAACAAAAACAAAAATATAAATAAAAATATTATGCCCTCACGAGGATTAGCTCACGACCTATGGATTGAGAGCCTACATCATACCCGCTGATATACCATCATATTGAAATGTGTGAGTGTATCTAAACAAGTCTCGTATATGCTTTAATTTCTAATATCTCTCGTTTTTCAGTATTTGTTATTGATGCGGCAACAGATATACACATTCTGTGACAATTTCAAATTTCTATCTATTACGGTTCGTGCTGTAGGACCCGATGACGGACAGACGGACGGACAGACGGACAGACGGACAGCGTGGGATTAGTAATAGGGTTCCGTTTGGCACCCTTCCGGTATCTCCATTGTTCCGATCGTTCCCAGAAATTCCGTCAACGAAACTCTACATAACAAAATTTATTTCCTGGCGAGACAATTACATTTATTTTAAATTTATTTTTTTAAATTACAGGCACATACATTGCTTCTGGCCCCACACTAGGATACCCTGTATCGTGGGAACCAGAAACAGCGACATCACGAACATGTTAACATCCAAGACCTGGGGGTTTTTCTTTTTTTTTGTCCCCAGTCGGGATTCGAACCCGGGACCTCTCGCATGGTAAGCAGATGTGCAACCACTGCGCCACAGAGGTCGTCAAAATTATTATTTCCTTCTTTACAGGTTACAGTAAGAAAATTAAGTATCGGTCCTATTTTCTTCCAAAAATTTATTTCCACCTATCCTCAACCCATTTTCAAAATATAAAATCGACACATTGAATCTTCATTGAATCCCTAATTTCATTATATTTCGTAGTATTTGGAAATTGGAAAACGGAGAGTTCCGGATTTCAATATGTTTATTGCGACATCGCTGTATTGGGTTCCACGACACCGGGTACCCTTGGGCCAGGAAAAATGTATGTGCCTATAAGTGCGTGTTTACAAAATCCTATATTTCATTCCTTTTCGCAAAGGGTGGATTGAGCTAGGAATATTATTTGAACAATCAGGTCAACTAGGGAATAAAATGAACAATCCTTTTCGACACACTGACCGCTATCTATTCCCAACACGATTTGTTCCCAAAATCTTTCCGTAAATGATTTTAACAAACCCTTTTCAGACCCTTATCTGTTCAGGGGATGAACCTTAAGTCAAGTGAATAAGGGAGGGAGTAAGTCAGTGGTCTGCCCAGGCATAGTAACCTAGTTGGGTTGAACTAGGTGGAAGTAAGTATGTGACAAGAAAGGAAACTCGTGAGGAGAATATTTTGTGACCTAACATCATGTAAGTTGTCTAGAGCGGTTCTTCGAAATTCTATTGAAAATAAAGGTCAGATATCTATCGACGACCTCTGTGGCGCAGCGGTTGAGGCTCTGCCTACCACGCGAGAGGTCCCGGGTTCGATTCCCGGCTGGGGATAAAGAAAACAAAAAAACAAACCCCAGGCCTTGGATGTTTACATGTTTGTGATGTCGCTGTTTCTGGTTCCCACGTCACAGTGTATCTTACAGTGGGGCCTGAAGCGATGTATGTTCCTGTATGTCAATGTTTATAGTTGTAGATGTCGAATGCACAACTGAAGAGTTGAACTGCAGAGACGTTTAAAGCGGCACTTTATTTAAGCAGCAATTAATGCCGCCATAAAACATTATTTAACTCGTAATGACAGTATTTTGAATGTTGACCTGACTTATTTTATAATTCTATTTGATGTAATTTAATTTAATGTATGGGCCTCAGAAGCCTGAAATAAAAGATATTTAATTTAATTTAATTTAATTTAGTACAGTTTTAGTAGTATGACATCAAGTCTCCGAAAGTATGAATTATTGAGATTACGCTACTGCATTAAGTGTATTTAACGTGAATAAATGAACAATGCATAATCGTATAATAAATTATTTTTTGTATGATGAATTTTTACGAAACATTGACCTTTGGTTTTTATAGGTATTTTTTTCTGCTAAGTAGAATTTGTTTATGATGTTGATATTGTAAACAGCAGAATGTGCGATAACCATTCAAGCGATTTTATTATTGCTATATCGTTCACACCATAATTCAGTTCGTTAATTTTGTACAAAGAAATTGAGGTTTTCAAGCTTCTTTTAATGCTTACGTTGACATTTGACTCTTGAATGACACCACGACATTCAGTTAGATAGACGTAAACATTATAATCGAACTGTGCGATCTTTGCACTATTATAATAATAGTAATATTATTTGGTAGGGTAAAAAGTTTCTTCGTATTTTGTATGAAGACCGTAACGGCTCGAACAAAAAGGTGCATCTTTGACTTAAAAATTTCCGGATTGAAAACGCTTAAACCAACTTTAAGCTACTTTTACTGACTGATGTATTAGGTTCATAAACATCTTTTTCACGGCCATCATTGCATGTCTTCCTTTTTTTCTTCTACTTTAAAATGTATTGAATTTCTCCATTAGATTCACTCATTTCGACTTACAGAAAAACAAATGAAAAATTGTCGGAAACAAAATTTTATTATATTTTTCCTTTATTGTAATATAAACGAAAATACGTGAAATTCTATTGTGTCGTGCCCCTAAACAGCTAAAACTACTAAAACAAGAACAATTGGAGAACCGGCCAGTCTTCTTGTTTCCATGAAGCGGGAAATTGGTAAGTTTCTCTGTTGTTCAAGGATCGCAATTTTGGTTACCAACCACCAGAGCAGCTACCAACTCATATTTCTATAATTAATTATCTACTTTATATACAGTCCACATTTTGAAATTCATTCTTCCACCGTGTCTTCGTAATTCACACTAACCCAGATTTCACATTGTTAGAAATACACACCACAAACACAAAGACACAAAAACTAGGAATTTTTATTTTGATCTAGGACCTCCTATAAATCAGAAACTCGACCGCTACTCTGTACTGTGACCATAACCAAAACATAAACTGAAACATCCTGCAAACTTTTTTCCTCTTGCATGGGTCCGTACCTATATACCGTTCTTCTAAAGTGTAGGTATAACCTATATTATATAGGCTTTACCGTCCTAATCTGGAGTGCTGTTTACCGAAACTTCGACAAGAAGTGGGTCGAACACACATCGGAGGCAGGAGGCTGATGAATGGGCGTTTCTTCTACACATAGGTACTACATTGTGTGTGAAGTGTTTGGCTGAGTGATCTGTTAGCTCAGTGAATATTGCGTCAAATTCGCGCGTGTTATGGAAGAACACGTATAAACAATGTTTAGGTTAGCTAATATACTTACTTCTAAAAATAACGATATTCATCTCGTTCCGAAAGTATGGTAATTTGAAGTAGTACATTGTATTGACAAAACTAGAAGATTGGACCAAACGGAAATATTCGTGTTGAGGGGTAACAGGGCATGCTGATGATGATATGGTGGTGGATATCATTTAAATGTTTCTCAAAATACTCCTTTATTAACCAGGTACTAGGTTTCATTTTAGATACGAGTAGTCAGTGCACACAGTTGCGCAAGATATTATGTATTGTAAAGCTTAAAAGACATACCTACCCACAAAACTGTAAAGATTTTTCAAAAGTAATTTATTAGCACACCGCTTTAGAACACGTAACTTCACCCAATCGAAAGGTGTTTGAAAAACTAGAGCAACGGCTGAACGATAAAATAAATCGTGTGAAAAAATCCAATTTCCTGCAACCAACGAGGGGGAAACCATTCCTGCAACCAACGAGGGGGAAACCATTCAAGGAAACAATATTCCTTGACAGGCCACAGGGTGCTTACTGCCTACTTGAGTGATTGATATAACTGTAGGCCTTGGACTGGAGACAGTATGTATCGAAATGGGTGCATAATCAGGGGATGACGCAGCCATTGTGTTGTTATTTTAACGGGAAAGAAAATCCATGATAGAAGCATGCTGCGTCGTCGGTACTGAGTACAGATTTTCAGGGTTTCGTATCTCAGAACGAGAAATTCTTATAGGATCACTCGTGCGTCTGTCCGTCCGTTCCCGGCCGTCCGTCCGTCCGTCCGTCCGTCCGTCCGTCCGTCTGTCACAGGCAATTTACTCAAAACATATTAGACTAATGAAGTTGAAATTAGACTGTATTTACTTAGACTTAAGTAGAAATACATAACATTGTATTTTTAAGGCTCTGATATTTTAAAAGAGGTACGGGGGAGTTTCTTGCCCTTCTTTGCTCCATCCCTAAGCCCACAACTTCCGAACGGGCGGTAGTATACAAAAATATTAATATTATATTGACGTTGACTAAGTAACATGTATGATTTTATAGTCAATATTTTTTTTTAATTGAATTGAATTGAAAATTGGTACACATATCAATGTCTGTGACCCAAAGACAGAGGTGCAATGTAAATATATAAATATTAAATATGGGGGCTACAATAGCCTAGTAACTTTTGGGGGGCCAAATGAGAAAAAAAAATATACCGTGTGATATAGCAAAGAAAGCGCATGATGTGAGGATCTTAAATTATTTTTTATAATATTTTTAAGACTTATTGTGAAAAAGTTGTGTGTGCTCAATAATATGACCGATTCTCATGTCATCAAAACCTCCTAGGGACTTCCCGAAGTCCTACAAAACTGAAATTTGGTATGCAAGCACATGTTTGCATTGCACCCATATCGAATAAAAACTCCGAAATCTACAACTTTAACCCCCTAACCCCCTAAATCTGGGGTGCAAAGTTTGTATGAAAAACTGAATTTTAGGGTACTTTTAGGGTATTTTGTTGGTGTTAGTCCTATTATTGTTGTATGAAACCCTCTCAACGCAAGTCCATCTCGCACTTGGTAGCTTATTTAATCCTACAAATCATCATGATCTGCCCACTACGACAAATTGAGTAGTATCTGTGCATCTGCTACCCTGGAAAAGGCATGTTGGTTATATAAGAGTGGTTTTGGTTATTCTTAATGGCATGATTATCATATTATTGAGAATAACCAAAAAGAAAACCAGAATACTGGTTTCACATCTTGAAATTATACTATTATACAGGGTGTAACAGAAAGGGGTGTACACGCTGAAAGAGGTTGTTAGAGGCATCACTTGATCAGAGCAACTTTATTTTTATTAACTTCGAGATTAGCGCTCAGCTGATCTGTATGGTGGATTGAAAAATATAGTTGCTCTGATCAAGTCGCTCTCATGGTGAAAATTGTTCAGAATGATGTCCCTAACAACTATTTTCACTTACGTCTAATAATAGTGAAAAGTGTTCAAAGAAGCAAGCTATGCACCCTTCCATTAAAACGAAATGAAAAAGGCTTTTGAGGTTAAGAGCTGATATTGAGCATGGAGTTTTCTTACAGAGATCAAAATCTCAATCCCAACATTTAGAGAAAAGAAAATTGAAAAAATAAACTCAGAGCAAGAAAAGAGCAAGAAACGTATATGGAAAATAAAATAAAGTTTCAGGCATATCTCTTTACTAAATCTAAAGTTTGATACCAGTATTTTCAAGATTTCTGTGTTCATCAAGTGTTTTGGGTTGGACCACCAATTTCATCAAATGATTTCCCCTAAACCTACAACAGAAAGCTGCTGGACCGTCCAACTACACAATCATTGTTGTTATGATAATGCAAGGACGCTTATTAGGCTTCAGTTGGGCTCAAATTCGATTGGTTTGAATAATTCAACAAGGACAGAAGCTGAATCTGTTTGTGTTTCTATTGTTATTGTAATCTTGTTTTGTAATAGCCCTCGAAGTGTGCGTTTTAGCTTTCTATAGTAAACACAGATTGGTTGTTTATGTTTTGGCCCTAGGTTTTGGCTTTTAATATTATACCAATACAGATAGACCACCTAGAACAAAATAAGACAACGGCGTAAACTGAGCTGCTACTGAAGCTTCTTTAGTTCGAGGCCATAATCGCTTGGTGCAGCACCAACGAAAAATTGCAAACACCACGAGATGGCGCTAAGATATATAGGATTTATTCTAAGATTAGCGCCACCTACCCCCTAAGCCATTGTCATTCTCCTGGCCGAAAAGGGAAAAATATTGACATGAAAATTAGTTTGACAGTGGGTACCACAAATTAGACATTCATTGACGTCTTGGTACCCACTGTCAAACTAATTTTAATGTCAATACTTTTTTTTTAATAATTTTAATGTCAATATTGTTCAATGGACTCTTCTGTCCTGCGATTTTACATGTTAACCCTTTGGGTATCTAATCCTTCAATTCCGGGGTAGATCATGTCATGCAAACGTTGTCTTGTGAAGTACTTAATTAGGCTCAGATGCTGATTCTCATGTCCATTTCTCTTGTTCAGAAAAGCGCTCTTTGAGCAGAAGCAGTCTATGCATACGACCTTTTGTTAATCAATTCCTACTAAGTACCTCCGCTGAGTTGGCAGACTTTGTTCAAGCACACTTTCGTTGGTAATAACTATTATTTTTTGACAAATCGCCGCCCTTCTGACCCCTCACCCATTTTTAAGAGAGCTCTCCAACCACTTACACCGCGACCATTTGTCAAAGCTCCTCGATAGTAAAAATGACTTGTATCCATCGACACTCAGCAAGGGTACGAAGGTCTACAGAGAAGGTCAACACCATAAATTATGGGAAGACCGTTTACTGACCTTGGCAGGAAATGGCCAAGTTTGGTTTGATTCGTCTGTAAAGGATCAGAGTGCAATAAAGTGGTTGAGAAATGGACTGCGCGGTTTGTAAACAAATTGGAGATTCGGATCACGCGGTCATCCCGATTAATTTACATAATTGTTGTTCGGATGACTTTGAGTGAGGTTGCTGCTGTGTGTTTTATTTAAAGAGCAATATCATTGAAGGTGCAAGCTTTGAAAGCCAGTATGATAACGGACGGGTGAGCTATGGACAATGATCAAGACTAGTTTCCTAGGAAAGTTAGATGAGCGATTCCTCCAAAATATGACCATATTTGAAAGAGTGTGTATTAGGGTGGGTCACGGATGTATGAAGTTTTTTTTTTGTTTTCTTAAGGGTACAGTGCCAGAAAGGTGCCAAATGATGCCGGTAATTAGAATATGAAGTTTGGTAGTTTATCTTCTCCGGATCCATGTTGAATATCTGAAAAATTTGGTCCAAAGGAGCTTAATAACATGGCATGTAAAATTATACCTTTCAACGTAATTTATAAAATAAAGGCTGAAATACATAGTAATAGTAATTTATTATAAACTAACAAGTATCTAACATGATTCTGAACGAAAAAAAACATGATCCACTTTACCGAATTTACCGAAGGTTTTTGATCGTTTCTGATTTGAAGGCTGATGATATTAGTAGACATCAAAAATACCTATACAAAATAGTCAAAGCAGTGCTAACAGGAGTTTTTCCTATCGATTTAGCAAACAAATCGCCAGGGAAGATGCTCGATGGCTTTTACATTTGTTTTTCTTTATGTCATGCGACGATCGCCGTGAAAATATAGGTATATATGATGTTTATAAACCTAATACGTGTCAGTTAAATTAGCACAAAGTTGGTTTAAGCGTTTTCAGTCAGCAAAGGCAAAGAAGTCAAAGATGCACCTATTTGTTCGACCCGTTACGGTGTTCATACAAAATACGAAGAAACTCTTTACCCTACCTATATCTGCATTCCAATCAAGTGAGGGAAGGTTAATTTTATCTCGCAATGATAGTACCCACTTCCGGAAATGAGTCTATAGTCGTTACCCGCACCCCCGCGGCATAAAATGGTAATCGCGAAGGTCACGAGTAAATTTTGGATTTTTCCCGTTTTACACTTGAGTGAAAACCTCATGAGGATCTGTTTGTTTTGTTACAAAGTTCGAAGTCCAAAGAATTAACTATTTTGTGACATAGTCCGAATTCCAAAAAAATGAGAGACCGTCAAAAATATTTAAGGGCGGTTACAATAGGGCATGGTTAGTTTTGATGGTTTCGTAACTCCACGGACCTCTTTCAGTGTGGAGATTTGTCTCAGCACTCACGATTACGCCATATCAAATCTCTCAATTTCAGGCACTTAAGATGGCACTTAGAGCTAAGAGTGTTTAAATATTAACGGCCTAACTGACGGATTAAAACCACAGCTCTAGGAATCAGACAGCTGTTTTCCAATTATCATACATAAATTTTTCAAAGTTGCTATCAGTTTTTTTTTAATGTGGGTAATGAACTAAATGATAGACATGAAATCTAGATGGTATTATTTCGATTTGAACTGAAATCAAAATCAAATCAAACATATTTTAATTCAAAAAGGAAATGTACAGTGAGAGGTTACAACAGATTAGTAACAAAGGAATCAACTAAATATTTTAAGGGTATAAGAACTCGACTCTTGTTAGTAAACTTCATAGAGAGTTTAATTGAGTATGAAAAAGCTTGCAATGTGTGAAAGTATAATAAATGCTTGCAATGTATAATAAATACAATACAATTTTTATTTTTTTTATTGCCAATTCAATTCCAATTAAATTTTTAATACCAATTATTTAAATTTTCTATTCCATTAATAACATAACTAATGTCATTATTTAATTTTAATTACTTCTATAAATTAAATTGTGTAAGTACTAGAGCCACTGTTGTGCGTCCGCTTTGGCCCTGGCAGAATACCAGCGTCACAGATTCGTCTGTGACATTGCTGAGTCAGGGCCATTTCACTGCCGTGGTACAGTCACATAACCACACAGCTGTAGGTACCTAATGTTTTTTGTTGTTATTAATTATGTGTGTGTACCATGTCCAATGAATAAATGAGTTATCTATCTATCTAAAGTCATAATTTTGCGATCAGACAATCTCAAATCCCATGGAATCCCCCAAATGCATGTGAATTTGTTAGTGGTGAACGAGAATGCAAGGCATGGGACTAACGCGAATTGCGCGTCCCATATCTCGTAATGGGACAAACCGGCCTTGGGTTCAAATGACAACCGCGAACCATTTTGAGCGCATAATAACACCATTTGTCTCTGCTTAGCCAAGGCTGTACTGGGTGAGGAGCGAAAAATTGACATCTATTACAACATGCTATTGGTTTAAAAATATGCATACTCGTAAGAAATTCTGTTCGTTAAAAAAGGAGGCAGTTATCAATTCGGTTGTATTTTTATTTTATTTTTTATGTTTGTTACATCGAAACTAGGATTATTTAAGAACCGATTGAAAAAAAACTTTTTTGTTTGAAAGGGCGACCCAATAGTTTGGTCCAGTAGTTAGGTTTCAATATGAAAAAAAGTGATACGTTTTGTTTTTACCTGGATGACATAATACATCTACGACTTTGTGGTGTTTATAGCCATTGTCTCGAGATAAATTCTGGCTGTTAGGATCGTATAATATAATATATCTTACCATTACACTTTATTTACACCAAGTACAATAAAATTAACCAAGTAGATAGCCATCTTCTATGATAAAATTATATTACATTAAAACTTAAGCTTAGGGAAGGAACTAACTAGTATCATGATAATTTAATACATAGTGAGTAGTGATATTATCATGCGTGCCTTTAATATATTAATAAGCTTCATTTTGTCATATATCTTATACACGCGTAATGATGCATATGTATAGTTACCGAGGTACAGTTCTGCACTTTAACTAAAAATATTCAGATATACGTGCACACGAATAAATGCTTATGAGGTATGTTATTTTATATTTTTTTACATAACATATTTTTTTTGTGTAGTTATAATGTGATTGTTAAAATAGCCTTAACATGTAATTTTTTTCATTAGATTTTGTGTACTCAATACTCATACATCGGCTGTGGTGGTAATTCACCCTTGTCCAAATAATGCCCCTTTACTATTAGAAATATAAGTAACTAATAACTCGTTAATAGGGTGACCAAGCTGCCATTTGTAAGGTATTTAAAAAAAAACAATGTGATGTAACATGATTTTGTAAAGCTTAGCCTCAAAAACAAGTCATCTTGTTATATTTGACAGTAAGAACACCAATTATTATATGTCTAGACGAAAATACTTTTGTTTGAGGCCAGGTTTACAGAGAAGAGTTGCAAAAAAAAAAAAGGTTGCGTACTTACTTAATTAAAATAATGAATCTGTTCAAAAAATCTTATCGCTGACATTTTATTTGCGAACTTTTATAACCTTAGTGATAAAGGGTGGAATATCAAGATTTAAGGTTTTTGTTAACGGGTATTCGCTGGATGATAATTATCGTGAGGGAGCCTTTAATATCCGTTGTTGCGGCGATAGGCTAAGCTAATCCTTAAATAACTTAAGCACGAACACGAGTGTGCCACGCCACGCCACACGGGAATAGGCCTAAAGTTACTTTAAAAGTTTTAATAATTTAAAATTGGAACCACCTTCTCAACCGAATTATGGATAATTATTAAATTCTCCCTAAATCTATGAATTGTAATAATGTGGTGAATCGAGATTTAAGAGCAAGGGCAAGGCACTCCACCATTTTAATACCAATCAGGCAGCTTATTAGTTATACAGAGCCGTATTCTGAAGCGGAAGACGACAAAACTCTAACTAACGAACGAACTTATGCAGAAACCTCTTTATATGGCTAAATAGTATTTTGAGAAACCCTCAAATGCCAACCATTGTGGCGGTTGCAGTGGGTTCTGGTGGAGTACAACCTTAAAACCTGCTCTGAAATTACAGCCGTTTATTGCAGAAAACCGCATAGAAATTGGTGTAAATCGGACAAACAAACAACCTCTAACCCCAAATGCATAAACTTACCTCAGTTTCGTTAGGTACGTCAGTCTTGTTGATAAAAATCTCTGGAATCTGTCCCATACCACTAGGAGTTTATTCATATTCCGACTGAATGGATGATCAAGGCAGGTTCGCAAAGGAATGCTAAAATTTCTGAACTCATAGGAACTCAAATAGCTTCGAGCTAAATGGATATTCAGGGAGATTTTGTCGAAAATTCTCGCTACTTTTGGGATGATCGTTTTGGGATGCTGTCTAAATTGGTTTTATTGAATCGACAATAGTGTTTGACTGTTTTCTGTAGCCGATAGTCTGCGGTTTATTTGGTAGACAAGAGGCAGTCTGGTGTATTGTTTGTGGTATTTAAATAGTAAAGAATTGAACTGGTCAAAAATCTTAATCAAATGTCTTTATTTCCGTAGATTTACAAATATACTTAGAACACGTAATTTTTTGCCTCTTCTCTACGTTGTAAAACGTCAATACAAACCCAACTTCATTGGTTAAAGAGACTGGTTTGTCTTATGAACATACTCAAGATTTCCATAGATCTCTACATAATACTTAGGACCGAAAAGTATTTAGGGTTAGTTTAGGTTCAGTTACTTTAGTTTGACACACACACAGACACCCACACACACACAGCAAAAATACTGTAAGTAACTTTCAGTCCATATTTTATCCAGAATTAGGTTAGAAATCTTCCTAGCAATCAAAATTCTTGGCCGGGGTTTTTCCCTACTCAGCATGAGTCTTGTTTCCTCCTGACACACTTTACTTATAGTTTGAGTGACGCTGCTTTATCTGCGGATCTCAAACGCGTATCCTGGTCAATGCCGGGGAATTGTATGGAATATGTGGGTTACAGCCAAAAAGGGACATGGTCAAGCTATTTGTATTGTAAGCTGGCCTATTTAGATGACATCCTTTGTGAGATTGTTTGTTGTGAAAGGTCGGAAGGTCGGATGTTTTTTTGGAATATATAGTAAAGGTGGGCTTATATCTAAATAAGCTAAGACTAGGTAGGCTCGAGGTTTGCAAGTATTGAAACTGTGATACTCAAGTGTCTGAACTGATGATGACAGTGGTCAATTGTACAATTGTACAACGAGGTAATGAGCGATTATTAGTTGATAATTAATTTAAAGTAGCGGCACGTGACTAGCTTAAAAATGAGTTTTATAAATTGTCACAGCCAATCAAATATTAATTAAAGTGAGATAGCCATTTAAATATAAATTTTCTTGAAGTATTCTCCGACCGAACCAAAATTTGTAGCAAGGAAACGTTTTGTTATTGTATAAAATCGTATAACGAATCATCGCTTCAACATTTTTTCCGGTCATTAATTTATGAAAACATAAAACCTTTAGGCCGAGCCTTATCACGTTATTTTATAGCGACGAAATTAAGCTGATTTCGACATTAAAAATGGGGTGGTTCGTTTGTAGATCCGTGAATGAATTTTTATTCAAATTATAAACACAACCAACCAGGCTATTACAAAATCTTTTGGTTTTCGGCCATTTTCCAAAAAAAATACTGGAAAGCTGAAATTTATTTATTTATTCAGGAAGCCAACAGCATTTATTATTACAAAAATATTACAACAAAAACTTAAGAGATAAAGCCAATTACAGGTTTCCATCGATTACATTTATATTTATACATACTTAGATTATAAATATTTTTTTTTTTGTAAATCAAGTACTTATTTACTTTTATTTTTACTTAAATTTATATCAATTGTTAAAGTTTGTGGTCGCAAGTCAACGCAATTGAACGATACGACCGTTTAGTTTGTGGTCGCAAGTCAACGCAATCGAACGATACGACCGTTTATGTTGTAAAATTGTTGGATTTTTATAGTAATCGCAATAGACCTAAAACCTATACGGTACTTCCCGTAGACCTACAATCATGAAATTTGACACAAAGCAAGGCCTTATAGCACAAGTAAGGGGAAAAATCTGAAAACTGCTTTCTGTCTTTCTACAAAAATATTTAATTTGGTTTACATGGTTGACACAATACTTTAGTTTTTTTATGTGGAAACCTAATTTAATTAATTACACATGTTACGCTCTCCAAGTGTGATCGGTACCCTTGGTGCGCGATTCCTACTCGCACTTGACCTTTTATTTTAACCCTCTATAACTCAACAACTTATAAAAACATATTTTTTTCATGAGATCGGATAGATTTGTATATATATATAAAAATACGTATGTTTTAAATTTTTAATTAATGAAGCACAATATTTAAAAACGAGAGTGTAGCTTTCAGGCAACATAGAGTTAGACCAACACGTGTAAAGTTTTACAGTCGTTCAATACTCCATTTTGCGTTACAGATGGCCACCGCCGCAGCTAAATGGATCCTACTATAAGATGTATTATAGTAATTATTACATTCAAGAGAAGCAGTTTTATCCGACCGCCCACGAGACTTGCCCTAGTCCTAGATACACATTGCCCTAAACTAAATTCCGCACAATTTCGGATTGGGTGCGGGTCAAGATATCCATTTCTGTTAACCCCTCGACGGTCAAGTGACATCTTCAACCATTTTTTTATTACGACGATGAAGAATATGTCTGTGTAGTGAAATATTTATCATTTGTTTTGTAAGTTCAAGTTTTTCTACCACAACATGAGACGGGTATAAATGATAAAGAAGAGAGATCTCTTTTTAGAGATAAGCTCGCCTTTCTACATGTTTTTTCCAATATTAAGTGTCTTTAATATGTTTTTTCTGTGCAATAAAGTATAAAGAAAGAAAGAAGATTTAAATCTCCATAAATGGGTGAATGAGTTAGCTAGCCCCCTGTCTCTTGAATATCTGGATACAAGATGGGCACACCAGAGGCTTCTGCTGTTCTCTATGAGAAAAGCCTTGACGCTTTATTTGGTTTGTTTGTTTATTAGATCCTCGCACTGCAAGTACAAAGTCCATGTCCCCTACAGAATACTGCACAAATTATTCTATTATTTTCTTGTACAGTGCGTTTCGGAATACTGCGTTTATGGCTTCATGCGTTTCTGGCATAATGCTTTTCTGAAATAATTTGTCCAAAGGATAACCACATATTTATATTTGGCAAAACTAATTTTACCAAAGAAATTCGATAACTTTTAATTAAGCGTTAAATTGTAACTCGATTCTAAAAAGTTCGTTACGGACCAAAAAGTAATTTCCAATCTGCCCATAATTTCTTTCACCTTTTAACCGACTAGCCAGAAAAACAGATTCTTAATTATATTTTAGCGCAAGTAATTATGGCAGTTACAAAGTCTTTAGACAGAGGCAGTTTTTTTTACAAAGACGCGAACTGTTAATATTGATAAAAATACTTTTTCTCAGACAAAGGCATGTTGCCCGCCTACATGGCATGGCGTGACAAACTCGTATATCTACAAAGGCCAAGTTACAAGACATGTTCTGCCAATTCGCAATTGAAGGATAAGGTACCCTCTATGATCCTCCCAGGGTACCCTACAACATGCCACGTCAGACGTGGCATTATGCCCACCTATGCTGGATTCCACAGGTAACATTAGAAAAGAAAGAAAGAAAAATCATTTATTTGACACACGTCAGAGAATACATTGATATACCTACAAAAATTACCTATGTGTCAAAAAGGTTTGGTTTCAGCATATGTTGCATGGTGCGGTGGCAGCACACAACGCTGGTTTTCAAACCAAACCCTTTAAACTAAGCTAAAACTAAAGTAAATAAAAAAAAAATACAGCGTGGCAATAAGAAAAGCATGAAAACTCGGAAATACGCGATTTTTCAGTTATGAGACCTAGCTCGCTCGATCGATCGATTTTTTACCCTCGAAAACCCCTATATTGCAAATTTCATCAAAAACTACCGCTCGGCTCAGACCACGGCTGGTCCTCGCCATTTAAATTATGCTGTTCTGTTTTTAAACACTCTGGGTCCCACAAAACGCAAGGCGAGGTCGAGGCCGCCCTAGAAAACGTGGAGTGACGAGCTGAGGGACCACAACAAGAACTGATGGGAATCGGCCCAGGAGCGCGATGCATGGAAACGGGGAAGAGAGGCCTTTGCCCAGCAGTGGGATGCTATAGGCTAATAATAATAATAAAGTTTTTAAACAACATATGGAAACGAGAAGCAACACGCATTTAGTTTTCATCTTTTAGGCACAGGTATTCAATCTTTCAGTGTTGTAGGCTGAAATATGCTATCGTATTTACTTATGTGTCTCTGACACCCCGTATGGGAATAGGCGTACCCTTTATTTTTAATTTATTTGATTGTGTCTCAACCAGTGTGCTCAACCTCTAGTCCTGAAAATGCATCGCCTGCACCCTCACAGGCAATCCGTCAACCACAACATTCGCAAACGTAAGGGCTTCTAACTTTACGAAGCCACAACCTAAAATTGTAAGGTTTAATTGCGGTAATAAGCAAAATCTTAACGAATTACATATTGAAATCTTAGTAAGTATTCTGCAACTAAGCATCGCGGTGCCGCCCAAAAACAAAGTCCCTAGTCATAGGCTGGTCATGGTCATATTGAGTGTACACAGCTTTAACACCATTTGCAGCTATTTCATGAAATTCGTGTTGTACCGCTAAGGAGAGGCCACGAACCTTATATGCGTCGTCGCCAGACGCAATTTTGGTGCTAATATGCAGTGATATAGTGACAGTCAAAGTGTTAACGTTCGAAGACAAAATGTAAACGATTACGACAACATGTAAAGCCAATTTAACTGTTTGTCGCGCGCGTCGCGCCGTGTCGCTGTCGCCGCATGTTTGCGCCAAGATGCTATTTCCACCTATGTATTCCCTTTCTGGGAAAGCCAGCGCCCCACGAATGAACACCATTGTCAATAAAATTAGGATAAACCTGGCATATCTGATAGATAAATCAGTACCCAGTGAAACAGGTGATAAGCATAGCTACAGGCAAGAAGACAAGGCCTGAGATTTGTGATTGTGTGCGTGCACAGGGGTCAATCGACTACTTGACAAGGAGTACACGACACTGACAAAAGAGACAAAACATAGACAAGTATACTTCGTCGAAGTCTAGAGATAGAAGAATTCACGACAATGCATTTTTCAGGTCTCAGAACAGGGCACATTCAGTGTAAGCTCACTTTACAGTATTAAAGTCATACTGGGGCTATCATTTTCCATGTCAGAGACGTATATAACTCTTCGTAAGATCTTCAAGCTTTGAGTAGTCGATAGTGCATCCAGATGGCTTCTATACACTAAACATCAACATTGTGGATTGGTTGGGAAAGAGGGCTGGTGCAGTCTCCTAAACTTAGTTTAATAATTATATAACATGTAACATATTTCCGCACGCAATACAGAGCATGCTGTCAAAACACCCTTTAGGATAATTTACTAGTTAAAAAAAAAAGTGTCTATATACCTACTTAGAAATGAAGTGTAAAATATCTGTTGTGTTTTGCAATAAATAAAAATATAAAATATAAAATATAAAATATTGCTATTAGTAGCGGCATGCAGGCATGCGAGGGAGGAGAGGCGGGGTGTCGCTTCGATATTGCTTCGTCTACTGCCCATCAATTTAAGCTGTTAGGCTGTGTTCATAAAGTGAGTTGCTTAAGAAAACTTAAGTGTACATAATACATATTTTATTTTTAGGGTTCCGATCTTTAAAAGGAAAAAAGGAACCCTTATAGGATCACTTTGTTGTCCGTCTGTCCGTCCGTCCGTCCGTGTGTCAAGATTTGTATATCAAGAACGCGTGGACGTATCAAGCTGAAATTCATATCAATTGTTAAGGTCTGTGATCGCCTAACACTGTGCAAAAACAATCTTCTAGGTCAACGCAATGGAACGCTACGACTGTTTTGTTTATGCTGTTTTGTTGGATTTTCATAGTAATCGCAATGGACCCAAAACCTATAGGGTACTTCCCGTGTAGGCCAACAATCATGAAATTTGGCATAATGTTAACTTACTTTTGATTGTCATTGGAATTTATGCCTTCTTTTCATTGTACTAAAGTGAAATTGCCTATCCTATTGCGCGGCAATAATAAAAGCATGAAAACTCGGAAATACGCAATTTTTCAGTTATGAGACCTAGCTCGCTCGATCGATTTTTTACCCCCGAAAACCCCTATATTGCAAATTTCATCAAAAACTACCGCAACTACTACATTTAAATTATGCTGTTCTGTTTTTAAACAACCTATGGAAACGAGAAGCAACACGCATTTTCAACCGACTTCAAAAAAAGGAGGAGGTTCTCAATTCGACCCGTATGTTTTTTTTTTTTTTTTTCTATGTTTGTTACGCGATTGCTCCGCCAATTATGAACCGATTTGAACAAATCTTTTTTCGGCGTATAGGTAATACCTCAAGGGTGGTCCCATTGACACCAGGTCAGGATCTGATGATGGAATCCTGGAGAAATCGAGAGAACTCTTCAAATATTATAGGCAGACCTATAGTGATTTTTGTGTTTTTCATAATAACTCGTGCAAATGCACATGGTAAGCATAATATTGTGATGCGGAACTGCTGATGAAGACCACATATGGCCACCAGATCTGCTCAATACTAGGTACAAATACAATGCGTGGCTGACGGGCAGGCAACGCATAGCCTAAACCGGTGGACCTAGAGCCATGAAACTTTGTACAGGGGTTCCTTAGTCGCGTGGGGTAGCACTGATATAGCATTTGACAAAATTAATTCCCCAAGGGAGGGGGGGATAAGGGGTTACAGTTAGTATTAAACTCAATCTAATCAAATAGGGTTTGTGGAAGTCGGTTTTTTCTAAAGTTTACTTTTTGTTTCAATTATGTTTTCATCTTTTAGGCACAGATATTCAATCTTTCAGTGTTGTAGGCTGAAATATGCTGTCGTATTTACTTATGTGTCTCTGACACCCCGTATGGGAATAGGCGTGCCCTTTATTTTTAATTTATTTGATTGTGTCTCAACCAGTGTGCTCAACCCATAGTCCTGAAAATGCATCGCCTACATCCTACACGCGACAGAACATCGAAGCAACTAATATAGTTCCCGGCAACTTACTACAGTAGCTAGTAGGTACCTGATGAGGAACAATAATTCAACAAGTAAAAAACTTTAAAAAAACGACTTCATGACCTTTTACTTAGTCCTCCCCGCTTGGTGTCCAAAAATGTCATCTACATACCCCGAAAATGACTACTACGAAATCTGTTTCCTGACAGTGAAGTCCATACATATTACATGATGTAAACGAGAGGCTTTCTTTTCTAAACGAACTAATACTGGATTGTGAGAGACAGTTGAGGCTATCCCATCGCCGCAGCTATGAAGGTTTCCTCCATTATTGTTCATTGCCAAAACGTCACGAAATACCTGGCCGAGTCATCGCAAAACTGTTACCGTTGTTTAAATGTTCAAAATACCTACTTGTCTGACTTTAGATATTATTTATTTATCACCACATTGCAGACACGGTAAAATTGCCTTTAAAGATGTACCTAAGTGATTCTTTAAGAGCTCATAACATACCGTTTGAGTATAAGATCTAGAATCCTATAACACATGACGGGTACTAAAAAACTTATCAGGTTAAATGGCGGTGACTGACACCTCTCATCGTATCAAGTTAATGTCGAGAAAACACATTCGTAATAAGAGTAGGCTCTTTGCCAAAAATACTATGTACAGAAATTCTATTATCCTATCCTAAATGAAATAAGAGTCAATAATTCTTTTTTTTTGTGTTAGTACAGATAATATCACACTTGATTTATTCATATTAACAGGGAGCACTTTATCCAGTGGAGAGCGCATAGATACATTTTCCTTTGAAACACAACTCACCAATTTACGGGCGGCGGGGGACGAGGTAAGAGAGCTGTGATTGGTCAGCCGCTGCGAAACTGTCTGGCAGCCCGTCATCGTACATAGGTTGCGTATGCGAACGTTTGTTGAATACAACAAACGTTTGGCGCGCCGCATTCCCCCGTAGGCGCAGTCAATTGGATAATAGTCTGTGCATATTAAGTATCCATTTTACAACAAACATTTATCTGGCTCCATACTAGGCCTAGGACACCCTGTGAGCGTCGACACGTGTGGACAGTCTTACATTCGGCCCAAATTTAAGTAACACCAATATCAGAAGTTACTGTCCTAGTTCAAAAAATACAACACCAGCACAACTAAGTATCAACAACAACAAAGTAGCGTCACGCCTTTTCCGATACGGGGTGGCAGAGGCACAATTATGCCCATTTTTCAACCGACTTCAAAAAAAGGAGGAGGTTCTCAATTCGACCCGTATGTTTTTTTTTTTTTTTTCTATGTTTGTTACGCGATAACTCCGCCAATTATGAACCGATTTGAACAAATCTTTTTTCGGCGTATAGGTAATACCTCAAGGGTGGTCCCATTGACACCAGGTCAGGATCTGATGATGGGATCCTGGAGAAATCGAGGGAACTCTTCAAATATTATAGGCAGACCTATAGTGATTTTTGTGTTTTTCATAATAACTCGTGCAAATGCACATGGTAAGCATAATATTGTGATGCGGAACTGCTGATGAAGATCACATATGGCCACCAGCTCTGCTCAATACTAGGTACAAATACAATGCGTGGCTGACGGGCAGGCAACGCATAGCCTAAACCGGTGGACCTAGAGCTAGAGCCATGAAACTTTGTACAGAGGTTCCTCAGTAGCGTGGGGTAGCACTGAGATGGGATTTGACAAAATTAGGTCCCCAAGGGGGGGGGGGATAAGGGGTTACAGTTAGTATTAAACTCAATCTAATCAAATAGGGTTTGTGGAAGTCGGTTTTTTCTAAAGTTTACTTTTTGTTTCAATTATAGCGTTATACAATACTCCATTTAGCGTGACAGGAGGCAAACCTCCCAGCTTCTGAAATGAGCAAATCAAAATATAATAAAATAAAAACAAAAAACCCGACTGCAAATGAATAAACAAGGTATATAATTTAGTGTGAAGAGTAAATACAGTGTACCGTGTATTATTTTTTATTAGGTACCTTACATAAATAATCATACTAACATAAAATGGAAACTTAAGAAACATTTCTCCCTTTCCATCCTTAACCACTAATTATAAAACTTTGTGTGAAATAAAAATACTTAGTTCTTGTATTGTAATATTACCAACTTGCTAGTTACTTGCTAATAGTGTAAATACCTAGTTTGTATTATTTCTGCGTAACTCCGAACCACGCACAAACCTACGTGGTTTTTTGTGGTTCTTGCAAATGAACATGTATTATATTATGGTTTATAATTAAAAAAAAACTAGATATCAATTAAATTTATTTGGGTATATAACGGTCTATTCTATCGATGGTTTTGTTGATTTTTTTTTTAACTCTACCACTACTATTACTTTATGTTTTATTGTTTTTTATGTACCCAGTGTCACTCGCGCTATCAAGACGAATCTAACGACACCGCAAACGTTAAATTCCTTCAAGCCGTTCAGGCTGTGGCAGGGAACATAGAAATCTACATACATAGCCACATACAACAATACATACACTCGAAAAAAGTAACCCCCCCTTCAAATGTGACAAGAAGTCAGTAGTACTAACTATTAGTCAAACTTTAAGTAGGCAGTCGTGCATCCGGGCCGCAGTTTAGAGATGCCATGTCCGATTTAACTGCCCTAAACATAAACATAAACATAAACATAAACATAAACATAAACATAAACATAAACATAAACATAAACATAAACATAAACATAAACATAAACATAAACATAAACATAAACATAAACATAAACATAAACATAAACATAAACATAAACCTAAACGTTTAAATACAGGCAAATACATTGCTTCTGGCCCCACACTAGGATACCCTGTGTCGTGGGAACCAGAAACAGCGACATCACAAACATGTAAACATCCAAGACCTGGGGTATTTTTTTTGTCCCCAGCCGGGATTTGAACCCGGGACCTGTCGCATGGTAAGCAGATGCGCAACCGCTGCGCCACCGAGATCGTCAGCCCTTTCCAGTTGCCCTCTCCAGTTCGCTAATCACAAGGGATTTCTGCGTCGTACCGAAGGCTGATTGCCGTCGCTTTTATTATTATCCGAGTGACTAATTAGAGCAGCTATAACATTAGCTTCCAAACAGAAAATAACTATTAGTATAGGAGCCGCCTTCGTAAAACAAACATTCCTGCACAAGCATATTATTTCTAGCTCCAAACTAGGAGGATCTCTTTGAAAGAGTTATATTTTGATTGTATCTTAAAAGTGCATTTTTATTTGAAGTAGGTAGTAGTTAACAACTTTTTCATGACTTAACTGGCTTTTATCTAATGGTGTACTGAGAAACTGTCTAAAAGTGGGCCTATTAGTGGGCACGTGGTTGTGCATCTACCAATTACCCAAATGGGAAAAAGCGTGGCGCTATGTTTTGTCAAGTTAACTGGCTTTATACTGCTTTTCATATTTTTGTAGATCACTTTGTGAGGGAGTCATGTAAATGCGCTTTTTTACTCTTCCGTTACAAGCATAAACTAATGAATTGTATTTGATGTGTAAAATTAACATCGTTTTTTCAGAACATTATATCTGGTAGGCCGCTCCAGTGCTAATTGTTCTGAGCTGGAACACTACACAACACATACACTGGAAATCCTTCATTTCCGATACACTACGCGTTTCCTTTATTTATTATCCAAGTTTGGGAACCGCTGGTTTTGGAACCAGGATGTTCCTAATTTTTGTAACTTCTTTATTGTACTACATTAGAATGGCAAATACAGAAAACTTATATTATATAGATAATGTAGAAAGGTGGGTTATTTTCTGTAATTTATTAGGGTTCCGTACCCGAAGGGTGCCAAACGTCTGCCAAATAAAGTTGTTCTGATCAAATCGGTTTCATAGTGAAAGTTGCTCAGAGTGATTGTCACTAACAACCCCTTAAAATATAACTAGGGGTTTCACAGTCACCCTGTATGGTCAAAAGTGGCCCTAATATGTTTCCACCACCCCGTATTGAAAAATTGCATTGACACTTTTTTTTAATACATACAGGCACATACATTGCTTCTGGCCCAACACTAGGACACCCTGTGTCATGGGAACCAGAGACAGCGACATCCATCACATATGTAAGCATCCAAAACCTAGGGATATCATTTTGTTTTCTTTATCTCCAGCCGGAAATCGAACCCGGGACCTCTCGCATGGTAGGCCGTGCCATCCGCTGCGCCACAGAGGTCGTCACTTTGTTTATACAACACATACAAAGTTTATTAATACTTTGATTCTAGAAAATAGCACATCCTGTTCTAACCAGAGTTTTATTACCAAACCACAGATCTCTGGTAATTCCCCGGAAAGGACATGGGTTCCGCGGGCCTTTCGTGTGAGAGTGACATTAAGCCCTTTGTGTGCGGACCCCTGGGAAAGTTGGTTTATGACGATAGTAAATGGTGCTACTGTTTAAATTACCTAGGTTTTGATGTCAAAAAACTTTTAATAATTAGCCAGAACTAAACTAAACTATAAATGAGCTTTTAATAAAAGATAAAGATAAAGACTTTTATTTGCGATAGATATGGTTATACAAAGGTGGTATAATATAGTTTCTGTCAGATACACACATCCAGCTAATTAAATTATAGCATGCAAAAACAATTATGACATAGAGTCACTTAATTTTAAATAGAAGGTAACAAATTAGTCAAAATTTACAATTGACACAATTTTTAACATTATGTTCTAGGAATTCCTTAATCGAGTAGAAAATATGTTGCATTAACCAAAATCTTATAACTTTTTTAAATTTCTGTTTGTTACTTATAATTTGGAGGTGACTTGGTAATTTGTTCCAAATTGCTGTACACATAGCGTAGCAGTTTTTCTTAAATCTTGTACTTTTTGGGGAATAATATCTCGAAACCGGATATCCGTTACAGACGGTCCAGCAAGTACGTACACTTGAGTGCAATAAAACACAAAAGAGGACTGTTTCATTGTCGCCGCGTGCGTGCTTAGACGCTCCAGTCCAGAGCTTCACGTGTACACTGGCGGCCATGGAAAAGCTTCTTGAATTGTACGTGAATTTTGGACATCCGTAAAACTGAACTTTGTTACATAAACATTTATGTATTCAGGCAGATATACAGGGCAGGCAGATATATTACCAGGAGAATTATGATTCTCGCGCATTCGATATCGGATATCTACATCTACATATATATCAAGTGATTTTTTACGGGTACGATACGAGTATACCCCAGGATTGGCAGCTCCATCTTTATAAACAACTTTTTTTAGCTGGATTGTGGGGACTATTTGGGAGGTGTCCAAACCACTAAACTAGAGTAACTAAAGGCACTAAACTGACAACCGTCAAATCCGACAGCTCTTGCGCGGTGGCCACAGTTTCCATTTTCAAACACACCATTTTAATTAGTTTAGTTAGTATAGTTCGTGATCATCATTCAGCGCTGAATGTCATCGTTCAGCGCTGCCCTTTGACATCTTACAATGGACCCCCCGAGATCTGTTTGACCTTCCTCCTGACGCAGCCAACTGGCTTAGTTCATTAAATATTCCCCTGTACCCTGTTCATTCGAGCCATACGATAAAATAAATAATATAGTTTGTGTCGCCTCTCAAATCGCAGGCAAGTGTCTTACTGCTAGGCAAAGGCCTATGTCAGACCACTCCTTCCTGTGCTGTGCCACTTCTGCCCAGGACAACCTTTACTATGAAATTTTACTATTATACTTTAGCTTTATATACTAACCCGCATTCACCCAAAATGGACTAGGTATTGAATAACTGACCAAATGTGACTCCGTACAGCTGTGCCCCTGCCCCCCCCATGCGGTAAAATCTGACTAAGTACAGCTGTGCCCCTGCCCCCCCCCATGCGGTAAAATGCGTGGGGACTTGCCCATTGCCATAGTTAAAGAGGAATGACGATGAAATACGAGTAATAATATTTCCATGAAATTAGTTTATTGCTAACTATTACTTGTACTTTATATTAGCTCGAAAACTGTTATCGCAAATGATTTATAGCACTGAAAGATTTTCTGCTTGAGAGAGCAGAGAGAGTTATTATTTACTTGATAAATGACCAATCGTAAACTAAATGTCAACGTTATTATTCTAGATTGACTTATTTATGATCTCAGAAATATTTTGTTTTAGTCATAAATTATCATAGAAACTGAAAAATACAACAGCGCATATCCAAAAACCAAACGTTGCTTTAGCTTAATATGGGGGTTCATGTTAGTGAAACTATGAAATAATGTATAGGTACTTCTAATTCAGGAAGGAGAACAGGGGTATAGACGTCGGCGAGGCGAAGCTTACAAACCTTCGTTTCGCCGATGATATAAGTCCTGTTTTCTCATTCATCTTCTGAGCTACTGACTATGCTGCAACAACTCAGCCATGGAAGCCTCGAGGTTGGACTCTCAGGGTCGAATAGAGTGGAAGAGGGGGAGAGAGGCCTTTGCCCAGCAGTGGAACATTACAGGCTCGCGTCATGCTCATGAAGATTATACTGTTCGGATAACCTTGATGTGAAACAAGATCACAACGAGTCTAAAACTTCGGAAACTCTAGATTGCTGAGAAAATATCGGCTTAGCTTACTGAGCTGAAAATCTAAAACGAACTAACTTCAGCGATCAAACACAAATAAACTTCATATTTTACTTTCGAAATAACGACAAAACGCAAAGTTTTGATGACATTTATTGGAAACAGCTGAACGACATTGTATTTTTTTTGTTTAAAAGTAGAGTCAAAGTAACTTTTAATATCGTAAGCTATAAATAAGTCGACCACAAGAGATTTCTTCTGTTTTAGTACGGGATAGACTTACTGACACAATTTCCCCAGTTTCCCAAAGATTGATTAAATGCAAAAGGAGATAACATCGGTCTTCTAATCGATACATTCATGTATATGTAATTTGTGATATATTTTACTTGTAAATTGATGATTATGTTAATGTACCTACTGTTATTTATGGACCTAGAAGCATTGAACTACAATAGTAGCTCAATGCCTAGAAGTCTGAAATAAAGAAATTTAATTGAATTGATTAAAAAAAAACGGCAATTGGTTGGCTGAAATGAGTTTTACTAATTGTCACAGCTGATTTTCCTCTTGGAAACCGATCGATATTTTGTCTCTTGTACAGTCAGCTCCAGATATACATTAGGAGCACGCAGCTACTCAAATTGGTCTACACCACATTCTGAACAACTAGAATATCGACACCTCATAGCGAAAATGTCAGAATAATGTCAACTTCTTCCCTTACGAGACGCGGTTTCATACAGCTTTTATCCAAAGATTTTTCCCTTTCCTTGGTATTTTCCTTTATAATAAAGCTAATAAGCTACTAAAAATTTATTCGATGAAGTACTTGTCCTGCAAAATAACAATCTTCACGTGGCTAAAAAATATATCCTATGAGGGTACTGAAGCCCTTCTACATATAGTTTCATAAAACTTCCCAAATTTTTGACCGCCAATCCCTACATACTAAATTTTAATTCATTTTGTGTACCTTACTGAAAATGCATATAGTCTCATTCCCCTGGTAACTAAACTCAATGAAAAGTTCATACATTCTTACATAACCCACTTCCCTCATTCCTTCCTAATCCTCTTCCTCACACACCCACACTTACACTACACATATCTCATTACCAATTTCATAAACTACTTTTTGATGGTGTTTTATTAAACTTGTTACAAAATTCAATGACCAAACAATGGAAGAGCCCTGCCTCCTGAAATACAGGTGATTAACCTAGTTTAGGAGACTGGGATCCACACAACTATAAAAAAAAATAAAAATAAAAATAAAAAAATAAAAATAAAATAAAAAAAACTTCCATGACGACTTTGTGGCGCAGCAGATTTTTTTGCTTTTTTTATTTCTTTTTCATATTTTTTGAAGTAAAACTTCTTGGGGCACGGGGGTAAAATTTATTTAACCTCTCAACTGTGGGTTATTCATATATTTGCTTTTCAATTGCTACTAGCCGGGTGCTATCACGAGTGGCTAAGAAATGTAACGGAAATTGGAATCGGTGACGTCAGGGTCGGCTGAAGACTTTTAAAACCGCAACTATTTTCAATACGGTTTTTAACTAATCAGATAAGATAATAATACATTCGTACAATAAAGAATGTTAATTAGTGAGAGAAAAACCTGATGAAAAGTTAACAAATAAAAATTATTTTAAGCATTCTTCCACGAGTTCTTGATTTCCGGTATGGCCAAAACCAGTGACGTGACCAAAAACTACTTCGTTCAATCTCTTTGTTGGAACCGGAACTTATGTTTGACAGCTGTGCGATGCGATCCATACAGTTTGTAAGAAAAGAGTTTCATCAATGTCACACGGGTCGATATGGATTTCTAAAATGATGAACGAATCGTTTTTTGGCCGGTAACTATGGAATAGGTACCTAAAACGCGCTGCGTAGTCGCGCAACGGGCAGCTAGTAATCGCATAAAGTCACTTAGAATCATCCAAATGTGATATTTAGTTTTCAAGCAAATTCCGATGTGATGGATGGCTGCATTAAGACTTCTTGAAAACAATAAGTAGGTACCTAGAACTGTTCTAAAGCCACTTTTTATTATATAGTGCAGTTCAAGTCACAAATTAGCAGTTTAGCTACTAAGTACGTGTTATACCTACCTATTTAATGTTTATCTGTAGTAAACGGCCAAAGCGAGGTCTACAGCTTACAGAGCCATAAGTTTAATGGCTTATTGTTTCGCTTATTTGTTTGTATGTAATTTTTGTAATACATATTTTAAAGTTGAATTGTTGTTATAACTGTTGAAATTATACGATTTTGATTTTAATAAGCTTTTGTAATTTTAAAGTTAATGCTTCATGCCAGTCAATAATGTTGAAGTAAAATATCAAAATCGAGGTATGTCGTATGGCGGACTAAGGAAATGTCAAGAATAAAATTAAATAAGAGTTACGTCATCGCTTCGCGATGAAGTAACCCTAAAAAATCCTAGCAAAGTAGGTATGTATAGGTTAGCGGGGGTAGCATAAGGCACGCCAGTCACCCCAGCCACGCATTTTGTCACAATTTAATGTCATTCATAATGAATGCGCGCTATTTTATGGAGAAACATCATTGAGACGCGAAAGGAGTTGGCAATTTGGCAAAATGACTGCCCCAGACATGTACAAAGACTTCTCAACAGCCAATTAATAGCATTTAAATATTCTCTCATAAATTACTGCGTCTTTAGTTAGTTTGTAGAACTTGAAGGAAATGATTAAATAATTAAGAGTTGTCACTTCATACTCTATGATTCCGCCATTGATTAGTGACTTTTGCCATCGTTAAAAATAACATGCAACATAATTGCCAACTAGCAAAACTGTTGAAAACAGGAGGTTTCCAGAGGAGTGGCTAGATGGCGTTATGTTGCATGTTATTGCAAAATGGTGCTTATTTCTAGCGACGGCAAAGGTCACGGAATCATATTGGAATCACGGAGTATTGAGTAACAACTCTTATTTACCTATATTTATTTATTTTTTTCTTCAAGTTCTACAAACTAAATACAGACGCAGTAAATTAATTTTATGAATGAATATTTAAATGCTATTGGCTGTTGAGAAGTCTTTGTACATGTCTGGGGCAGTCGTCCATATATTGATTTAGCCATCTTCTTTGTCATTTATCTGCGCGACTGAGGTGAGTGGCAAGCCTTATGGTAGCCCCGCAGGTACACATAAACTTGGAATAGTTGAAAATACGTACTCGATCAATTAAATAAAGGGACTGGGCACAGAGACAAGCAAAGCAATGCATACATTTGAGCGAGACGGCTTAAAGACGTGACGTCAGATGGTATATAATCTGAGCGAGATGCAAATAGTAGTGACACTATTGAATGAGTTAAGTATATCACCACGAGCGCGACAAATTGTAGATAAGGAATGGTGGGAAATAAATGACATGACGTATTAAAAGTAAGTACAAGTATAAAATAATTTCAAATAATCGGACGTCTGAAACATAAAAGTAACTTGAAGCAGAGATTGGATCTCAAAATTGGAAATTTTAATCTCTTTTAGTATAGGTAGGTATAGGTGTATAGTATAGGTACCACTTAATGATCTAGCTACAGAAGTTTTACTTCTAACACGTGTGCGGTGCTACACGCGTTTTTTTTTTGTTTTCAAATAATTTCTTTTATTATTTGCGCTTGTCAATACCTACCGTGCGAGTTCGATTCCAAGTTGGGTACAAAGAAAACGAAAACGCTGTTCTTGGATGTTTACATGTTTTTGATGACGCTGTTTCTGGTACCCACATGGTATCCTGGTGTGGGGCCAGAAGTAATGTATGTGCGTATTTATGTGTTTATGTTTCATGTTGATGCAGACTATAATATCAATATTAAGGGGTGTTAAGATTTGTATGCACTTAGAGCGAGCGAAGCGGGGCCGCACAACTGCTAGTCCTTTTATAAAATTGACTGGAGTACTTGACCCGATGTCCCGGTAACTGTGTCACAGACCTCTTATGGGCCGGCCGAGCTGCCAAGCGCGGATCTTGACACACTCGCATTGAGTCTTAACAGAAATTGGTCAAGTGAGACTAGTCGGCAGATAGGCTCTTGCTACCCGACCACCCGAATGACAACCGGGTAAAACCCGACTTTCGGTTTTGTGGCTCTATTAGATAGATAGATAGATGGATAGATAGATAACTCATTTATTCATTGGACATGGTACACACACATAATTAATAACAACAAAAAACAGTAGGTACCTACAGCTGTGTGGTTATGTATGTGACTGTACCACGGCCCTGACTCAGCAATGTCACAGACGAATCTGTGACGCTGGTATTCTGCCAGGGCCAAAACGGACGCACAACAGTGGCTCTAGTACATACACAATTTAATTTATATAAGTAATTACATAAGAAAAACAAAATTAAATAATGAAACTATTCTGTATGTTTTACATTCCGTTCTAGTGCAGGTTATTGTGGCTAAGTTTCAATTGGGTTAAGTTAGGTTGAAACTTAGAAGAAGCAAAACCGGAGCTAGCGGAGCGATGCGTTTTCAAGTAAAACGGGACGAAAGTGTTTTACTCACTGTCTTTCGCACTTTAACGGTGTACCATCCGTTAATGTGCACATTAACTAGGTAAAGTGCAAATATTAGCAATTATAAGAAGAATTGTTCACTTTAACGGGTCGTACCCGTTAATGTGCACAGACTGGTTAATGTCCACATTAACGGGTTTCGCAATCTAACGGTAACATATAGATGTCAGAGAAGAGAATATTGCATGAATAGTCTTGAAATTGCCGTCATATTCAAGAAGTAAACCGGTCAAAGTGTTTGGTGCAGATAAATTTAAACTGCGTCAGATTTTTATTCTATTCTCGGCCATACAGTCCATTCTTAGGGTTTCGTACACGAAGGGTGCCAAACGGGACCCTATTACTGAGACTTCGCTGTCCGTCCGTCCGTCTGTCTGTCTGTCTGTCTGTCTGTCTGTCACCAGGCTGTATCTCATGAACCGTGGTAGCTAGACAGTTGAAATTTTCACAGATGATGTATTTCTGTGTCCGCTATAACAACAAATACTAAAAACATAAAATATATATTAAGGGGGGCTCCCATACGACTAACGTGTTTTTTTTGCGTTTTTTTATAGATAACACAAGGTAAGGAACCCTTCGTGCGCGAGTCCGACTCGCACTTGGCCGGTTATTTCAATAGCTGACCTGGCTAAATTATAGTTCAAGTGAACTATTTATGTTTTTGTCACTTGCTATTCACTTTTTGATCTTGTTGTGAATGCCTACTCTCCCAATCAGCTGATGAGTATAATAGAATTAGTGTAAATCTTTGATTAATGACCCATAAACAATTAATTGAGTTAATCTGTTTTCTTAATGGGATAGCTGAAAATCGTCGCCCTATCTACGTCAGAGCAAGTTTACGAACATAATATGGGACAAAGTCATTCCCCTAGTTAATGTTAATAGACCTAGGCTAGGCGCACCCTTTTATAGTAAGTACTTGATATTATACGGGACTGGGCTATTTACAGACGAACCTTAACCATTAAGAATTACTGAAGTCAATTTTAAGTGTCTTTGGAGTAAGGACACACTTAGAATAAGCTCTTTGTAATTTTGTTCGTAACCCATCTTGAGAGAGTGAGAGATGAGTTAAGTAATAATCAAGATTAGTTTTATTTATTACCTATCATGAATGGAAACATTACATGGAAAGTTTTTTTTCAAAACACCTGCTCATAAAGTGACCCTTATGACGTTGGGTTTAGAATCATAATTGACTGCCTGCCTATTTTACACGCGTGTGGCAATTTAATGCTTTTAGAAACAAAAAAAAGTGCGCGCCATTTTCAGTTTTCAACAAATAAAACTTTTCTTTCATTGTTTCTATTGTGAAAATGTCCAGTACCGATAAAGATAATGATAGATTTTTCCTCACAAGTGTGTTGAAAAACGTCGTATGAAACTCGTGAGCAATTGGTAATACCCGGCGTAATGCGCTGCGGCTCGAGCTGGTAAACCAACCTCGTATGGTATGTTATGACCAACTTTGGTCACTTGTTTCATAATGTACGGTCGCCTGCGCCTAAAAGTATACAAGCAGTATAAGCTGGATTCACTCGTTAATATGAGCTGCCCGTATACTTTTAGACGCAGGCGCCCGTACATTACACAAAGAAGATGAAATAGTTTATTTTACAAAATGACATTTCTTTCTAGGCTAAACGAAAGCACAGCCTGAGCATCTGCCACCCAATATGGGACAGGCATGAGGAAATTTCTTACTCATACTCCTTCGTTATGTGATCCTAAGATTGCATTGCATTAATAGTACCAATATTTACTAAAGCTTGTCTATCTGTCTAGGCGTTCTGCACTGTACAAAAGCACAAATAAGATTTCTTAACAGTGCTACTTTATAAATCAGTCTGAATGAAATCGATGAAATCGATTGTACTAAAATACTTGCAGGTTAAAATTGATCCAACGTGAAATCAGGTCAACCAGTGACCTCGGATATACCTTTGTGAAATTGTAAATACATAATTTTCTCCATTCGTACTGAACTTCTTAATCGACTTGGTCGTCGACTCTATTATTCATTTGAATCACAGCCCTGCCACTTTACCAAAGGCACCAAAAACATAAACACGTCTTATTAATAAACACAGATTAAAACAGTAGTAACTTTACTCCAAGCATTAAGCCAGTATTAAGGAATATCAATAAAAACGTGGTGTTAGGCACGAGTAGCACTTATCTGACACTATTCTGGGAGTAAAAGTATCTTACTCTGATTTCAACCTGAGAGTAACTAGTCTCAGACTAAACAACAGAGTAGAGTGATTATATTAGTAAGAGACGGTACGGAACCAGCACATCTAGCAGTGCTGCCGTAGTACTTGTACCTATCAGCGTCATGCCTTTTACCATACGGGGTGGCAGAGGCATAATTTTGAGTAACAGGAGATGCCCCCCCCCCCTCCCCCCATCGTCGTAGTCTTTACTCAAAATGCCGTAGTCTTTACATAAAATTCAATAGAGAAGAAAATTCAATATACTTTACTTTAGCTACTTAGATGAATAGATAAAATGACTCTTTGAGTTGTATCTTCATTCAGCTAGTAACAATTTGTAGGTGCAGGAAGATTAAGATCAATTCCATTAAAATTAATTAATTCTAATATACTGAACGTATTCAATACGGGCAATATCCATTACTCTACATGTCTGGCCATACCCAATCTAATTTTGGAATTAGAGATTTGAAACTTGATAAGAACTTCACAAGGTTTGTACAGTTATAAACATTTAGCTGAGCCTGGCTCCATACTAATTTTGTATACAGGTTAAAATAATATCAAAGGATCTGTGGACAGTTAACGTAGAAAGTGGTTATCAGGCGTCAGTCACTGACAAACAAAGTATCGCGATACGGATCTACTTAAAAGTTAGGTTATAAACTGTTACCTTACCTTATAAACTGAAGTACAGGTAACTTCTGATAGAAAAAAACAGGTATGGGAAAAAGGGTGTCGCTATCATGTGTAAAAAAACAAGTATAAAGAGAAGTGTCTAACGAAAATTTCCAACTATTAACTGTAAAGATTGACCTCTTGTCGACTGTACATAGTCTTCAATGTGATTAGCTTGATTATCTTCGATTATATCGGCCTAACGGCTCGTCATAAATTGAGAGCTCTCCAAAAATATTCAGGTAACTTCAGTAAAAGAGTAATTACATTAATTTTCGCATGAAATCTCAGCAAAACGTGTTTTTAGTTTACCTAGTAATTTTGGTAGGTACCTAATAATTTTTCTAAAGCCTGTCTTAGGTAAACAGTTTTCTTTCTTTTGATCTTGTTTTACGAAAAGTCTTAGCAATAGTACCTACCATTTTCAATACCTGTGAAGTGTTATTACAGGATTTTAGCCATCCTACGTAATAGGCTTTCAGGTGAAAATGAACTCATTCCATCGAGCGTGCTAAAGTACGGCTCAATCTAACTCGTATTGGGAGAAGGCCTGTACCGTACCTGTACCGTTCCACTCAACAGGGACTTAAAATAAGCTTACTACAAAAATATACTTTTATTAAGATACTTACACGTTAACAAATTTTCGGGCACATAGGATGGTAGCAAAACATGGTGTTGAAGTAGTTTGTTAAAATAAAAAGCGAAAGAAAGTCAAAGACTCAACACTGGCCATCAGGCCAACCACAGAGGTCGCATAGGACCGCAACGACCTACTTTCGTGACCCCGCGCAGAATGAAAAACCCAAGAAGTTAATATCTGCAATGCTCGCTATAATCAGGCCAGCAATCACTTGGATATTCAATCTTCAAGGGACTGAACAACTGATGGGTAAGTACAAAGAACAAAAAGACTCTCAAGTCTGTAACCAAAGGAAAGGCAAAGGACGTTGATATTGCAATAATATTATGTCTAGATAGATAAATTTATCTTGTCTAGGGATTCACCTTCCTTACTTTGTCAAGTCAAACCGTTCGAAAAACTCAATTAAAAACAAAACAATTAACAAAATTTCGACTGAATCGCAAGGAAATAGGGGGATGATAAGTAGCAAGTCCTATAGAATTTAGTTGATAGAATAAACGGTTCGCTACGAAATAAATAGGAATGCCTAATGCCAGTTAAGGACTTCGCAATTAAATCTATTTTTGGATTCATTGAACCCTACAAAACTGTGCAGAAACAATGAAACAAAGAATCTCTACTGTTTGCGCTAATAATTCACGGACGCTCCAGCAGGATAAAGTTGGTACTTGAAAGTTACTTTATAGAAACAATAACGTAGCGTCACGCCTTTTCCATACGCGATGGCGGAGGGTCAGTAGTGTCCATGTTTAACCATACTCAATTTATATGTGACGGAGGCAAGCCCATTCATTGCCCATCGTCTAAAGAAACCAATATTGGTTCTGCAATTACGTCATTTCTATTTGCTCCTTTCGTCAAATGTTTCAAGAAAATTTTAATCCCCTAATAATTTATCGTTCTTCCAATAAATATTCCTAACTTAGGTTATTATAAAGAGTTCCAAAACCGTAGTTTGTAGAAGTTTTTATCCATGCTTCTTTAACGTTACCCACTTTGATACACAATCAACTGATATTACAAAATGAATAGCGGATCAAACTTTATTAGTGGGGAGCTGGGGAGGCAGTTGCATGTCCGAAGCAGGGAGCACTTATCCAGTGGAGAGCGCATAGATACATTTTCCTTTGAAACACAACTCACCAATTTACGGGTGGCGGGGGACGAGGTAAGAGAGCTGTGATTGGTCAGCCGCTGCGAAACTGTCTGGCGGCGGCCCGTCATCATACATGGGTTGCGTATGCGAACGTTTCTTGAATGCAACAAATGTTGACTAAGTAATATGTATGATTTTATGGTCAATAAAAATTTTGAACTGAACTGTTTGGCGAGCAGCATTCCCCCGCAGGCGCAGTCAATTGGATGTCTCTGGCTCTGGTCCGAAGGAACAACTTGGAACCTACAGCCCTTCACACCCGGGTAGTGCTAACGAGCGACACAACATTCTCAAGACATTAATTTCCAGGTCCTTAAAAGAGAACCTGACCAAATGTCATCTTTCAATTATACTTGACAAACTCAAAAGAGCTTAGTTAGTATGCCATTATTAAAAAGAAGAAGAACACTAACCGCCGGCCGTTTTCAATAACGTATCTATCCTCAATCGGCCGATAAATATAGGGTCAAATTTGACATAATTTCCAGCAAAACTGTCAATTCTATATCTGGTAATGTGAAAATCATGGATAGATAGGATATTGCAAATGGACGTTAAAAAGAACTATATTACTCAGTCTATCTTCCATTTAAACAATACAACTTCTTCTCGAAATAGACAGTGAACTAACTTTGAAGATGTATTTACCGCGTTAACAGTTAATGAAATAGCTCGTTTGGCAACAAGATGCCTTGTGCATTCCCGTCTACCGCCAGAAGGGTGCTCTACGTGACTAGTTTCAACGGTCATGCACGAACCGTTTTGGTAAATAGTTTCAGATCCACCAACTTAAATGTAAACTGACGGGTGTCGCTAGTGGCTTTCTATTTATTGCTATATTTGGGAATTTCGTCCGTGCATAGAATGGCGTTTCAAAGATGGTGGTCGTAGTTCTGAATTATGACATTTCACAGATAACTTGGTATGTCTGTCGGTACATGGAGGCGGGTTCTGTTTGTTACACTTTAATAATGCTCATAGATGGATGGATATGTGAATTCTATACGAATGTTAAGATTCCGAATGGTTTGGATCGTTAAGAAAATCGTAGAAACGCAAACTTAATTCTTGACTATTTAATACTATTATTTTGTATCACGAGTTCATCATGGAAAAACAATTGCGGCCAGGTTTTCACAGAGCTAGCCTGTCGCCGCAAATACGGAGTTTTAAAGGTCAAATAAATCCTCTCAAAACTTCTCCAGACATCACAACACCCAGCCTTGACCCTGATATACAGACATCCGGGCACGAGACGGATGAAAAGAGGTAGCAGCTTCAAAAGTAAGGATTTGTAAAGGTGGGAAGTAGGCTGTCTGTCGGCGTCTGTGCGTTGAAAAATGAAATGCGGTTGGAGTCCGCTCAGAGTATGGAAGTGATAGAGACAATTCCAAAAAAAACCGACCCATTAAAGGAATCCTTATGTCAAAAGACTCAAAGGAAAATGCCATTTTTTATATGGAGAGTGTTACCTTTTTTTCTGTCATCCCTTTTAAACATTGGCTTTTGAATCCTGTGCTGGCTGAGTTGTTATGGTTTTTAAGCTGTTTACTTTGGAATTAATAAATGGAATTTATTTATAGAGACATGATTTAAAACCATCGTGATTATTTTTGAATTTGTCACGTGGATGTAATGCTGTCACACCTAATTGTAAATAGGAATGGCAGGAGGAATTTCATGTGTTTTACCAGGGTGGCTGGATTTGAAACTTTCTGGATAGTGGACTGACTACTGTAATGGGCCCTGGGATCAATTTGGTACATTGGTTTGATTGTCGAGCTACCAGGAGCATGATTCTCGCGCATTCGATATACGATATCTACACCTATATCGAGTGATTTTGTATCCAATGGGAATCTGTCAATATTGGTCTCGATATCCATATATCAAAGGCGCGAGAATCGGCGCGAAGGCTTTTTTCCCGGATGGTTCGACTCTAGAGCCAAAGAGCTAAAATACAACCACATGATTCGAATCTTAGAAGGCATGGCAACATTTACATTCTAAAGCCGTGTCTCTCCCCCGCTGAATGGAGAAGCCCAGCATATCCATTGTGAGGTTACAGGCACAAGTCAATGCCATTTACATTCTGTCGCTGTTACTGATTCACACGACACAGTATCCTAGTGTGGGGCCAGAAGCAATGTATGTGCCTGTATGTTAATGTTATAATTCATAATTTCATAATTTCTTCATTTTACACAATTAGTTGAAATAAAACAAAAGTAAATAAAAATTGTGTACAAAGGCGAGCTAACCTCTAAAAAGAGATCTCTTCCAGCAAACCAAGTTCTGATGAGAGAGGTTAATAATCAAACAGGGGTTACACCAGACCTATGTGTGCAACAATAAACATAGATACTATTACATCGCATGAATGCCAGCATCACGCACAAACCTCCGTGGTTTATGTGATGTAAATGTAATTCATCATTTGTTAAATAAATAAATAAATAATAAAAATAAACATGATACCTATGCATTCTAATATTGTAATGTTATGATTCTTCTAAATGTTCAGCATAGCCGCACAATAGCAATTGCTAATAGCATCATGAGAATCGTATCTTTCTCTACTCTGTACCGGGGTTTTCAGCAAGTTTCACGCTGCGTCAGCTTCGTCACTCAGATCCGCTTTGAAGTTTACTTCCTTTGAGAAATGTGTTTGACACGCTCATAGACCTGAATGTGTAAAAAATACTTGCAAGCGTCGTGATTTTTTTCCGTATGGGGTAGTAGACGCACAGTTGAGTAAAACTTTATAAAACAGTTGTGCCCTGCCCTGCGATATGGAGTATGGAATAACGGACTGAACATGGAGGACCTCCGCTGACCCGTATGGAAAAAGGCATGACGTTATGATATTTATAAGATATCCTGCATATCCCTTGTGAAGCCATAAGGCACTCAGTAGGTACCCGTAAGATACCTACCTAAAGGTACTTACACTCATTCATTTGAATAGGTCCCTTAAACCCTGAGACGAAGCTAAATTTAACAGTCAACAAGATTTATGCATTTCACAGAAAGAGATAATAAACCGCTTTCGATGACTATAAACATTTAATTGCATTCACGCATGCAATTCTGAATACACTGTATTATTCGACAAACTGTTTTATACGATCGCAGTTTTCGCAACCCTCACAAGCAGTTAATTATCTTGTTACAAACAAACTATTCAGGAACTTTGTAAATTAAATCATGGCGTCACTTTCTTATAAAAGGTGGCAGAAGAGGGATAATTGAGCGCACGAAGAGATCTTTTATATTTACGAAAGCTTTTATCTTGTTTCATTGTTTTTTTTGGAAGGTTGAATTTGATGGAAAATCTGTCACTTTTCCACAGCGATTCGACACTTTTTAAAGCTGTTGGCTGACTCGCATGATGACCTCTAGAAATATTATTAAGCTAAAGGGCTGCACAGATAACAGTTAAAATTTGGTCTCCATGCAGACTAATTTAATACTACACAGCAAGCAAAATTTCTCGGAAAATAAAAAGCATTGCTTTTAGGTTGATCGATCTAGTTAAGAGCTCTATAAAGGCATTACTGGAGCTCAGAGATTTCGTTGAAAGTCCATTCACACACCCCATATATCAATTGTTAGTACTCGAGTAATTGAATGCTTAAGTGAAATACATATCTACCTAGGTACAACAAAAACGCCTTTTATTTTCAATACAGTAGAAACTTTAAGCCAGGATTCTTTTAATTTATTTGAAACTTTTACTTTAAAATTGCCGGATGATTTTTTAACAAGGACCTATTTAAAACAGGATTTCAGTAGGATTTCACTTGTTTTAGATTACAGCTTTGTGTTATTACTCTGATGCTGCCTAGTCTAGTCCCAAATATAATGAATAACTTTAAGTTTAACGGCCTTTTAAAGCCAGGCTGACAATGACAATGCATTTGGCTCGGGATCTGTGGTAGATCATTTGAAAATCGAAAAGTACTTCTGTAATACTACTCACCAATTGAAGACACATTTGACGAAGCTATGACTGGATTCCTGATATTGAATTTAATTATATTTTAATTATTGCTCTTTATGTAATTAGTACACCAAGACAACTAGATGCTATCCGGACGTATTTTAGTTTGGTCGAGTATTACCTTCCGTCGCCTTTTTATCACACAATCACACTTGCATTTAAAAGACCAGGGGCGTATCATTCAAAATAAACCAGCATAACTTTTATAAATAGTTGTTTATTCTCCAAAATTCGTACAAGGACTGACCCGAGACTAAGCCAGTCTCTTTTATACTTTTTAAAAACAAGATGGCAGCACCTGTTTACCGCTAACAGTTGCCGCCTTTAAGCAACTGATGTTTATATTACTGTTTAGCTTGGTATATCTTATTCCAAATACATTTTTTATTTATGCTACAATTCTGTAAGTATATTAAACACAAACTCTAACACATTGAAGCATGTTATGTTTCAGACGCACATTTCGTTAAATGCTGTTCCTAAAGCACATGGCAGAGAGGTTTAACTTTAACTAGTGATTTAATTCTATACAAACACAATACATAATGTATTTTGTGGGTTTTTTTTTGTAATTTATAGTTCAAGCATAGGTAGTTCCAGGGTTGGATAGCTAGAAAACAGTAATGAAATGCATTCTCATAAATTACGTGTCTAGTACTAACTTAGGCATGCAAGACTGTACGTGAGCACAGAGTTCTAAGGAGGTGAAAGGTGCTTACAGATTTCCAGACTTCATAATTAAATATCTGCTAATGATTAACGGAGCGTTTAGTGAAGAACTTTTTTAAACCAATTATTCTTACAGAAGTTAGTTTGTACGTGCCTATTTCTAAATGTGACGATGACTCAACTACGATGATCTTTATTTGCAATAACTCAAAACTTGCCTTCTTAATTTTGATAGGGAATGTAAATTGATTAATATTTAATCGTGTGTAGCAAATGTATTACTGGGTATTACGTGTATACAAAGATTGCTTTCAAACTGATTTGTATGCAAATATTTTTTCCTATCATAGCGATACGCATTTTTGGGGTAAAGGTATGAAATATATAACAGAAATAATATTGAAAAATATGCCTGTAGTTTGTGTGACCAAATTAGAGTTTAATAAACATACCTACCATTGTATGCAGGAGTATATACATCTGAATTACACCTTTATAGGATACATTTGTATGAATTACACATTTCCCAAGCCCTATCTTGAGAGGTTTTCGTGACCATCATGTTACGGTTGAACGCTCACGAAACACGATAGGCTCGTATTCCGAACCACTGGCTCGATATACGATAAGTCGTCTTACCTCCAAATAATATATCGGTGATGCCCACCAATCAAAACAGGCTGGGTGCACCTTAGAGCAATTATTATTTAAGTTATTGTTATTAGTTGAATTAGTGGGGTGTAATATGTTTTTATGATTTTTCTTTTAGCCGCTTTATGGTCGGGTGGTCCAATCTTTAAGCGGAGCATCTTGTGAAAAAAATATTCATTTAAAAATAATAGTTACAGAAAAGTAGCAGAAAAGTAGTAGATTACACGAAGTAGTAAAAATCCTTGCACAAACAAGAAGCATGCCGTGTTATCCTGAAAGGCGCAGTTTTATGTCCCCCTTCTTTCATTAGTGTCGGAGATGAATGCTTATCGGTCATTGACCCATGTTGTGACGGCTAGAATAAATTAGTCATTAAATATTTGATGGATTTTTGAGCAATTCTGTTCTTATTGTTGACGAATGTATTTTTGGTTGAGCCAAATATTTGAAACGCGCAAGTCAGACAAATGTTGTTTACTCTCGACTTACTACTGCTCGACCTCCCTCGTATGTACATATAAATAAGCACATAAGATTCCCTTGAATGAAGGAAAATCAACACATTACATAGCGTCACGCCTTTCACGATACGGAGTGGAAGAGTAGAGACACAATCAGATGAATAAATGATTCGGCGATGAACTCACTTTGCAAGTGAACCCACTGGGTCTGCAGTTATTCAGCTTCTTACAAAAACAATTCTATGTTTTTCTATGATATTATAGTATCTGTGGTTCTACCAACAGTCATAGGAAAAAATCGTGAGTAAACCTTCACGCCACCATAGGCTAAGAGGTGTCATGCGAAATAGTGTAATTATATATAATCATTATGGGGCTCTCCCATCGCCGCAGCTATGGACTTTTCCTCATGATTTGCATCACGACTAGATCGTAAGAAAGTAATCAATATGATCTCTGAAACTAACGTCCCTTATTAGTCAAAGCATGCACTATGACCCTGTGGGTGTGGACCTTCTCGATATAAATTCGACTTTAGAGCGTTACCTTTTGGCCCATTTTGAGACGGAGTGCAATGAGGTCACTGCCCGACGGTCGCTCGATACAGAAAGCGCTATAGAAGCAGCTAGAGTGATAACTATAAGGACATGTCTGTCTTGCTTCTAGAGGCTGTATATGTACATAAGTAGAATGTCTGCGCTAATCAGCTTTCTTTGAGGTATCGAATCTGATCGAAAGGAATGACAAGATGCCTCTGGAGTTTTCAATTTCCATTTGAACAAATGAAATAGGTATTCAAAATGTCACCATTTTTGCCCAGACAGTCTTTGTCAATCGACAAAATAATTTGCCAATGAGTGTATCCGTCCAGTATTTTTTGGCGCAATTCATTACTTTTTTGCACAATTCACGTAATTTGTCGCTCTTTTCAGTTAGTTCCGTTGTTTTTGGTATTTTGCTCAATGAGCATTTGGCTGAATTTGTTTTTTTATTAGCTTGTTTTATTTTTCTCTAACCTCATCAAATTATATACTACTATACTAGATGTACCTAGAACGTAACTTAACCTACTCGAAGTTAATAAAGACATAACGCATTTGACAACTGACTAGGGGCAAACATCTTTAATCATTATTTATTTGAATCACACCTCAGAAACCTCCACCTACACATCGTCTAAAACATAAATCTTCAACTTAATAAAGTGGCTATTTGCAATCTTAACATAATGTACACTTGCAATTACTTTTGCATTGAGTAACTGGCTAAAAGTGGACCTACCTCTGCCACCCCGTACGGGAAAAGGCATGATGTATGTGTGTGTTGTAATTACAACCACTTGGTTGATGCGTACCTACATTTAGCTTTGCAACATTGATTGGCGTTACGTCGCGACATGCGCATGCGCGGTACTCCTCAAAATATAGCGTCTTTTGGTATCCAAAATAGTGCCATCAAGAAAATTTAAATTACTTATCCGTTTTCCTAAGCTTATTGTAAACAGCAGCATGCAGTGCCTGGCAACCTTTTCTCTCAACGCTAGAGAATCAGTAATAGTACTTATACCTTTTGTTGATACAACAGATTTGGTACAACTTACAAACAAGTGTTTGCTCGTAAGTTTACCTCCAAATTGTACAGTACACGTACCTCCTAAACACTTTGCTAAATGCAGCCTGTCTGATTCGGTTACGGAGCAATAGCCAGAGGAGGCTTTTAGCATAATCTCATCTTCAGTATACAGCTACACGATGCATATTCATCGTTGAAAGTAAAAGGCTGTGGTTTTACGACGTCAAGGTACTAAGTTTCATATACGACTGATGTAATGTGTAAAGAAATGTCCTTGAATTCTGAGATACTTTGATTAATGTAGGTAATTGTTTTGTTGTATGTGTTTTATATTAACGACATTATATATAACGACAGAGGTGAATCTTTCTTTTTTCTTTCTTTCTTCATTATTTCTGTTCTTTAAACCTATTCGGTGTTTAAAATCTGTCAAGTCAAGACGTTTTGACCGCAGCGGTTGATAAAGTATTAGACAAAAACTAAGATTATGTATGCATTTTCGCAGTCGAATTATCGGGTACCAAGGATGGTGGCAGAGGCAGAATACGCCCACGTTTCGACAGTTTTTCAATATTTCTTTTCCATCGGGAACCACCCACCCAGAATTCTGAAGATAAGAAAGAGCCCATCAAAAATTATGATGATTACTAACATACAAAATTTCACAACTAGCAAGTCTTTTCACCTCTTCTCTTTACCTATACACGAGTATAGGAAGGTATAGGGGCACATACAGCTACCTATCTTTGTTCCTGTCTCCGGTTTCATCCGAGACGTGTCGAATACCTTCAATGTTTTCTTTTCGTTGCAATCTGTACACCATCAGTCTTACTCGAACATAAAGGACAGCTCAGGCGACTAATATCTTTCACGAACGAGGATATAATGGAAAGAGGAGACCGAGCTCGGTGAATATACTAGATTTTATACATAAATATTATACATACATAAGCTTACGCCTTTTTTCCCGGAAAGTCCTCCAAATTACTATGATCCTGGCATACATCTCGCTTCCTCAACATTCAAACGCATCAACTTTCAGTTGCTTTTCTAAGATCTTTACAGGGTGTAAGAATGCATTAAAATAACGAGGCAGTCAGGGACATCATATTGAATTGAACCACTTTGCCAAAGAACCCGATTCGATCAAACAACTTATTTGAATAGTCAATGTTGTTGCGACGGCTATTAGTATGGAGGAGTGAATTAAAGTAGCTATAGTAAGTTACTCTTATGGAATTATTTTCATAGCAAAAGTTGTTCAAAGTGATGTCTCTATATTAGAATACAGTAAAATATGAAAAAAAAACTTTTTGCTGCACCATGCACCGGTAGCTACTTCAAGAATTAATAGAGACACCTCGAAAAGCTTATTTGAATATTTTTTCAGACCTTTATTTTGGTGATCGTTTGCTCAGAAATTCATTTTGGTTGGAGATATTAATGGCAAATCAAGAAGCAAGATATCTTTTGCGGAGCTGTGGCTTCCGCTCTTTATGTAGATTAAATACACATTTTTATTAAATTCACTCTATTGTGATGACAGAAAATATGCAAAAATTACTACAACCCAATTTGGATGTTACGTCTCTTCGTTGAAAACCCAAGGGCAGAATGCAAGGAGAAAATATACACATACCTAATTAAAAGTTTTGTATCGTGAAAGACTAACTGCAAGTTTTAATGAAATGTTAGCCAATTACTGAGTTTGCGAAACTATATAGCTTTAGCCAGCTATTGAATACCCCTCTATACATGATTAAAACTTATTACCAGAAGTTATCTAACACTTAGCGTAAATTCTATTTTCTACGATCTAAAATTAATCCATCTACACTCTGCGATCTATTCGGATGCCCAAAAGCGTTTAAAACAAAAGCCTAGTTGGGAAACAAACGGCATGTTCTGTATTTACATACTCTGCATTATTCAATGGAAGCCGCGCGCGACCAACTGGATAACGAAACTCGTCGATAAGATGCTGTATTGAACAGGATGTAACAGAAGAGGTTTTAGAAAACATTATTTCTGAACAAGTTTTACTATGATACTGATTTGATCAACATTCTTTTTCAATCGTTTATACAGCTTGGGCTGTGCGATCAGCAGAATTGTATTGAGAGTGAAAATCAAAGTGTGCTCAAATCGGTTGCTAGTGACAGACCAATTGGAATTACTTAAAAATTACTCTACAACTTTTTGAAGTAAAACTTCTTGGGGCACGGGGGTAAAATTTATTTAACCTCTCAACTGTGGGTTATTCATATATTTGCTTTTCAATTACTACTAGCCGGGTGCTATCACGAGTGGCTAAGAAATGTAACGGAAATTGGAATCGGTGACGTCAGGGTCGGCTGAAGACTTTTAAAACCGCAACTATTTTCAATACGGTTTTTAACTAATCAGATAAGATAATAATACATTCGTACAATAAAGAATGTTAATTAGTGAGAGAAAAACCTGATGAAACGTTAACAAATAAAAATTATTTTAAGCATTCTTCCACGAGTTCTTGATTTCCGGTAAAGGCCAAAACCAGTGACGTGACCAAAAACTACTTCGTTCAACCTCTTTGTTGGAACCGGAACTTATGTTTGACAGTTGTGCGATGCGATCCATACAGTTTGTAAGAAAAGAGTTTCATCAATGTCACACGGGTCGATATGGATTTCTAAAATGATGAACGAATCGTTTTGTGGCCGGTAACTATGGAATAGGTACCTAAAACGCGCTGCGTAGTCGCGCAACAGGCAGCTAGTAATCGCATAAAGTCACTTAGAATCATCCAAATGTGATATTTAGTTTTCAAGCAAATTCCGATGTGATGGATGGCTGCATTAAGACTTCTTGAAAACAATAAGTAGGTACCTAGAACTGTTCTAAAGCCACTTTTTATTATATAGTGCAGTTCAAGTCACAAATTAGCAGTTTAGCTACTAAGTACGTGTTATACCTACCTATTTAATGTTTATCTGTAGTAAACGGCCAAAGCGAGGTCTACAGCTTACAGAGCCATAAGTTTAATGGCTTATTGTTTCGCTTATTTGTTTGTATGTAATTTTTGTAATACATATTTTAAAGTTGAATTGTTGTTATAACTGTTGAAATTATACGATTTTGATTTTAATAAGCTTTTGTAATTTTAAAGTTAATGCTTCATGCCAGTCAATAATGTTGAAGTAATATATCAAAATCGAGGTATGTCGTATGGCGGACTAAGGAAATGTCAAGAATAAAATTAAATAAGAGTTACGTCATCGCTTCGCGATGAAGTAACCCTAAAAAATCCTAGCAAAGTAGGTATGTATAGGTTAGCGGGGGGGGTAGCATAAGGCACGCCAGTCACCCCAGCCACGCATTTTGTCATATCATAATGAATGCGCGCTATTTTAAAATAATTAAGAGTTGTCACTTCATACTCTATGATTCCGCCATTGATTAGTGACTTTTGCCATCGTTAAAAATAACATGCAACATAATTGCCAACTAGCAAAACTGTTGAAAACAGGAGGTTTCCAGAGGAGTGGCTAGATGGCGTTATGTTGCATGTTATTGCAAAATGGTGCTTATTTCTAGCGACGGCAAAGGTCACGGAATCATATTTGAATCACGGAGTATTGAGTAACAACTCTTATTTACCTATATTTAATTTTTTTTTCTTCAAGTTCTACAAACTAAATACAGACGCAGTAAATTAAATTTATGAATGAATATTTAAATGCTATTGGCTGTTGAGAAGTCTTTGTACATGTCTGGGGCAGTCGTCCATATATTGATTTAGCCATCTTCTTTGTCATTTATCTGCGCGACTGAGGTGAGTGGCAAGCCTTATGGTAGCCCCGCAGGTACACATTAACTTGGAATAGTTGAAAATACGTACTCGATCAATTAAATAAAGGGACTGGGCACAGAGACAAGCAAAGCAATGCATACATTTGAGCGAGACGGTTTTAAGACGTGACGTCGTCAGATGGTATATAATCTGAGCGAGATGCAAATAGTAGTGACACTATTGAATGAGTTAAGTATATCACCACGAGCGCGACAAATTGTAGATAAGGAATGGTGGGAAATAAATGACATGACGTATTAAAAGTAAGTACAAGTATAAAATAATTTCAAATAATCGGACGTCTGAAACATAAAAGTAACTTGAAGCAGAGATTGGATCTCAAAATTGGAAATTTAAATCTCTTTTAGTATAGGTAGGTATAGGTGTATAGTATAGGTACCACTTAATGATCTAGCTACAGAAGTTTTACTTCTAACACGTGTACGGTGCTACACGCGATTTTTTGTTTCACACTCCTTACTTTAAGAACTCTACGACCACAATGTAGCAATAAATAATTTGGAATTTGGAATATAACAGGCAACTTGACAGATGTCAATCTTAGCCTGTTAGTGAGGGAATATTGCTAATAAAAATCGATAAATCAAAAGAATAATAGCAGTGACGACAATGACAACTCTTCTGTTAGTTCAACTGAATAATCAATTTCGATTATTTCCGATTGTTTTGGTACATCCCTAGTGTTTAAAAAAATGATTTTATTAAGTTTTAGTTTAGCCTTCAAGTTGTTTCTAAGCATGGATAGAGTATAGTCCACCTGTCACTGTGCGCCAAAAGATCGTTGGAAAACTGTACTATTAGTTGTTCTGCGGTGACATAAACACAGGTGAGCCAACATTTATCCGGATATTGAATACTCCATTTGATAAGTAGCAGAAAACAATAAAACACTGCGGAGGTGGGAAGCACTCGGTCGGCCGACACGCAGTCTATTCCGTCCCGCCCGACCGCCCCGACCGGACCAGGCTAGGTCACTGGGTCAGCCCCGGATGGTAATGAGATGTTTGCACTGTGCTACAGATATGGCTGAGAAGTTTTCATTTCTTGTCGGTTCTATAAGGGCTTTAAGATTTACATTAAAAAAGCTTAGAAAACAACAATGCTCAGCTGTATACTTCCCTTTCCATGCATAATTTACTGGAAGAAATTCCTTGTGATAAATCTTCATCTATCTTTGTTGTACATGGTATATCAATCATAGATTTATGTATACAATAGAGAAATTACGAATGGCGAAATCCTTATTTTGTCGACCGTTTCGTCGACTCCGCGCTGGTCATACGTAATTTTCTACAATAACATCAGGACGTCTTTGCCTATTGGGGTAGGTTACAGTAGCATGGCTATTATTAAATTAGGAAGTCAACCTATATCAACGCCGCTGCTAATTACTCAATCAGACTCACAGAAGTGAAGCAGGTATCGGGCTTTATTATCAGGTGTTAGAGCACTACCTCTCTCTTTCGTAAAAGTTATTGTATGTATATATTTATTATATGTAAAGTGTATGTAGTATATCAGTATGTATAGTAGTGGTTCTTCTGTATTTAGTATTTGTTCGTTTATATTTTATTTAAACTTGTTATTGTGCACTGCCTACCCTTTCATTATATAATTTTACCTTTCACGCCTGGTTTGCTGGAAGAGATCTCTTTTTAGAGATAAGCTCGCCTTGTACATGCATTTTGTTTTATTGTAACTGTTTAAATTATTGTGTGAAATAAATAATTGTAAAGAATTGTAAAGAATTGTGTTTTTATTCCTATGCAGGGTGTAGTACTTATAGGGGTATTCAAAGTAAAGGTGCCGAATTTCTATTTTTGTACACTCAACTTACCGAAAAATAAAAGCGTGTCGAATATACTTTACATGAATTGTGATAAACTTATGTTGACAACTCGATGAAGCGACGAAAGGGGGATGATATGGGTAGTAAAGTGTCAATGCTCCCGGAAAACGGACGCCATTTTCGAATAGATCTAAGCCTTATTTAAATAGAGGATGGACCCTCTTTTCAACCGACTTCAAAAAAAGGAGGAGGTTCTCAATTCGACCCGTATGTTTTTTTTTTTTTTTTCTATGTTTGTTACGCGATTACTCCGCCAATTATGAACCGATTTGAACAAATCTTTTTTCGTCGTATAGGTAATACCTCAAGGGTGGTCCCATTGACACCAGGTCAGGATCTGATGATGGGATCCTGGAGAAATCGAGGGAACTCTTCAAATATTATAGGCAGACCTATAGTGATTTTTGTGTTTTTCATAATAACTCGTGCAAATGCACATGGTAAGCATAATATTGTGATGCGGAACTGCTGATGAAGACCACATATGGCCACCAGATCTGCTCAATACTAGGTACAAATACAATGCGTGGCTGACGGGCAGGCAACGCATAGCCTAAACTGGTGGACCTAGAGCCATGAAACTTTGTACAGGGGTTCCTTAGTCGCGTGGGGTAGCACTGATATAGGATTTGACAAAATTAATTCCCCAAGGGGCGGGGATAAGGGGTTACAGTTAGTATTAAACTCAATCTAATCAAATAGGGTTTGTGGAAGTCGGTTTTTTCTAAAGTTTACTTTTTGTTTCAATTATCCATGTACGAATTTGAAATAACGCATGTGAGCGAGAGATCTCTCATACAGAGTTATACACATTGGCGTTAGATACCTTTAGTTAAAAAGATACCTTAATGTTTTTTTATCGAAAATTATCCTCGTTAAAGGTTTTTAGAAGTTTTGGTAGACATTTTCCTGTTTTGCTAATGATTTACACGTGCCGGGCTGCTTTGTAAATTTATATTAAAACGTGAACCATTTCTCGCGATGAATAAATTATTTTGAAAATCAAAGCTATCTAGATAACACTTCCGGTTTTCTGTCGGGAAAAATAGAAAGTTTACGAGAAAACTAAATAGTTTCGATGTGTTCCATCTAAGTATAATGCTAGATAACACCTATAGACAGACAATCTTACGTCTGGTCTGAGAGTATTATTTTCTGGAATGAGCCAAATTCGCGGTCTGTCAACTTTATTTTAATTCAATTCCTGCGTCTAACAGCCGGTCTAGAAAGAGAAACGATTCGCTCTCAATCACCCCGTCTTTGGCTGTCAAACGATCTATTTTGACTGTCAAATGTACTGGGTTTGACGGGTTTGACAGTCGAATTCGTTCGTTTGACAGTCAAAGACGGGACGATTGAGAGCGAATCGTTTCTCTTTCGAGACCCGCAGATCAATATCTGAAAAAAAAAATACATATTTTTTGTTCCAAATCTGCCTAACCCTTTCTACCACACATATCAAATGACCCTTCCCAACTAGGTGACCGGAAAACTAGAACTAAGCCGGTCAAATAAAACGCGTGTCATAAAAGCTTCTTCTGCCAATTTGGATCTTATAACTAGACGAGACGACCTAATAAATATGTTCATAAAAAAGACCTAGATCTCTGGGTAATATTGTCTAATTGTGTTCCGATTCTTTGATTACAGGCCAATTTAATTGATTAGTGTGTTTGCTAAAAGTGGGCATAATTTTGTCTCTCCCCCTCGTGTGGGTGTGGCTAATGACGTAACGGTTTCTTAGGGTTCCGTACCCGAAGGGTCCAAAACCCGTCTTGGTCAGATGTTGCTTAACCCTCACGATCGTTTTTCGATGTGCAGATACCGCTTATATCTACGGACGCTTCCACAAACATGCTTCTCACTAAAGAGACGCTGGTTCGAATTCACTGTCAGAACCTCTGTGTTAATAGTAGGGTAGTTTACATCACTCACAAACACACTATCATACAATTACACACCCTGCATGTTAACTTTCATTAGTTTTGTGCAGACACACACAACGCAACACCTCAATCACTCACCCTGCTTTTCAACACCTTTAATTAAGTTTATAATCTTACATCTTACCATTTCGAAAGAGAAGGCACACTCTTTACAGTCCTACACAACATTCCGATTTTTCTTTATTTTTACCAAATTCTATTTCCATAATTTTTGTTTTTCGCCCCAGTACCTAGCTCCAAACACAATTTACTTGAGAAGTAAGTTGCTCATCCCTTACATGTAATTTATTGAGCACCATTTGACAACTACAGTGTCTTCACTGGTTCGGTTGTCACTGATCCCTCCTATTTTACGAAAAATGTTCCTGATTAAGTATCTCCTTATTTTATTATGTAGAACCTGTGTAAACCATATTATCAGTCAATAAACAAATTTCAATTTCAATTTCAATTATACACGGTTGGCAGAACCGACAGATTTGAACCTGCGTGATAAGCAATCGTGAAACCTACTAGAACACGAAGCATTCAGCCTGAAAACGATAAAACACAATCCAAATCCAGGTCTCTAGGCTAGCCTAGAATCCTAGATAGACCGCATTACCTAGGTCTATTCCAAGAATCATGTCAAAGCCATCCATCATCAAACAGTCGATCCAAGACAATCATAGCAAACTGTGTCAGGTGAATGCACCTGTAATAGGCCTCCATGGCAACAGAGTTACACCACACGGAGTCGGGGCTTAATCACCAAGGGTGGAACAGTTCTTGGTATTGCAAATAGGGATATGATTTTCTGGGTGGATTAGATAACTATGTAGGCGAGTCTTGACCTTAGGTTACTGTGGCTAATGGTTATGTTATGACATTAACACGCAGGCTCGAGCCATTGTCATTCTCCAAAATTATAAAAAAAAACATTAAAATTAGTTTGACAGTGTGGCCGATTCTCTAGGTTACACTAACTAAAATTACTTGACAACATTAAGGCCGACAGTTCTTATGCGGTCGCCATAGATTCCATTTTGGAACTCACTTTTGAATTATTTTAATGTACTGATGAACTAATTCAAATGTGAGTTCGAAAATGGAATCTATGGCAACCACATAAGAACGTCGGAGCTAATACTTGTCAAGTAATTTTAGTGAGTGTGCCCTAGAGAATAGGCCCCACTGGGTACCAACGTCAAAAATTAGACATTTATTGACGTCTTGGTACCCACTGTCAAAATAATTTTAATGTCATTTTTGGGAAAAGGCGTGACGCTATGTTCATGTTGTTATTGTTTCACGAATAACGCATAACATAGACAGATATTATAACAATGGTTCCCAAATAGCACAAACTCGACTGAAAACAAAAAGCATTCTGTTCAATCAAATAACTACGCCCACTGAATAACCGGACAAAGGAGTTTCAGCTTACAAAGACGTTTTAGACTGGAGACGGCATCGCTCCTTTCGTCTTCTTCTTCTCTTTCATCTTCTTCTTCCTCCGAGCTCCTATTGAAGGTCGACTATCAATGTGACCAACATCAATCGACCTAACCCAAGTTAATGTAAGATTCTATTTGATGGGGAATAGTTGCTCACGTTCACAGAAAAAAAATGATCCCAAAGCCTTGCAAGATCCCCCAGGGTAGTGCCAAACGACCACAGTCAGGTAAGAGCAACAAATCAACATAATATTTTCCAGATTCTTGAAAGAGAACGTCCAAATACAGGATTTATCCCACCTCCACCCAACCTCATTCCGACTTCATGTCATAATGAGTTAATGAGGCAAACGCGGGGGAGCAAGCCAGCGGCAAAAAAAAACGGTCAAGTGCGGGTCGGAATCGCACACCAAAGGTATCGTACTATCGTATAACAAAACTTAAGCACTCACACATATACACATTCTTTGAAAATTTCAACTTTCTAGCTATTGCGGTTCGTGCTCTAAGACCCGCTGACGGACGGACGGACGGACGGACAGACGGACAGCGGAGCCTTAGTAATAGGGTCCCGTTTGGCACCCTTCGGGTACGGTACTGTAAAAACAGTAAAAACTCAAAGAACCCTTGATATTTGCGAAAATATACTACAGAAAGTAATTTTAAGCCGCATCCAGGCCTCGTTGTCGTGACTGTTTCTCTTCCGTTTTACATTCCTTTGATACATTGTCCTGATAAAAATGTATCCTTTGCGGCCGATGACCCCTGCTGCGAATGTGTGCTCGTAAACTGAATGTGTTTGTTGGATGTCCAGTAGCTAGCTGTAGAATTTGAATGAGGGGCAAGTTAAGTTGTTGCTGGAAAATGCGACCAGCCAATTTAAGTAGTGCAGTCAATAAGTTTATTAACGTGCCTAGTGTGTCAAGAATTACGTAATAACTTATTGTTTTCCTTTGACGCGGTTCATTTTGCTAAACGGCTTGTAGAGAGACCACGGGCAATCGGTGTAATCCTGCACGTTTAAATACGTCTTTTTAGGAATCAATGACGAGTAATGAATCGATCTAGACCGCGATTTAGTTAATGGATACGTGCGTAACAAAGAAGGTTTTTTTTTGTTTTCTCATACAAGCAAATAAAGCTAAGAAATCGCATTGCGCTGCATTCACATAAGTGTTTATTCGTTAGCTTATCTAGATTCAATCCTTGAAAGCTTCAACAATCGGCATCGCAAATAAAATGTAGCTAACTTTAGTCCTTTTAGTGATTATAACATACAATATCAAAACTATGCCAAGATTAGTCTAATATCGAGAAAATTGTAACCCGCCGCTGTTACACCAATTACAAATTAGTGTTATGGGCGCATGAGGGCAGGACGAGTAAATTAGATCATAGAGGCTTGTTATGACACTAATAAGCAAGAAAGACTAGACCAATATGTTACGTTTTTGCCATATTTTACGTATTGTTTCATTAAGAGATAACAGATAGCTTTAAGTGGTCAGTTCATGTTCAAAGTCTGTTAGAGACTTTAATGTGAGCAGCTTTTGCTATGAAATCTTTTAGATTGAATTGATGATATCTCCATAAATCCTCTGAGCTCCGTGGACTAGTGGTCTCACACTCTCTTCTGACGCAAGAGATGCGGGTTTGAATCTAGTGAAGACCATGTACGAGACAAGTAATGAACACCCAGCAGCGGGCGAAAACAAGCTGCCGACGATGACATCATACTGACAATCTGACGGTGATTGAAAACATCGTAAGGAAACTATCAACCTCCATAACTGCGGCAATGATAGCCTTTTGTTACGAAAATGTCCCCACCGAGGGTCACAGGCCTTCACCCGGATACGAGTAAGATTGGTATTCCGGAATCTGATGGCATAAAACCATAGATGAAATCGGAATCTGTCGCTTGAATAACCGTGGTATGCAGAATTCTTGTCACCCTTCAGTCAATGAACCCTACAATAGTAGAATGCCAAAAACTTAACTGACCCGGTGTCTGCGGCGCTAGATTCAATGGCATACGAATCACATTTCGTACTGGCGAACTTAGTTCTAGTTTTGGCCGCGCGCCGCCGGGTCAAGTTTGTGGCACTGTACATGTTAGGAGCAAGTTGATTATGCTACGGTTATCATAATGAACATGCTCCGCTGGAGATATTACCGGAGCAGTAATAGTACCTTGTAGTGGTAGTTACAGTAACCGGTACTTGAGTCGTCGTCACAGACATCTGCTGTTGGATCTCATTATCGTAATATCAGTGTAAAGTTGACGACAAAAACTATAGTTTTGCATATAGTACTGCTTGAATGACTAGTCGTGTAGTAAAGAATGAACCATAGCCAGTACAAAACCTTTGACTTTCACGTTATTGAATAACTGGCAAATATATCTGTCGCGCCGTGTGTGAAGGCGTGACCCAATGTTTTGTTTGCTTTATTGTATTTGAACTTGGAATCTGTCGCTTGTGATGCAGAAACGACCTCTACGCCAGAGACGTTCGTCACACGCAATGTGTGAGAGGCCTTCTAAGAGTTCTAAGCGATAGGCTCCGGGTTGAAATCTCGGCTGAGAAGGAAAAAAACAGTTCTTGTTTGTTTGTGACGTCGCTGTTTTAGGTTCTCACGACACAGGGTGTCATATCGTGGAGCCAGAAGCATTGTATGTGTCTATGTACTACACGTTTAATGGAATATATTGTTAGAGATAAGCTCGCCTTTGTACATTGTCTATCTACTATAAGTTTTCTGAATGTCTTTCTTGTGTAGTACAAAATAGGAGTTTACGTCTAAATCCAGGCACCAATTGTACCACCAAACACATAGACGATCGCACCCCACATTACGTAACCCCACATGGCTGGCTAACCCCATAACCCACTTTCTGTGGGGTTGTCGACCCCATCAGTGAGGTTGTTACGACGGCGGCCGTTTGCCTAGGTTATGCTAGGTTATGTACACGCTATTTGTGGCCTGAGCTGGCGTTCTAAGTGCATGCTAGAATATGCAGTTTGCTGTTGTGTGTTTTAGGTATCGTCAGCTTCGAGCATGCGAGATGTTCAAATATATCTTATTAACTCGAATAAGGTACTAATCTCGCCGCTAAAGACAAAATCTTTATTTTTTAGGGTTCCGATCCTTAAAAGGAAAAAAAAAGGAACCCTTATAAGATCACTTTGTTGTCCGTCTGTCTGTCTGTCTGTCTGTCTTTCCGTCCGTCACGACCCCTTTTCTCAGGAATGCGAACGGGTGGAGGTATCATGTTGAAATTAATATCGATTACTCAGGTCTACGGTCCCTTGGACCGTATTTACCTGGGAAAAAAATAAACTTCTAGGCCCACGCAATCAAAAGACACCGTGATATTATGTCATAATTTTGCTGATTTTGCTGAATTTGTATGAACTCGCGTGGAACTCGCAAGGGAATCAAAACCTATAGTGTACGTCCGGTTGGCCTAGGGTCTGAAATTTAGAATGAAGGAAGGTCTTATAGCACAAGTAAAGGGAAAAATCCGAAAACTGTAAATTTCTGCCTGTCTGCCTGTCTGTCTGTCTCACCGTCTGTTAAGATTTTTTCTCAGAAACGCATGGTGGTATAAAGTTGAAATTAATATCGATTACTAAGTCTGTGATATCTTAAAGTTGTAAAAATTTGACTGATATTCGCAAGGGAATCAAAACCTAGAGGGTACTTCCCGTTGACCTAGAATCATGAAATTGGGCACAAAGCAAGGTCATATAGCACAAGTAAAGGGAAAAATCTGAAACTGTACAAATCTGTCTTTCTACAAAAATATTCAATTTGGTTTGCATGAATGACATCATACTTTAGTATTTTATGTGGAAACCTAATTACACGTGTTACGCTCTGAACCCTTGGTGCGCGATTCCTACTCGCACTTGACTGTTTTTTTGTTTCACGGTTAGGTATTCCAATGAAAGACACATTTTTCACATAAGTTTATTCCTTTTAATATTCGTTTAATTCTAATATTAGAATTTACAAATCCCCAAAGAGATTTAAAAGATGAGTTCTTTTATAGGCTTAAATATATTTATTTGCATTCCAAAACATTTTTAAAAGGCATGAGCATTTTCTCAATTCAGTTTTAATCCTAATTGAATCAGTAACATAGGTAGATGTATGAAATAATATAATGCAATGTATTCAAAGTCTTCACCAAAATTATTTGATGTCATAATAGATGTAAAATGGAGTATTTTTTTTTAAATATAGATATAGGACAGCAAACTGGCTGGTAAAACCAATAGTACACACCTATTATTTTGCGTAACTTGATATATCCAAAAAGTTGTTTTGGTCCCCAACATTTTCTTTCGCTGACAGAAAATAACTTATCGCCTTGCGCTGCCGCTGCAGGAAAAAGACGGTGCTTATGTATTTGATTTATATGTATAATATTATAATACGATATAATATCAGGGACCGACCTGAAGAACCTGATTTTTTGTGAGGATATCTTGCTTCGCAGAGAGAACCTTGAAAGCCATTTTAGGGATTTCATAATATTATGTGTGAGATACGATTTAGCGACTAATGGTCTCAGAGAGTCGCGTAGAAATCGCCGCGTGTCGTCTATATCTAGGCGTTTTGTTACGGGAGAAGATAGCTAGGCACATAATAAGAGTTGAAAATAAGATTTTTCACACTTTGGCTATTGGCTTTGGAATGCTATCAACTCAAGCGGACAACGTCCACAGAACTTACTTACTTATTAAGTCATAAGGTAAAAAATCACGAAGCGTCAATGACACAGGACTTATTTTCTGTAGAACACTGTAATTATTTGTTGACATGCAATGCAATACAGAACTTAGTTTGACGTGTAGTAAATTATTATTTTAAATCAAAATAAGATCCTACAGACAACAGACACATCACTTTCACCATACAAGGTTTTATTCCGACGATACGATCATATTACAGATAACTTCAAATATGCCAGAGACGAAGTTTTTAAAGAAACATCTTCTGCAACTCCTTGGGAACTCGCACCAACTTTCCAAAACCTAGAAAAATTTCCCTTTAAATACATTTTTGCTCAGACGGCTAAAACCTCCCCTATTTAGGGACGAAGTTGAGCTGTCGAGGACATCTGTATGCAAATTACAGATAATAATTCCTTCGGAGAGTGCTCCGTGAATGGTCGAGGCACAACAAAGCTGGATGCATTAACTTCTGTCTTAGTCTAAATGCTATGGAGTAGGGTTTGAGCAGGAAGAGGTAGGGGTGCGTTGACGCGAGGTAAATCGATAATTTCGATCACGTTCATTTGAAGCAGATATTATAATAGCGTGTAATCTTTTCTCATACAAGTGGCAGAAGCACAAATGTGAGTACGTGTGAGTCGTGTGATCACACGGTGGGTTAGCCCATTATCGCAGCTATTGACGTACGTATGAACTTTTCTTTAGGAAGTTTTTGGTAGTTACTTATAAAGTGAAAAGTAAGGAATAGCATTTTTGTATCATGATCTCGTAAATTAAGTATAATTGGAACTCATGTCGACTTATTCATTATTGCAACTGAAAACACTGTGGAAGAAACAAACTATAGGTAGTAGTAATGCGAAAAGAAAATAATTAATTCCGTAAAAGGTTTTCGCTACCCTCCAGATTCGTGGCAATAAGTTTAAGATGTCAAACCAAAAGTTTAACTGGTCAACGACCGACACTCACTTTATCTTTACGACCACTTCTCTAGAGGGTGACCAGAGACAGTTCCGGAAGATACACTTGTAGAATCATTGCATTGTGTTATTGAATTTTGCTTGTTTTTTTTTTTACTGTAATTTAACAAGCATGTTTGGTGTAAATAAATAAAAAATATATAGAGGCCTGTGACGCAAAATAGACGATTAAATATCTCTCTATCTAAATGTGGTCATGCCTCGGCCACCCCATATGGAAAATATCGTGACGCGATTTTAATAAAGCAAAAGTTAGGTTACAGCCTTTGTGGTTAAAGTAGACAGCATTAAGTTAGTATAAGTATTTATACTCTGTTATTTCACAAAGAAATGGAAAAAAAATACTACAGATTTACAAATTGAAAGGTCCAGACAATTTTTCATAACTTGCGCTCTTCTTAACATAGTAAATAGTAAACAGAGGATTTCATTCATCTCGTCTGAAGACAGAAAACAAATGGAAATTCATTTCTGAATGAAATGCCACATAGGTAATGTTTGAAGTTTACAATATACTGAATATAAATAATCCACAAGGTTCACGCGGGCTTCCCTTTCCTTTTTTTAAGTGTGAATGAACCCTAGTTGAGGACGTATTGAAATGTAAGAGGTTGTTACCTTGAGGATGATTTATTTATTTATTTATTTTATTTATTTATTTATTTATCCACAATTACATTATCTTTACAGGCTTAACCTAACGTGATAGTGTAGTATATCTATTATAATTCGGTTACCTTTAATATTTCATATTTTATAGCTTATTATAGCCAATGATAGAATAATGAGTAAAGGGATCAAAAGAATATTCCTGGATTTCTCAGGGCGATGGAAGCAGCTTATACTGGAATGTTTATGAGCCATCTAGATGTTGATAAAAAGATGCCTACATACAAAAATTGTTTTAACTACCACGCAGAAAGTGTAGACACAGAGAATACTTAGTTTATTTTTGAAATAATATTCACATACATAGTTTTCTTTTAGAATTTATATAAAATATGAATCAAAAGTTCTCAGATGAACAAAATTGCTCTGGCTTTTTTCATAACTCCCGGTCTATAATATTTAGATACTATAGTGACAAATAATAATATTGAATTAATCCTAATCAGCGTAATACTTGCCCCTTCACTCGCAGCAGCACACCGCTCGAACGACCGAAAAATGGCGAACTATTGTTGTATAAGATGTGTCGGCGATCCAGTTAAAAACTTGAAGTACGTCTATATATTCATATTCATATTCCTTATTGCACAGAAATATAAATAACCGGCCAAGTGCGAGTCGGACTCGCGCACGAAGGGTTCCTTACTATTATCTAAGAATCACCGGCCCAAAGGTGCCCATGACACTGCCCATATTTTGTAGATGTTTTCAATATTTGAACATCGAATACGGAGTTTAATCCATGGGATTGTCCTTACGTCCTTACATACACCGTCATCGTATAGATAGATTAATGCTGAAGCAACATATTATGAAGGCTGTTACTATGCAAATTGTTCCAACGAGAACCCTCCTCACAAACTAGAATAAGATTAACGACCAAGTAATCATGATTAGAACCGGAATCCCTTTTAAATAATACCCAAAGCTATCGAGTTCGCGCAAGAAACCAGCCTTACGTGCTCAGGACAATTAGTAGCGGAAACCACAATCCTTCCGCTTCTGGCGAAGATTTCAAGCGTTTCTTTATTAATGCGTATTAGGCGTGTAATGTAATTTTTGGCTTGTAGCGTGCGTTGGTTTAGAATGGCTTTCTTGGTAGGTGTTACCTTGTCACAAATGATAATAATCTTTGAAAGAAGATAGATAGCAAATTATACACTTATTAAATTGGTATTTTGGTGTTCATCCCACGGGCACAGAAGAGATAATACGGGACAATTAGTGGAGTTTGTAAGGCGATTCCAGTATGAGTTGTTCTTAGTTAACGGGTCATTGTACTTCCTAGGGCTCAGAGCTATCTTAATGAATTCGAAAGGGCCTGCACTAACGTTACTAAATAGTCATTTACATTCGAGTGTCGATCCGTAGGGAACGTCTGGGCCACTTCAATGTTGCGGCTTTCCAAATTACGCCCTTTACGACAATATTTTGGGCCTCTTGTATCTTAATCACAAATAAAGAAGAATTGCACTGTACTGTTAAGTAGTAATTGTAGATAGTAAAAATAAACTTTATCCATCTTATTTTATCTACCTAATTATGTAATTAAAGACATTTTATGCTGCTGTCGGAAAACCGTAAAACTTTTGTCATCCCACAGAGCAGTAAGAATTCAGGAACGTAGAATGATAATTCCAAATAGATATATAAAATAAAGACTTTTCAATTCAAGGTACTAATAAAAAGTACTACAAGACTTTTGTTTTGATATATTAAGCGTATTTAGTTCTTAGGATTCAAGTGGAGTCTAAAATGAGTGAAACTTGTTGTTTTTCACCCTTTGTTCAGGACAAAAGAGGATTCGCTGAGCTGAATAAAGAATCCGCATTTAATGTAACAATAGCCAGGGCTGAAGGGACCGTGGTGCGCTGGAGTATTGAAAAACTTTCGACTTAGGAATCTCGAGAGCTTCCACGGGCTTTTGAAAGTTTGGGAGAAAACCGGGAACGGTATGAACAAAATTTGTTTGATGGGACGTCGTTTTTGTTACTTTTGATTTTAGTTTTCGTGAATTAATTTATTAGAGATGTTTTAGTAATTTGTTTAATCAAAGTTCTTACTCTTTAACAAAAATATATATGATATCACGGAAGTGACAGTTACTCCACGGTCTTCTTACGAATAAGTTATCAAACATTTAACCTCGTACGACCTTACATACCGGTAAAAAAAAGGGCGTTAAGTCCTGCCTGATTTCCCAAGGGTTTCACAGACAACAAGATAATCATACAATCATAAGGGCTTGATAAGGATCCGTAAACTCTACTACACTCTTCTACGAGAGGAGTAATAAGAGTAAGGCAGTCGGGATCCCATATTGGGGACCAGGCTATACTTCTTAGTTTCATAATTTCTTTATTGCACACAAAAAAAGTTAACAAAGCACGTAGGTAATATAAAGTGTACAATGGCGAGCTTATCTCTAAAAAGAGATCTCTTCCAGAAAACCAAGTTTCGATGAGAGAGGTTGATAGCTGAGCGGGGGTAGACCCATGTGTACAACAATAAATTTAAAAGGTTGCATACATAAATATATAATATGCATTCAGGTTCATTCAGGGTTCTGATTCATAGTAGTTTCATAATGGCTAAAATCAAATATGAACGAATGAATGAAAGTACGCATTTGCGAATGAAAGAATGTTATCTGTACAGATAGCAAAACAGAGCTCTTATATGCAGCCCTCGTGCCATAATCTGTTGCTCTGTGCTAAGTGAATAGATGCGCGTGGAACTGAATTAATCTCACCCCGGGTTTGTATGGTTAGCAGAGGAAATAAAAATATATAGCCTTATGGCAAATAGTGGAGACTGTCGCTCTTTTGAATAGTATCGTTTATAGCAGCGTTCGTGAGTACAGTTTAAAGTTATCGTATAGGTTGAGTACAATTGTATAGGTAGTTGATGTTAGGTTCTATAATTGAATTCTGCAAGAAACAATGTAATCAATACAGTGGGATGACCATAAAAGCTAAATTAGTTTTTCAAAGATCAGGTACTAATCCGTACGATAACTAAACCGTAAATAATATATAGAATATAGCGATCCGTAAATGTAATTGCAATTACGAGTAAAACCGTCCAGAATCCCATTATTTTGCTGACCGTTAAATACCACTACAATGTAGGTATACGTGACTAAATGTCAAACGTTCCATTTGTACGGTCTAAGTATACAGGACCACTTCATGAAGTTCTCTGAGCTGTTTTATTTAGAAACTCCCACGCTAAGCACTTTGTAAAAAAATACAATTTGAGCTGTCTTCCGAGTGTGTGAAACAATTATGAAAACGACACAGCCGTGATATGTAATTGTATTTTACGTGGCCAAATTAGTTGGCTCTGCTTGCTTTGTCTGTTTATGATTATGACAAAGCCTCAAGTTTTGAATTATGACAAAGCCAACTTTGAATTCTTATGCTTTGAATGTACGTGATATAAATATAAATACAAGTAGAGAAGTTGAATTAAATTGATGTTGAGAAAATAACAAACAACTACAGCAACATAGCGTCACGCCTTTTCCCATACGGGGTGGCAGAGGCTCAATTTTGTCTGCATTTAACTGATATATTTCATTCATTTAATTACATAGTATCTGAGTATGAGTAGATGGGTACCAGAATTAAGTATCGGACTTAACTATTATGGTTATAGGTGTGCTATAGGTAGTAAAGTGTTTGATACAGGATCCAGGCAATCACTATGACAAAGTAGTATAGCAATAAACCCGCTACAGACTGATGCCAATGCGGGGTATTTCAACACAAGTACCAGTCGTACTGTCTTTAACTCCCCACTAAGTGGAGTCCATACACCAACGAACCTAAAACGCGAGTTCGCGTTCTCATTCTCAAAATTAGTATAACATTCGGACTCTCAGTTATGGCACAGTAAAATGTCTTGTCATGGTGGTTTTATGTTATAGCTGCAAGGTGTAATAATAAAAGTAAGCCGGTAAGCCCTTCTTACTCTTCGCTGTTCTTCGCCCAGCGCATCAGCTATTCTAATGGCCACTCCCGTTCATTCGATGTGTTGCGGAGCCACGACTTCGTCCTTCTGCCAGCGTGTCTTTTCCTTTCTACCTTGTCCGCAGTAAACATTAATAGATAATTTAATGATGATTATTAATGTACAAGTGTGTAAAGAGTTGTCTCTAATATTTTTCAAGATACAAGCAAAATTACAATTTCTCCCCCTCGCGCATCGTTTTCACCTCCCACCCTCGGGGACTGTTTAGTATGTTCACCTGGACACCACAATGAAATGAATAACTCTACCATTTCTCAAAACTACACAGTTTTTTCAGTCTGATATTATACAATTACTTATTATACAATTGCATGTATCAAACAGATGCGACGATCAGGTCGGGAGTCGCACGCACAACATTTCGCTATTCATCCTCATTTCCTAAACCGTCTGCGATTTTAACTGGAGTCGGTATTGGCATCCATCTGAGTGTAAAATGGCGGGATGGCTTTTCAAAGGACGACCGGGTAATTTAAGTCAGAGTGATTTCGTCAAGACGTCGTTGACCGAACTCAAATTAGACGGTATCGAAAACACCCCCAAAGTTGAACCTGTGAACCGGAATTGATGGGTAAGTAGGATGTTGCATAATGTGGAAATTTCTTGGAATAAAAATACGGATTTCGCTGGCTGTGGTTTGCACAGGTCCATGGGGCATTTTACCCGTTGTTTGAATAACACCCTTTTAATAGGTCGTGTTGTAACTAAATAACATCGTTAGTCCTTCTATCATTACGAAATTTAGTATTAGTTCAAATGAGAATACAACAATTATGTCTGGTAATCAAGCTTGAAGGAAGGTGGCAGCGGGAAGCCCAGTATATTTACTTGTAAATCTATCAAGTTTGGACTCATTAGATTAAAAATTGTAACAAATCCTTCAAATCTTCTAGCGAAGTTCTCATCATCATCATCATGAAATGAAATGAAATCTGGTGATGCAGCTGGGACGGTGGTAGTTGGAACTCTGCAATACTTACTTGCAAACCCATCGACTTTGAAATGAAATGAAATGAAATGTTTAATAAGATCGTTAAAGATGCTGGTTACACAGTAATTGATATGATAACTTACAAACTAGTGCAACTAGGTTTTTAGTTAGGTATTTTACAGTTGTTTTTTTAATTTTATGCGGATTGTGTCCAATAAAATAGTCAAATATTTCTTGGAACAAGTCTGTATTTAAAGTATGTAGGTACTTAAGTATTATGTACAAAATGGCTTGACAAACTCAGAATTGTAAATCCAGCAGCGTATTTTAAAAACTCAACTTCGTATTAAAAAAAGAAAGCAGCATTTGAGTATGACGTCACTTTTTGCTATTTCACAAAGCTCAGGAACAAAGGTACCATTTTGACAGTTCCTAAAAGGTACATTACCATACATTTTGACCAGCAGGACACAACCCTATTACTTCCCTATTAGATACTAATTAAAAATTGACTTTGGGCTTATGTTGGCTCATTTGATTCGTCCTGATAATACCTTCTGATTTCTGAAGGGTACTTTTGTTAAATCGCCTACTTATACACATTTTAATAAGCCTGGTAAAAAATCTCATTTGACGACAATATTGAAATAATTGTTAGAGCCCTTGCACCCTTGTAATACTAAATCACACATACCACTCGATTGCCGCTACACTCCTTTGTAAATGCCACGGTAGCATTCGTGTGATATCTATTAAGCTCTGCCAATTTACCCGCATAAAGAATTCTAACTTTCGTTCTCGGAATCCGGAAATCTTACAAATCCGGGTTCAAGAAGAAATTCTAACTGCCAATCCCTTGGGATTTCCTTTTGTTTAAACTTTTCGACCTTTGACCTATTGAGAGGTCACACGAGAAAAAATTAATGGACAATACTATTTTAATAAACTGTTGCCGGTAATATTGCCATTTGTGGAATATAATATAGGTATGGCAATATTGCCAGAAAAATAGCAATATTGCGAACAACGACACATCAAAAGTTACAATGTCTTTAAATTCCACAAAAAACAAAATTAACCCCTTCGTCGAAACAACTTGTCTATCTATTATTCTCCACTGTTCGGTTGGTCGACCGGTGTGCTTCCGAGGGTGAACCAGTTAAAATTTAAAAACAAAAGGATTTTAAAATCATTAGACCTGATTGACCCCGTAGATTAATGTCTAGACGTAATAATAATAGCACTACATCTATCTATCTTTTTCTTTTACAATGTTGTAGAGGGAGACACATGGATCGTTTCCTAGGAGTAAGGTGCGATTTTTAGAGTTCTCTAGTGGATTTTGACAAACCATGTATAAAAAGCGCTAAGGATGACTTTTTTTAAGTAGCAGCGGCGATTGGTAAAGATTCCGACCATCGGAAATGTAAGAAGGAATTAATTATATTTTTAATGCCTTTTCTTAATCTATTTTATTGCACAGCTCATCATTATTTGTCTTGTGTACTAAATGTAGAACTCATAATCAAAGAATACTAGCACGTTGCTGTTCTGTGCATTTTTTATTTAATTCCCTTGTATTAATTTTACTTTCAAATAAGCGAACAAACCAAGAAATAAGCTGCCAAGTGCGAGTTTGACTCGCGTTGAGAGGGTTTCGTACAACAATAACAGGACTAACACCAACAAAATATCCTAAAAGTATCCTAAAATTCAGTTTTTCATACAAATGTTGCACCCCAGATTTAGGGGATAAGGGGTTAAAGTTGTAGATTTTGGAGACGTTATGGGATATGGGTGTAACCATATACTTGCATACCACAGATTTTTAAGACTTCGGGAAGTAGGTACCCTAGAGGTTTTGATGACATGCGAATCGGTCATATTTTTGAGCACAACTTTGTCAAAATTAGTCTTAAAAATATTATAAAACTACATTTTCAGATCTTCACATCATGCGCTTTCATTTGATATGTCACACGGCATATTTTGTTGTTTTTATTTTATTATTTGTTTTTTTCTCATTTGGCCCCCCAAAAGTGGCCCCCATATACCATATTTATTATATTTACAATGCACCTCTGTCTTTGGGTCACAGACTGATTTACCAATTTTCAACTTCATCGGTCCAATATATTCTGATATAGCCTGTGACATACGGACGGACGGAAGGACAGACGCACGAGAAATCCTATAAGGGTTTCTCCTTCTGAGATACGAAACCGTAAAATCGGTCTTCGATGTATAAGTACATGTAAGTACATGAAGCAATATATTTGTCTATATGTAAATGAAATGTTAAATCGATAATAGCATGTTGAATCCATAATAATTATATCATACCTAATTATTACTACGGAACCAAAAACCCTTACTTCTGTAGGTACTTACCTAAAAGTTGTATCGCAAGTGTTATGGAAGGCTTCCAATAGCTTCCAGAAGAGCTCCGATTAAATGGAATCGAGTAAAAAATTTTACTCGACACCCATTTTGCACCGTAAACCCTGGCACGAGGCAACTTTGTAGGTACGGTACAACTAGGAGAGATTTACGTAGTATTTTTAACCGACTTCAAAAAAGGAGGGGTTATCAATTCGGTTGTGTTATTTTTTTAATGTGTGTTACCTCGAAACTGGTATTATTTATGAACCGATTTCAAAAATTATTTTACTATATGAAAGGGAGATTTTTCAGGCTGGTATCATTTTTTGAAAATCAGGAATCGGTCCAGTTCTTTAGTTTCTACATAGAAAAGGTCATCCAGGTAACCAAATGTACGTATTTCTGCCTTTATGTGACTTTGTGGCGTTTACGCACATGAGATGAATTCTGGCTGTGAGGACCTTGTGAGGACCGATATTTGTTTATTGTGTATAGTAGTGTGAAGTCAGAAGACAAATTTCGTAGGCTCATTAGGTATCGCGTTCATAGATGACATAGCATCCCGAGGGGACAGGTTTTTAAGTAATTTCAGTGGTCATGAAGTCGGTTTATTTAAGTTTTTAACTTGGTAAATTATTACATAATAACATAGTGTAACGCTTTTTCTGTACGGTGTAGCATAGGAGCGATTTTGCTTACTTTTAGAGAGTTACTCAATACTCCATTATGCGTGCGGGGGCTTAATCGCCTCAGTTATGGTGTAAAAAAATAAATAAAAAATAAATTATAAAAAAAATAATGAAGGTTTCCTCACTATGTTTTCCATCACCGTCTCTTCCCTATATCTTACTTAAGATAAATGATTTATCTCATTGGTACTTGGTCAGCACCGGGATTCGAACATGAATCTCTTGCGTGAGAAGCAAACATGAAACCCACTAGACCACGGAGCTCTCCGAGAAGTCTGGTTTTATCATTATCACAATCGAACGTTATAAAATCATAACATTCTCACGCTAGTGATTGACATGACAAGACTAAAGTTTCGTGTGGATCACAGGTGTGGATAAAAGCAAAAATGGGTAGGAATAGAAATAGACTATATTTATGAATTTATTGCCTGATAATATTAAGACGCGTTTCCATGTACCAAAAGTGCTACGTGACCTTTAAATACACCGCCCACATGGCTTGAGTAACTTCAGAGTTCCGATGAACAATTAAATTATATTTCATAAAATCACATTAGGTACACATCATAAGTAACAGATGAACTAACTAGAGAGAGAGAGAAACCAAGAGTAACTTCGAAATTTGTATGGAATTATATGTATTTTTTGGAACTTTCCGGACAACTTTCTTGTCCCTTTTATTAAGTTCGCCTAATTAAAGTGACCAAGGAATAAGTAGGATGTAGGCGTACACATGCGACTTACGTGGCCGGTCCAGTTCCACATTAGCTTAACGGTCTGTGCACCCACATCAGGAGCGCAGTGTGGTGTTCCTTAAGTGGTACGTCCTACGAACACTTAGGATGCTGCGCTCCATTGCTCGCTGGCAAACCTTCAGTTTGGACTTCTGAAGTTCGGTCAAAGACCATTATGACTGAGCGCCGTAGGTTAGGATAGGCAGGATGCACCATTGCACATGTCGATGAGCTCGCATGCACCCAGATAGATGGAGGGAAATCGCCACTAACTGGGTGCCACAGGACGGATACCGGCGTAGAGGTAGCCTAAACGAGATGGTAGGACGACCTCGACAAGTTTTTGCCGGAGTGGCCGGAGGTGGCACAGACCAGGGGAATGTGGACGAAGGAGGGGGAGGCCTTTGCCCAGCAGTGGGACACCTTAATAGCAAAATAAAAAATAAAAAAGGCGTACACATATTTGTATCTAGCTTAAAAAGACGTTAGCAAGTTGGGCTATCTTATGACAGTATCTAGGTAGAGGACCTTGAACTCGCAAAATATTAAAACAAGATCTAGTAATTTCTCAGGTACTAGCAGTACTACGTGGTCTACCTATGCTCGTTATGATTATTATTTATAACGTTTATTCATGAAAAAAGCACTTATTTAATTAATTTAAGTCTGCCAAACTGCTAGGCAGTTTGTCGGCAGGTTGGTTTGGCTCTTAACTATAACATTATGTACTTTTTTAATACTAATCCCATCCCCCGTTCCATTTTTAATGATATTTAAAGATTTTTAATATAATATTGCTTCAACATACATTTAAACTTTCTCTTGGGAATTGCATCTGTAATGAACTTATCTGGCATATTATTTAGTATCTTAGGCAGCACCCTACAAGCTGTTCTAGACCCATAATAGTTTATGTGTCTTGGAATAATGTATTTGATCTTATTTCTATTAGTGCTACGAGTAGGGTAGCCATGGACGCTCCTTTTTAGTTGGTTCCGCATTCCAAATGTATCTAAGGCAATTTGATATTCTACTTTCTTGTCAACTGGTATTATTTTACAAACTTTATATAATTTCTCATAATTTTTGTTACATTGTTCTTTGTCTCTTTTGCTAACTAAACATTTCAAAAATCTTATCTGTAATTTTTTTATTTCATTGAGATATGTTGGAAAGGTGCGACCATAGCTACTCAACCCGTATCCTATCAGTGATTCTACCAAGGCATGATATATGCTGTATAATACTGATCGCTTTACATGAAATAGAGATATAACGATGTTTTAATCAATTCCATCGATATCAAATCAACAAGTAATTGCTCCCAAGAGATGGCTTACGTCTTTTGAACATTCATTTATAGTTGCAATCATTGATATCACTCAAACGCTCAATCCATCAAAGAAACATTGGTTATAATCAGAAAAAATATTTTCCAAAAAATACGTTGATTTCAATTTTATTTGTGTACTTAAGTCTTGTTTTGTGTTTTTAACAGTTTGTAAGAAATAAACAACTTTTACTTTACTTACTTACTTACTTACTTTACTTATTATCATCGATTCTGCATCAATTCAATCATCACAATGAGTTTATTTTTTATAATGGGTAAGTGATAGGCTGTACTTGTTTTAGATTTGTGTCGGTACTATATCTATTTTTGAAGAACTATTTAAAAGTTTTTTAAATCGCGGCTTCTTTCTTTCACTCTTGCTCAAGCAAAAAATCAAATATTGGAAGAGGCACGAGAACTTGAATTTAAAAGTTTAAAAGCAAGAAATTTAGTGCAATCAAAGGGACAATAGTGTCTTGGAATGCAGATGATTTCCAAAAATCTTAGCCATCTTGTTCAGATTATGAACCTGTCTTTTTTCAATCAGAGTTCAGCAACCTTGGAATGTAAAACGAATTCTGCGGTCTTCACATACGAAATACTATGGTAAATCTGAATTTACATAAATTACACGTAAAATGTTTTGGAAGCCTGTAGTACGATTTGGCTGAAGCTGCATTTCAAGGACATTTTGGAAAAAGTTGATGAAAAAAGTCTTTAAAATCACACAATCCACATGATGATTTCCTTTCACATACGGTAGTATCTTAGCACTTTGATAGTAAAAATACGTTACATATTTGGAAGAAATTTTTAATTATATTTATTCATATCTGGTGATTGCTTAAACATAAGCCATAGTAAAGTTTTCAGTCACATACATAATAATTTTCCAAACGGACTGGCAAAGGCAAAGATTTCAATATTTCTCGAGATTGTGCGATTCAAAGCGATGTTATATGTTATCAATACCTCACCTTAATTAAAAAACTTAATCTTATCTAACCTTAACTAACCTTTATCATTTTTGTTGTAAGTTTGCAAGTGGTTAATCGATATGTTACATTAGCCGATATAAATATGAAATCGTTCGCACCGGCGGTAATCGATCAATGGTGTTCGGTGAAATGAAAATCGGTCAAATAACTTTCGAAGTCACAAAGTGAACCCGTCAGAGGATGCTTGCTATTGAAGCACTAAGAGGCAATCATAAAGTTCATTCGGTTCGTCTTTAATTGAGTTCATTCAATTGACATTCTATTGCTTCAGTTATCATAAGTGCAGTTTGTTTTGTGAAAGAACATAATCTCTTATCTTCTCAACTGTGTAGCCATCCTTATTTGATAGTTTCCATTTCATAGGTTTTGATTTTTAACCGACTTCCCAAAGGAGGAGGTTTACAATTCGTCCGGATGTTTGTTTTTTTATGTATGTGCCTCGATAGCGCCTAAATGGATGGACCGATTTGGAAAATTATTTTTTTGTTTGAAAGGGTTTACCTTCCCATTGGTCCCATTGACACCAGGTCAGGATCTGATGATGGGATCCTGGAGAAATCGAGGGAACTCTTCAAATATTATAGGCAGACCTATAACATCAGTTTGTCAGTTGAACAGAGTGGACGTGTGTTTCTGTAATTCCTAAATTCGCAAGTGTAAATTCGTGATTGGTTGAATTAGCAATTTTCATTTCTTGCTTCTGCTTGAGCTGTCCTTATGGCTTGGCTCCACCCAGTGGGCTGTCCTAGAGCGAGATAACTGGTTTCTCTGAGCTTGTGCTGTTTCACTGACTGCATCCCTCGTTTATTTACGATACAAATAAACTCAGAAAAGTGAAAAAGTGAATTGGTGTGTTCGGCACACCAACGAGATTCGATACTGGGTCTGCGGCGTGTGAGTCGGGCGTTCAACCGCTAAGCTACGGCTAGGTGCTTGCAGCGACGCGAAACAAAGACTCACCTTCTACAAGCCGCATACATACCTAACGCTCTGAGTCAGTGTGTTTGTGTGTGTGTGTACGGTGTGCGAGGGAACGGGCGACAACGCAAGGTAACATGAGCACGAATCAAGATCGCGGTATGAACCGCGACGAAGGAGGAGTGAGCAAAACAAGCACTGATATTGATATTTGTAGCAAGATTTTGGAATCAGTGGGCTCAACTTTAGACGAAAAACTTTCATCGTTAAAGTCCTACATTGTAACCGCGATGCGGGAGAGTATAGAAGTGGTTAAGGAGGAGATTTTGAGTCTACAGAAATCCTTCAACTTTTTGTCCAGCGAATACGACGATCTTAAAAAAGATAACTCAGAACAGAAGCAGTTAATTTTGGATTTGAAAAGAGAAAACAGCACGCTTACTAATAAATTTAATGTTATGGCTGTCAAACTTCAATCTATAGAGCAAATATCAAGGAGCTACAACATTGAAGTTCAAGGTGTACCGGAGAAGAAAGAGGAAAACGTTGTAGGAATCGTCAAGAAAATTTATGAGGTTACGACGGGGGAGATGATGCCAGACGAAAAAATAATGTCATGCCGCAGAGTCGCAAAGATGGACCCCACTTCACCAAGGCCCCGTAATATTCTTCTTACTTTGCCATCACCTCGTCACAGGGACTCAATGCTCTCAGCTGTACACCGATTCAATAAGGCGAACCCCAGCGACAAGTTAAACTCACACTCGATTGGAATGAGCGGCGAGAAGTGTCCCATTTACACCGTTGAGCATCTGCCGTCGGAAACCAAATCGCTCCAGGCTGAAGCGCGCAAACTCGCCAAAGAAAAGAACTATACGTTTGTGTGGGTCAAGTATGGAAAGGTGTTCGTCCGAAAGTGTGAAAAATCCAAAGCTATCATGATTAAAAATGAACAATCGTTAAAACTTATCATTTAAGTTGGTAGTTATATATTATTATTATTTAAGTCAAGTTTTACATGCTTTTACGTTTAAAAATGTCAAATTTAGAAATATATTATCAAAATGTGAATAGAATTAGATCAAAGGTACAAGAGGTTTACAAGGGTATCTTAGCCGAAAACTACGATGTAATATGTTTAACGGAGACAAATTTTAACGATGGCGTTCACAGTCGCGAAGCGGTAGACGGACGGTACACGGTCTTCCGTCGCGACAGAGAGAGCACGCTTAGCCATAAGGACGAGGGAGGGGGGGTACTCATAGCGGTTAAAGACTCTATACATGCTGAGCGCCGACAAGACTGGGAGTCCGACGCTGAGGATCTGTGGCTTACATTGCATTTAAATCATACAATAGTTCACATCTGCTTGGTTTATTTGCCTGGTAGTATAATTTTTGAAACAATGAAATCCTATTTTGCCCGCTGCTATGATATTCTGATGAAGCAAGAGGAACCGATAATATTTTTAGGCGATTTTAACGCTCCTTATCTGACCTGGCAAGTGGAGCCCAACAGTAATAACTTGTCTGTTTCTGTAACGAAAAGTGACAGTAGAAACGATCTCTTACTTGACCTTATCTCTTTGGGTGCGTTAAATCAATTAAGCTCTTTTGCTAAACCCGATGGTAATATCTTAGATCTATTTTTGACTAATCTTCATAATGTAAAATTATCACCATGCAATCCAATAAGCAAACAAGACAGATATCACCCACCTTTTGTGGCTGAAATTTCTGACCAACACCCATATCAAACAATTGCTCAAAATAGAAATCTCACGATACCCAATTTCAGAAAGTGTGATATAGACAAGTGTAGATCGGAAATCCAGGCCACTGATTGGTACAGAGAATTATTGGGCCTAGGATGTAATGACAGTGTTACTACATTCTACCAAATTCTAAACCATATAATTTCTAAACATGCTCCTCTAAAGAAAAATGATACCCACAAATACCCGATTTGGTTCACGGATAGCCTAAAACGTACATTAGCAGAGAAGCTAAAATTCCACAGAAAATATAAAAAGTATAATAACCCTCGTGATTATGATACTTACGCTCTATTACGCGACCGAGTAAAAACGATGTTACAAGTATGTTACAAAAATTTTATTTCTAGCGTAGAGGATTCTTTGTTAACTGGCAGTACAAAACTTTTTTGGTCATTTGTTAAGAATAAGAGAAAAGCTAACACTATTCCTAAAATAATGCAATACGAAGATAACTCGTCCTCAGTGCCAACTGAAATATGTGAACTTTTTTCAAAATTTTTTGGTTCAGTCTTTGAATCTAATCAATCTAAGCAGGCGCCAAACTTGGTAGACTGCGATTATCACAGTAACGGGTTACATAAAGTTATACTCTCAAAAGAGGAAATTACCATCAAACTTAAATCATTAGATCCGAACAAAGGAGCCGGCCCTGATCAACTACCAGCTCATTTTATAAAATCCTGCGCGAAAGAACTTGCTACTCCTTTATTTATTATTTATAATAAGTCGCTAGAGTCCGGTATATTCCCTGACACGTGGAAAAAGGCCTACATTGTTCCAATTCTGAAGTCTGGTGACGCTAACGACTGTAGCAACTACAGACCCATCAGTATCTTATCGTGCTTGGCTAAACTGTTTGAATCACTTGTTTATGATTATATCTACGCTCATGTTAAACCTCTAATAACGTCAGCTCAACATGGGTTTGTCAAATCAAAGTCGACAACAACCAATCTATTGGAATATGTGAACTATATACACGAGTCACTTAGCGCTAAATCCCCAGTTCACAGCATCTATACAGACTTCAAAAAGGCTTTTGATAAAGTAAATCACCAAATATTAATTCAAAAACTTAAAACACAATTCGGAATACACGGAAGTCTTCTTAGATGGATCACAACCTATCTATCCAACAGATCACAACTGGTAGCTGTAAAAGGTTTCCTTTCTTCGTCCTTGGAGGTCACATCTGGCGTGCCACAAGGCAGTCACTTGGGGCCACTATTTTTTATACTATTTATTAACGATTTAACTAATATCCTAAATTCACATTGTCTCTTATATGCCGATGATCTAAAAATTTATAGCTCCATAAGTGATGAGTCTGACTGTCGTAAAATACAATCTGATCTTGATTCCTTGGCAGCATGGTGCAAGACAAACCGCATGTGGCTCAATGTTAAAAAATGCTTCATAATGAAATTCTCAACCACGAACAACAATTTTAACAATTTTCAATATAACATAGGCAGGGAGCAATTAACCAACGTTGACAAAATACGAGACCTCGGTATAATTTTGGATCCTGAGCTTAGTTTCAGGCTGCACTACGATCACTTGAAGTCATCCTGCAATAAGCTGCTTGGCTTTATATCCAGACTAAGTAGAGATCTCCGCAGTACACGTGCTATGATGACCCTTTTCAATTGTTTTGTGAGAAGTAAGTTGGAGTATTGCTCAGTTGTGTGGAGTCCTTTCTATAAGGTTCACATAGAATGTATTGAAAACATACAGGCCAGATTTATTCGGATGCTTGCTTATCGCAACAATCTCAAATACAAATGCGATAACTATGACGAACGCCTAGATCACTTTGGAGTAATGTCATTGGAAAATCGTAGATGCACTAATAATTTGACCACACTCCATAAAATTTTACATGGAACGCTCCACACTAATCTTTTATCAAATATTATGATTTCGGTCCCACAGCGTCAGAAGCGATCGGTTAGGAAACATTCAACGTTCCATCTACCCGTGTACAAAACACAAAGAGCTTATCACGAACCTCTCCCTAATATGTGCCGTCTTTACAATGAAAAGTCCAACGAACATGCCCTAGATATCTTTGTTAACCCCAGTACCTTCAAAACCCAACTTCTAAACATTTATAAAAAGAAGAAAACATACACTTGATTTTAATTTAATTTTAGCTTTTTTCTAGAATACTTTTTTTCTAGAATACTTTTCACTACTTTCTATTTCTGTTTGTGTAATTACTGATTAGTCTTAATAGTCTTAATTTGAAATAATTAAGTTATAGGTGTAGCAGATGACATATGTCTTCTAAGCATGCTGTCAGGACATCTTAAGGTTTAATCACTAGTTTAGTATCTATGTAAAACCTATACTCTAAGGAATGCAATGTGATTTTACTGTTTTGTTCTGCAATGAAATAAAATAAAATAAAATATAGTGATTTTTGTGTTTTTCATAATAACTCGTGCAAATGCACATGGTAAGCATAATATTGTGATGCGGAACTGCTGATGAAGACCACATATGGCCACCAGATCTGCTCAATACTAGGTACAAATACAATGCGTGGCTGACGGGCAGGCAACGCATAGCCTAAACCGGTGGACCTAGAGTCATGAAACTTTGTACAGGGGTTCCTTAGTAGCGTGGGGTAGCACTGATATGAGATTTGACAAAATTAATTCCCCAAGGTGGGGGGGGGATAAGGGGTTAGAGTTTGTATTAAACTCAATCTAATCAAATAGGGTTTGTGGAAGTCGGTTTTTTCTAAAGTTTACTTTTTTTTTAGACTAATTAGACCCCGCTGAACACGATTCTGCCCGGTGTCAACCCCACCTCCCTTTTCCCCCAAAACATCCCCCGATCTGCGGTATTTCCAATGTTTCCCCGAAATTATCGAGATAAAAGAACAATAAATTCTAAACAACATATCCAAGAAACGAATAAAATTATGTTCATACATTTACCTAGCCTACAAAGCAAGACCTAATTTATCGTCGTACGAGTATGACGAGTCGTATGAGTAGGTTGACGCGAAATATACCATCATATTGAAATGCGTTGATGTATCAAAACGAGTCTCTTGTATGGGGACCCCTTTAATTTGTAATATCTCTCGTATTTCAATATTTGTTGTTGTTGCGGCAACATTCTGTGAAAATTTCAATTTTCTAGCTATTACGATTCGTGCTGTAGGACCCGATGACGGAAAGACGGACGGACAGACGGATAACGTGGGCTTAGTAATAGGGTCCCGTTTGGCACCCTTCGGATACGGTACCCTAAAAACGCCCGTCTATTGTACGCAAACTGACTTTAGTCAAAATACGTGACATATTGAAATACATACAAAGCGAAGCCTTTACAAAACAAACATTATAATGATTATGTATTTGTGTTTGCGTTACAAATTTTTATGGCGTTTATTCATGGAGCGAGGTATTGTCACAAGCTACGAAAAGTTTTCAACAGTATCGTTTTCTCAAACTCGTAACAAGTTCTTTGGGCACCCAAGTCAAAGGTCAATTTAAGAGAGTCAAATAACGCAAAATCAGGTTTCGAGGACCACTTATTTTTGGTGAAAATGCTATACATTTTTACAAATCTCTACCGATTGTGTTGACATTGACATTTAATTAGTAGTAGTTAATATTAGGCCAAGTGTAAATTCCTAGCAAATTACATATGACCTTCAATTCAATTTCGTTAAAAGGTATTCATAGATAGGTAATAGTAGTAATGTAAAGGTATATAAACGCAGTTTTTTTTTTATTATGCCCGCATCGTGTATTTAGTTATAATAATTGCATTTTCGTATGATCTCTACATAGTAAGTTATTCTTATAACATGAAAATTTTATGCTCACTCAAAAGAATAATATGGCCGAAAGTCTGATAAAATCTTACACACATTTAACTGTCCAAACATGTCAAACATGTCATAATTCCCGTTTCATTTCTGGAAACGACGTACTTCAATACGAACTTGTAAAAAACAGATTTTAGTATCCTCTTAGGCAGAATGCCAAGTACCTATTCAAGTCCTAAATAGTGAAAGACTGGCCCAAATTCTGAAGGAATCACAACTAACTAACTTACAGTACGAGGCACGTCTCGGGTCTCTTCTCTTTCTCTCTCTCTCTCTCTCTCTCTCTCTCTCTCTCTCTCTCTCTCTCCCGCCAAGTCAAACGCCGAGTATCAAACTCAAAATAATGGCCTCGTAACTGTAACTGACAACTTGAAATACAACACTTTGACAATTCATATTTATTGATATAGTCAAAGTCAATTTTTTTGTTGACCATAAAATCATATAGATTGCTTGATTGAAGATAATTTGTGGCGTTAAGTCTCCGAGAGTCACGTAGAAATCTTGTCGCCTATGCGTGAGGAAAGGGGCCTATGACCGGGTTCCGTAGGTTCTAGTCTAAAACTCGTTTGATTTAGTAGTTTGCTTGTGCCCAGAGAATCGGACTCTGTCTGGATACACGCAAGACAACACACATCAGAAGTACCACCCTTCATGAATTTAAATTAAATTGGCTGCTTTCATCCTGCGTAAACATTTGTAGTCGTTTTACATCAATAAACATGTGTTCGTAAAACGTCCGACAAATTGGATAGCTGATGAATCTGGGATCTAAAGTAGAACATAAACAAACATGTATTGTATACAGGCACAAACTCAGTACAGCCTTGGCCTTTACAGCTATCCAAAGATCTTTTAGCTTGCGGCTACAGGTGGAACTAACGCGTTTTGACAGGTTCGTTGCAATAAGACGTATAGAGCCACCAACTTAGCCGTTCAGGTGGGAAAAATTGGTACTACGGACTTGTCATCCGCCATCAAAGAGAATACATACATACTATAATATGTACGTCCGCTATTATGAAGACTACTATGACACTAGCGACCACTATCAACTGAACAGCTATAGTCTATTCGTGATAAGAATGCAGTAAAGTCATCACTGTCCGGCGGCCTAGCCACGCTCCTTAAGCAATCAAATCGTTTCCAATTATCAAGCCAAGTTCACAGTGACCAGTTGAAGGCAAACTTTCGTACGCGAAGGTTGTGTCTTGTCCTGTGAGTGTGTGTTAACAGATTTAAATTTAAATTTCACTACATTCTTATCACGAATAGACTGTAAGTTGGTGGCACTGTAAACGTAACTGTAAACGTCACTGAAGTGGCAAAATATCGTTGAAAGACTACAGTGTACGTACACCAGGGATCTGTCACTTGCTTGCTGACCTACATACTGTACACTATTTTAGTCAGTTCTGTCAGACAGACAGACAGACAGACAGACAGACAGACGGACAGCGAAGTCTCAGTAATAGGGTCCCGTTTGGCACCCTTCGGGTACGGAACCCTAAAGAGATGAGTTGCTAATACTTTTGGCCAAGGCTGTACTATACCAAATATTATAGTATCTGAGACTGTAAATAGCTTCAGGTCCCGCACTGGGATACCTTGTGTCGTGGCAACCAGGAAAAGTAACGTCCCCATGCAAGTAGGTACTTAGCTAACATACATACATACATACGTGTGTATATTGTCAGAAAAACATTAACTGGACAACAATCTTACGTACGTACCTAAGTGAAGCTCTATGTGTGTCAAGGTCAATGACCTGAATGGCAGCAAATGCACAAAATATCACAATTATTCCTTAATTTGGTGGCGTTAATAATTGCGAGTGACACTCGGCTGTTTTGTATCAAGGGACGTTAATTTTTACATTGCAGCCGTCAACAGACTTTTTTGGCTTAAGTCAAATCACTTTTAGATCAATGACCGCAGTTGTATGCATTAGAACTTTAAGCAATTATATTGATGTCAAAAAACTGTTCACTTTATTTATAAAATATGCACGGTATATAAATGAACTATTTTACTTTCATATCGACTCTACTCTAACATAAATGTGTAGGTAGACATACTTGTAGAAGAGTTTGAATTTAGTATCATTTAATTACTAAGTTAATGAGTTTTCAAAGACCTTTGTGTCATTTTAATGAGTATGTTACAATAAACATAATTATCTCAACTCGTTTAAAATTTAATGTTGCGACTCATTACATTAGATTGAGACATGTAAAGCTATCAGGTCAGCTCGTTACACTAAGCTAAGGACACCTTTAGAATGCCACACAGTATAATTAACAAACAAGTACTTGTACTTTTAAGTTGAACTAAGTGGCGATTTTTCAATCGCGGTAAACAGTTAAGTAATCTTATTTGACGTTTCCTGTACCTGTAAAATGTCAAATTCCTCAGACAGACACATTGAGGGCTATTTGGGAGGTGCCAAAACCAATAAACTAAAGGAACTAAAGGCACTAAACTGACAACCTCAAATCCGACAGCTCTTATGCGGTGGCGACAGATTCCATTTTCAATCTTACCATTTTAATTAGTTTGCTTAGTTGCGTTCGTGTCGCCTTCCAAATCGCAGGCATTATTGCTGAGGTTTGAAAAATCGAGTTTAAACTAGGTTAAATTTAAAAGGGTACTCACGAACAAAAATGTTGGACATCAGCGTCGCAGGCAAACAAAACACGATCACCAAAATGTCCGCCACAGCCAGATTCACGATGAAGAAGTTGGTCACAGTCCTCATTCTAGGTGAGCGATACACAACCGCGATCACAAAGAAATTACCAACGATACCGAGCAGAAACACCATTAGATACGCGGCACAATACACCGATGTCATAGCCCAGCTGTGCCGGTAAAACAACTCCTTTTGGTCGAAAACAAAGTCCGATAAGTTCATAGTTATATTCATTTTTAGCGGATGATGACGGTCTAATGAACCTTCTAAATGCGTGGATAGAGGCTCTAAGTCTGGTAGTACACTGTTTTCTGGAAAAAACTTAGTGTTGACGATATCCATGATGGAATTTGATAGTAAGTCGACAAGGTCGCGGTTTTGATGTTGGTTTTGATTTTTCATGTGGTTCTCCCGCCAGTGGGAGTGATTCCTGTGGGCATGATGCCTCGTCTCGTGGACTGGAGGAGTAGAAATGTCAAAGAACTCCGTCACGTCATTCGTAAAAAAATCCCCGTAAGCCATTCGCAGCGGAGCCATAGTTTTTTCACTTCACGACATGTTCTTAACTTTCTAAAGTTCAAAAGTTATCAAACACTGGTACACAGTACACACACACACACACACGGAAATGAGGAAATGACACCCAAAATTCAGTTCAAATCATCCGCACGACACGCGGAAATAAAAAACTAATGTTTAGAAAAAGTATGAAAAGTTTCGTATTCCGTTGGCTGGGGGCGGCGTAGGGCGGCGTAGCGCGTCTACGGCGTTTCGTAGCCGTCTGGTGTTAAGGCCGTAGCTCTCAGCCCGCGTAGTACCACAACGCATGTGCAATTCGTACTTTCCTACCGAACTTTTCTACACCACCTCTTGTGCCTTAATACAGTTGCCTAAACGTGAATTTCGCTTGGGATATGCAGCAGGGTTTCGAAGGCTTTAGGTAGTGGAAGGTCGAATGCAGCCTGAGGCCGTTTTCAGTTAGCATTTCATGCATTTTGATCATTCTGACCCATAATCGAATTTCCGGGCTGGAATTGTTTGCTTGATAGTCTGGAATGTGCAGTGCACCATATTCCAGTCAAATCTGCTTACCGCACTAGGTAGCAGGCCTGGGTATCAAGTTAATTCAATAAAAAAAATCGCGGTCTAATTAGGGGTCACACAGGAAGGTTATGTAATGCGTAACTATCCAAAACTCAAAATTATAGTAGTGAGTAAAAGAAAAACAAAAAATAACTTTATTCTTATTGACGGGATTAATGAGTTCATATCTGACTAGCTGCGACCTCGTCCAACGTCCACAAAAGACCCATGTTTTGGTTTTTATAGGTTTTGAACTTAATCCGATGTGAGTAGGTTGAAAATCGGACTTAGGACGGACGGTTGTTTACATAGTATTACGAGTATTTACTGCGACGACGTAACTAAGACTTGTTACTCCGACTAATTCTAACCGGATATCCACTTACATAAATAGAATAACCATAAGACTGCTAGTTTCTCTATTCTGCCAACGAAATCTCATCACGTTAATTGCGTAGGTTTTTCGTTACTACATTTTCGAATAGGCACAAGTTTATAACGTGGGTGTAATGCTATATTTGGAATGATACCATCTGCCCTCACGCGCTAAGCCCCCGCGGGGTCACCTTCGTGATATGACGTAGCCGACCCAGGAAAAGATGGAGTGCTGAGTTGGGTCTTTGGGACAAGGACTGGAGGGAGACCGCTCAGGATCGGATGGATGAGGGGAGAGAGGCCTTTGGGACAAGGACTGGAGGGAGACCGCTCAGGATCGGATAGATGAGGGGAGAAAGGCCTTTGGGACAAGGACTGGAGGGAGAACGCTCAGGATCGGATAGATGAGGGTAGAGAGGCCTTTGCCCAGCAGTGGGACATAGCAGGCTCGTTTTAATAATAATAATAATGAGTATTAATGCTGACTGCAAGCTACATCAATAGCGCAAACGCCTCGACATAACGCACCCTAACCCCTTCACCTTCAAATTCGCTCACGTGCAAAACCGCGGTCCAATGACTTTGACGCAACTCAGGGTAAATAGTACACGGGGAAATGCAATCACGTTATTCACCTTTCATATTTACTGCCTTTCTTCTGAATACACAACCCCTTGCTAGTAAAATACGGTGCAAGTTGTATACAGGCGGCAGAAAGAGGCAGATCTTCGGGGGACAGCCTTGCTACTGAATACGCAATGTATAGATATAATATTATAGGTATATAATAGAAGAGTTGGTAATGTAAAAATGGGAGACTTCCGAGACTTTACATGTTTGTGATGTCGTTGTTTCTGGTTTCCACGACACAGGGTATCCTAGTGTGGGGCCAGAAGCAATGAATTTGCCTGTATGTAAATGTTATTCGTTTTTTTCTTATTATTTATCATTGAAACTGGCACAAGATTAGTATACTAAAGTCACTTTCCTAAGACAATAAGTATTGCTCTAAAGCTAAAGCAATTTTCAGTTCCTTCACGTCTTACGAAAAATCAGTACAAAGGTTCTGTATTCAGTTCCATTTTTCCTAAACAATCCAAACCATTAGAAATATTTTATGAGAATAGCCTTTTACCTGAAATTAAATTATAGATAGAAAGTATTAGAAAGGTAAATATTGAATCAGTTCCTAACGCGATGCAGGCAATTGAAAGTTTCAGCTTAGCTTCGCGACGGGAAGGGATAGGCTTAGCTTTCACATAAAAAAGGTTTTTATATCCTAACTTCATCGGAAAGGGTAGAAAATTGTGACATGTTGGGTATCAAACGACCGAATAAATGTAGGGAAGTTGTGATAAGTGAGCCAAAAATACTAACTTAGTGCTTCCGAAAGCCAAACGTACTAAAATAGCTTTTTATTTAGAAGATTAACTGAGATTTGTGATCGTGTATTTATTTACATCCTTGACATGTAATGACAATTAGGAATAAAAATATTATTATCTCATATCTTACTAGCGTATAGAGTGGACGCTATCCAAATTACTAATAATAGTTATAGTATAGTTTTTTATATTTTGTTTTAAATGATTAGATACTTATAATTACAATACAATATGTACAACTTAATTAAGCTAACTTACGACTACAAACAATTAAATTAAATAAAAAATATCCCTGAGGTCACCGTCGCCGTCGAGCGGCAGGGTACCCAACATACTATAAATAGCTGTAAATAAATTTAATTCAGGTATGGTAAAAACTATTGGTAATTTTGATAGCGTCTACACTCTCTAAACTTCATACACTTTCAAAATTCTCAGTTAAAATTGTGAGTCAGGTTACAAATCATTTGTTTCACACACACCACACTACGATAACTTGAATACTCCTCACAAAGTCGAACACCAAACAACACAATTGTAAGACGTGCAGTGAGCACACATCTTTTACCAATTTGTCATCTCATTCGAACGACAAACATTAATATTTGTTTCATAAGGTCAACGCCCCAACAATGAACCTAATAACAACATCCGCACGTCTATAACATTGATTTCAACTTCTGTCTGAGACAAAAAATAAAAAAGAAGGAAAAACTGGAGACACCTACTCGACTGAAGTTGAACCGTTAGCTAATATCCATTGGAACTATGAAAAGTATCATAAAATATGGTATAAAGTCACGGTAGAACCAATTTACTGCCGTTTTACAATAGCAGACGCTCTTCTGAAATAATTCTGTAAAACTGAATAAGCTCGCCTTTGTACATATCTTTCTGTAAATTTTACGTGTTTTTTATGTTTTGTGCAATAAAGTATAAATGAATGAATGAATGAACTGTGAAGTGAATTGAAAGGTACTTGGTTCCGTAATTAAAAGCACCATCGTATCGTCGTGTTAAGTTTAGATTAGACATGCGTATTTAATTAAAAAGTACTATCATTAGTAAGATTAGGAAGTAAGATTAGGAAGTCTATAACTCAATGATAAGTGGAATTCTAATCATTTGTAAGCCGTCCATGATATATCTAGCAAGAAATAGAGGCAGCATGACTTTAAGAATCAATCAGACTTTGAGTTCTAATCCAGTAGCTCTGTATTTGGGACTGTACCTATAGCAATATATTTCCACCATCTGTCTCTGAATTAGCTAACTAATCGACTGACAATGAAATAGTTTAGTGTCAAGAACAAAGTTGTCGGCAACTAGCAAACGTTACCGCTAATATGCAGCTATTAGGTCGACAAAGAAGGAAGTTTCAGAGTTCATTCAACTATCGAGGTACTGAGACATTGTTGCTTGAAGTTGTTGGCAAATAATCGACAACACAAATTTACTTCTAAAATTATATTTACTTCTGCCCGATCTCCGCTAGCGATATTAATTCTTAAACATTATATTTTTCATGTTCGTTCTTTATTTTTTCTCGCTTCCTACACTATTAAAGTTATTCTAACAATATTGTTGCTTGAAATTATCATGAATCACAGTTACTATTGTTCCACAGAACCCTAAAATTTTAACAGATTTACAAACCTATAGAATAAAATCACGCGTCTAAAATCAATGATCAATAGTAATTGTTGTAGTTTTCGTAAGTTTCTTCCTAACAACCTAACCTACCCATAAAAATAATAGTGCTCGACCCCATACTACAACCAAAACCGTAATCGCAAGATATAAATGCAATTAAGTTTCCCACTGCTGAGCAAAAGGCCTCCCCAACTCCCCATATTGCAAATTCTCTACACTTTCTTTAAACATTTACAAAGTGATACAAGTCACTCCGATTAAAAAAAGGCCCGAAGTGATTATTCCAAACTGATTACACATCTCAATACGAATTTCAGCGAGTTCATCGCCCCTTCAGTTTATGAACGTGGTGACCACAGCGACCGGACATTCGGGTTTTGGTCAGCCCGCCTTTTCCAGACCTCACTATATGTCACACATAATCCGGGACGTGCGATCATAAGTCGGGGGATACCGTTCGTATGAGGATGAGGATCCATTTGAATTTTACAAAGTGATTTATTTGGGTGGAGGGGTGAATAAATTATTTTATATCTGCTGGAGTAAGTAGCTGTTTTTTTTTCAAATAGATTTTACACTACAGATATATAACGTAATCATGATTAAAACCAATCTCGCTGATACAGCATAACTTACTAAAGAACTGAAGTAAGATGCCTAGCCTTCTTTCTTGAAATACTTACCTGTCTGAATAATGTATTCAAACTTTCGTCTTGACTACAGGAAAACGGTGGTATCACGTAATTACTATGAACCTTTTTATGAATTCATCTTCTCCCAATCTATCAATTCATTAGTTAATGCAAGAAAGCCATTTATCCCTAACTAGCTTGATTATGGCCACAACATTTTGTGGAACTTTTCGGCATAGTAAATTGTATCCCTTTGTTTCAGCCTCGAATTTATGACACACCATTTGCTTCATCGCAGCGGCACAATGCCCGGGTTTACACCCGGAAAAAACACTGTTTCTATTGTTTGTGTGATATTGCGATATTTCTGGGAAAAGGGCGAGCCCTTTCTACGGTGTTCTTGTAGCGATATCAATATGTTTTACTGCCTTTTGTCGGAGGAATAACGAGTGTTACCTTGATATTTGTAGAGACAATAAAAATGCCTTCTTAAGACATTAGGTACTCAGAATAACTTTACTACTATGTCTGGAATAAAAACCTTATTCTTATTATTATGTATTCCTCTTTAAAATTACTTTAACTGCTCAGCTAAAATTTAAGGGAAGTGATTAATAAAGTTACCCTGATCACAGGGCATCATTCACATTTTACATTTTACAATTGGAATCCCTTCCGCTGGTTCTCGCCGCAAAAGAAAAATATTTGACATTAAAATTAGGGCAAGCTAAGCTTTCATCCCTCGCAAAACATATTTTCGATATTTTCAGACGTCTTAGTGTCACCTGTCATGCACCCTATGGGGAGTGTCCTTAGTATAGCGAGGTGTTATTATTTTTATTTAATGTCTGCGTCCCTAATGTGTTAATCTGCAATGAAATAGAATTGTATTATTTGAATGATTAATTATTGTAATAAGTAATTAAATATAATGTTTTTGTCGCTCTGGTTTACTGTAATGGCACAAATACTTTCTGATAATAATACCTAAATAAATATAAATTGGATCTTCTACAAAATAAGCACAAAAATCTTCATGGAAAGTTTATTTATATTTGATACTAAAATTTACATTATATTTACACTCTTAATTTTTATACAATATTATACAGTAAATTAATCTCTACTTTAATCAATAAGATACAGTGTAAGAGCTACTTAGCGTAGAATAAAATCTCTGTTTCATTGTTCCTTTTTTTGTCTACACACAAATGGCACAGTACATCTAGAATAGTCAGAGTATTTTTTTGGAAAATCTCAATATTCAACAAACAACGAAGAATATACAAATCCCGCTGTCATAAAATAAAAATACATTATCGTAATTTCTTTGTTCAGACCGTTTTCTTCACCACTAACGGCCAAGTCGTTCAGCACCACAAAATCTAAATTTCGTTAGTCTTTGTATATAAATTACCAATTACTAGAAATGGAGTAATTTTCCTCAGGTAAGGTAACCTATCAGCAACACACACATAAAGGTCGGAAGTCGGAACAATCATGAGGTGATGACGCATATTTCGTATCAATAGACCCCCTGTGATACATCCCAGTTCTATATTTCCTTATTGTCCATCCGTACAACCATCTTTCACAAGAAACCTACTTCCAAAGTAAACTACACTTTGTTCAATCTCCATTGACACTTTTCTTGTTCAAGTCCAAGTGCGTTTGTACTCGGATGCCGTAGAAGGTTGCATCACATAGGTCTAGCGAACATCAGTCGCTCACTGCCCTGTCTCCTCATAATTTCTGCTGCAGCCGGGGTGGCAACAAACACGGCGGCTTGCCCACCAAGCTCCATCAGTTTGCCTCGCTTATTGTGGCTCTTGCTTGGTCTTCTGAAACGTAGATGGATCAGATCATGTTTGTGTTCAAACGGGTGATGGAAAACATTTTGAGGGAACCGTCTCCATAAGTTCTTTGGGTTAGAGCCATTTCACGCAAGATGGAGTATTAAATAACTAAACGTCTGGGTCATCCTGTAAAGGAAGACATGACACGATATGAGTGTATAAGGGTGTGTGTGTGTGTGTGTTTAGTACCTGTTCATCCTTCTCTCAAACAGATCATCGCCATCACTGCAATCGTAATCTATCATCGGCTCATTCATCTCTTTTCTCCTAAATTTTTTCTTATTGCCCAAGAAATATGGCTGCGGGGGCAACATAGAGACATTCGGCGATGATATCTGTCTGGTCATCTTCCCGCCAGATCCAATCCTCTCGAATGGTGGGAAGTGTTTCTGTATATTTTCTGAAATATAATTTAGAATCTGAATGAAAAAAACTTTAAAAGCTAGCAATCAGAGGGTTCCTAGATGCCGTAAATTTTTAAGAGGTACTTAGGAACTCGAATTGCCTAATAACTGGAAAAAATATAATGAGTATATAATATAATCTCTTTTTAGAGATAAGCTCGCCTTTGCCTATTTACCTTTGTTTTAAGACTATGTATCACATTGCTTTCCGTGCAATAAAGAAATTATGAATTATGAATTATGAGTATATTACCAGACTAAATAAATAAAATTATAGACTTAAAATATGAAGGTGATGGGCCACACAGAATGAGTAAATGACCATTATAATTAAAGAAGTGAAATGTAAAGGCCAAGCTGTTACCTGAAAAGGATTGCCTGGAATAATTATGGCGTCGATGATCGAATGGTTGGTGACTGAAGGAAGCGCGTCGTTGGAAGCGAAGGTCTGATGGGTCCAGAGGCTGATGTTGGTGGTATGGCTTCGGTCGGATCTCGACCTGATTGTGGTTGGATTTAAGAGAGTCTTCGTAGCTGCAGCTGTTGAAAATAAATATGTTGAAAAATGCCCGTCCAAATTGATCGCCCAACATGGGATAGATGTATTGTGATTGTGATCTTGGAAAGACGGACCTGGTCTTTTGAGACCTAGGTGAGAGAAAAGAGTATTTACCGGTAATCTGAGAATGAAAGAACTTTGATAGTTACAGGTAAATTAAAATGATCAAATAGGTAACTCACTAACGTCAAGCATAAAAATGGAAAATATTAAAGCTGCAATAGAGAATAAAACTGTCAAGAATTTAAGTACATGCCCCACCTTTAGTATGCAGGTAAGTATGTCAACTAGGCTTAAGATAAATAGTTTCCAGAGCCGAACTAAAAACACCCCAGTATCTTCAGGTTGTGAGAGGGCAACGACACTAATTTGGTACATTATCTCGTGGAGGGTATGAAAAGGCTACATTTATTGGAACTCACCCGCTGCTCTCTTCACTGGTATGCACGTTGGACTGTCCGCATGGGCACCTCGCCACCTCCGCGATGCCGGAATCCTGACCACTGGAATTCACTGACGTTATCGACGTGTCTTGGCCCTTCCTGTGTTGATGTGATGGGTGGGCGTTAGGAGTCATGGATCGATGGATGAATGAGAGAGTGATTGGAAGCGCTTGGTTCATATTTATACGTTGATGTGTTGCCCTTGGTGTTAGTGATGGCTATGGTTAGATAAGGCAGATGGGAAACTGATGATTAGTTTTAGTGAAGTCAAATATTAAAGTGAATAAGAAAATGTTTAAACGTAAGCTGTAAATGCAATATTGGTCCAAACATAGGTTTGAGATTAATTAAAGGTATAATTCAGCATTGAAGAGATCTGTCTGGATCCTTCAGTTGCATCAAATTGATGATGGTCTAATTACCTCTTAATTGCTCTATTCTACTCATTCTTACCTCTTATTCTGCAACGGCCTCTGATTGTACTTAATGCACATGTTCTCATGTTTCTTACTGAAATCCGATCCATGAATTTCGCTTCCAAAGTTACTCTTCACGCATTTCTGATGAGCTTTCCCGAAGTCTTCCACGGTATTCCCATGTGGGCATATCTTCTTATTCGTCACATTTGTGATAACGTCTATGTAAGAATCTGCTTCGCTGTACGACTGGTTCAGCTCTTGGCACTGATTTCCTCCAGATGGAAATAGACCTCCGTACTTTGCTAGGTGCTCAGTGGAGAAAGTGTTAAGGCGATGCTTAGAATACGGTTTGCTTTGCTGTCTGTTAGGGCAAAAGATTCAGGGGTTAGAGATACGAGAGAGGTTAAAGCCATTGTGCGTAAAAGGATAAGTGCTGGTTCTAAGTATGATGAAAGTGATATAATAGATGGAGGAACTATAACACCAGATAACCGAGTGCGGTAAATAAACAAGTATTTATAAAAATAATGTTCAGTTGTGCATTTCTCACGTTAAAGTTTGAGAGAAGCAAAATAAACCTAAATAAATAAATAAATTGCTTGAAGAAGGTAAAAAGTGCAGGTCAAATTTTAGATAAACAATATTTTTCTTTATAATTTATTAATAAATTAAAAACTTTAAGTTAATACAATCACTAACAAAACTTTAGCACAGTGTAATTTATATTAAGGTACAAACTATCACATAATTTTAGAGTCATGCAAACATGCGTTAGGCTTAGGCCTGAATACTAATGAAACTTAACAAACTCCCTCTGAAATCTCCTTCTACATGTAATAGTGAGTTGCATGCTTTCGTTTGTGACGTTCAGGTCTGAAATGCAATAGCAATAAAATAAAATGGCGCTTACCTTTCCAAGTGGCTAAAATGAAATTTTATAGATTATAATGTTCATGCACGAGAAATTGTAATCACGAAAGTTTTGGGCTGTTCGTACATACAAGTTAGATTTTACAATCAAATATAGTTTTATTACTTTTAAGTCTCTGTTGGATTGAATAAGTACCATTTGCTATTTAAACAAATTCCATATCTTGCAGCCCCTACTAATCATTGACTTTGATGGTAAACCAAGAGATTTTCTGAACGCGTATTGCATTAAAATGAGAACTAAAGTACAGCTGTCCAACGATCTTTTGGCGTGCGGTGACAGGTAGAAACTGAAGGTTTTTGACAGGTTCATAGCATAAGGTTGCGTAAAAGTGACGCCCTTTGTAAATGTCACTCACACGCCCAAAGATCGTTGGACAACTATATATTTCAACTCTAGAATAATCACGAAAAAGTAGAGCTTACATTAGAAGTCAACTAAACATCAAAAGTAAATTACCTTCTGCTTCTTCTAACGCATAGAATGCAAATAGCAGTAGTACAAGCTCCGACAAATACAATGCATCCTAGTGCAACCACACTAATCTCCATAGTACTCAACAGCCTTGCTCCTCTGGCTTGAGCCATCGTCGTATCTCCGACTTCTAGGATTTTGAATCCGGAGATTTCATGACGAAGTTCAGTTTCTCTCTTTAAAAGAGACCTGTGAAAGTAAGTTAGGAGATACTTTAAAAGTTTAACACCCTTTGGAGTATTAAAACTTTTAAGTATTGGAAACCAAATAGGGTTTCAAAGGAATCAACAATCCTTGGAGTTTTTCCAAGTTCTGATACTTAATTATTTTAACAATGAAATTCTGACATGAACTTACTTTTGTAATACTTCCATGTCTATGATAGCATTTGACATTGGATCAACTGCGTAAATATACATGTCCGTCCTGAAATAAAATAACACACAATTATCAGGAAATTCTGGTTGGTATTTCATATTAATTATAATACTTTACTGGAAATAAGTAACTTCGACCACTTTCCTTGGTAACCTTGCAATGGTTTTGCGAGCTCTTTAATTATTTCCAACATAAATATTTGAATAGATACAATACATAATTAAGTTTTATTCGAATACATTTTTGTTCATAGTCATGGCCATGGATAGATATTTTAGTTACTTACGCTGTTCCATCCATTACAGCTTTAGCGTTGGTTTCTAGTTTTCTTACTCGTATGTCGTATCCCGTAATGTCTGCCAGAGATTTTGTAATATTATCCATTTCTTTCTCAACTTCCATTGGCTTTCCTCCAACGACCAGGACCAGTTGATTATTATCGTCTAGGACATAAACCTGAAAAATTGTTTTATTTAACGTTATTCTTATTTCAGGTAAATGTTTTAATCCAGGGGAGTATGTAATTACTATCATTTATTTTTCTTTAGTTCACAGGATTATTTATTTGTCTAAAAGCGGGCACGATGATTCTGCCACCCCGTGAGGGAAAAATTATGACCCTATCTTGTGTTTTATCGAGTCGCAGGTTTACATAATCCATTATTTCTTTATTGCACACAAAAAAAGTAAACAAAACACGGTATGATATAAAGTGTACAATGGTCTAGCTTATCTCTAAAAAGAGATCTCTTCCAGCAAATCAAGTTTCGATGAGAAAGGTTGATAGCTGAGCGGGGGTAGACCCATGTGTACAACAATAAATTTAAAAGGTTGCATACATAAAGGTTACAATGTTGAATGATGTCAGTATCAATCCATGATTAGGAAAAATATAAAATATAGAAAACTTACAAAAACATTCGCTATAGCGGATTTTCCATCATCAGCGCCCTTTTTATCTGTCGCTTTGACATCAAAACCAAACACTCTTCCAGAATCTCTCGAGAAGGAAGATACAGCGCGGACTTGACCACTTATAGGGTCAATAGCGAAACGTTGGGACTGGTCGTTGATGATTTGGTATCGGATATCGGCATTGATGCCGAGATCTGAGTCTGTAGCCTGTCAACATGAAATAATTAAACATTAAAGATTTATTGCAAAGGCACAGCATTCATTTTAGGAACATTATCTACATTAACCATGTTCTTGAATAAAATGGATGGACTTACATGTAATTGGATGACTTGATATCCAAAAGCAGCAGTTGTAGGGATTGCAGTAATCATCGGTCGCCCCACAACCGTGAACTTAGGTGCATTGTCATTGACATCTTTTATTCTTACTATAATTTTGACGTCAAACTTAGTCATTCCCTCCAAAACATCATCAGAAACCGGGTATATCATATGAGGCAGCTCTCTACTTATTTTTTGTCTTTCGGCTCTCACAATAATTTCGTAAATATCCTTTGTCTCACGGTCTGGACTTTTCACTAGATACAAAGTACCGTTACGAGGATCTATTACAAACATTCTCTTGACAACAGGATCATTTTCATTAAAAATGTAGTATTTCATCTTGAAGTTCTCATAATGCTCCGTTAGATTAAGGGTGACTAGTTCAACGGGGGTATGAACGTTTTCTTCAATTTCCAGTTCATAGTACCGAGATATGAATACTGGTTTGTCTGATGCTTCTACTTCATCTGGTACATCAGAAACTGTTAATATCAACACTGCAGTCGAACTCAGGCTGGGAGACCCTAAATCTGAAGCAACAATCGTTATGTTATGTAGTGATTGTGACTCGTAGTCCAGTTTTCCAACGGTGGTAATAATTCCATCCTTAGAGTCTATTGCAAACAAATTTATTTGATTTCTTCTCTGCGGTAGACTGTATAGAATGAGACCGTTTCCGTTCCCAACAAAATCAGAGTCGTTTGCAAATACTCGTGCGACTATAGTGCCAATTGGAGTATTTTCTGGAACATTAGCTCGGTATATTGGCATCATCATTACAGATTCAAAGTTGTGATTGTGAAGTTCACTAGCCACTGGATGCTTCCACTGTATTAGCTCGTCGTAAGCAAAAAACTTTGGTGCGTTATCATTTACATCTAAAACTTGGATTTCTACACTAACTGAAGAGGATAGAACCTTTTCTTGGCCATTATCTTTTGCAACTACTGTTAAAATATACTTTTCTTCTCTTTCTCTGTCTAGTTCACCATTTACACTAAACACTCCACTGGTTGGTGATATTTCAAACGGTAATTCTTTGGTATTTGGCTGAAGGTAATAGGTAATATTAGCATTTTGACCAAAATCTGCATCCGTAGCATCAATCTTGCCCAAAACTTTTCTGGAATACTGAGCTTCTTCTACATTGAACGTGTACCATGACTTTTTAAACATTGGGAAGTGATCATTCACATCTCTGATAAAGAATCTCACTGAGATACTATCACTAAGGCCGCCTCCATCCATTGCAGAGACGTTTAACCTGAACTCAGATTCAGGAGGCAAAGCCCTTGCGACAACAATGTATCCATGTCTTTCATTAATCACGAAATATCTTTTTATGTTCTCCAGTGCATCCGGTGAAATGGCATAAGGTGGCATGAATACTTCAGAAATAAACTCGTATTTTATTTGACCATTAACTCCGCTGTCTATGTCAATTGCATCTAGCTTTAGGATGCTTGAACCAACAGCCACGCTTTCTGGCACGGAAAACAGGGGCCCATACGTGTCAGCCAAGACGGCATATTTATTCTTTGGCTTTGCTTCTACTTTGGCAATTATTCCTGTTTTCTCATTCTTTTTCTCGCGATACACTTTGACTGTCGCTTTTTCATCAATTGCTAGTAACTCAATGTTTTCCTCAATTGGTATGGTTATTTGTGTATATTTTGGGAAATTATCGTTTTCATCAACGACTATAATTGTGAGTTTTGTTTCTGAGCTTAGCCCACCCTTATCTCTGGCTACAATTTTAAGTAGATACATGCTTTTCTCTTCACGGTCAAGTTTACTTCCTATGAAAGTTACTGCACCTGTTTTTTCGTCTACACTAAACTGTTCATGGCCATCTCCAAATAATGTGTACATGAATAAAGCGTTTTGTCCAAGATCAGCGTCCTTAGCCTTTATCCTGTTAGAAATTTTAACAGGCGTTCCTTTTTTAGAATTTTCTGTTATATAACCTTCATAAGCTGGTAGTTCAAATATTGGTGGGTTGTCGTTGTCATCTTCCACATGTATCGTTACTTGGTAAATACCAGCTCCAGATATCAAACCTTTGTTGAATTCAGCTATGACAGTCATTCTGTAAATGTCTCGTTTCTCTCTATCTAAGGGCTTCTGTGCATAAATAGTTCCATCTTGTCCTAAAAATTACAAGTTATGTTAACAGAACAGTAAGCAATTAAGTAACTCAATTACGTGGGTCAATATAATGTTACTGTTATTTTTCAGTGGGCTTACCAATAGCGATATCATCCGTCACATCTTGCTGGTTAGCTATAAGGAAGTGAATATTTCCAGTCACGTTGCCGGGCAAGGCACTAACGTTGACGTGAAATAGCTGTCCAATGGTAGCTCCACCTATATTTTCCTTGACAGTAAACACCAACGGAGAATGTGCACCCCTATTAAAAGATAAACCATAATGAGACCTTTGTCAAAAAAGTCATATTATTTCAATAAAAATTGTAAATGACATACTTCAATAGAACTCCTCTTTCATCGTTTGCGTCAACGACATGAACAGTCGCATTAGTAGCAATAGATACATTTATATTTTCTTGAATGGCAACTGCTTCAAAGTCATACATTGGACGGTTGTACTTTGCTAGCTCATCTATAACTGTGATGACACCAGATCTTTCTTCTACAGCGAACGGCACTGTAACAAATAACAAGATTAAACAATGTTTATGTTATTTTTTATATTTGGAAGGATTATGTATTTAGTTTTTCTTACCTCCTTCTTCATATCCATGTAGTAGATCGTATACAACATTATATTTCACCATTGCATCATTGACTTTTATTTGTCCGACACTGGTACCGATACCAACATTTGATCCAACCCAAAATTCATAGGGTGCTCCTATAAAGTCTGGTCGTTCCGGTCTTGCGCCTGAAACAAATTTAATTACTCGAGATATTGCATCTTAACAGTCTTTCTGTATTTCTTCTACATCATCCTGCTTCCTCATCGACCCACTGCAGCTTATAAAGATGCTGGTTATCTAGAAGTTTCTCCATCAAGAAGATAATTAATACTTACCTTTTATGGGTCGAGTAACATCAATGGTAACAACAGCCAATGAATATCTTCTTTCACTCGGATTGAGTGGTTGATCTGAAGCTTCAATGAACAACGCATGTCTTCCTTCAATGATTGGCGATTCAGCTAAAGAAATCACTCCAGTTTTTGCATCTATTAAAAACGGTGAAGTTATAGTAAGATTACTTGTTCTTTGTAGGTCATAGAATACTATGCCGTTTCTTCCTAAATCTGGATCGACAGCTTTAACTTTTCCAATAAAGGTTCCCAGGTTTGCATTAGACTTGATGACAAATTCGTACAAATTACTTGGTACGAATACTGGATTGTTATCATTAGCATCAAGTAAAGTTACTTCGATGGTCACAAAAGACATAAGTTGATGAATATCTTCAAAGTATTCGATGTTTTCACTCTTTGTTCCAATTCTGTCAGGGAACACATAAGTTGTTTTGTCTTTAAAAGGTTGTGATCTGGGTGTTGTTGGGTTCCTACGCCATTTAGATAATCTCTGCTTGTCCAGGAATGTTCCCACAACACTTGGTTTTTTTTCTTTGGCATAAACTTTCATTTTCAATGTCGCATGTTGTTCTCTATCCAAAACAGTCTGCAAAATGAAGAAAAGGTTAAATACTAAATCAAATTACCTACGATGATGTCAGGAAAGTATTTTTGTACAATATCACTATGCAACGGTGCTAAAACTTTTTCCTCTGCCTCCCTGTATTGGAAAAAGCCTGATGTATATCAAAAAATATTGGTAGGTACCTGATTCTTCACAGTAAGCCATCCAGTCCGGGGATCGATCGAAAATGCTCCTTCAGGGTCATTTAGTTGAAAAGTAAATTCACCGTTATCACCTTGATCTCTATCTGTGGCCATTACTTGTAGAACACTGAAACCTGATAAACAATATTTGTTAAAAAATATCTATTCTAAAATTACATACGGCGCCTAATTGGATCTCACTTAAAAAAACCTTATCTTTCTTACCGTTTGGTAAATTCTCCACAATACTAATGTTGTAGAAATCTACTTCAAATTCTGGTAAATTGTCATTCAGGTCCAAGAATTCGATTTCGACTCTTGCTTGAGCAGTTTTTAGTGGGTTGTCTACTTGGGCGGCTTGGATTTGCAGCATGAATGTGTTTCCTGAAAAAGCATCAGTACCTTATGCACTAGTTTATGTAGTCTATTGATTTGTAAGTAATAATTATATGTATTGTACACATGGGTCTACTCCTGCTCAGCAATCCACCTGTCTCATCCCTATTTGGTTTGCTGGAAGAGATCTCTTATTAGAGATAAGCTCGCCTTTGTACACGTTTTCTATGTTTTTTACTGTCCTATGTGTGCAATAAAGAAATTATGAAGTACCTTTTATGTTTATTTTTATTGAACTGACCTTTTAAAGTAGAGTTAGGTATAATAACATTTGATTGTATCTACAAAGTTTAAGGAGGATGTTCCTATTACTAACATCTGATTTGAAAATAATAGTTCAACTCAAGTTCTTCTTCGAACTTGACTGTTTTTTTAAAGCTGCCTGCTCACTTATAAATAACCTAAAACTGAACTACGAAATAAACTAATGATTTCGCGAATGAACAATATGAACATACCTGGAAGACTACTCTCAGTGTCCAAATCTATTTCCTTCTCTAGGAATATGCTTCCATTGATGGAGTTCAATGAAAACAGCCTTCGATCATTCCCCGAGACGAGTTCATACCTCACCGGGGAGCTTAGGCCTAAGTCCTGGTCCATGGCTCGGATGGGCTCTTCAAAGAGCAGCTCCTTGTGGATCTTTTTATCCTAAGAAATAATTAAATGCGGTAACAAGTTATAGAGGACTTTATAAATGTTACAGACTGTATGGTCCCAATCCATCACTGATATTTACTTCAAAATCATGATTTTAGCTGAAGTTTAATATTATATGCTAGCACAGACTTAGATACTTTATGAGTCACTGCCATAATAGCCTTAGCGGTACAACTCGAATTTCATGAAATAGCTGCAAATGGTGTTAAAGCTATGAAAATCGGCACGATTGATCTTTAGCACGAAAAAAAAGGAGGTGAGTTAACTGCGGCCTTTGGAAAACTCAACCAGAGAGTTTGGAAATCCCATGACCTCCATCTTCAGACAAAACTATCCGTATATAAGGCAATAATATTACCGCTCTTGCTGTATGCGTCGGAGGCATGGTGTCTGTATAAAGCTGACATAAAGCGTCTGGACACCTTTCACTTAAGATGTCTTCGAACCATATTATGGGTAAAATGGCAGGATCGCGTTCCAAACTCCGAGGTTCTACGTCGCTCTAAAATGACCGGCATGGAGTGTCTACTAATTAAAGGGCAGTTAAGATGGTGTGGACACCTTGTAAGTATGGATGACTCACGATTGCCTAAATCTGTTTTCTACTCAGAGCTTACCAGTGGAAAACGTAAGCCTGGTGGGCAATACCTCCGTTACAAGGACGTCCTGAAGCGACATCTGACATCCTGTCGTTTGTGTCATGAAACGTGGGAGAAAGATGCCTTGATGAGACCAGAGTGGCGAAAAGCATTACAAACTGGAACTGAAAAGTTCGAAGATGCCCGTCTTGAAGACCTCGACGCCAAACGCCATGCTCGAAAGACTTGTCCCAAGGTCTTCTACAACTATACCTACAACACCAACGGACAGTTACAGTGCAACATATGCAGCCGCACGTTCAAAACCAAGTTTGGGTTCGCGAGTCACATCCGAGCACACGCCAGGAACTGACAAGGTGTCGCCGTCGACGGATACGTCGTGGAGGACATCATCATCATCATGTTTTTTGTATGGAATTTAAAAAAAATGTTTTCTGAAACCTGTCGTGTGTGGTGTCAAATGAAAGTGATTTTTAAGGCAGTTCTAAAAATATATCACATCATTACATTTCAGTCACTTGTTTCAAATTAAAGTCAAAATCATTTTCAAAACATACCAAGTTTGGGCTCCTTCAGACCCGGTACTGTTGAATAATTTTTACTATAAGTACAAAATAATAGAAGAATCTTGCGCCCTTGGTGCCGAACTTCAAGTTATTTCAAACTTACTTCGCCATCCTAGATTAACAAATAATCAGTAATAAGGAGTGTTTGTACTAGATCTATTATGGCAGTGACAATAAAATTATGAACTTTGTATGACCTCCTCATAAAACATTGAAGGAAAAAAACATAAGAAACTTTAGAACATTGAGACTTACAAGCAAAGGGTAAAACTCTGGTATCTGAGTCCTATAGACGTCCAGAGTAAACTTCGGAGGCAGATCATCGTTGTCCTGCACGGTGATGTAGACCGTTGCATTGGTGCTCCGGACCGGTGAGCCACGGTCCTGGAAAGTAAGTTTCAATCATGTTTTTACAAAAATAAAACTTAGTGGAACACTTATTCCCATAGGAGGTGATAGAGACACAGTTGTCCTTAATGTGAATTAACGAAATAATGATTCAATCACTGGCTATAAACATCCAGAATCTCATTCCGCATTTATTTCGATAAAGTTATTCTTACCAAACCCAAGAAAACGACTCGCATACCATAAACAAAGTGCAGAATTATCGTGCGCGCACTTTATTTATTTTAACTTGTAATGAATTGATGCCTACAGACGGACTCCGACGTAGGGTGAGGCCCAGAAGGAGATAAAGGAATGACCTGGATAAGTTCCTACCAGGATGGACCGACAAAGCTAGAGATGTGTGGGCTCGAACCGGTGAGGCCTTTGCCCAGCAGTGCGACACCATTGAGGCTATATAAAAAAAATGAACGACACTTACCGAAGCAGTAATAACAACCCGAAACTCTCTATCCCCTCCATCATAGTCGAGCGGCTTTTTGAGAATCAGCGCAGGTCGGTGTGAGCTCTCCAAAGCGAAGTGTCCGCGGTCGTCTCCAGCGGTGATGGAGTACTGGACGTCTGAGTTCGGGGTGTTGGGCTTATCCCGGTCGAAGGCGTGGATGGACTTGAAGATTGTTAGACCTGGGGAAGAGAAGATTTTTGAAACCCTTGGCTCAAAACTACAGGGTGTTACAGAAGGGTGTAATCATATTTTAGGGGGTTGTTAGTGAGACCATTCTGAGCAAGTTTTACTATGAAACCGATTTTCATAACTTCATAATTTCTTTATTGCACACAAAAAAAATATAACAAAACACGGTATAGGTAATATAAAGTGTACAATGGCGAGGTTATCTCTAAAAAGAGATCTCTTCCAGCAAACCAAGTTTCGATGAGATTTGATCAAAGTAACTTTATTTTTCATTGCTCCTTACGTTTTGGTCCGGGCGGTCAACTGATTTGTATAGAGAAGTGAACATTAAAGTTTCTCTGATCAAATCGGTTTCATAGTGAAAGTTGCTCAGAATGATGCTCCCTAAAACCCCCTAAAATATGACTACACTTTTCTGTTACACCCTGTATAAAGGGCACGATATAACATAACATAGCATCACGCCTTTTGCCAGACGGAATGGCAGACGCACAATTGTTCCCACTTTTAGCCAGTTATTCAACACTCCAATTTGCGTGACAGGGGGCTAGCCCATCGCCACAGCTATGGAATGATGAAGGTTTTCTCACGATGTTTCCATCACCGTTAGAGTATCCGTAATGTACCGGCGACCGCGTGAATTTCCCATACAAACGTAATACAAAAATTATTTGAATTTGAGAACTAGTTCAAAGCATTTAGACTGTTAATCGGATTAATACAGTGTTTACGCAGATTCCTGGTCGTTTACCAAGGTTCTTATTCAAATTATTTAAAAATATTTTTAAATTGGTTGAAGAGGAACCCTGGTATACAGACCAGAAACCTGCGTAAACAGTGTATAAATCCGAATAACAGTCTTAATACGTTAAACTATTTCTCAAATTCAAATCATTTTTGTATTACGTTTGTTTGGGAAATTCACGCGGTCACCGGTCTCTTAAGATAAATTAATTATCTCATAATTTCATATATCATAATTTCGTTATTGCACCCCAAAAAAGTTAACAAAACACGGTTTGATGATGATCAGTACAGTCGGCACTGGGATCCGAACCTGCATCTCCTGCATGAAAAGCAAGCGTGAAACCCACTAGATCACGGAGATCTTTTTAGGGTACGATTAGCGTCTGCAGCTCAAATAAAGACCCAGTTGAATAATATACTTTCGTCAACCGAAAGACAGCGTCGGTTGTGAACGCGGACGTTACATTGCCTCAGGGCCAGAAGTCTCGTAAAGGAATTTCATGGAGATAGATATATATTAGGAGTGGGTCGTATTCGATTTTGTCAAAGACGAAACGAAACTGGTTTTCCCAATTCGTAAACGAGTATTCAAAACGGTTTCGTTGGCAACTGGTTTTGATTTGAAGAACGAACTTGAAGTGGTCGGCCTGAACCGGTCGGAGCGAAAACAGTCGGTGCGCGGACGAAACGAAAGCGCTAAATCGGTCGGTGCCAAACAGGTCGGCGCGAAAATAGTCGGTGCGCAGACGAGACATACGAGCTCAAAGCGGTCGGCGCTTAACCGGTTGGTGCCGACGACTGGTTTAGAGGTACTGCTTTTCCTGAGAACGAAAAATGAGTTTTTCGTTCCTGGAACGTAAACGGTATTTTTAAACGGTGCGTCTTCAAAACATTCGCTCCTAATATATATAGCGAAGCGCAAAAAGCCAATTTTGGCTTGTCGACGGTGGCGAGACTCGCCGCGCCGACTACAAACAAAGCGGAAATTTGCACCCTAACTATAGCTATTGCTGTGCGATTCAGTTCGCGACTGACGGCCCCGGAGTAGTTTCAATCTCAATCAATAATAACTTAGTATCATATATCAACTAATAATAATAACGTATGTACATAAAAACTTAAAATAGCACATTGATTGCAAATAAAAAACATTTCAAAACATTATTCTAGAAAGCAACCATTCATAATGTGGAGATAAAAATAAATATACTTTGTGAACTTTACAAAAGTCAGTTTCCCTGAAATATTGGAGGAAAGTTATAATGCCCTGTGAATTAGTTGACAATGTCGGTTTGTTATTTTGCAACATTGTACTGTACAAGAAATAATGAGAGAGGAGTTTGTTTTTCTGATTTAATACTGTTACCGCAAACAGAAAGTTTTCGGAAGTTTTAAGTTGGATCCTTTGCTCCGATTTCGGCACGGAAACAGATAAATCTACATGTGTATATACCTATCTACATAAAAAAGTCAGTCGCCAGGTATGGTGTAATCCTAATAAGATAAGGGATTGAGAAAGGTAGAACGAGTGCATCTCACAAATGGACTTGTCATGCGATACACGTATAGCTCTATTAATTCCTCTGTAAGCCTGGCCTTTCATTGAGACTTATGAAGCAAAATGTCAATCTTACAGCATAATTGATCGAATTGTGCTATGGAATTTGAAAAACCAAAATATTTCTTGTTGAAATCAATAAACTCATTTTCCATACATAAAATTTCATGGCAGATTGGTCAAAAAGGTCCACATCTCGCCATCTTTATTAATCTGTGATCTCGCCAGAATTATACACTTGGGTCTGGGTTAAGGAAATCTTATCTTATCTTATCTTAAGCGAAATGTCAATCTTACAGAGTACCTAATTGATCGAATTGTGCTATGGAATTTGAAAGACCAAAATATTTTTTGTTCAAATCAATAAACTAATTTTCCATACATAATTTCATTGCAGATTGGTCAATAAGGTCCACATCTCGCCAGAATTATAGTTGGGTCTGGGTTAAGGAATTGGCGCAATGTCACAAGTGGGCTTTGTCATACCAACTGGGAAACTAACCTGTTGGTGTGAGCTCGTCCACGGTGACCTTGTACGGGGTGTCTGAGAACTTCGGGGCATGGTCGTTGATGTCCTCGACGTAGACTGTGACGGACAGGTAGGCGGATATCTGAAATGAAATCATAGAAACAAAATTATAATAATACTCCTCAGAAAAGTGCCATGTGGGTGCACATACATAGCTACGGATTACATGCGTAAATCTAACGCGTTGTCTTGCTCCAGCGCATAAAATGTGAAGTTGAAATGAGATGAGGTAAAGGTGGGATATGAGCATTAACTCGAATTTTTAATAAAGAACCGTTTAAATAAGATGCTGATGACACCAATTTCTAGTCTTTAAGAGTCCATAATTTGTATGTTGTCGGTTACGCGTCCGAGCCTTATACTCGGATATTCATTCCACCGAAGTCTTCTGTGACCTTGATATTTAGAAAAGCAACCATTCGATAATAAAAAACTTAGGCACTATGCTACTAGGACAGAAAAGTTACACTGTAGGAATTTGTATGAGTCTAGTCTGGTATTACGTTCGACCACCTACATTTTCTACCCTACACTTATTATATATATTTTTACAGCAACAATATAGCTCCAGTAGTTTTTCCTAAACAGGATCTTCCACTTTTAAACAGCAATACGCTAGATTTAGGTGTTATTGTTTTTTACCTCACAACAGTCTCCCTGCGATAATTTTAATCGTTTCCCTTAGAAGATACCTTCAATACAAACCAAAGTTATCTTACACAAATTAAAATCAAATCCAATAGTAAAATAGGATTGGGGTAACCTTGTCAGCTCCTTTGAAATGATCTGCTATCATAACAAGGCAGTTACTGCAAAAAAAACACTTCCAGATACAAAGATTTCTCTCTTCCCATTGGTCTATAAAGCTACAAGGTGAAGGGTGAAATTCCCAAGCCGCATTTGTAGAGCGCTGGTGAAAATTTGCCGAATCGTTTCGAAGAGATAATGAAGTCCGTAATGGAAAATTGGTTTGCTCACTTGAAAGGTCTGGGAAAGGTTGGTCTTTTCGATTTATGTTTTTGGAGTAATTTTAATAGAAAAACCCTTTTCCTATCTGAGTTATGCGACGCAGAAAAGAAATATGTTTGAAGTGGTCTTAGAAGCAAAAACTCGATTCTGTATCTCTTAACAGGTATGGCGATTCAGAAGGTGATTGCTATTTTGAAATCACAAATGTAAGCTATTTTGTTGGAGGATTTTTCAACAAACATCAGCATCCACAGTTATAATCAATTTGAATGACTGTGATTAATATGTGTGTCTAATTATAGTGGTTAAAATGACAGAAATAAACAAAAGAACTACAGTTTACATGTTTTTTCCTAATTGGTCGGTGCCTTATTGTGACGATGATGCTTCATCAGTTATGCTCGCATGATATGTCTGCACTGGTTGTGGCATGCGAGTCATTTTCTTCGCTATTACAAGAATAATTTTATTGAAATATATGCGAAGTAATGTTCTGTTTGTTTTCAGCATTGAATCTTTGGCAAAATTATTTTGAGGACTGAGGAGGATTGAGACGGATTCAACTTTCCACCGCTCGCAGACTTATCTTGCGCGCACTTAACATATCGTTTGAATGAACTACGGCAACTGGATTTTGAAGTCAGATCATATGGGGAACCCGTATAGGTAATTAAAGTTATCGTTGACGACAATCTTAACATGTTATAACCACAGTTTTTTTTACCCTTGTCAACAAGTCAACAAAATGTAAACACAAATTAGGTATTCTTTCCAGCTGGTTCAGAGTTGGTTTTCCCAACAGAACAATGTGATAAAACGATGAGATTCTCACCAGATGATGGATGATCCTTATTAATGAGTCGGGTCAACGGACTCTACCAACTAATCAACGACAAACTTTAAAGCTAGTCATTTAGCGTTCCTATGGCGTCTCGTTTTTGAAGCTAGATAACAAATGATTATGTTTCGTCATATTTCTATTGTTAAAGAACGCGGGGTCTCGTCTCGCTCTCTCTCTCTCCCGCCAAGTCAAACAAATAAAAATTCGATGCCAAAATTGTCAATAATTGGGTTGCCAACCTGACCTGAATAAGTTCCTACCAGGATGGACCGACAAAACTTCAGCAAGAGATGTGTGGGCTCGAACTGATATGGCCTTTGCCCAGCAGTGGGACACCATTTATTTGTATGATACAGTATGTAACAAACATACCTCAAATAAAATCGTATCGATAAATATTTTATCAAAATTGTTTAGTAGCATTTATGACCATATTGCACTGGTAGCTCTTCAAATGTGACTTCATGTTGAAGGTGGGTTTACAGGGCGGCGCCAGTTCTTCGCAACTTTATCTCAAAAAGCGGTAGTTTCACCTGTCAAAATATTGTTGGAAAGAGCATCTCCAATAGACAATGACACGTGTTACTTTGGCATTGACGTATATTTGGTAAACTTTTTGGTATCGAATAATAAATTCCTGAGATAAATTCAACCTTAGATGTTGACATCAGCTGTAGGTAGGTAGATCTTAGATACGTTTTGTCAAAATCGGTTCAGCGGTTTGAAAATTTTCTGCTAAGGAATAACGGTCAAACGAACAGGGTAGGTAGACGAATTTAGATGCCCTTTTATGTAAATAATAGTAGACTTCCCCGTGATGGTTCTTAGCTAGGTTTTTTTTTAAATCTGGTCAGTGCCAGTGGTTCGAAAGTCATCACTCATCACCATAACAATGAACCATGTCAGTGAAATTGTAGACTTAGATTTCATTTATTGTGTCGGGAGGTGTTTTAAATATTTCTTTCATTATCGTGAAAAAGATGACAGAAATTATTTGTACTATCTCGGCGCCGTACAGAAAACCGGAAGCGCGGCCTCTGATTCGCAACGTCGTCGTCGGTGACCCTACGTCCATACTCTGTATAGATCCTTATATTTTAGCTCAGTTCAAAGACTCAGTATCTTTTACTATTGCCTAGAAATATGATGATCTCCCGCCCACTTCAGAGGCCTATGTCTCGGTCTATCTTTAGAGTTCACGTAGACGTTATAAGGTGAACGTACGGGATCTAGGAGCCCTGGATATAATGTCCCAATCTAACTCCCAGAACTCACACACACACTCATCATCATTCGAATAGATAAAGACTAGATACGCTGAATAAATATGGCGAAACAGTCGACTTGATAAACTAAGATCAACAGTACAAAGTTGAAAGGAAGTTTGGATTACTTTGAGATGGTTATAACCTCCAAAGCAGCTGTAGTCAACATCAATAACATCTTTTTATTGAAAACCAATAGCTTTGTGCACTTGTAAACAGGGTTTGTCAATATCCTGCCTTCGCCAATATTTTAGCAGTGTTAATGATACCCAGTAGGCCTAAACAAAGTTAATAACGCTACGAAAACGAAACGAAAACTCAAACTGTATGCGATTTGACATTTGGTGACACTGGTGTAGCGTGACCAAACGTCAATTCGCATACATATTCTTAGTGTTTCGTGAGGTTTCGTGCGAACGATATAGCGTTTTGCATCTTCTCTACGGAGGCACACCTCGGACACTCCATAGAACGCTCGTAAAATAAGCACCTATTACTACTACATGACTAAATGATGTTTGTATACGTGCAAATGTGTGCGTAAATATTGCTAGGGCTGGTAGCGCGGCAAATGCAGCGATTTGCGTCGGGCGAACCGAAAGACGACGGCGCGACACGAACACAAGCGTTTGCATTATTATGAAGTGACTTTGTAGGGGCGCTGCCGTTTAAACAGGTACCTAGTCGGGTTCTCATTGAAATCCTAAAAAATGTTAATGTTCACTTTGATCCTTCATACATTAAGTTACAAAAATGGAGTAGGTAGGTATCGAATAACTGTCTAAAAGTGGGCACAGTGCCTTTGCCACCTCTTATGGGAAAAAAAGACAGCAAAGTGTGGGTAAAATAGTTGATTGACCCACCTACTACCTACTTTTCAACTCGAAGTGCTTCGTTCGCGTTGTTGAATCGCACCAACAACGAATAGCACGAAATGAATACCTATATAATAAATGTACTTAATTGATAATTATGTATTATGGAAGGTTTAGTACTAGGTATCTTAGAAAATAAAATATGAAAGAGAACTTCTCCTTTTTTGAAGTCGGTTAAAAATAAAATATTACGACACTGACTTATTTATTATCAATTATCGTAGTCAGTAGCTAGTAAGTACTACAAACATATAACTCTGTCTCTGTCTCGCACAGAGTCTGTCCTTGTGAGAGAGCGACACACACACAGCAAACGCTGACCAAGTTACATTCCGGGAGTTAAGGTATTAGAATTTTTATTTCTCAAAAGAACAACAATAGAGTTGCTGTTGCTTACCTTCTTTCATCAGTCGGGACGGGAACCGAAAGAATCTCCTGTCTTTGCTGTTTCTAGTTGACGACAGACACACAAATAATGCACAAAACTTCACCATATTATATTACCGGTTATTATTCACCGTATACGCGCGGTCACTCATCAGGCGTTCAGCCGCGTCTATTGATATTTCAACCAGTCCCTAGACGCCAGGGGTGGGGTGCGGTATCTGAATCAGCGCGGGGAAGGGAGTGGCCGTTCTGTACGGAGTACTATTATCTCTTCTGTGACGGAGGTGCAAACTTTATTTTATTTCCTCTTTCCGATGAGTATATTTTTGTATTGTAAAATATCAAACTTCCTTTTAAAGATGGGCATTTGAAGAAAAGCATCATTTTAATCTATGAATGGATGCGTTAACCCTAGAAAGATAACCTACGTCGCAAAGGCGCCCACGCTGCTAATATAGTGTTGTCTTTTTCCAATCGATGCGCGTATCAACTGGTCCTTCAGAGCCAACTCAGTCGTCAGTTAGCGCTGTAGCAGGATGGCTGTTTCTTCGCGGTAAGTACTATAATTTCATAGGTATGACCAGTGGATGCCCTCTCGAGGCGTATGGTTATAAGACTGAAATTGGTCTTTGTCTGTAAACCAGGTTGTTGTAGGTAATTCTATTGTAGTTATATTGTCAACTTATTTGCAAGAGAAAAACATTTTTTTTTGTAATAATTTACGGGACTACCCCCATAAAAAGAAGGATGTTGATTTTATTTTTATTTTTTGTAGAGGTCTAGTGATTTATGTTTCCAAACTCTTAAAATAAAACAAATTCTTATAGTAACGCATTTTATTTTTAAAACTATCCTGGATTATTAAAATAAGTATATTTGTTCAGGCAAATATGCCAAATACTCCATAATTAGACGCATTACAAAATCATGCGTATGGTTATCTTTTAGGCAAGTTTTACTATGGTTATCTTTCTAGGGTTTTAAATAGGTTACCAACCGTGTAGTATATTGAAATGTCTGTATAAAGTACTGATACTAAATACCTACTTGATTCTAAAAGCCGACGGCGACGTTTATTGAAGTATAGTGTCTATTTGCGTTATTTTTCTTGAATTAACACATCAAATTGAATCTATTTCCAGAGTAGACAATACATCGGTTTAGATTTCATATAATTGTCCCCTAGATAGGGAAACAAATCAGACGGCACTTCTTGCAACGACTGTGTCTTTGTCACCCCGTTTGAGAAATGATGTAACACTATCAGTATACTTAAATAACCGGCCAAGTGCGAGTCGGACTCGCGCACGAAGGGTTCCGTGCCATTATCTATAAAAAACCGCAAAAAAAATGTATGGGAGCCCCCCCTAAATATTAATTTAATTTTAATTTAATTATTTATTTTTTAAGTAAATAATATACTCAATATATTGTGAACATTTTAAGCGTCTACCTGCTACCATTATCAATATCGAGCAAAAATGAGCAAAAAAATCACGTTTGTTGTATGGGAGCACCCCTTAATATTAAATTTCTTTTGATTTTTAGTATTTGTTGTTATAGCGGCAACAGAAATACATCATCTGTGAAAATTTCAACTGTCTAGCTACCACGGTTCATGAGATACAGCCTGGTGACAGACGGACGGACGGACAGACGGACAGCGAAGTCTCAGTAATAGGGTCCCGTTTGGCACCCTTCGTGTACGGAACCCTAAATAAAACCTACATTAGCCATACAAGAGCTGTCAGATTTCGTTTGGTTTCTTAGCCTGTATTTTACCAACGAAAGCGTAACTTTTACTCGAGAGTATCTTCTACTTTTTCATAGATTGAACTGTCATTGTCATACAAGTTATCCCCGAGATAGTTATTCTAGTATAACCCTCAGGCTGGATTTTACCAACAAAAAGTTATCCGGAGAATAACTATCCCGGGGATAACTTGTAACTTTTTCATAGACACCGGTGACACCTAGATCAGATCACCTTTTTTGAACTGTAATTTGTCATACAAGTTATCCCCGGGATAGTTATTCTCGGTATAACTTTTCGTTGGTAAAATCTAGCCTAGTAAGTTTGTCGTTGAGCCATTCACTGCTTTTAAAGAATTTTACTGCTGCGTGTGATATGCGCCGTTGACGGATAGATGTCGTGAGGGACATCACAATACCCTGTTTATAAGTGTCTTCTATTAGACATGGGCACATATTTGTTCCAAGAAGTAATAAGGTATGCAGATTAAGTTACAGTACAGAGACGTTAACTTCACGCGTGTGTAGGAGGAGAACAGCCTGTACATATGCACAGACAAGATAAGGAATGCCTAAATAAGATTGAGACAAGAAACGAAAAAAAAACATGGACTTGTTCGTTGGCACACCTCGGACACTCCATAGGACGCTCGTAAAATAATCACCTATTACTACTACATAGCCAAATGACGTTTGTACACGTGCAAATCTCTCTTTAGAGATAAGCTCGCCTTTGCATATAATGTGTATTTTCCATGTATTATTTAACTTTTTTGTGCAATGAAGAATATTATGAATATATGAAAAATGTGTGCGTAAACTCGTTTGTTTGTGAATGTGTGCGTCAATCCAAAAGACATGTCTCTCGCAAACTTCTAACAACATTCGCGGCAGATTCTCATTTGGAACCGCCAGAAGTTTCCAACATATGGAACAAGGTGTACACAACTAAGAAACCTAACGCAGTTCATTGGCTTCTCTTTAAAGATGTCTTTTATGTTTTACGACTGAAGAAGTTGTAAAAGCAGACGTGAAACCGTTTTTAGGGTTCGGTGTGCACTTTATCAGAAAGCGGAAGACGATACCACCCGAAACTCTGACCTTGATGGGTCTATAGAAAAGGATATCAAATAAAATGGTGTAATTTAATATTGAAAGGGGAGAATAGGTCTTGGAGTGAGGTCAATGTGTAGTAATTTCTTATGATGACAGGTTATCTACATGCCGATTTGTAATTTTTGATTAGCAACCATTTATGAGTTTATGAGCTATCAACGCTTATGGTGATTGAATACTTACGAGCCTGAGTGAAGTGCTATGGTCGTTATTGTGACGAACAGGAACGGAAAAATCTTGGGCAATGTGGGAAATGCGAGTGGTTCCTTTTAGAAAATAGTTAATAAATTTCCAGCAATCTTTCCATGCAGGCAATACTTTTTTCTTGAAGTAGGTAAGTAGAGAAAATTATTATAAGCATACAAACAGGCGAAATTTCAGAAAGAATCAAGAAAAGGAGTTCCTACGCACAAACTATGCAGCGGAGCTGCGGAGCACAGCTAATTCCACTTAAAACTTTACTTATTACTTTTATTTTGTGCTTATTGTGTCCTACTTTTATTGGATTCGATGTTTAGCGGTCTCCTTTCAGGCCTTGTAGTCCCATAGAACCTCCTTCCGGGGCCAACTAAGCTTTGTCTTTGAGCCTTTTAGAAGTTATTATTTGTGCCCAACGACACAGTTGGTACAGATAAACCAACTTTATTATGAAATTACATAAATCAGAACTACGACCGCCCTCTTTGAAATGCCATTCTATGCTCGGACGCGATTCCAAATATGGCAATATCGGAAGCCACTAGCGACACCAATTTACACCCGTCATTTCACAATCAAGTTGGTTTAATCTGTATATTCACTAAAATGACAAGAAGATAGAGTAAGATAGTTGGCAACTTATTTGGTACCTACCGCCTAAATTTCCGAAGTTGGTTCCAATGAGAGTATTACGAAATCAATAAGTTCTCACGCGTGATACATATTTACCAGAATCCAATAAGCATAGAAAGACTCAGACTTGACCGGACTTTCTTTGAAGCCTCGATAAGGTACTGTTTGCAAAGGACCTATGCAAAGCATTTTTTTTCGTGAGAAAACAACTTTAATGTTTTTGCCCTTTTATGACTATTTTTAAATGTTTTCAGGGTCGTTACTTTTGCCATTGACCTTGGAGTCGTCATGATCAGAAGGTTAATCCTTGGATTCCCGTGCTCAATGTATGTTCCATTCAAAATCATGATGCATTTTCTACAATACCAATAAATATACCTACGTTAATCCTTTTCCGCATGATAGCAAGAAACTCATGTCAGATTAGTAGTTGTTAGACTAATTTTTTTAGGGAATATAGGTACTTTAATAAGAATTACAATGACTCTTAGGCTCTTAGGCTTCTTCACTAATTATAAATCAATTCCACGTAGGGAATTAGGATCAAACCCTAACCTATGTAGATGAGACACTGAAATTTCTCTACGTTTCACTAAACCCTTGACAATTATTATCCCAAACACCAGGTCATTGTATTGTTCATTGAACAGGATACAAGTGAATCGGCAGCAATTATATTTCACATCGTCATCTAGATAGACAGTTTGTTGACTTCAGCCGTTTTTGAGGCGGTTTCATTGAACCTCTATGAGAATCGACGTTTGTTTGGAAATTAACTCGTGTACTCATTCCATCACACGCGCGTGTTTTGTTTAACTTCTCTTGACTGCTTGTGTGTTTAGCTACTAGTGTGTTTAGCTACTAGTGTGTGTGTGGGCATTGTTTTGTTTTGGTTTACTTAAGCTTTTCCATTTACATCCAATTGAAATTTTGTTGTTGTTTGGAGTGCACGATACGCCTTCCTTCAACTGATTTGTCTGCTGTAGTGACGGTTTAATCCGTGAAGTGTAATTATTTCGAAAACGAATCCGAGTGTGTGTCTTCAGATCCGTTTAAATGATGTTCAGAGTTGTCACGAAGCACTGTATTTTCGAATGTTTATTCCTATATTATCGTAGTTTTTGGTTCCCGGCATACATATAAAGTGTGTGTTGCCTGATGGGATAAATTGATCCTTAAAAGTGAACATTGTATTATTTGTGTGCAGTAACAAAATAGTAAAGAAGGTATTATAATATAATAAAATGTTAATCCAGAAACTCCCTTTCAGACTTTGTAACTAGGTTCATAACTTTATAATAAAGATCAGATTATACTTTGTGTATAATTATTGGCTCCATTGTCGATACTTATTTCCCTGACTTAATCGTCGTATCCGGTTTTACTGCCAAAGTGGTGTGTATTTAATACGGCTTAGACAAATGAATACTGCTTTTAGTTTAAAATTTCGTTCCTTGATCAATAGACCTTTGCTGTTCTAACCCCACAGATTATGTATCTATACATATTGCCTATAGTATTACTAATGTTCTACCCATAGACTTAGGATTTTCGTTGCGGTTCTACCAGTGTAGTGTAGCTTCCTGTTACCTTTTTCTGATTTCTAAAAAATCTTCTTTTAATGATCGGAACCCTAAAAAAGAGCTTATCTCTATCACGAGATTTCTTCCAGCAATCCCATGGTCTACTTACCAGATCATCCCCAGTATCGAAGTCGCAGCCGAGGCGGAACTTCAGCACGTTCTGCGGACTGTCGCTGTCGACTAACGCCTCGAGGCTCTGCGCTAAAACCACTGACACGTGGGTTCGGTTGACGTCACGGTACGTGAACAGGGATGCGTCGGCTTCCCGGTCCACTGGCTGTAGGCTGAGGTTCTTTCTGGGGGACAAAATTCATTCATTAATTTTATTATACTCGTAATTTCGTAATTTCTTTATTGTACTCCACAAAACAGATATAAAGAAAATGCACGAAAGAATAACAATGTACAAAGGCGAGCTGCTGATCTCCAACAAGAGATTTCTTCCATCAAACCCTAATGAGAGGGAAAGGGGATTGAGCGGGGGAAGACTTGCGCGTACAATACAACTCTATAACAAAAGTAGTACCTACTCGGTATGTTCTAGTCTACGGTGATGTAAAACATCGTGAGTTAACCTTTATTACCCTATAGCTGCGGCGATGGGCTCCGTATGGGAAAGAGCGTGACGCTATGTTATGTTAGTAGTACTCGGTGGTTGTAGTCGTAATGCTTCGTCAGAGACCCTCTAAGATAGTTTGAAAGGTTCAGTGGCATGATTCTCGCGCCTTCGATAGGTATACGGATATCGAGACCTATATTGACAAATTCCCATACAAAATCACTCGATTTACGTCTGGATATCCGTATATCGAGACCTATATTGACAAATTCCCATACAAAATCACTCGATTTAGGTCTCGATATCCGTATATCGAAGGCGCGAGAATCGTGCTCCTGATATTCGGGTTGGACGCTAGCCCGTCAATCTCCATCACCCCGCACTGAGCCAGGGGGGTAGAGTGTGGCTCAATATTACTCGTATCCGAGTAAAGTCTGTTACAAATATTCATTCATTGATTTAATCAGTTCATTGTACGGAGATTCTAACAGTGACAGAAATCATCGAGAGGAAATCTTCAATCTCTATTACTGGGGCGATTTCTTAGCCCCCAGACACTCAACATGGAATGGTACACTTGTAGTACCTTTGCCATCTGGTATGGGAAAAGGCGTGACGGTAAGCTCTTACGTTGTTGATACCCACACTTCTTGCTTGTGCAAGCTGTAAAACTACAAGTGGTTTTCATTGGTCTTATTCATTTATTCTTATGTGGTGTAGCAGAGGTATAAAATAAGCATAGTAGAAGAGTCTAGGCATAGTATAAATAAGAAATAGTTAGTTCACTAGGCCCCTGTTCGCATGATAACTACCGACTCTTGCTCAAACGGCTAGGGTTGTCGCTTAGCGCCGCGGGTTGGACCGCGCCGGCCGGCTGGCCGGGCCGGACGGACGAATGAGACGTGGACTCGTCGCATGCATTGCTTGCATAGCCCTGTCTCGTAGCACGCGAAGGACGCGAGATTCGGCAATGTGTGCGTGTGGCGGCGCGTGCTTATACGGAATGCAATGTAGCTGTGTGTGTGCGCTGTTCTCGCTGATTTGTTTGAAGTGAACCTGGCGTGGTCTAGGTTTTCGATACCCATTCCCTCTGTCGCTCAGTGAGTGAAGAGTGAAAACGCGACGATATAATTTTTAAATTTTACCACAGGGTGCTGATCCCATACAAATTAGAATTAGTGACCCTTCGTAAAAAAGAGATGACGTGAGAAGTAAGATTTGTACTTTAAACGCCATGGTTTTAGTTAACATACTTCTAGGTGGCGCTAATCTTAGAATAAATCCTATATATCTTAGCGCTATCTCTTGGTATTTGCAATTTTTTGATGGTGCTGCACCAATCGATAATGGTCTCGAACTAAAGAAGCATCTCAGTTTACGCCGCTGTCATATTTATTTTGTTCTATCTGTATTAGTATAATGTTAAAGTATCTGTGGTTTTACACATTTATTTCACAGGTTTTTGAAAACCGGACTAGAAATCGTTCTTTCAAAGAAATAAGTTTTCATTATTGTTTACCCATTAGTGCAAGAAAGCAACGCCATCTATTGCAGAACGTATACATTTCTTAGCTTAACTTTCATTCAGAGAACTTTGAAAGTAAAGGTTTTCGCTGTGAAGTGAAGGTCTCCGTATCTTCTATAGTTCACACGTAGTTACATTAAGTTTACACAGATGGCGTATCAAGGTTTGTGCCGGACCTTTTACTTGGAAGACAGAGTTTTGAACAGGAACGCCACAAAACTCTTCTTCAGTATGTTGCAGTACATGGATGTTTTGGCACTTAAATGACACTGACAGGGGGGCGCCACTGCAATATTGATCGATTGAATGAATGGATTGATTGTGTTAGTTCCGACCCTTGGCCACGCACGTGGCAAATTATCCATGTAGTACTGTATGTATACTTCTCTACTTCTCTAAATACACAGACCAATTTATATTAAAATATATTGCACAGAAACATTACAAAAATACAATGACAATAAATACTAAGCATACGCAAAGGCTTATCTCTGCGAAGGGATTTCTACCAGCAAACCTAGGCAGGACAGGAAAGTGGACAGACATTGCACTCTACGATATTGCGGAACACAGGTGTTTAGTTTTCTTATGGCCACCTACTGGTCCAATATTTTAGTCTCAATAAGCCAATAGGGTACCGAGAGGGCATTCGCAGCCATTCATTCGCGTTGCGACACCTCCATTGGACGATGACATCTGTTTGATTGTTAAATTCGCATCATCGTTACATTTTCGACACAATCGCATCGAAATATTGCAGCAGATGCTTTCGTACCGGATCAAAAGATATCGAAATCTTGCAGTTCTATGTTGAGCTATTTACATCTAAAGTCTTCACAAAATAAAAGGCCCGTTTGACAGTTCACGCCCATGAAGTTTTAACCCCTAACGCGTAGGTAATAGGAGCGGTTTGCCTAGGTGCAACTTGTACATTAGGGGTTAAAACTTCATTGGCGTGAACTGTCAAAACGGGCCTTTTATTTTGTGAAGACTTTACAGGCATGTATAGGAATACATATTCTATTTACTTATATTATATCTCCATAGCACCGTGTGTCTAGTTGGTTTAGCGTTTGCATGTCACGCAGGAGATCACAGGAGGTTCGAAAACCGAATTTGACTATGCGCCAATGAGTCAAGTCATTTATCTTGAGTACACTAGTCGGACGTTCTAACGGTGACGAAAAACATCGTGAGGAAACCCTTCATTAGACCATTTAGTCTATTCGTGATAAGAATGCAGTGAAGTCATCACTGTCCAGCGGCCTAGCCACGCCCGGTAACCAATCAAATCGTTTCCAATTATCAAGTAAAAGCAAACTTTCGAACGCGAAGGTTGTGTCCTGTCCAGTGAGTGTGTCTTAACAGATTTAAATTTAAATTTCACTGCATTCTTATAACGAATAGACTGTAGATCCAGCGACGGCCTGACCCCTTGTCACGCAAAATAGAGTGTTGAATAACTGTGCTAATGTCACTTGGTAAATTGCAACTACACCGACATACAGACAAAGAGGTGACGAGATCGGAGATAATTAAATTATCACTTTACTTTTTATGGTAATATGATCCATTTGCCATGACATTTAAGTGTAGTACGAAATAGCGTTAAAATAAAGTAGGTGATTTGGTAACCCCCCCCCCCCCTGCCCTGTAGTGATTCTTATATTGCTGATGATGACACTATAAGAAATTTATCTGAATGAAAATTAGCATTTCTCAGCATGTGGCTATAACCCTGTCACTAAGCAAATAAACAATTGAATTGAACCTCTCTCCTCGAAACTTGGTTTGCTGGAAGATATCTCTTTTTAGAGATAAGCTCGCCATTGTACACTTTATATTACCTACCGTGCTTTGTTAACCTTTTTTGGGTGCAATAAAGAAAATAATGAATTATGAAATTATTGAATTGCATAGGTGCTAAGTATTGTACCTATTAGAGAACACTACAAATGAAACACTTCATTTTGTATTTGAAAGTGAAACAGCGGACGTTACAAACATATTGTAATCAATACAAGGTCTCGGTTTCATCCTTTTTCCCGGCCAGTATTCGAATCCGGGAACTGCACTTTGGAAGCTCAGCGTCGATCGCACCGCCATCACAGAGGTCGTCAACTTAATAATATCGGCTTGAAGAAAGGTAGGACCTGTCCTCAGATCAATTTAAGTTAAGTTAAATTCTTACATCTATTTGTGGGAAGTGCTACTACTCATCCTATAACTCAGGGTTCGCCCTTTTTTAGGGAGTAGAGAACATCCCTTGTTCTTTGCTATGTGTAAAAACAAGTCATCATTGTAACACTTTAAATGAATAAAGCTTTAAAAAAAGAAAAAAATATATAAAATTCTCTGCTTTCTTACTCCTTGCACCTGACCCTGAAAAAAATAGGCTTGAATTCAGGCGTTCGTTAATTTTATTTATTATTTAGCCTGGATAGTGTCTAACTGCTGGGCAGGCCTCCCCTATGTCAGGCCACTCCTCCCTGTCCTGTGCAAAAACAGAAGATTTATATTTGTGTGTGGCGCTTAGTGGCGACAGAGCATTAACGACACCGGTAGAGCAAACATCATTATTAGCAATTACAACATAAACACTTGCACTCCGAGATTACAGATAATCACAGCATCCAGTACCTTTAACTATAACTCAATTGCGTTGCAAGTCTGTGCGGTTTCCTGACGTTTACCATTTTCCGCGGTTTCACTGAGACACATAGCGCGGTGGGAGTAAATAGTAAGTTATTTACTAGGTATTAAGGTAATAAGAAAAATACTGCGTTTTTTGCATTTAACTGAATCGTTGTGTAAGGTACTTTAAAAGTACGCGCGTAATAATAGATACATTGAAGAAAAATTTGAAGAACTCTCTACAATACAGGTAGCTAAATTCCAAAATATCTTTATCTAAACAACGATAGAACAATATAGTCCACGACATAACAGTAGCTACTGTCAGATTAAGCCATTGGGATGACATAGTGATATTAAACAATCGATCGATTAACAAACGTAATTTAAACTTTTTAACACGTTCATGAGAACAGCAGCGCGTAAGTATGAAAAAACGCACAGCATTTCTCCATACAAAATTACTGGACGTCTGAAGACGTTGTGTTTCATCGCAATTGCTTCTCGACCCCTTTTAAAAAGCGCACAGCCAGTGCAGGAGGACGTGTATAGACGTTGTGAATTTGAACTGACAGGGTGGCTGCGGCGCGCCAAGTATACCGACACCACTCCTCACAGTAAAGCACTAGAAATATATTATTTGTTCTCAATGAAGCACAGCGAGTTGGCTTATAGGTAAACTAGTGCAAAAGCGCCCGTGGGGAGACGTTGGCAGATTTTAAGGTCTATCTATTCCACTGTATATTTCGTATATATATTTCGTATATATTTATTGCACATAAAAGACAACCCACAAAAAGATACAGAGAAGGAATGTACAAAGGCAAGCTTACCGTGTACGCTTACGTTACGTTGTGCGCTTTCGTGATGTATCTGTCGGTGTACCGTCCATAGACGGTTTCGCGCCAAAACGTGTTAATAACGCGAAAGAAGTCGAAATGTCACTTAGCGAAGCGAAACAATGTTGCCAAGTTATAATAACCATAATAACATTTGTTTATCGATTGCGAATTTCATCACAATCGACAAAATATTCTCTGTTCAGAAACTTTAGTTTCCATTATGGCTACTGAGTTAAATATTAAGTTGATCACTTTTTAACGGTTAATCATATTTATAAAACAACCGGTCGCGTCGTTCTGCTAGATTACATAACTAAAGAGTAAAAGTGAGATGGTACTTAAAATACCGTAAACAAACAAGCTTGGTTTGTAGCGGTCTTAGAGATTATGATTTGATGATTCATAATCTCAAAGATGGCGTGTAAATCGTGGGAAAAAACCTCTGCCAAACTGTTTCGGAAAGTACTGAAGTATTGTTTATTTAATAGTGTTTCATGAACATCGTACAACAGAACATATTGAGACTGTACTAAATTAGTTTAACTAGTGGATGTTTTTTAGGGATCCGTACCCAAAGGGTGCCAAACGGGACCCTAGTACTAAGGCTCCGCTGTCGGTCCGTCCGTCAGCGGGTCCTAGAGCACGAACCGTTATAGCTAGAAAGTTGAAATTTTCACAGAATGTGTATATCTGTTGCTGTAACAACAACAAATACTGAAATACGAGAGTTATTACAAATTAAAGAGGGTCCCCATACAAGAGACTTGTTTTCAATATGATGGTATATTTCGCGTCAACCCACATCGTTGTGGTAGCTCAGCCTGTATGTTATTGGCCCTCAATACGTAGGTCGTAAGTTCAAATCACCGTAAGGACATAATCTTTTATAATTTTCTTTTTTTTGTTTTATTGTTTTGAGTGCTTAAGTTTTGTTGTACGATGGTACGGGGTACCCTTCGTGTGCGATTCCGACCCGCTCTTGACCGATTTTTTTCATTCATCGTTGCTTTGATACGATTTCAAAGATTCACAACGTCAATGATAATTTGCGATTGCAAATATTTTCGCAGATTAAATAAATCGATTTAAGCACACATCTAGAATGTTATAGAGCGTTTCTTATTGCATAATAAGGATTAAAACATACAAGTCGTATGCTCGCAAAAAGTCAATGATGCGAATTTCTCAAATCAGGTGGCAAGACGATCTTCGCAATAGGCTTAGATGAATCTCTTTCATGATAAACTATTAAACTCAAATAATGAGTGAATGTCAGGTCAATTGCTGAATTACTCAACAAGGCGAGAGTAATAGGCTTGTGGCCAAGGTAATCCAATAAATCTAGGAACAAGTCTTAAGTTGAAGCATTATGTACAAAATGGATTGACATTCTCAGAATTGTATATTCCCATCAGATATATTTTATAAAGTCAATTTTGTGCAAAAAAAGACAGCATTTGATGGCACTTTTACATGACGTCATTCTGTTACTATTTCATAGAACTCAGGAACAAAAGTTCCGTTTTGACAGTTCATAAAAAGTTTTTGACTTGACAGGCCACAAGCCTATTGTAACAAATGAGAGACAAAATTAAATGGCAAAATAAACCAAGCTGGAGGTTGACATTCAACTGACAGCAAATACGAGTACCTAATCGGTCAAGTGTGAGTCGGATTCTCACACGAAGGCTTCCGCAACATCTCGAAAAAAAAAAAAGTTCCTGACAGTTCAATATTATCAATCTTCATCACGTAATTTTCTCGTAAAAGTTGAAATTGACTTTAGACTATTTAATTCTAAACACCGACTTTTTTGTGTATTTCAGTATTTGTTTCTTTAGCAGCAACCAGAGACTATATATCCAATTGACTGCGCCTGCGGGGGAATGCGGCTCGCCAAACGTTTGTTTTATTCAACAAACGTTCGCATACGCAACCTATGCACGATGACGGGCCGCCAGAGAGTTCCCAGCGGCTGAACAATCACAGCTCTCTTACCTCGACTCCCGCCACCCATAAATTGGTGAGTTGTGTTTCAAAGGAAAATGTATCTATGCGCTCTCCACTGGATAAGTGCTCCCTGGCAGCAACATATATCACATTCTGTGAACATTTCAACTCTATATCTATTCGTGCGATTCAGCCCTCTGATGGACATACAGATAGACAGACAGACAGACGGACAGCGGAGGCTTAGCAATAGAGTCCCTTTTGGCACCCTCCGGTTAAAAAGAGTCAGCAGCCATTTTCCATTCGGGGTAACAACTCTCTTTCTTTTTATGAAAACGTACAGCTTTTACTTGAATAATCCATATAACGTGAGGAGCACACCTTAAGCCTCTGCCACCCCGTATGGTAAACTTTGCGTGACTACCCCACAGTATCTGAAAGAGTGGTCAAATGCAACAAACATTTTATCGAAAATTAATTCAAAATAGCGGCATGTGATAGCCTGAAACTAGTCAACAGGTAGCAGGCGGCAGCGCAGCAATTTCTTTTTTCCGAAACTGCCAAGGACATCATTGCTCCATACACAACAGTCTGTCCACTATGTTTTAAAGTGTAAAGTTCTCAAGAACATTTCATCACCGATATCTACAGGCGCAACCAGCATACGTCAATGAGAAAAATGGCTGACCGTAAGTCCGAATCCGTGTAGTCCGACTAAGCGTAAATCTTTCCCACGGAATTGCAAAATTCACTTTGAGTTGTGGACTAAGCGACAGATCCTGTGATCACGACACGCTCGGATATCTGAGAACAGTATTCCAATATCGCGCCTGCGTAGAACTGACCAGCGAAATGTCACAGTTGTTATGCCAGTAGAGGATTGAACGAGTATAATCACGAACGCAGTTGGAAGAAGTTTGTTGATGTTCATTGAATCGTCTATTGCCACGTTACAGCAGGCAATAATATCATCATCTGATGATGGCTGATGATGAACAAGAATAGTCGTTTTCTTATCCTAGTTACACGGTGACACCTCGATAAAACAAAAAGTAACTCTGCGCTGCACTGGTGGATTATAGGCCGATGAATTTGAATTGAATTTGAATTTGGGAAAATCTTTTGCACATTGAATTGTGTTTTAGTTTTTCAAAATTTTTTTTTTAATTACGATAGTTAATCGCTTGTTAAAATGAACCACGAAAAAGAAAAAAAATGCAGTCGGTTTCAACATCGCATTGAAAACCAATCATTCCATTCATGTCCAACAGCTTTACTTGTTTACTAAACAGTTTACTATTAATTTATCGTCTTATAAGTACCACCATTAAAGGTATAGCCTAGCATCTTACCCGGCTGAATAAACTAGTCACCTAAATTCTCGACGTCATTGTGGAAGTCTGGAAGGCTTTGCATTCCAGCAAGGTGTTCACTTAATTTGTTAGGGACGTATTTGAAAGTAGGCCGGAGTTGTGTAACGAACACATTGTACTCTTGACACAGACACATGTGGTTCCTTGATCCTTAAACATAAGTGTGTATTGTCTTACAAGATCTGTGGGGAATTGAGATTGCTATCTTGACCCTCGGATTTGTAAAAAATAGATTAGATTTATTTAGGTCTGCGTGTGGTTAAATAATTATTTCCATCGTGAGTTTGCTGGAACAATCTTGTTCGCTACTAGTCATGTGTTTTCGACTGTTATTGGATTTACTTTAAACAATCAATAATAAACTTACTTTTATCAGATTGATAAATAGGGCTTAGGAATCAACGGAATCATAGCGTAAATAACAAGAACCTTGTGAACACTTGGATAATTTTAAATAGTCGTAATATTTTAACAAACCTTGGATGAACTTCGACCCTTAGCACCTCTTCACCAACAGGCAGGTTCTCAGGTATCCTGACGAACCTCAGGTATTCGCCAACCGGGTAGAAGTTGCAACCTGAAAAACAAACAAAAATTTATCATTTTCTTATCAAAAATGAATGCCTGAAAAAATTTCGGATTTTGACTATATGTGGGCTATTCTTGAGGTGTCAAAACCACTAAAGTAGAGGAACTAAAGGCACTAAACTGACAACCTTCAAATCCGACAGCTCTTGCGCGGTGGCCACAGATTCCATTTTCAAACACACCATTTTAATTAGTTTAGTTAGTATAGTTCGTGTCGCCCTCGGAATCGCAGTCAGTCAAAATTCGAGGTAATAACAATTCGAAGCCATAACAATTAGCCCCAATGAACTACCAGGAAACACACCAATGATAGAGTAGAGTCTAACCGATTTTATCCAATAATACCTAGTTTATCTTTCCAATAAAACCAATTTTTAAAGAAAATCCCTTTGTTCCACCCAGAAAACCAAACTTGACTAACTAGTTAACTGAGGAGAACATATCTTCCGCGGAGAAAACAAAGCTAAAGGTAAAAGGTATCCATAATTTTGCTAAAAAACGGCTTTACTAATTTGAAGAACTGTGCCTTTGGCACTCCATATGAGAAACGGCGTGACTCCGCGTGACACTATGTATTAATAGGAGAATGGAATTTCGACACAACTCCGGAAACATAAAATGAAATAGGTATGTACGTCCATTCGGTCACACTGTAATTTAGAAACTGGTTACTCCAGTCGTATATCTGTTGCAAGTGATCCGTACCGACCCATTCCCCTATTTTCAGTGAATATTGATTAATACAACTAAAGTCTGTAATTAACGATACATGCAGTTGGAAATAAAACAGAATACCTGTGTATTTGGTAAAACATTAAAGTGTTATGGCACGCGTCAGGTTTTTTTTGTTTTTAAAACAATATATTTACGGTATTCGTACAAAAAGGAATACACATCCACAGTTACAACATTAACCCCCAGTTTCTCAAAGTGTAGTCAAATTTAAAAAAAGATAAAGATAAGATAAGAAAGAAAGAAAAGATCGAAGATTAACTCAAATAGCGGCACGTGATTGAAACTAGTAGTTGTCACAGCAAATTTTCCGTTCGACAACCGGTCGTAAGTTAGTAATGCAATTCATTTCCGAGACTTCCGCCGTATCCAATTAAAATACAAAGAATGCTGAAACGCAAAATTAAACAAACTAACAAGCCAACGTCAAATCTTGATACAACGAACAAATAAGTTCATTAACCAAACAAACCAATTCTTGCATTCCCACATGCGTCCGCAAAAAAACTAAATCAACTCCGGCTATTAATAGTAACACAATAAAACAATGAACTGTTTTCGGAATTCTCTCATCTAAGTCCAGTCTGTCGCGTTTATAGGAGCAAAGTTTTGAAATGGTTACGAAATCTCTACGATTCTCACACTATCCGTCGGAGCAATGCAGGATTGTCGCTTGTCATTTGTTAGCATTCTGTTGTCAAGATATAGCAGGTGAAATAATTAACCTAATCGGTTTTAGCGGTAGTTCTAAAGCCAGCGCTAAGTCGCTTTGGCTCTGTGAGCGAGCTATGACCTCTCTTCTTGCATAGGGTACAGAATGGTACAGATTAATAAAACGTAGGGTAAGGTAGGGTGCAAAAGAAAGGTGACAGCTCGGTCAGCGACATAGAGAAGTGCAACTAGTTTTGTGTAAGGTAAAAACCTATATGAAAAGATGGAAACGATGATGTATAATAATGATGACATTATGTAATGATGATAATAATGAGGTGTATAATAATGTTTTTTGATGATAAGCAGGGAAAAGGCGGCTATAGTAAGTAAGTTTGTAGCCTCCTGTCATGCAAAATCCAATATCTGCCTAAACTACTATATCTATGCCGCTACAACCACGTAACTCAAATGTAAACTGAATTTATCGGTTTGATTCTTATTCAATGAACGGAAAGTTAAAGATTTGAATCTAATCCCTTTTGCAAGTTGCGACATAGAAGCGAACTGAATTTTGCAATGCGTTGCCCAAGAAAGGTAATGTTTAGACAAATTAGTATGACGTTTGTGAAGTAACTAAAATCATTCAAATGTAAAGAAGTTGGCTAAAGTATTACACCAATAGTTGTAGATCAAAAAATCGGTGAAATTAAAAAATCTAATTATTTATTCGTTCAAGAAGCAATAATTATGTATGTGAATAATTGTACAGGTAATTTGAAATATCGTACCTAATCCGATGTCTACACTAAATATTTTAACTTTAAGTAGTAACAAAAACTAACATAATTACTAACATACCATACAGAAAAACTGTAGGTAAGTACTGAAGGTTTATATGTTTGATGTCGATGATCCTGGTTCCCAAACACACACAGTATATCCTAGTGTGGGGCCAGAAAAAATGTATGCTTCTGATAAATTGTTTTATGTTTAATTCGGTTGTTATGTTACCAAATTAATTTGAAATCAATCTTCAAGTCCAATGTTTCCAATCATGAATCGAATAAATAACTACAAATTGTATTTTAGTGAAAACAATAGTAGTAACTAGGTTCTTATTGATTCTGCGTTCACTAAAACGTTATTACCATTGTATCAATTGATCTCCGTATTTTGCTGCGGCGAATTTTCCCATCATTTTGTCATCTCTCAGCAGATTTCACAACGTTCGTTGTTGTCGCTTGACTGGCCACCGGCGGCGGTCTAATGGAATCATTTGTGGTGCTCCTAAACGGGCCAGTATTGCTGCAATATGTAGTCGGCAACTTGTGGTGTATTATTACTCACATGTTAGAGAAAGACACCAATAGTTTCCGGCCACATATTGCAGTGAAAATATGGCCCGTCTAGGAGCACCATTTAGTTGTTTTTCAATAAGTGGAAAGGACTCATACAATTTTGATTAGAATTAAGCTTCGACACAACATGAAAAACACAGCGTCACGCTATTTCCCATATGGGGTGGCACGGCTAGAAAGCAGTTGTGCCCGCGTTTATCAACTTTTTCCGTACTTCCGTATTATTATACGTTATTTAGATTACTTTTAGTATTTTCCATGCGGTACAATCATAATCTTAATCTGAAACCATACGGGATATAGTTTATGTTGCTTTAAAACAATAAGGCCTGTTATTGTTCCCACCATAAAGTTTCAAAGTTACTGCTTATTGAAGAAAATTATCTATAATTTGTATTATATTGGGTATTCAAATTAGCTTTGAGTAGGAACTTCAATGATATTCGTAAATCAATTTATACTGTTCAGCATTCAATCATGTATTTCCTTTCATCCAACGTACTACAACTACACAATGAGAAGTTCTACTGATGGAGAATATCGTATTATTATATCTACACACACACACACCCTACCTCACACATAGACACATTATGAATACGGACAGGCAGACCGACGACGACGTTTCAAACTTAACCCCTCTTTTTTGGTCGTCGAGGGGGTTAAAACTTTTTGGTCCGGCCGGATGCACAGCCATCAGCCAACCACTCAAAGTTAACAACAACTTAAAGTTAAGTGTCCGGCAACAAAACAGGGTTGTTTGATTATTAGCCATTTTTAGGGTTCCGTACCCGAAGGGTGCCAAACGGGACCCTATTACTGAGACTTCGCTGTCCGTCCGTCCGTCCGTCTGTCTGTCACCAGGCTGTATCTCATGAACCGTGATAGCTAGAAAGTTGAAATTTTCACAGATGATGTATTTCTGTTGCCGCTATAACAACAAATACTAAAAATCAAAAGAAATTTAATATTAAGGAGGGCTCCCATACAACAAACGTGATTTTTTTGCACATTTTTGCTCGATATTGATAATGGTAGCAGGTAGACGCTTAAAATGTTCACAATATATTGAGTATATTATTAACTTAAAAAATAAATAATTAAAAAAAAATTAAATTAATTTTTAGGGGGGGCTCCCATATTTTTTTTTTTTGCGGTTTTTTAAGATAATGGTACGGAACCCTTCGTGCGCGAGTCCGACTCGCACTAGGCCAGTTATTTTAAGTCTTTTTTCTGAAAATTTTAAATCATTTCCAGTCAAAATAACGATCCCTTTTCACCCCAATATAGGAAAAAAAGTTTTGCTAAATTTTCATTAATTTTTCTGATTTTTCGGACTTCCAATTTTGTTACCACCATACAAATAATATGGATAATGGTAACAAAATCCGCAAACAAAGTTGGGTATATTTTTTTCTCCTATTAGGATGAAAAGAGCTCATGATTTTGAGGGTAATAATTTAAAAAATTCAGAAAATAGGACATAAAAAAATGTCTGTCTCTAGTTCAAGATATGACAGCGAGCGTTAGCGGTATCGTACACACATTTCAGCGGCACTTTATCTGAGCAGCATGCCTGTGCATTTAGTATTTGTTAAACAAAGCAAAAATTAAAATTACTAATTAGCGATACATTCACACGATTAGACGAAGAATTAAATTACGTCACGCAAAACTGTATGTGTGCGATAACGTTAGAGAAAATCCGACTAATCCATTAGAGGCAGAACAAAAGAGTTAATTGAAATAAGAAGATAAAGAAAAGATAGGTCCGATCGGAATTCATAATAAAATTTGAGATAGCTAAGTATTTGAGTGACACATCACTTTCCGTTTCAACAGATTTCTTTTGCATGAGATAACCATAATGATGGATGAATTAATACTGTAAGTAAAGTTATGATGTTACGCACTTTTTAAGTGACTCAAGTGTGTGGTCCAAGTTTTTTTTACGTGCTTTACTGATTTTTACAGGAAAAATATCTTTTTTAGGGTTCCGTACCCGAAGGGTGCCAAACGGGACCCTCTTACTGAGACTTCGCTGTCCGTCCGTCCGTCTGTCTGTATGTCTGTCTGTCACCAGGCTGTATCCCATGAACCGTGGTAGCTAGACAGTTGAAATTTTCGCAGATGATGTATTTCTGTTGCCGCTATAACAATAAATACTAAAAAACGTACTGTATGTTTTCTTGTATATTTGTAAATTGATTTGCAGTCATTTTAAAGGACGTGAAATTATCTTACTTATATCTACCATAGGTTTCATTGGTGACCGCAAATCATGTGTTTGGGTCATTTACTATGGAAAAATTACCTACAGCGGTCGACGAAATTCATCACATAAACATAATTTTTCCAGCATTCACATGAGAAAAAAAAATGCACAGTTTTAAAGGACTACCGATTACCACAGGTTTCATTCGTGTACGCAAAATTAAAGTTTTGTGTCAGAAACTTCCTAATGTCATTTAAACATTTACATACAGGCACATACATTGCTTCTGGTCCCACACTAAGATACCCTGTGGCGTGGAAACCAGAAACAGCGACATCACAAACATTGTAAACATCCAAGACCTGGGGTCTTTTTTGTCCCCAGCCGGGATCCGAACCCGGGACCTCTCGCATGGTCTTTACCATCTCAGCGCACAGAAATCCAAAGAGGGGCGATGGACTGAGTCAGTACGTCTCTCCTCGGTGTATTTCCTTAGACTTAAGTAGAAATACATAACATATTTTTAAGGCTCTGATATTTTAAAAGAGGTACGGGGGAGTTTCTTGCCATTGCTCCATCCCTAAGCCTAGAACTTCCGAACGGGCGGCGGTAGTATACAAAAATATTAATATTATATTGACGTTGACTAAGTAATATGTCCGATTTTATAGTCAATAAAAACTTGAACTTGAACTAGGCAGATGCGCAACCGCTGCGCCACAGAGGTTGTCGCTATGTAATTAAATTAAACATAACAAAGCGTCACGCCTTTTCGCATACGGCGTGGCAGAGGCACAACGGTGCCCACTTTTAGCTGTAGCGATATTATTCATTTGTCAAAACTTGTTGCTCTGATCAAGTGGGTCCCATAGTGAAAGTTGTTCAGAATGATGTCTCTAACAACCCTCTTTCGGCTTGTACACCCCTTTCTGTTACACCCTGTATATATTATATAATACATAATTAAAAGGTTAAACCAAAACAAAGCTACTAGAATATCCTGAAGTTTCTACGTACTTGAACAGTCAATACAATGTTAAATTGAATTATTTTCTTCATCTTTCACCTTTAATGGTCGAAACTGACCAACGTTACAATAGTAACATTCGCATCGAGCACGTTGAGCATCGAGCAGGAACAGTTTCGTTGCTCGCTGGTTTCCCCGTAATACTACGTACCTCTGACTGCATGAAGCTGGCTGTGTAACATGTAATGCTCGCTGTGTACCATGTAACGTAACGTTGCTCAGTTTCCAGCTTTAAGTTTTATGATGGGAACAATTAAGACGGTATTCTTTTTATTTCATGGCAAAATAAACTATGTTCAGTATCCCGTTCCCGTGTGCTTTCATATAGATAAAAATCTTGACGGGTGGAAAATATTATGGTCTTCTATAAAAATAATACTTTGTAGTTATGGACTTCATTAATTTAATTTAATTCCAGGTTCATACAACTTTAGAGTTATGATTGTACACCTAACTACCTGTCACAGATGCTTATTTTAAAAATAAATACTGCCTAAAATGATACTGCCATCTTTAACTTTCACTAGCGAAAGATCAAAACAAAATGTAAGTTAAAAGTCATTTTTGAAAATCCGCTTTACGTAGAAAAGTAACTTTTACAAAACATACTAAAACAGAAAAACCAAACATACTAAACCCGCCAGTAGTATACATAACATAATCTGCAGCTCTCTGCCCCTCAAACTATAGCCCGTGGATCGTTATCACAAAATTGCAGCTCCACAACAAATCCTCAGCCAAAGAAGAGGCTTCTATCAATTTAGTATCATCAGATCGCCGGATAATACTATAGTTTACAGTCTAACAGCTTTTGTACCGTTGAAGGGCATCTTACTGGTAACTTGTAATCTTGCAAAATAAAAGGTATTATGGTGTCAGGATCTAGGTCAGAGACGTGGACTGTACTGATCTTGGTAGTTGGACCTACCTGGGAATACCTACCTATTGTCTGGGAATATAATGTAACAACCGATTTTTTTTCGATTAGTTGATACTTAATTTCAGATTAAAGTCAAAAATTTTACTCCTTTGATCATTTTAGAGTAAATAAATGAAAAAATATATCAAACGTACGTACATGTACATTATGCGTATACCGTATACCTACCTAATTAATTACTTAATTACAATTTATTTATATTGTCACAAGCTCCTAATTACTAGCACGCGGCTGACATACTGAGATACTGAAATATCAACAAAATGCTTTTATTATTGTTTGACTAATAGTTCCACGGTAATAAATAGCTGTATACTTTTACTGCATAAAAAGTCGTAAAGACGACCTCTGCTGGTAGCTTTGTCTCACAAGGGGTTTACAGGTTCAAATCCCGACTGGGCATACTCTTGTTTCAGGTTTTCATGACAAAGATGTAGTATAGGGTCAGAGACTTGCATGTGTCTGTTTATAAATATTTATTGGATTGTTCGTTTACTAAAACATATATAAAAATATATTCTAAGGCTTTGTTTTAAAGTCAAGTGGGTTTTGCTGCCAACGCCCAGTACAACGGTGACTTGAAAGATATCGCCGTGCTTTCTATACTGAGTTTGTGCTTTCTATAGATCTCAAGTGACTTATCGTTGTTTGAACTCAACATTAAGACTAATTCTGGAGGCGTCACAAATAAACTTACAAAATTATAATGAATTTTAAATTGGCGGATAAGAAGTACTCGTAGACATGCGAGCATGTAATAGGTCGGGTAAAAATTATTATCGTTTGTTTTTCTTTATGTCAAAATGAGTGAATCTTAGTGATAAATTCAATACATTTTAAAGTTGTAGAAAAAAAAGGAAGACATGCGACGATGGCCATGAAATAAATATAATTATGATGTGTATAAACCTAATACATAATACAGTATCAGTAAAAGTAGCAAAAAGTTGGTTTAAGCGTTTTCAATCCGGAAATTGTCACATCTGTCAATGCAATATGATCATAAATTCTACAAAACAATCTTGACGAAATATTAATCGATATGATTTTATTTGAGGTACGTTTGTTATATCAGACAAATAATCAGATTTTTGTCTAATAAACAGTAATCTACTATCAGACAAAATTACATTTTATATGGCAACCCATTTATTAAAAATTTTGGCATCGAATTACAAATTAAGTTAATTCAATTTCAATTCAAAATTTTTATTGACCATAAAATCATACATATTACGTAGTCAACATATAGTTCGGTATATAGTTTTCATGCCTTGGGAATTCAGTTTAATTAATACAATACCCTCTTTCGATCTTTTGCCTGTCAGGTTCCAAAAGTTGGTAGGTAAGTCGTCATAATAACAATGTATACAATGCAGTTTAGCAACCACACCCCGAGTAAGTAAACTATTACAAAACGCACTATTATCATAGGTAACGTTACCAGTTTTCTCGTGTTTTCTGTTTTTGTCGGTGTTGATTGATGTTAAGATTTGTGGTGTTGAGTTGAAATAAGTATCTACATAAATACAACCATTATGCAAGACATTCTAGATAGGTTGACTGTCACTAACACAACCTAACTCATAATGCTTCCCTTCACCTTACCACAGATTAATAAATAGTTACTACTTACCTTACCCACCTTTAATCGGACAGGTTTTCTCAGAGAAGTAAGAAAGATGAACTAAACATTCAAAGCACTACACGTAATCGGCAATTACAAAGCAATTTATGCCCCACGCAATGCAACTTTTCCACATAAATCCACACTTTCGATAGCCCATCATAACACCAAAGGTATAAATATGCGGAGATTTCTATCAAGGTCAAAGGCCCGATACTACTTTCATTGATGGCACTCTACAGTAGTTGTTTAATAGCGACCGGTCTTAGTCGGTCCCTCACTGGCCATGACTGTTTTCGATTTCTTCGAGACGACTTCATCAGAATTCATTTCCTCTTAGTATATTAGACGGACATTCTAATGGTGATGGAAAATTATGTACAAAAGCTACCGGTGTGAAGTTGGCAGCCAAAAAGTTAGCAGCCAAAATAATCCGACCGAATTAAAGAGTGTTATTTTAATATTAACACTAATGGCCTCTGTAATGGGTTTTAGGCCATACAAGGACCTACCACACAAAACAAGACCTAGCCTATGTACTGTCCGACGCTCCTTATCAGTCAAAATGGCCCGCAGCACTTTCAAGATAAAGAAAGAAAGAAAAAGTTTGATCTTTCGTCAGCCGTGGATGTGTCTCGTCGTCCGATATTATTCAAAAGTATTCTAGATTATGCTCTAGGACCTACTATACAAAACTGGACCTAGCCTATGTACTGTCCGAACCTTTAAATTCACCAAAATCACCAGCAGCGCTTTCAAGATGAGGAAAAAATAAACATGTCTGAGCTTTCAACGACCGTGGTAGTGTCTTGTCGTCCGATATTAGTATTCAAAAGTATTCTAGATTATGCTCTAAGACCTACTTCACAAAACTAGACCTAGCCTATGTACTGTCCGAACCTTTAAATCCATCAAAACTATCGTCATTCATCACACCATCAAACGTTCATAATCATAACCCTTCATAACGTTCATATCACGTTTTAGCCAGGAAATTTCGAATAAATTAGGTAGTAAATACCTACAATATGAAAAATGTTTCCAAAAAAGGGCATTTAATGTTATTTATGACAAATTAAAGACTATTTTTAGTGAAGATGTTCAGGACACAATATCGTCAGGAAAGGTGGATCGCTCCATTTGTAAATATATCGCTAAGTCATTGGAGTTATCAACATCTAAATACGCCTTTCCTAGTAAGATTGACAAAATAAATAAAAGCCGTGTGTTCCGCAACACTTGCCTGAAGCGAGTTTGGCAACACCCAAGGTAGACTCGTCAACATATACTCCACGATGTCTCACACCCGAATACCCAGGCTGTTCGCCATCGGTTGGTAGAAACTCTATGTCACCAATGAATGAGTCGCCAACCTATACTCCACGATGGATTACTCCAGAACGCACATACTGTTCGCCAACGGTATCGGCAGATTTTATGAAGACAGAGTTGGACTTGACTTCGCACACTGGTATGGTCGAGCAAGAGTCGCCAACATACACTCCACCATGCCTAACTCCAGAGTCGCATACACATACTCCACCACTATACCTAAATCCGAAACACCCTGACTGTTCGCCACCGGTTGCTAGGAAAATCCCAAAAGCCATACTGAACTTATCAAGTGCTGACCACAGCGTCATTCTGCCCGCAAAAACAGAAAACCTTCTGTCTCTAGGACAAGGCAAAAAAATTGTTTTCTTAGAGGGAGTAGCAGAGATCGAAGCAAAATTGTATAACACGATAGTTGTAGGGAACAGGCTTGATAAGTTCCTTTACCCGTACGTTATTAAAAAACTAATAGAATATTCAGTGAACAACACATGTCCTATCATATTTAAATATGTGAAATATACAAAAAAGGCATATCAATAAAAGCGCGCTGTAAGCATAATCATTGTAAACAATTCAAAATGGTAATTAAAGAGCGACAGCTGTATAAAGTACAAGCCGAAATTATTGCCACGGCAATATTTTAACATTAGCAGTGTCAAAAGTAGAGCGTGATATATACAAGAAGAGCTTGCACGACAAAAAAGCTCTGTGTTTGAAAAATGAACATTTATTAAACGTTAAAAATATACCAGAAACTTAGAATTTAGGGAAAATTAAATCTGACACAACCTACAGAAAAATAAGATCAGAAGTTTTGTCGTGCAACGATAGGTCGTCAAATGATTTGATGGATCTGTACTATTACCAAAAAGATCATAAAACCTTTGTAAGGGAAATAACAATACCATTTTCAGTGAAAATATTTAGTGAAGAGCAGATAAAAGTGGTTTGCCCTAACAAACCGCTTCTTTACTTTAACGCAACAAGTGGAGTAGTAAAAAAGCCCAAAATAAAAAAGGGAGAAGATATTTTATGTAAAAGAATACTATATAATATTATTGTGGCGTTGTAAATATTACTAGCAGAATAGTACCAGTGATGAGTATGGTGTCCTCAGTCCATGACACACAGACTATTTATAAGTTATTATCTGATTTTAGAAGTAATTACGAGCAAAGAAATCATTGACCTGCGTTTTCAGGTGTAGTAAGCGATTTCTCTTATGCAAATTTGAATGCGCTGACACAAGCATTCAATCGTAGAACTTTAAAAGACTACATTGAGGCATCTTATAAAACTGTCGTCAATGGTGAAAAGATGCCAGATCATACAACGCCGATATTTTTATGTTGTGCTCATTTTTTGAAAATGGTGTCTAATGATGTCTCCAAATTAGCACCCAGCGATACTCAATACATCATGGATCTAATGGGAAGATTAATGATTGTAAAGTCTCTAAAAGAAGCTGACGAGATGGTGAAGTGTATTCACACAATTTTGAACAGTAAGTGGTATGACGAAGACGTTAAAGAAGCCCAAAGAGTTATAACAAACAAAAACTATGAAAAACCGGACATTACACTACAAGCACGCAGCCCACTACAAGCGAGCAGCCCAAGTTCCAAAGAAATAGACCTAAAACCGCAAGGAGCAAGACTACTAAACAAGAACAGTTTTTATCAGAGGTACAAAAAAATCACAGAGAACGTATCAACGACTGATTCGCCTTTAGGACTATATAAGTGCAACAAGCATGAAAATAAAATAATATTCGAAACTATTTTAGAAAAATACCTCCCTTTATTACGCTGTGGTCAAATCCCCTCAAAGATGAATGCGTTAGCAATTCTAACGTCGAAAACTATTTTTCTATTCTGAAAAATATTGTTTTAAATGGACAGAGTAACCTCAAATGTTCTCAGTTTATTCGCAAAGAAAGATCTTACATCGCAGCGAAAATTAATGAAATTAAAGAAAAAATACCAAAAGGCAGATTAACCAAAAGCCTACAAGCCACACGTCAAACAGTCGATGAGGAAACATGGTCTAAAAGGAAGAGAACAAAATTTTCATACTTTGAGGGGCGGTATCTAAAAGGAAGAATTACCAAGATAAATCTACAAGAAGAGGATGCTGAAATAATTAGCTGTGCCTACTGACACGGCGCTCATCCAGAAATACTGACTAATTGGGTGCAGTGCGACTCCTGCAAACGCTGGTTACATCAAAAATGTGTTTTCATCACATCTATTCAAAAAGATCTACTTTAGTCCCGGCAAACAGGGACTAAAGTAGGTCATTTAGTCCCTAGGGACTAAAAGTAACTTTTTAATTTTGTTGCCAGTACAAAGGAAAAAAATGCTGTCACTAATCAGTTTCACTACCACTCAGGCTGACAGACCCAATTAAAAGAGAGATCGATTCTAAACGCAGCCAATAAAAAAAAAAGTTTGTACTAAAATGCGTAGGTACTCGACACAGATTAGATAATCCGATCGACCGAATCGATTGACACCGATTGGTGACAACAGAGAAACAACCTTACAGAATTGATATCGAAACACGGACCAAATAATTTAAAAAGTTGTGGAAAATTTGTAAACAAAGCGCGCCAAATCTGAATGCTGTAATTATTTCAATTTCGTTTGCGGATATGAGTAAAGAATATGAGTGAAAGTGAGTGTCTAACTCCAGATGATAACAACAAACGCGAATGACAAATACAAGATCTGTTACCAATTAAATCACGAGGAATATAGGTATGTAAAAACTAGTGGTTTTTTCTGAAAATGCTTTTTGAACCAATTTTCAGGATTTAGCCAATACTAAACAATCTTTAACTATGTGGAGGACATATTTGTAATTCTTATTTTCTTTATTGTACTTAGACAAGAATGACATACAGAAAACTTATAACAGATAACAAGAGATTTCTTCCAACAAACCATTACACACAACATATCACGACAATTGTGTAAATAAATATAGGGTCTAACAGATAGGGGTGTACAAGCCGAAAGAAGGTTGTTAGGGACATCATTTTGAACAACTTTGGACCGACTTGATCAGAGCAACTTTATTTTTCACTCCACCATACAGACAGATCAGCTGAGCGCTAGGCCCGAAATGTACTGAGTTAAAAATAAAGTTGTTCTGATCAAGTCGATCCCATAGTGAAAGTTGTTCAGAATGATGTCCCTCTTTCCGCTTGTACACCCCTTTCTGTTAAACCCTGTATAGGTACATGTATGTTATTTTATTGATTACTTACTACTGTTCTCATAGAGGGTGATGAAAAGTAGAGTGTCCACCTCAGGAGTAAAAACTATTTTTGGCTCGAGTGATGTACTTTGAATCCCTCGCTCCCTCAGGATTCTACTTTTGAGTCCCTCGTTACACTCGGGACTCAACTCTAGAATCCCTCGGTCGCTCAGGAGTCAAAAAACACTCTCGCCCTAAAAATAGTTCTTTACTCCCTTGGTAAACAATCTACTATCAAGGAAAGAAAACCTTTGAAGGAGAGTTTATCTGTGAATATTGTGAAAACAAATCTAGCGACGAAAATAACGAAACAGGACTGTCTAGATTATGTTTTTATGAAAACTCCCTCATCCAAGACATACACTACTTTAAGGCATTGCCTAATTCAAGAGGATATGTTGTTGCGTTTATTAGAACCCCTGAAAAAACCAAAAACCTTTACCTTCTAATTGAAGACTTTTTGTCACTAAGCGACAATGAATTCATGACAAACTTTGCGATGGACTATCTTTTAAATAAAGAAAAATATTATGTAATCGGCACGGAAAAGACGTATTACTTATTTGGGAATTACTCCAAAAAAATAGAGGATTAATTCTACACAGAAATGGAGCTGCCTAAATATAGAGATATTGTATTTCCCATTTGTAATTTAGGACATTTTACAATGGCTATTCTATCAATTACTAGAACAAGTTGCTGGTAATTGACCCGACGTGTCAAGAAGAACATTACACATCTACTTACCTAAAAAAAATAATGACTGTCTCATAAGAAAAAAAAAATGAAAGTCATTAAAAAAACTGAAACTGTGGCCCACGTCCGACAAACAGATGGGTACAATTGTAGCCCAATCCTGGCCTACATTTTTAAAAGATTTGTTAATAAAAAACATTTACTGTAACATCGAAACTTCGATGAATACCGCCTGAAATTAAAAGAATATATACTCAAATCGAGTGACCAAATGACGAAACTGTGTCTTATATGCGGTTTACAAGCTGAAAAGACAAAATCTGTCGAATGCATCACTTGCTCAAGCCTCACGCATAAAACATGACGTGTATTTGACGTAAAGGACCTGAGAAAAGGAGCCGCAATTAAAGCTGAACTTAAATACTGACGTAAAATTTGCCATTTATGTAAATGTCAATAAAACAAAAAAAAAATATAAAAAAAAAAACATTTACATACAGGCTTATATACATTGCTTATAAATTGCTTCTGGAATTTATAAGCAATTATAAACATCCAAGACCTGGGTTTTATTTGCAACCGCTACGCCACAGATGCCGTCTCCTAGAACTACTGGAGTGAAAAAAGTAGGTATATAAAATAAAAATTGGTATATCTAGTTCAAATTGCGTGCAATGTTGTCCTTGCGATTTTGTTCAGTATTCTATTGACATTGCTGTAGAGCCACTTTGAAACCTGAAGGCTAGGTCTAGTTTTGTGAAGTAGGTCCTAGAGCATAATAATCTAGAATACTTTTGAATACTAATATCGGACGACAAGCAAGACACATCCACGGCTGGCGAAAGATCAAACTCTTTCTTTCTTTATCTTGAAAGTGCTGCGGGCCATTTTGACTGATAAGGAGGGTCGGACAGTACATAGGCTAGGTCTTGTTTTGTGTGGTAGGTCCTTTTATGGCCTAAAACCCGTCACAGAGGCCATTAGTGTTAATATTAAAATAACACTCTTTAATTCGGTCGGATTATTTTGGCTGCTAACTTTTTGGCTGCCAACTTCACATCGGTACAAAAGCTTCATACTTCATATCATAATTTATTTTAAAAGTCCTTAGTATCATTGATTTAGAGATTCGGGTCCTGATTGAACTCACTTAATTTATGGGTGAGTGTCATATCCAAGACTGCTGGGCACGGTGGATGAGGTAATATTTAGTACTGAAACTAATCTTACCTCATCAACTGGTCGATTCAAATCTAAAACCACCAATTATGGTATTTATAAGAAATTTCATAAAATTCTTTAGACCTTCAAGAATGGTCAGTAACGTGATGAATCACTTACAAAGCGGAAGCATTTACGTGTTACAACTCAAGATCTGATATAACAGTCATTTCATGTAATTGTCACAAAGAATACAAATCGAAAGTTAAAGAACCGGTAATGAAGTGTTTGTTATAAATAATTGGGATGGTCGAAGACTCTATAGTGATTATGCAGCAATTAGGGACAATAAAAGTGTGAAAAATAACGATTTACTATCAAGACTAGTAATTTAAACGGCATTGCTACCGACAACTACCAATTACAGTTTATGTAATAGTCGTAACCTGCGCCACATAGGTACAACACTATGAAAATTTTACAATATAGATGACAAAATAGAAATCGTGTAAGGTTCTTTCTTTCAAGATTTCGCCTGTCATAAAACTCGTTAATCTATCACTTAGTGTGTGATACCGATTAGGCAATTAATTATGTTAATTGGTCGTTAGAAGGCGTTCTAATTCATTCAAACAACAGATTAGTTTAGGGTATAAATATCTTTTGAAATTTTAAATCATTCTTTAATTTGGCGCTACAAGAGAAATCAGGAACTAAAGCCAGCCGTATAAAAACTGAATAAATATTTCGTCTTGTTTTCGTAGAGATCAAGATGATAAATCATGAATAAAAGAGACAGTCAGTTTTGTACCTGTGTCAATTTCAAATACTCAAATGGCTTCTGAATTTCCAATTCAAGAAAGTTTTTACAGTTTCAAAAAAACCCACAGGAACCTTTAAACTGATAATGGTACAATTAACGGGCAACACCATACAACACTTCCGCATAAAAATACCAACGTTACAAACGTTGTACGAGTCATTGTCTGGTTCGCTCATCCATTTACTTTTTTCTGCCGCAAGAAGACTTCCGATCTTGCCGGGAATCGGATCGGTTATTGCACACATCATTTTCTCGTATGCGTATCACCTGTGTGTGGGTGTGTACAAGTGTGTGCTTCCCTAGTTCTTGCGCTCAGTTGCTCAGTCAATGACCTAAGTGGTGGTACTTGACTCGATCGAATGGTGTACGCGCATAACCTACGAATAGGAACTGGTAGATCAGTATGATTTTTCTGTGATTGATGAAATAAATCTTACAAAATTACTTTGTGTTGATAATGGGTTTATGGTATACGAGGAAGTACTTAGAAGTAGCTATAAATGTCACAAGTTTGATTGATGTTTAGTGAGTTAGTTTATTATCAAAAGCTTAGAAAGATAAACTATACTTTCCCGATCGGAAACATGATGGAAACGTGATCTGCATTCGACAGATAACGAAAGTTGCTTTGGATCAATTTCGCAGTCAAGATAACATCTAGTTACCCCTTCTAGGATATGTACTACTTATTTAATTATAGAGAAGTGCTATCGCCCTTCATTGGTAACCTGCTATGTTGTTGAGTTGACATTCATAAATCAAATGTTTTATGCACATAAACAAATTACGCAAAGGGTTTCTAAAGAATACCATGTCGTCATGTGTTCTCTACATTTCGTACTCGTACTTCATAGATTTGTTTAACTGCAAAAGTATATCGAGTACATAGTTGTGCTACATACACTTGTAGGTAGTAGCAGCGGGTTAGGTGGCTAGCTGGCTAGTAACATTTTCAAATACAGAATCTAAAGATCCAAAGCTTGTTTGAGTTCTTTAATAATATTACTCTATTGGTGTAATTTTGAATTAATTTAGAACATATTAATATCATAATATTGTCCCTAGATTAATGGCAATGGTTGTGCAAAGTTTTCTTACTTGTTTCAGATTGCGATTGAACAGAATCTATTTTAAGTAATCGAACAAAGTTAACTCTTACTTATCAATTTTGTACGTGTATATCTTTCTCCGTACCAAAATCAATCCAGTTTTGTTTACGTGCTCAAAAACTTCTCTGACCTTGTCGTTTAAACAAGAGGCTTCCAACAAAACTCCCATGGATTTCTCTAAGCCAAAGCAAATTAATTAGTCAAAGAAAAGATGACAGCGTGTCATCGCCATTATGGCATAAGCTGAGCAAAAGTGGGCTACCTACCTCGAACCATGTGCTTCACAACCATCAGCCTTATGGTAAAAGAATCAAGATTCAAGTGATTCAACGTGATAATTGTTAAATAGTTTGCTAAGAAGTTGGTCGTGGGATGTGCCTTACTTAAGCTCGAACAATACTTGAAGAAATGTGCAAGTTCCGATTCGTTTTATGTTATTCCGATTTCTTTTGTCTGATTGTGACTCGAAGAGTGGCTGTTTATTTTTGCTGAGTGATAGCGGAATGCTAAGCGTCGTTATCGTGTTTGGGTACCTATCATACATTTGTTTGCGCCGAAACACTATTGCCAGTTTACTAAACGAAATAAAATAGCATTCTATGCTATGTAAGTAGACCAGGGATAAATGATGATCCCACAGCCATTTTCAGCCATGTGCAGCTGAGATAAACGTCTTGTGGTTTTACAGCAAGCACAAACCACAAAAATGTTTCATACTTTTTATGAAAATAAATAATCTTTGAATCTGAATCTTTAAACAAATCGCTTTGCGCTAATTTCAAACGTCAGTTGTTCGGATGTTTTGATTTGCGATTCTGAATATTGGAATTAGTCGTCAATGTGTCTGCCATACGAGTATTCTTATAACGAGAAACTAACTCATTAGGTGTCGGTACTCGGGGTTAGAAATTTCATACATTTTTATTCACTTTCGAAACTTCAAATCGTGAGGGCGTGTACACGAAAACATGATTTCTGGTAATCAAGAGCCGTGTGAGCGGACCTCATGTTTACGTTTCATTGCAGTTTATGAATCTTGTGAGATAAAGTGAGAGTCTCATCTGCAGATTCAACAAAATAGCATGTTAGTTTAATGTATTCGAAGGTTTCGGAGAAAGTGTTAATTAACGCGTTTGTGTTGATTTAAGTTGATGAAGTATCTGGCAATACTTACCTTTTCTATCAATTGTTTATCGTAGTATCATGTATTTTAGGGATTTAACAACGTGTGGGAATTTCCTTGACCGTCATCTCCCATAGTGGCCCGTGGCTTTGGGCAAGTAATTTTAACTTACTTACTAAGAAATACTTAGACAAGTGTACATTTCTTTGTGTAAGTGTGCTAAGCAGATTTGTAAATATCTATCGGTACTTATCTACGGTAATAAAGAACTTTTGAATCTTTGAGGTCTGACTCATGTCATATTTATTGTAGAGTTGTAGCTGTGGAAAGTATGATAATTCAGAATGGTAAGTTTCTGATGTTGATTGCACGGGACGCGATTGAAAGTATGACTCAGTTTTATGTCCAATTGCATTACAATTTCTTCGACTTTTCCAATAGAAACGAAGAAATTATTCATCTAAGTATCAAGAATACAATATTTTAGCTCTATAGTTACAGTGAACAATAAACTAGTTTTACAAAGATTCTGTTTCACATGATCCAAATCTTCCGACATCTCATATTTCAAATTGAACACAAAATTGTTAAGTTAATTATTTAAGACTGCATTCTTCCTTTGTCTGACTAATTTTAAGTCCCATAGCAGCTAGCTATACGAGTAATCTAGATAAAAGTGAACATGTCTGAACCATTACTGAGATTAACATCAAGTGGGATGTTGCGGTCTGAATATTGAAGAATTGTGTCACAAAAAGATCAAGTGTTTCTAACCGTCATCGTCGTCGTATACAATGTTTTAGGGCCCGTACGAGCAGCGTTTTTTTTCCGCGCGAATAAAATTCGAGCGGCAAAAAATCGCAAAATTGTATAGCCCAAGTTAATTTTAAAATATTGGAAGATATTAGTGATCTTTTATTTATAAAATTGTACACAAGCAATAGGGAACATAATACTTAATCTTTGTTTACGGTCAAAAAACGTCTTTGTTATATTTGTGCCGCACTTTACTTACGCAACTGATGATATAAAAGATGGAAATCCTTATTTCAACATACAACGAAAAGCATTTGAAATACCTTCATATTCTTTGAGATCTCTATCTACAACAGTTCCGTTACCAAACAAGGGGATTTGCGATATATCAACGCATTAAATCTTTTAATTTTTCTCCCTAACCCAAGAAATGTAGTGAAAGTCGAGAGCGTTCTAATCTTTTGCCCTTTTGACCATTTACTACTTAGCCACTTTTAAATGTTCATAAAACGGCCATTTGGTATAGCGGTTCTATGTTCTACATCAATCAAAAAATTATGTAGCAACGCGTAATAACAATTACCAGTTTTAATGCAGCAGTAACAGGAATGAAATAACTCTTTTATGAGCATTATACTGTTAACTTCCACATACGTGACTTATGGACGGTAGCGTGGCCCCAATTGCTAATTTGGCGTAAGAGAGTTACAGTAATGATTGGATGAACTGGATGTTTTGACCCCAGAGAGGTCCGAACGCACTGCTTTATGGCAGTAATGGATTAGGAAAACAACTAAAATAGAGTAAAGCGAGAGAAATTTAAATTGTTAGCGTCTTCATGATCAGATAAAGTACTTAGTACTCAGTACTTTTCACTCGCAGAAGCACACTGCTCGAATGACCGAGCAATGGCGAACTATTGTTATATAAGATGTGTCGGCGAATCAGTTAATTCATATCGGTCCTGGGTTACATAAAACCATAAAGAATAATTATCTAAACATGCTACATTTTTTATCGACTTTTCATCTTGCGGTTACGCTGACGTCCTTGAATTCAAAACTTGCAGCCAATTGGAAAGTTAGGATTTTCGGAAATTTAAATATCCTAATTATATTCCTATGCGTAAATGTTATGTTATGTCTCTAGACCTACATGATTCCATTATAATACTCACATGACGTGCCCTGCACCCATATCACAGCAATTAGCAATAGAGTCCTATAGTTCGTCCACATTGTGTAACACTGTGTCACAGATGTCACGTGTAGCACATAGTCGGTAGCACTCGACTGCTGCACTTCAGATGTTTCATTGCTTTGCTTGTTGGGTCTGAAACAAAGAATAAATTATTACAAAGGTTGTTGCTGTTGATGAGCTAAATGAAACAATGAAGGATGATGATGATTCACATGGGTCTACTCCTACACAGCAATCCACCTGTCTCATCCACACACCACATCCACAGTAACTCACCCTGCTTAGTGGGCAGCCAGCCCGAAACCCGATCCCAAGACCTTGGTCGTAGGGCTAAGCGGGTACACTCACTCACCCCACACATACATGTTGGCATATTCCCACATTTCAGTAATTTTATTTTTCGTTATTTCTACCTTACCCTATCTATTTTGTAATTGCCCTGTTTCGTAATTGGCATTTTATGTATTTAATATTGATTGTATTATTTATTTTCATAGGCTTCACAGCGATGGCAAATAAACAAATGAAATGAAATGAAAATCCTTACTTGGTTTGCTGGAAGAGATCTCTTATTAGAGATTAGCTCGCCTTTGTTCACGTTTTCTGTTTTTTATTATCATGCAATCAAGAATAACTCATACATCAAATAACAGAAATAATTTACGTTTAACACTTAATTTAGTCCTATGTATATTCATTCCAATTTGTATTTAACCCCCTTACTTATCAAGTTTATGTAAATTAACTTGTTTCGATCTGATCTAGATATTTGATTGCTAGATTCTAAAGAGTTCAATTAAGTGGCAATTACGTAAGAAATGTAGGCAAGTGAATTTTAATAAACAAGTTTTTACGCGTAGAGGAAGTAAATGCAAATATTGCAAATGTCAACCCAAAAACTCCAAATTCAAGAACCAGATTTGCGAATCTATTGTAAATTGCAAAATCTTTATTTTGTCATCTCGTTTAACGACATTACTGCAATAGATATTAAGCTGTATGTTTGCAAAACCTATAGCAGAAATCCACAGGTTGGTTCGTTTATTTTTTCTTAGAGTTACTCATATAGTTATTTTTCTGCGAATGGACTTAATACAAAGTAGAATTCATGCTTCGTGTATTTTTTTTAAGAAAAGCGTATAGAGCACACCAGGAACTTCCATCCATTTGAACAACCTCTCCAGCTACTACTAGTACCGCCCGTTTACTTCATCTTAACAATATTCTACAATTAAAACAATCGATGAACCGTATCATAGAACTAAGGTAACGGCTGATCGGATCCGTTAGAAAACACAATTTGCTATTCTAGTCTTACACTCGCTAGCCATAAGGCTTATATTGTTATTGTATGGGACATGCATGGTTTGAGATCGGAAGGGAATTTCTGCAGTAAATGTTGGTTGTTGTTATTGTTCGATCTTCCCGGGGGCGTTTTAGTTTAAGGCCTATGTTTTATCTTACACGGATACCGTAGTTTCTCAGTATAATCTTCTTGCAATGCATTGATTACTGCTGAAAACAAGAGCTGCTTATATGTCTTTATGACTGATGTTGTACGTTTATTCCGAGTGAGATTGATATTGACAACATTCTCTTGGCCACTGCTTGCTCGAGCTCTTCAAGCGCTGAGATTTCGTTTGTGTATTAGGGTGTTAGGTATATTATGGCAAGCACTTTAGTATTGTATCTTAAAGTCAGCTGTTAATCATCAGCATCATTTTTAACCGACTTCCCAAAGGAGGAGGTTTACATTTCGTCCGGATGTTTTTTTATGTATGTGCCCTGATAGCGCCTAGACAGCGTTTGAAAGGGTTTACCTTCCCATTAGTCCCATTGACACCAAGTCAGGATCTGATGATGGGATTCTGGAGAAACTCACGGTAAGCATAATATTGTGTTGCGGAACTGCTGATGAAGACCACATATGTCCACCAGAACTGTTCAATACTAGGTACAAATACAATGCGCGGCTGACGGGCAACGCATAGCCTAAACCTTCGGACCTAGAGCCATGAAACTTTGTACAAAGGTTCCTTAGTAGCGTGGGGTAGCACTGAGATGGGATTTGACAAAATTAATTCCCCAAAGGGACAGGGGGGGGGGGTGAAATAAGATGTACAGTTTGTATTAAACTCAATCTAATCAAATAGGGTTTGTGGAAGTCGGTTTTTTCAAAAGTTTTTTTTTGTTTCAATTATCATAAATACCATTCTTAGCTCAAATCACCCAATCCACAGGTAGACATAGGCCTCTTTTTTTCCCACATGGTGTCCGTCTAATGTGATTAATTTAATTCGAGATGAGGTTACTGTTTCTTGATATTTTAAAAACCCCATGAGCATTCAATGCTACGTTTTAAAATTTCTTGTCGTGGTCTATTAGTCTGTCTTTGACTATCATTGATAGTCAGGGAATAGCAGAAATATTTTCACAGTCACATTTTTATAGTCACCAGAAAAAATATCTGTCAAACTTGGCCTTAAATGGCATATTGTTTTCCCGAGGCATTCAGTTTAAAACAGTTATATGAGGCTCGCGGGATAGTTGTGGTGTAAGTATTCCCAAGATTTATGACGATTTTCTTTTCCGTCTATAATTATACATGTTGTACGTATATGGCTAAATATAAATACAGTTTTCACGGATTATTGTCATATATTGTTACACAGATACTATAATTGTAATAAGTATTGATAACCTTATTCTGATCATTAATCACGTCGTTATAATGTCATATAATGTTTAATTACAAAACATAATTCTCGTAAACTTTTTGTATCCCTTACTGCAAGACAATAAAATCATTTGGACCGTTATGTCTCGCAACACGCCACTGCCTTCTTCGTAATTAATTGTTACATCAATTCAATAAATCTTCCTTTTAATAATAACCGTCTATCAGTAATATACTAGTTATTCAACGATTAACAGTCATAGTTTTTGTAACCGTGATCACTACAATACACAATTCAGTTTCTTTGTAAGGCGGTCTAACAACTTAGGTTAATTTTGCAAATGTCACGTGTTTTGTAGATTTTACTGTATTTGGACAAGTTCTCCTTCAAGAACCTAGAAATGTTAGTGTTGACTTGTTGCACGTCACTACCAGGGAAAAACGCTAGTAGTAGTAAAGGGCTGATGGTAGATGCCAATTATTTCTTTCGGAGGCGTGAGTGACTGCATCTGCTTCCCCATCTTTTAACATGAATTTTGTGAATAACTATGAGAACTCTATTACCTATTATGCAGCTGTCAAATTATGTATAATATTTACGATGAGTTTGTTAACATACCTGTGCCTCTGCCAACCCTTATTGAAAAAGGCGCAGGATACTATATTAGGTGATTTGTCATATGTTTGTGACATTATTTAGCCGCAGATTTCAATAAACAGTCATCGTTTACATTTGATTTCAGGTGATGACCAATGATGCGCGACCGTTTTTAGAGATAAGCTCGCCTTTGTGCACTATATCTATGTAATTTTTATAATTTAAATAAATCATGAATCATGATGGGCAAATCATGTGTGCCTATCGTTAAATGAACTTTTTCCTTCGATGTGTCTCAATTTCAAATGGACTTTGTCTTCGATAAACACATAGTATTATAATTTTATGAATCTATTTTAATATTTAGATAAGAACACAAAAAGTGAAAGTCCTGCGATTACCTCACCAGTATTATAATCGATTTAATCCATAAAAATCAAATTAATTATGTTGACAAAAAGTTACGTCACTATCCGAGATGCTATTTTTGGTGTTTCATCAAGAAACCAGTGAACATCACTTAGCTTAATTAATTTATGATTTGCCCAATATAATCAGAGAACTTTTACAGACTGCCTAGAAAGTTCAATAGTCTTTGTAGGTAGAAAATCACATATTCTTTTGTTTCAAAATAACAGTTATTTTATAGCTCAATTATTCACAAACTCATAAGATTAGCAATTATTCAAATTATCACCTCATACACTTTCAAAAAATGATTCATTTTGTAAAATATAGCGTAGCGGAAATAAATACTTACACGGCTTCGTTTTGTAAAGCTTTTTTATATGAGAAAATAGCGTGAAGAATTTTGGATTTAATTTCAAGCATAATAATTTAAAATAAGAGTTAATTTGTTTGAATGATGATTTTTATCGAAAATTTTTTAGTAAGTATTTTAGACTCTGCTTTGTTTTATTATGCTAAAGGGTTGTTTTATTTATTGTTTCTGATGCCAAAACGAAACAAAATTCTTCAAGCATTTTCTGGTTGATTTATCTACTTACGCTAATCAGTGTCATAATTATGATCATGATTAAGAGTTAAATAAGCTTTCTAAAGAGCAGCGAAAGCCTGAGCTTTATTTATTTAATACGGATTGGAGTCAACGAGCCGTTCATAGTTTCAAAGATTTAAAGAGACATAGTAATGAGACATGAGTGTAACAATAGGATAGAGTTTTGTTTTAAAAGGCAAAAAAGGCTATTTATTAGTTATCTTGGACAACAGGCTACAAATTGTTGCGGACTCAACTGCAGTTTTCTAACGGAAAAGTTCAGTAAGTTAATAAACTGCCTTTTCTGTAAGTAGTTTTTAATTTCCATGAGTTCCTGCTTTTTTTCTGATTCAGACCATACTATTATCATTATTGAAATATCCCGATATTTTTCTTTTGCTCGGTTCTTAAAATTAAATCAAAAGCTCACCATAAAAACATGTTGTGCATCCAAAAACCACAACAGTTCACACAATCAACAAAAAAAAACACTACATACAATTTGACATAATTTTCCACGTTGAGAAAGCGTCAAATTCGATATTTGAAAATTTTACAACCGCATGTGCAGGGCCGTTAGCTGTGACCGGTTTAGTTGTGATCGTATGCGCGCGCGGCTAGCGTCTGCGAAGAATGAAAGGCAACTGATGCGCCATTTTTTGCTGCATCCGCACGCAAACATAAAGTTCAGGTGAGGCGCAAGACTTGGGATTAGATAATCGTGTGGTCAGCGGAGTGTATGGATCTGAGGTGTGGACCGTATGGTATCGTGTGTGATGCAGTTTGCTGGACGTGTGAGGTTTGCAGAAAACATGATACTGAAGTGAGAGATGCATGCCAGGACCCGGGAAAAAGTTGTTTGTGAAAAAGGTGTGTGTGTGTATGTATATGTATGTAGTAGGGAAGTTAAATACCCACGCGGAACTACAAAAAGCATTTAAAATATTTTTTGATCAATTCAGGTTTTTATGGATAGGTCACAATAGCTGTCAATATCGCTGTTAATTATTTTAGCTCCTAGAATATTTTATCGTTCTATGCACCGTTACAATTCCTTTTCCAGAACATCTGTTCAAGCAATTTTATCAAGGTTCCGCCTATTCCTTTGAACATGGACCTGGATACTTCGTATTATGACCCTGGAACGTAAGCTCTATTTTTGTTTCTTGTGCGTAGATTTAGGATTTATTCTCAATATGTTAATCTTTATCATTTTTCATATTTTTATTGCCAACATCTGTCAAGGTAACCTCCATTATATTGTGTTGAATGAAAGTGCTCTCTATTGAGTATCTTTTCTCCAAATCATTTTCATATTAAGTAGGTATATTACCAAATACTTTCCACTTTCTTTGTGGGCCTTTCCGAATGTGTTCATTAGAAAGTTATCTATAACATTGATAATACCTTGGCTACCTTTAAGTTGCTCATATGTAACAGTTAGCAAAAAGTAAACTTCATTCCTCATAGGTCTTATTTCTTTATACTAAGAGCTTGTAAGTTATTTATTTTCAAATCCATCAGTGCGAATACATACATCGTCAGAATCGTCAGCGATTCGCCGTCATGCTCTGATTCAAATCTTTTATCAAGTTGGTATAATATAATTTCTTTCACTTTGTTTATCGTTTTAATTGTTTTGTCTGTATTTGGGCAACAGTTCTTGGCATTTCGATGTTCTACTTTCAAACAAAAACAAGAAAATTAAAAAAAAAATAGTTTCATAATTTATATTTTATAGCTCTTTGTTATTTATATCTCCTAGAGATTTTTTGAGTAGAACAGTAGCAAACAAAGGTTCTAGTGCGTAATTGCTATTATGTCGACCACTTGATACCTGTTAGTAGGTTATCTTACTAAAATTTCAAGCCTAGGATACTCAGAACCTGACAACATTAGTTGCCCCGACTACTGCAGTTCTCTTAAAATTTCCTCGTTCTAGAAACAATTAAAGAAAATGAATCTCCTATTTCCAGGTAACATGCATGGGTGATGATGATAGGTTCTCCGTGATAACTTTCATCCAATACAAAATAAATACAAATGTAATACTATTATAGTTACTAAAATAATATTTTTAGTATTCTTGCATACATCATCACTGTCATATTAGCCTCGATCAAATCATATTGAGTCGTAATAGTTATAATGGCTCCTACTTACTTCTGAAAGTCCAAAGTTCTCCTGAAATTAGTTTGTCATAATTATTATCCAATTGATAGATGGATGCCACCAATTAGAAGTTAGTTCAGCCATCATTAGCTAATTGCTAATGCATTATGCAATATTTCAAAACCCAATGAAACCTACCTTGCTCAAGTCTATAAAATCTCAGACACAAAAACTCGATGTCACTGAGGATGCAATTCATATGCAAATAATTTTATGTGAAAAAAACCTACTACATCTAAATAATTAAGTGCTTTGAATTGGTCGAATATTACTAAACCTACAATTTTGACAATGGTGCGTGTTGTAGCCTAGCATTCAATTATTTGCGATAAAAAAATTAAGAGTGCTACTTCGATAGAGATTCATCCAGAATTTCAGTCCAAAACCCTAACAGTTGAGCTGGCCTGCATACTAAACAATTAGGGCTAATTTTGGTCTGTACATGCATTGAAGCTTCCTATTCCTATACACATGGCTTGTATCAGGTGCAAATTATCAGGTACGTGCTCTTACATTGGAACCTAACCTACTCTTAACTTAGTTCTCTTAAGTAGATCAGTCTAAAGTCTGAATTAGCTTTACCCAACTTCCTGCCCAAACAAGTTACTACTAAGTACTAGTTATTCTCATAGCAACTCCAAAGAACTAAAATTACCTTGCGGGGTTCGCGCTTGCACATGTTACCCGTTGCACTGTCGGCAATTGCCCTTAGACCTCGTTCTAGATCTTACCCGTGAGTAAATAAGGGTCATAGTTATGAAAAACATGGGTAACAGTTACAGTTTGGACCGGTTTTATCAAATGTGTGATGTGTCAGGTATATTTTTAAACAAATAAAGACGAATTTTTGGAATATATTTCACACACAAGTATGTTGTATTGTTGTAGATATGTTTGCATTCAAGTGTTACTGTACTTAGAGGTAAAGTCGAAGATTTCAAAACTAATAATAAGGGAGGTATGCTTACGTCCGAAGGAACCTACAGCCCTTCAAGTTCTTACTGGGTAGTGCTATCGAGGTAACGAGCAACAAATCAACAGTAACATTTCCAGGTTTTTGAAAGAGAACTCCAAGTTCCTACAGTTACATCTCTTTATTCATTAGAAAAATTATTGAAACTTATCATAGATCTTTGAGAAAATAGAGTTTTTTAGTTTTGTTTGTAGCCTGCAGATTCGGTATCGTTTACTACAATTTATGTGGTATTCTTTTTACATTATTATATAAGTTGCTACTTATCTAGAGTATACAATTCAATTCAATTGAATTCAATTCTTTATTGCACACAATAATTTAAACATGTACAAAGGCGAGCTTATCTCTAAAAAGAGATCTCTTCCAGCAAACCAGGCGTGAAAGGAAAAAATATTATAATGAAAGTGTAGGCAGTGCACAATAACAAGTTTAAGTAAAATTTAAACGAAAAAATACTAAATACAGAAGAACTGCTGCTATACATACTGATATACTACATACACTTATAATAAATATACATACAATAACTTTTACGAAAGAGAGAGGCAGTGCTCTTTAATACGATTCTTGAAAGAGAAAAGGGTAGACTGTCTCTAATAGTGCAAGGAAGTTCGTTCCAAAGCCGGACCGCTCGCAACCTGAAAGAGTGCTCACTTCTTTCTTCGTGAAATAGATCTCCAATACTTTTCTTTTATCTCACTAGTTCCTTATTAGATCTGACACAAACATCTCAAACCCCGTGACCTTGCATGAAACCCAGTTATCTCCCGCCCCATTCATCATATACGCTTCAGATCTCCCATACTGATATGACCACCGGTTCAGTTACCGTTCTACCCTCAATCCTCATACTGCCATCTGGACATTCCTGACTTCGCCCGATTACTTATATCGACACGGAAATGATACAATTTATGTTGATTCCTTTATTATAGTGAATGTGTAATGAAGCTGTAACAGTATCAGCCATTATGAGACCCTCCTCGAACATGATATGTAGAGAAATATCGTTAGCTTCTTGAATTGATTGATTACTCTATGTCCACATCCTGCAAATTTATATTATAATAGACATCTGTGGCGTAACAGTCAAGGGGTTACCTCATATGAATATTTCATGGTTCAGAAATTAGTCCAGAAAATGATATCTTTGGTCTTGCATGGTGACGACACTATTAAGGCATTCATGACAAATTATCTACTCATTATAAAGTTCTCGAAGTAAAATTACATTACTTTACAGCACAGAAGCGGCATTTAAATTTGTTGTAATATGATGAAAAATTAAATTAAAAAGGCTACAAAACTCTATCAATTAAGTGATCGCCTTCAGTTTTGTAACAAAGTTTATTTTAAATAGGAAGCGCAAACGCAACATATCGAGGTGTGCCAATTTGATCTTTTGCTTTGCTCATCGTAGAAATCTGAATAAATCTACATTGTATCAGGTGTGATATTGACGTAGAAAAACTTATAATCAAACCCAATCCATATCCACTATAACGGCATTCTAAAATCAATCTCTATACATGATGTGAAAGAATATAATTTTTTATGTTTATCATGTTAGCAGATTTGATTGTCATCCATTCTTCCCAGGAAATGTAAATACTTTTAAGATAATAATTATTAGAATTCTTAAGATTGTTCTTGTTCCGGAGTTTTCATCAGATTCAAGATGATTTCCTCTGCCCTAAACATACATAAACGTTGATACATTTTGAAGTATTTAATTAATGCACATTTAAGGATACAATTTAAATCGATTCTCAAGGCTGAAAACCAGAATCTTGTCTAGGCTAAAGGTATCCGAAATAGTCCACTAAATGTCAATGCCGTTAAATTTCCATAGTAGAACACCTAGGACAAGTTTGTTACTACACTTTGAATATTGATATTTTTTGCATCACAGTGAAACCACATTATGTCAATTTGTCTAGTTTTATAAGTATTTTTGGTAGAAGAATTGAACTGTAAAAATAAGTTCCGGTCTATTATTTAACCGACAAAAGTCTAAAGGATCTCATGATGAAAGTATGTAGAGCTAGCCTGGAGACCGATTCTCGTCTCTATAGCAAATTTGACAAATTTTACAAATGGGAGATCCTTCGCATTCAAATAGGCGAAAGATCTACCATTTGTCGAATACGCATTCAATTCTACATTTATTTCATTCGACAAATGGGAGTTCCTTCGCCTATTTGAATGCAAAGGACCTCCCATTTGTCGAATACGCTTTCAATTATAATGGGTCAGAATAGGCCTGCTGTCCTTCCCCAAGCGAGAGGTCCTCGGTTCGAATCCCGACTGGGCAGGAAGAAGATAAAAGCCTCTTCTTCTTCGTCTAGGATGTTTACATGTTTTCATATTATAGCTGTTTTTGGTTCCCACGACACAGGGTATCCTAGTGTGGGGTCAGAAGCAATGTATGTGTCAAAGTGAAATTGTGAAACCCATTAGATTACAATCGAATTAATTCGTTCGATTGTAATCTGTCGATAAATTGTTAATGTACCGTACTTCTAGTCGCGTTAGTAGATAAGCTGAAATGATGAATGTCTGGGCAAAGCGGTGGGTCAGGGTAGGTAAAGGCGTAAGCGAAGCGAATCCGTTTATCCTTCGTGAGGTACCAAAAAAAAGGATGCTAAACCCTGTCCATCTTGTCTTACAATTTATCGACACAATTATAATTTAAAGATTTTTTCCGATTGTATTCTCGCGGTTTTGCAGTTTGACGGTGACCCTAAGCGCCTGTTTGTAAATATTTCAATCCGATTTTATTGTTACACAGCCTAGCATAGGATTATGGCATAAAAGTAAACTCTAAAGACCGATGATATTACTTAATCTCCCCGTCGTGAATATTATTAATTCGCCGTTGCTTTCTCGAAGTTCTAAGAGGTGGTAAATTGCTAAAGGTATTATTCTGCGGTCTCGCATCGCTTGTCTGTGGTAGGGAATAATTTCTGATGGATTTTTTTACTGTTAAACTAACGCCTACAAATTTACTCTCTTCTTTCAAACAATTCTGATTCTTATTCCTTATAGAATTCGGAATATCGAAGTAAGTATCTACAAAGGTTTGTAACCCTACAATTACGTCTTATTTTTCATTTTGATTCAATTGAGTTTTGTTTTTTTTCTATTCAGATTTGTGGCTTTGATTTCTAATATGTTCGGATTCTGATTATCTTTTTGCATGTGGTCACCATAGGAGAGTCGGTGCAATGAATGCAGAGAGCAGAAAACATTTGCCAGTTTGTTAACTTTGTTATATTTAAACGCTATCAGATGCGCCTATATTTAACCAGACAGTCAATAGTAAATTCTGCAATACAGGTGGCTTACCCATAGCTATACTATAACTATAATCCTTGTGAAACAGTAAACTGACATGTGATATGTAATGCTAAGAACAGATGGTTGGTAACATCACTCACAACGTCTACCTCGATGATTGTCCGGCGTCAGCGTTCCATGTAATCATCATGATCACTTTAATATAAAGTGAATGCCCTGACTTCATATTCGTATACGTAAGAGAATTTGAACTTTCCTGTTTACATTGTTTGATTTAGTCATATCCGTTCTTATCTAGTAAGATAGGTATGATATGACAATTATTATGACCTCGTATTCGTATTCGTATAAATTTATTGCACATAAAAGACAAAAAACATAAAATACAGAGAGGTAATTTACAAAGGTAAGCTTATCTCTAAAGAGAGATTTCTTCCAGCAAACCCAGGATGGACAGAGAAAAATAAAATACAGAACAGGTAGGCCTATGTGCTCAGGTAAGAGAAAAATAAAACATAAATAAATCATAATATTACTAATCAACTGAATATACTACTTACCTCAACCTTATCAAGGTATCCTACCTATATTAATAAGGCTTTCCTCTTGTCATGCAAGTAATTTCGTAATTTTCGTAATTTCTTTATTGTACTAACACAAGAATGACATACAGAAAACTTATAATATAACAGACAATGTACAAAGGCGAGCTTGTCTCTAACAAGAGATTTCTTCCAGCAAACCATTGGGAAAGGAAAAGGTAGATGTTGAGCGGGAGAAGACCTGCGCTTATAATAATTATAATACAAGTGTGTGAATTATTTAGAAAAAGTGGCCGCATAATCTTGTGCCTCTGCCACTCCATATAGGATATCTATGACCGTGTTTCTTTGTTATTATTGCTATGTTTTGTTACGATTTACTATCTCTTCCTTGATGATAGCTTCTATATACCTACACACCACAGTGGAATGTGTTCATTCAATATCATTACATCACAACTCAATCTTGTCAAGTGTCGTAACTCGTAATACTATTGTAAACAAATCGGAAAGTTCCTAGTTGTTGTATTGAGTCGTCATGGGGTTTGCAATGATCATTTTGTTGGTTGTAAGATTGTGTTCACAATGCCAAATATTCTTTGTTCTTTCTTTACTTAATGTGTGTTTTATATTAAAATAGCGTCTGTGGTTTTATGAAATATATACTTCTTTCTTCAATTTCTCATTGAATAATTCGCCAAGTTAAAAACTTGAAAACACCGACATCACGCCCTATTACTTGGTCCACCCCGCTTGTTTTACAGTGTCGTTCGGGAAAACTAGCCTACAAAATCTGTCTCCTGACAGTGAAGTCCATACGTATTACACAATCCAAAAGAAAATGTGATCCTAACAACCAGAATATATCTCGTGACAATGACTATAAACATCGAAGTCACTAAAAATCTGGATGTATAATGTCATCCAGTTAAAAACAAATTGAACTTCACAGTTTTTTCATGTAGAAACCTAACCACTTGACCGATTCCTGATTTTCAAAAAAATAGGACCAGACTATTGGGGCAAAGAAAAATTTTTGGAATCGGTTCATAAATAGTACCAGTTTCGATGTAACAAACATTAAAAAAATATGATAAAAAACAACATACAAACAACATACAACCGAATTAATAACCCCCTCCTTTTTTGAAGTCGGTTAAAAATAGCTAGCCTTATCCACACAGCACTACAAAAGGAGACGCCATATTATACCAAACTAAATACAAATAAACATAACGCCATGCCCTAAACCATATAGGGTGACAGAGGCACATTTAACATAATCACAAAGATTTACATACAGGTACATACATTGCTTTTGGCCCCACACTAGGATTCCCTGTGTCATGTCAGAGAACCAGAAACAACGACATCACATCGAACCCGGGACCTCTCGCTTGGTAGGCAGATGCTCAACTGCACCACAGAGGTCGTCAACATTTGAAACCATATTTGATTACCTTACCCACTGCGACGGTTGTAAGTTTAAGTACGATGTTGTTAATTTAACTTATCCTACCTACCTACCGCAGCAGCTTTATAGGGTTCCTCCCGAACGTTGATTAAATTACTTCAACTTTAGTACCACGTTCAATATAGACTAAACCTTAGATTTATAATCCGGTAAGAAATAAGACTTGCTGTAGATTTGTCGCACTGTAACGATTTCACGCTGATCGAGATCTTTGGGTGCAAATATCGAAACGGAAAGCTTGACAAATTCGAAACGAAACAGTCGTTTAGAAGGCGACCAAAACATAATGAATTATGATGTCTGGATCTGAAGCCTTAATCACTACGCTCAAGTCGTAAGAAGGTTGTGAAAATGTAAATTTTCCCATTTAGGTGAAAAACTTTATAAACATGTTTTAAACACTATGATCTAAGAAAAGGGTGTCTTATTAACATATTTATTTTCTGGATTTAGATACTGTCTTCTTTAGACCGACTACCCTTCAAAGATGTTTGTTTAACAATACCTACAGCCAATTAATAAATAAGATATATCAACGAAATATCAATGTAAACTTACACCAGTTTTATTTAAAAAAAAAACCTACTTTACATGAAATGCAAGTCTACAATCCGCCAATCACAACATGCTTAATATAGTACTCAAAGAAACAAGTCATCAGAGACCTGCAAGGACAACCACCTAATCTCCAAGCCAATCTGATATAAATATTCGCATTATAAATGTTGAAACTTCCACAACATATCTAGTACTTCCAGGAAGCGATGTGGATAGCACTTCCACTGTTACCAAATCTGAGAATTGTGTTCGACTGTGACTGAATCCGCACCGAGGATTTAGATTCTTATAGTGATAGAGAACTGAATGTTGAAGGTTGTTGGTATGTAAAAGTCAATAGAAGATTTATTAAATTACTGATATACGTTTCAAATCTGTTGTTAGAGATGGGGGACGATATTTTGCATAATCCTTTCAGCACAACTTAAAGATAGGCGCAGTACCGGATAATTTTGAACAAAGAATAAAGTAATAATTATTTTGTACATAAGGGTCTACTCGTACTGGGCAATCCACCTGTAGAGATAAGCTCGCCTTTGTACACGTTTTCTATGTTTTATATTGTCTTATGTAACTGTATGTGTGCAATAAAGAAATTATGAATCATGAAAGAAGGAGCAGGCTTGTGTCCAGCAGTGTGCGAAATAAAGATGCACACAAGAAAACAAGAACTAGTGTTAGATTTAGATCCTACCCTAAAAGTGTTAAACCATGACGTTGCCTAAAACGCCTTAACAAAGATGATAAAAAACAAGAACATCACAACTGGTATAGTTCTAGTTCGCCAAGCAATTTTGCTGATCATACCTCCCTCCATATGTTACTTATTACGATTGTGTTATTGATCATTTCCACTCGGTACGAATGAACGGATATGTTAGTGTTACAAACGAGTCCAGACCGGTCATTATGTCATTCATTCACTGATTTGCACATTTAAGTATTTATAAAAGCGTCGAAAGGTAACTTTCACTTGAAGTGGGGAGATCTAGAAGTGCTGATCCATAAATAGATATGGTTTCCAAAACTAGGAACAGGTTTTTAAAACAGGTTTTTTATAGGTTCTAAAAACTGAGTCCTGAGCATGTATGGGAAAAATCAAGATGAAATATTATGTTATGACTGGATTCTAATTCAATATTTTATTTTTTATCGAAACTGCATTTTAAACAGACGAATGCAAAATATGATAACTGAGAACAAAGTATCTTCTCATAATCTGTCTGATTCGTCCCACAATTGTCCAATAAGCAGAATCCTTTTGTATATCTACAAAATTTTACTCACGACTAAGGTCTCACGATAGTATCATGGCACATTTTCTTAACTATACTCATTTCAAGATATTTAACTATGTAACTCTAAATCTAGTCAATCTTTAGATATCCACATTCAAAGTCTTTCGCGTTAGGAAATCCTGTACTACCTATAATAAATTACTTTTAGGGTTTACTAATATCTCAGCTGTCTAGCTCTGTTCTAGTTTCGCCGCTTGGATAAACTTTTTATTAATAAAAAGATTTGTGTATAACCTTTATGCCTTCTCCATTCTCTCATATGGTACATTCTCATATGAATGATCCCCAATATTCTCTTTCTCGTCAGTAAAGCACCACTCGTTATCCGAAACTGTTTTTTTTTCTCTTTGCATTTAGCCAAATCACTTTCGCCTTCACAGACCTAATAACTGTGATAACACTTAATAGCTGTTACAAAATAATCATATCGGAAGTAGATTTTTATGTCGATGTTGTTGGCACAATGTTTAGTATTTATCTGTTTTGATGTTTTTGGATATTACGGTTTTTATACAATCTTCTCATAAATACATATTTCAGCCATTGTATGGTATTTTTTCTTTACTTCTTTCAAAAGTTCCTTTATTATAACAAACAGACTCTTCACTCACTTTTGAACCGAATAATTGTTAATTGTTTAGTAATTTAATTTTGCCAACTAACTCAAATTCCTACAGATCAAACAATTATTTTCATTTAACTAACTCATAGAAAGAACAAGAAAACAATCACATACACTCGGCCAAATGTAAACTTTAACGTGACATAGTATTTCTTATGTTCCTAAGGATGGTATTCGAATAAGAGACAAACACTTGAGGATGATACCTGCACAGGTAAGCAAAAAAGCGACAAGTTTTACAACCGCATTCGCAGATCTTCCGGTTTGTAAGATATAGGGTGTAAGTAGGTATAGCATACAGGTGGTGTCATTATATAACTGGGTTTTTATGAATAACATATTAAATATCCGCACTATAAGAAGAAGAAAGGATACAATATTCAAAACAACATTCATTACGAATCTCGATAAGATTTAAGTTTATGGAGATGTCATACAATCTGCTCTATTTTTGATGCAACCCGGTTTTCTTCTTTTAGATACGAGTAAAGTAGTTCAGATTTATGTCCACATCAACGCAATCGACTAAACCTTTCCAAAACACCCTATACATGGTGACAGAGGAAGTGTTCTTAGCTTCTAACTTCTGAAGACAAGGAAGTCAATTTGTCAAGTCAATTTACTACATATTGTGCGTCTTTTTGTGAAGATCTGATCCCGTGCTATATTTTTTGCAACTTATCGTAGGTTCCTTTCCTAACTAACTTGGTACTTACATATTTTTTTATACTGTGTTTTTAACAACTATTTAAATACTATCCCATCAAAATCATGAATGCAAAAGAAGCAAGAGTTCACCAATGACAAAGTAATATCAAAAATTCGCTAAGTTCATCATTGTCATCCTCCCCATTAATAAAAAGTTTTACTCCGGAAGTACCAGTTAGTCCCAGATTAACTTGTATCCCGGAGTATCACTTTTTTATAAGGGGGATTGCATACGCTCTAATCTTAGTACAAAAGTCCCTATGGCTCGGCCTCGGCCATAAAATACTTGTTTATGTTTGACCAATAATGAAGAAGAAATTAGTTGAACCACCTGCGCTCGCGCCTTTATCTTGATCGATGGAACATTAATCAAACGCTTGAAAAGTTCTTCAGTCGCAAACTGATAGTGTTCATCAGACTGCATAGGCTTTAACTTTTTGTATACTTAGTCGCTTGCTTCATCAGATTTCCCTTCGACTCAACCTATAGCCCGATTTTTTGGCGTGAGAGTGACGTTTTTAAGGATGTGCCAGTTCTACGCAACCTAAAGGTGGAAACTGACCGTTACGAGGTGTAATGTAAAGGTGCAAACTGACCAAAGTTACGTTACGCGTTACACGGCGAGTATACCTTGAGTTCCTTGCTTCCTGCTTGATGCTCAACATGCTCGATGCAAATGTTACATTACACCTTGTAACGTTTTGGTCAGTTTGCACCTTAACATTTGCATCGTGCATTTCAAGCATCGAGCAGGAAGCCAGGAACAGTTTACGCTCGTTGCTCGCTGGTTTCCCCGTAATACTACGTACTGACTGCATGAATGCTCGCTGTGTAACATGTAATACTCGCCGTGTAACGCGTAACGTGAGGCTGTGTACCAGGAAGCTGTTACACAGCGAGCATTCTTGCAGTCAGTACGTAGTAATACGGGGAAACCAGCGAGCACTGCTCCTGCTCGATGCGTGACATGCTTGATGCGAATGTTACATTACACCTCGTAATGTTGGTCAGTTCCCACCTTATGATATGAATCTGTCAAAAAGCGTTAGTTTCTACCTGTCACCGCACGCCAAAAGATCGTTGGACAGCTGTAACTCAAGAGATGTTGTCAAATATTGCCTTCAAATTGAATTCTTTGAGGACGACGCCTTGACAGTCATAAGACCTAACCAAGGAGCTGTCAAGCAAAGGACTCAGCTTATGGATGTTATTCTGTCTGAGTACAAAGATAGGCCTGGAGCTCTATTTTTCATTCGCTCGTGTGATATATGACTTGCGCAACGAGTGGTTCTGACTAATCGTTGCAGAGCGAATTGAATATGACGAACGAAAATCGGTAGAAAAGAGCGCTCGTTTGCAAAAGAGCGATTGAGAAATAGAGCTCCTGGATGCTACCTATCGAATACGTAAGTACGGCAAAATAAACCTGTTAGGTAGACTCATTGAACTACTATGGTTGACTTTAGTTCGGCGGTTTATTTCAGTTTGTGCATAAAAATACACAACATAAACATTTATGTACACGCACAATTACATTGCTTCTGGCCTCACCTAGGGTACAGATTAATAAAGAGCTAGGGTAGGGAGGAACTAGAGACACCGGCGTAAAGCATTCAGCAGGGCTATCATAAGGCCACGCCACTCAAGTGACAAAAGTGACACCTGCGACTTAAAAAAAGTGCGCGCGCATCGTTTTACTAACTCGCGAACAGCTACGCAAAACTGTAAAGAGGCGCAACTCGAGCATGAAACGCACCCTCCGAAGATATTGTCAAACTTGTCACACGAGTCACACGAAAAGTCTAAAGTCGCGACCTTGTCGCGACTCAAAGTTGACGTCTTGCTCGTTGCTACGTAGTAAGTTTATATTTTATATACTCTGGTTGCTACGGGTAATCGGGGTGGCGCGCGTGGTAAAATTGTGGTATAATGCACGACTGAGGTGAGTGACGTGGCTCATGGTAGCGCCGGAGTATATTTTGCTTGGGAACTTTTTAACTGCGCTCATACTGCCAACCCGTCGGAGATGATTCGAAATGGCAACGTTGGATGATACCTTGTTGTAACCCCTAACTGTCTATAATGAGAGTCTATAATGAGATTCTCTTGGGAACATACAACGGCAATGCGTTCGCCCCCGTTCCAAAAATGGAAAGATAAAACAGGAAGCTGGTACAGGAAAATAGAAAGTGCCCTTCTGCTTATCTTCTGAAAAAGAGAAATGTGTCGTTAAGGTAAAAAAACCCCTCAAGTGAATATAACGCCATCTGTCGCAATGTAAGGGAATGTTTAGTTGCTTCGGCTTTCTATAGCAAAACAAGAGAGTCGTTAGATTCCCACTGCCTTCGACACTTTATAAAAGTTCTGGTACTAACCGGTAGATGTCATTCATTTTAGTACCGTAAAATTATTTTTATTTATTTATTTATTTACTGGCATCTAATTACAAACAGAGTTTGATGTGATCAAGACACCACTTAAACCACTGAGGTTTGTGTAAATGGTGTGAGTCTTTACAGTGTAGGCTGAATCTCTGTTCAGGGATGGTTAGATCCTGTACAACGATTAAACCCAAAATGCTGGTAGAGGCACAGTTTCCCCCATATTTTCCAAAAAATCAACATTTCACACTTCAAAAGTTATCTCATTAGCTCTGAGTTACCGAAGTGGCACAATTCGCACCTACGACGTGTATCAAAGGTACAAAGAAATCAATCAACGTCACTCCACCTGCTGAGATTAACGATGATGATACTTAATGATTCGTTGAGGTGACGGCACGTGGACAATTCTATTGTGACAATCTTCAAATTGCTTTTCGAAGTCTTTCACGTGAAAGTGTCTATTGTGTCGGAGAACTTATAATATTGTTTTGAGTTAGGGGATTAGTATTGTACGTACAAGATGTCTATCCTGCGTCTAATTCTAATAGGTAATAACATAACATAGCGTCACGCCTTTTCCGACACGGGGTGGCAGAGGCACAACTGTGCACACCGCACTTTTAGCCAGTTATTTAATACTCCATTTTGCCTGACAGGGGACAAGCCCATCGCCGCAGCTATGGAGTAAAGAAGGTATCAACATGATGTTTTCCATCACCGTTATGTATGCTTCTGTAGGTCATGTCAGGTCATACCAAGAAATACGTAACAGAATACAGGATATACATTACGACTAGGGTTGTAACGGAGGCGTCTTATCGGGGGCGGAGTCGGAGGCGGAGGTGAAGAGCTTCGCCTCCGCGGAGTCGGAGGTTAACGGAGGCGGAGGCGGAGGTAGAAAAAATATGTATCTTTGATTTATTTCGGAAAAGTACCTATTTATTCAAAAGCTATAGGACATACATACTTACACATTACACTTTAACAATATTTTTTAACGGTATTCATAGTTAAGAAGAGACAATTTAGGTACTATATCACTCAAAACAATCGAGGTTCAGTCACAACACAACTAAGTATTTACAACTGCGAGCTAGAGTCTGTTTCAAGTTTAAATTCCCCTGGATCAAAGCATTTTCGTACTTAACCTTTGACAATAAAGACTTCGATAAAGGAACTATTCGGTGAAACGCAATCTAGTGAAAAAAACGACAGGTTGATTCCTGTCAACATACCTACCCACCGCCCGCGCGTTCTATTCGCACAAACAATCTTCACTTCATTCAGTTGCATTCTCATATCAATACTCAGCCGAGCGGCCGTGATGCCTAGCGTCGCTACTGTCACACTGCGTGTACATTTTTGAACGTAAATAAACTCCGTTAAACCTCCGTTCAAAAATGGCGGAGGCGGAGTCGGAGGTACGATTTCTATCGGAAGTTCCGAACTTTCTGAGGCGGAGGCGGAGCTCCGTTACAACCCTAATTACGACATTACGACTAATGTTAGTAGAGTGGCTACACCTAAATTTGGCTGGCTAATGTTAGGTGTCCATTTACGTTTAATTTGTTCTTAATTGTTAGCCTAGCATGAAAGACAAATTAGGATTCGCATCGCTCACTCCCTTTATCCTTCACCTACCCTGCTGACCCGCCTCTGCGACCAGGTAACAATAGAAAAACTAATATTATTACGTATTATCGCTATCTAACAAAGCCGATCTCGGAACATTAGCCGTAACATATAAATAATTACTTTCCCCCAAGATCTGCCAGAATACCCTTATAAAGATACAGTATTATTTAACTAATTCGTGAAAATTGTATCTCTTATTCCCAGCTAGTCCACTAACAATCTCATCCCGCCAGCTGTCGGCGTGCTTCCAAATGATTAGTCTAATTAACCGCCAGTTTAAACTCCGTTAGCAGCTCCAATTCATACTCGCGATTAGTTTAATTTATTCACATTAGTCCTTTGCGAGCTGTTTCGTGAAAACGGTCCCTTTGAGGCTGATGGACACTTCCTTTGTGCAATTTATGGGCTTTTCGCTGAGATACTTGAGACTGTGTTTGGATAGAGACGTTGCTATAAGGGCTATTGTTATTATCATCAGATAACGTTTATTTGTCGGTTTCTCTGAGGATTTTTTACCTATGATATGGCAAATAAAGCTACCTGTCTGAATATCTACGCTAACTGGGTATTGTAAAAACACCCCAAAATTATAACGTATATTTTCGTATTTCGTATATATTTATTGCACATAAAAGATAAAACACAAAAAGATTAAAAGAGATCTCTTCCAGCAAACCCAGGATGGACAGAGAATATTAAAATACAGAACAGGGTAGGCCTGTGTGCTGAGATAAGTGAAAAATAAAAATAAATAAATCATATTACTACTCTACTGATACAAGTACATGGCAGTACTCATACTCATACTCATACTCATATATTTATTGCGTCATTGTGGTACACTTTTACAAAATTATATCCAACAATGAACCCTGTAAGGGCACTACAATGTCTTAAAAGCTAACTTACATCTAACATTTGTTTTTGATAAATATTAGGTACCTATCTTAGTTAAAATAGAATTTTAATTTAATAACAGTGAGATCATTATATCGACGCTGCTCAAACTCAAACTCAAAACGTTTATTGCGACATTGTGGTGGTATATGGTGATATATATATATATATATAGAATTTGAAGAACCGACAATGAACCCAGTGAGGGCACTGCAATATCTTGCATCTAACTTGCACAATAATAAAATATCATAAAATGGTTAACTTTATAACAATGAGATCATTACCTACTATTATCTACAGTATTAGCGTAACATTAAAGTATTATAATTATAAGATTTACATGCATTTGTGTACCTGTGTGTGTGTTATGAGTGTGTTTGAGGGTGTGTAAGTGCATGAGGGTGAGTGTTTGTGTGTGATTATAGAAAGTTGTTTCATTTAAATATTCTTCAATGCTGTAGTACGCTTTTTGGAGGAGATGATTTTTTACTTTCTTTAGGAATTCTATTTCGTTAGAAATATTTTTGTAGCTATCTGGAAGTTTGTTATAGATGGTTATGGACATAATATATGTGTTAGTGGATTGCAATGACATATTAATTTTTGGGAGGAGAATTTTGTGTTTGTGTCTGAAGGAGTATAGGTTATTCAGTGTGTCTCTGGTCTTGTATGTTTCTGGGTATTTTCTGACTAGCTTTATTATTTCGAATAAGTAAATAGAGGGGAGGGTGAGGATGCTATATGTTTTGAAATGTGGTTTACATGTGTGTGTTGGTTCTATGTTTGCTATAATTCTCAGCAGCTTTTTCTGTAGTCTAAATAATTGTGGAGCGTCGGTGCTGTTTCCCCACAGTATGATGCCATAGTTAAGTAAGGAATGTGCGTGTGCGTAGTATGCTGAAAGAGCAGTGGCAGTGTTAGTTGTTTTTTTTACTTCCCTTAAAGCATATGAGAATTTAGATATTTTACCTTTAAGTTTCTGTACATGCGACTTCCAATTTAAGTGAGAGTCTATGATAATTCCTAATAAACTTGCCTCTTTTATTATTTCTAGTGGAATATTATTATAGCTAAAGTTGATATCAAGGGGCGGTTTTTGATGTGGATAAAACGTTATTAATTTAGTTTTCTGGGGATTTATTTCGAGGTTATGGTCAGTCATCCAGTCAGTAATGGTGTCAAGGCATTTTGTGAGTTTTTCGTTTATATTATCATTATTTTTGTGGGAGGAAACTAGGGATATGTCGTCAGCAAATAGGATGCAAGGGTCATTTAGAATTTTTGGGAGATCGTTGATATAAATAAGAAAAAGTAGGCATCCGATTACGCTACCTTGAGGTATTGAGGCATGAGTAGTTATGCAGTCAGATTTATGGTATACGATTTCTCTTGTAGTCTGATTATAATATTCTATTTGGACGTATTGTTCTCTATTGTGCAAATATGAAGTAAGCCAGTCGTGTGCTTTGCCTCTAATGCCCACACCGTTTAACTTATTCAACAGTATATTAAACTGAACTTTATCATAAGCTTTCGTCATGTCGATCAGTATACCAACAGCGTAATGTTTATTTTTAAGTATATTAAGAATTTCCTGTGTGAATTTAAAGACGGCGAGAGTAGTTGAATGATTTTTCCGAAAACCATTTTGGGAGTGATGAAATACGTTGAATTTTTCACAGAAGGAATAGATTCGATCGTGGATAGCTTTTTCAAATATTTTGGCTGATGTAGGAAGAACTGCAATGGGCCGATAGTTGTCAGTGTTGGTTTTAGATTTTCTCTTATGAACTGGTGTGATAACTGCTTTCTTCAAAAGTGATGGGAATACGCCTTGTTCGAAGGATTGGTTGATTAACAGGCAAAGGGGTATAGTAAGTAGGTCAGCGCAATGCTTAAATAGAATTGGGGGGAAGTCATCGAAACCACAGCTTTTCTTGTTTTTGAGATTTCTTATGATTTTAGATACCTCACGATATGTAACGAAGTGAAGGTACATTGTGTTTGTAGTAGGAAGTATTACTGGTCGTCCCTTGGCGTTTGCATGTTTAATTTGACCTATCGAAGCGAAATGGTTATTGAAATGTTTCGAGATAATATTGGGGTCTGATTGTTCAAAGGCGTTTATATTTAGTTTAATGTTTTCTTTTAATTTTACGTACGCAAGCCTATTTTATTAGCGGACTAATCACATTAAAGTTTGACATATTTCATACATTTTGACAGCTGCTAAATAGAAGGTGCTATTCGCAGTAAGTGTTTTAGGTGCAAATGGACTTAGATTTTACAATAGTAAACAAAACTGACAAATGAGGTGAAACAACTAACTTCCTCTAAGCTTTCCAACAAATGAAATCAGTAAAGTAAGTATACGGTTGGTGGGCACCAAGTGCAACACTCTTCACTAAAAGGGTTCTACAGTTAGAGAACAAAGGTCTTATCCGCTTAATGCTTTGTACAGTCAACGACTCATCAATTTTTTTGTTTAAGCCTTCATTGAAGAACAACACTTGAACACTGAGAAAATTAATTAATATCTTATCGCTGATCCGACCCGCTGCAATATAGTTTTTATTGATATTTGAGCTAGGCTAGGCGCACTTTATCTGAAACCAGATGGAAAAGTGAATATTTGGTAAGGTAAAAGTATATATCACATTAATTCACATCAAAAATCTATAACAGCCGCCACATACAGTCGGTTTTCCAATTCGGAATTCCGTAACGAGATTATCCCGAACGCAGTAAATTCATACAAATCTATGGATCTACCACATACATACGGAAGTTTTCCGTTCGGAATTTTTGCGGATTCGTATGGGATTGAATCCCGTTTCGGAATTCCGAATCGGAAAAATTCCGGCTGTATGTGGCGGCCCTAAAATGAACTCATTTTCATAACTTTCGAAAAAGTCCAGGTAAACCTGCCTTCCTGGACTTTAGGGTAAGGTATCAAAAAAGCGAATCTAGAGTCCGGTAGAATAGAACCGACGTTTTATGACTGACTCTCATTACGCTTTTAAAATGCAAAATGTTTGAGCTTCCTACTTCATAATTTTCTTTTCCTTTCCCTTCGGAACTGGATAAACCGTCACGTTCCACCTGTTGCCCACTGCACCTGCAGAAAGCAACAATCCACTCAATGCCGATGTAGTTGTGAAGAGCAATCCTATTCTTCGCGGTAATTACTACATCCCTACCACTACTTACCCGCTTTCGGTTACCACTTTTGTTGGATTTTAAAACTGTGTATACAATGGCGATTTTCGTATTAGCATTTATTTGTCGGTTCTTATTTTCTGGCTCAATATTATTGATAAAATGATCCCTTGTACATACTTATGCTTTACTTTGGTGTGCTATTAAATCATACGTCTTTAGCTTTCTGTAGATCTGCATATCGACTATAAATACATTCCCAAGACACACCTACAAACTTTTAAGCCTCTCCACTCCAAATAACTCACTCTAAAAGCCACCATCCAATATACTGCACCTTTACACCAATGTTTACCTGTGCACTGAACCGTGTCCACACTCTCATCGTCACTGCTTCACTGCTACCTGCCTCACTGTTACTCTGCAGTATTGTGTAGCCAGCTGACCAACTCACGTCGTCGCTCTGCTACAATGGCACACCGAACTTCTTTCGCTCTAAGAGCACTGGATATTGTGAGACTGCTCGGTTTCAGTTTGTTTACTGTGAGTTGGTTTTCTTTGGGTTTATTTTCTTTGTGGTGATACTGAAGTTAATGAGTTTTATAAGAAAAGTGTGTGTTAAGGCTGAAAAGCTACTTTTTAACTAACCACTACTGTGTTTTAAAGAAAACAAGTGGCATGTTTGTGTTGTGGCTTGGCAGGAATGCAGTTGTGTCGATGTTTAGCTTAGCTAGTTATTGAAAGTATTTTTTCATGATAGGGGGCTAGCCCATAGCCGAAGCTATGGTACTGCAGAATTATTTATAAATGGAAGTAAAAGAACTTACTTGAATTAATAACAATTAAAATCATACCTATTTTGCCCTCGGTCTGTCTTTATCCAACGAGCCGGGCGCATTCTTTTGTTTGTTTTAGGGTACCCTACCCAAAGGGTGCCAGACGGGAACCTATTACTAAGGCTCCGCTGTCCGTCTGTCTGTCCGTCCGTCCGTCCGTCCGTCCGTCAGCGGGTCCTAAAGCACGAATGTGTATATCTGTTGCCACAACAACAACAAATACTGAAATACGAGAGATATTACAAATTAAATGGGGTCCCCATACAAGAGCCGTGTTTTTAATTTTCTTTTTCTTTTTGTTTTATTCTTTTGAGTGCTTAAGTTGTGTTGTACGATAGTACGGTACCCTTCTTGTGCGATTCCGACTCGCACTTGACCGATTTTTTATTTTAGTTTGAATTTTATTGCCAAGTCATATTGAAAATTGTAAGCCATTGGTTTGAGGAGGCCGTGTAGCTCTATCGGCTAGACGCGTAATGGTAAAGAGAAACCGGAAATGGAGCAATACAATACTGTTTCTTTTTCAGCAGTTCCTTCATATTTCAGTCGCAGACGGATATGCTATAGAACAATTTCCTAAAGCTGGTGATTGGGTTCCAATATCCAGAGAGGTGATTTATAATAGATACAGAAATAACATCGAACATAATCAAGGTTTTGATAGCGGTTTTCAAAGACCTTCCTGGGAACCGTCTCAAGATTTAACAACAAATATTCATGAAGCTACTGAAAATGTTATTCGTATTGTTAGTCCAAATGTTCCTGCTACGAAGGCATATGTCGTTGACAATTTTGAAACACCTGATATTAAGAATGAAGGGACAAGCATTAATGCAAAACAAAAACAAAAATTTAACAAAACTTGCAGTGAAGGTAAGATCTTTTTTTGTATGTTGAATAATGAAGAATCTATAAAATCTTGGACGGAATGTAGTAAGTGCAAGTAGTTTTTTTTTGCAGGTGCAACTAACTGTATACCGATACAGATCCAGAAGGAAGTAGCAAACAAAAGTTCAACACGATTAAGGTCACAACTACGCAGTTTGAAACTTGAAGATATACAAACGCTTAATACTATTGCTCATAAGAAAGGAAAGTTAAACCATGTTCAAATAAAACCAGTAACTAGTAAAGACGACGAATCTCTTTATAAAGATTCTGTAAGAAAAACTTATGAAGTATCAGAACATTTAATCGACCAGAGCACTGAAGAAACTATACACAAAGAAGATAATGGCTATATCTATGACGTGCCAAATGTAATGTTTACTGATACAATTCAAAACAACTCAATAACAAGCGATTTCCTTGCCATTCTTGCAAAATACAATATCAGCAAAGATGACCATTTGAAGAACTATGAACTATCAAGACTTGAAACATCTTCCAATAATGTCCTAAACCATAAACCTATTGGTATTATTTTACAACCATGGGGAGATCACCAAAAGTACAACAGTCAAAATCATTTACCACTTAACCCATTGTTAGCAGTATATCTATCCAACTATGGCTTCTACCTTCCAGGGTATTACAAGATGAATGGTGGATACAAAAACTTGTATGGGTATTTAGCTTCCAACAATATTCACAATAACAAACCCTTTGGACCTTATAAAGTTTTTTCAGATACAGATGCTCTAAACTGAATAATTTTTGATAGTAATTTTTTATAACAGTTGACAAACATATTGAGCTAATGTAATGTGATTGTGAGTGTAACTTAAAGGTAATACAATTAAGATATTTCTACTTTTTTCGCAGTTTAAATGACAGAATTATAGGGTCGTCCAAATAGCTCTGTGTAACGAAATGGTGCAAGTGCCTTTGTAAACTTTGGCCAAATAATAGTTGGACACAAAACCAAATCTAAACTTTACAAAAAGGTTTTTAACGTAAGACCTATGAAACTGTCAGCTGGCTAGCCACTTGGATGCAGGCCAAAGCAGATGGTGTGTGCCGCATACACATTACCCTGCCAACTCATAAACGGGCTTTAGGGAAAAACCTATGTGTTAATTGTCACGATTTTTCGAGGGGATTTTAGCACACTGGAAAGTTTTAAAACATAAATGCATTGCTGAGTTTGAGTCTCAAAAAGTACAAGTGTAAGAGTGAGACGAGCTATCTATTTGAAGGTCTGAATAGTTTATCCATAAGACTAAACTTCCAATAAACCACAAGCAGAAACTCATCAATATTTAATAGTTTGATAATGTTTGGTAACGCTTGTGTAGAGCTAACTTTATACGAGCAACGAGATTTTGATTTTTACTGATAGGTAACCATAAGCGTAAAAATTAGGAATAAAAGACTTCCATAATTTTAAAATTGGAGAATATATCAACAAAATTGCGTGATAGCTTCTGAATTCCATTGGTCGACAAAATGGCGCATAGCTTCTACGCAATCAACCTTAGCTACATTTTTATGAAGGAATTTTCCGCTTCAATTGCGGTAATAGCTGAAAAGATGAATACTCAATGACGTGACCCAAAAGATTTGGTCATGCTGGCAACTTTTTTGAATATAAAGTGTCTTGGGGAAATTAAGATTTCAACCTTCAATAGGCTTTTATGAGTTATGCAATAGTATGGAAATGGAAAAGTTAATGATTACTTTTAAAATATTACAATAATAGGAGCCAGTGATTGTCAGAGAAATATATGTAGAGCGCAACAGTCTTGGTGTTAGGCTTTTAGTCAGACCGAATCCGGAATACAGAGCTGCTCTCCCGCACAGCAATGATAGATGCAGCTCAGAAGGCTGCCCAATTAAAGTGGGACTGGGCCGGCCATGTTGCTCAAATGCTGCCGAATAGCTGGGCTAAGAGAGCCACAGACTGGCTCCCAGAAAATGCAAAGAGAAAGCGTGGCCGACCCAGGAAGAGATGGAGTGATGAGTTGGGTCAAGATCGGATAGAATGGAAGAAGGGGAGAGAGACCTTAGCCCAGCAGTGGGACATAGTAGGCTCGCAATAATATTAATTAGTTAGAAGCCAACGATAGACACCCAAAGGAGAAGGATTTATTATCTGCGGTGATTGCAAATGAAAAATCTATTATCACCTACAGTTCAAGTTCACTTTTCTGGCAAATCGATCTTGCATGCATTACTTGTATTACTATTCCAGCACATACAAAAACTTTTCTTTCATGTCTGCACAATGTAGAACAGAGTTCTGTTGCAATAAAAATATACGTTCCTACGAACATTTCCCTTGTTTTTTATTTTTTTTAACCATTCTGCGTAGAGCCGAACACGTTCCCCGGTTCTCTAAATACTGCGCATATTTGATACTTTTTTTTCGTACACAAAAAGCTACAATGTTCTCACTCTTTATTCTGCGGAGGTATTACGAAAATTCTTTGGCTATGGAAGTCTTTTACAGGATGAAACAAAAAGGTGTAGCCATATTTTAGGATGTTGTCGTTTGCTAGGGACATCATACAGATCAACTGATACTATAAAATTTGATCAGTGCAACTTAGTTTTTCACTTTTCGGTTGTCGTCATATAAATACGGAATGATAAAAGGTGCAATTCCGATCGCAGCTGCAGGCGACGTCTCGCCTGGGTAAAATAAATAAATAAGTAAATACTATAGTCGCTGTCTCATTCACTCGTTACGTAACTACGCTCTTTACACCTCAAGCGACACGTCGACTGCTGCCGTTCAAGCAGCGCAATCCATTACACATCTGCGGCTGCATTACTGGCTTTATAACCCTATTCTGGAGCGGCAGGCGATAGTCATAGTCATGCATAGCCATAACAAAATATGACTTTCAACAACGCCACAATAGCAGCGGCACTTTATTGCAGGAATTATCATAAAAATTGCGCCAACAACAGTCGCGATGGAGTCGCAAAGCGCTAAACACCAGATGAGATACTGTAGAACAAAGCTCTTTGTAAAGAACATTTTGATTTGAGTTTTTTTATAATAGATGTTGTATTTTCCTTTTCTTCTCTTGAAAATGTTTGCAGTTTTCAGTTTCATGGACGTAAGAATATCAAATGCTAATGACAATATAATTATAAGGCTTTCTTTAAATAATTTTATCTCATTGATCTAACTTTTACATTATTGACTCATTTTGACATCTTCTAATTACTTTTAGGATTAGCGAAATAATTATAAAAGACGCTAAAAGTTGAACGTGAATTTGGTGCAGGTGGACAATTGGTAGGATGCGACTTAACAAAATAATGGCAAACGCCCTTGACTTAAATGACGGATGTTAAATCATACTTATACCTTGCAAAGTTGGGCACTTAATTTTCAGATGATTTTGATATGTAACATCAACAAATCGCATAAAATGTTACCGAACCCCAGTACCGATCCATTTAGCTGTAATACTGGACGGCGAATCGCATTCGATTCGGTTCGCTTCAATCCGATATGAACAGAAAACATACTGTCACTTTAGATGGAAATTCACACATGCAATATGCATACATGCATACACAACCTACATAACATTTCCAAACAGGCATAAATACATGCATACATTGCTTCTGGCACCACACTTGGATACTTTTATTATTCAGTCACATACTTGCAAATTCATAGGTTTTTTGTTTTATAACAGACACTTTATTCACTTTTATAGTATCATCATAATCAATTGCAGTAAGTCTCCAAAGAATACTATAAAGGAAACCCGTGATTATATTATACCACAATTCCCAGTTGATTTGAGGAAGGTACAAATTTAGTTGCGGTCGCTACCTACTTTACTGAAAGATGGCAGAATAGATTAATGATGTTTTTTGCGCGCAAATCCACTTGGTTTCTAAAGTTTGCGATAGGTACATAGAAGGCAAATGTTAATTCGTAAAGCTTAAAAAATGTTTAAGTATTGTGTGTTCGTGTTAAAACGAAAGCTATGAGTGTACTGTTCCACTGGAAGTGGTCCAAATAATAAAGTTTATTCGACAATCATGGCTGCTGGCTCTTGGCAGCTTTAAGCCTCGGAAGCGGATGTTTTTATTTTCGTTTGTATGTTGATTGGTGGCTTCTTGAATTGGGTTTTATTCAGATAGAAATAAGTTTTGTTTTAAATACATCGGCAGAATGTGTAGAATTTTCAAAAATTGTATTGACTTTTACGAAGTTCGTTGCTAATTATGCTATTTTAGAAAAGATAGCCAGTTTTAATCACAGCGAAATTGGGGTCGAAAATGGCCTAAAGGCATCCTCAAATGCTTCCATTGGAGAATAATACGACTTTGTCCTTGCCCTACTTGATGGGGCACGGCAAAGGCACTGCCTAGATTGTCTTTGAGATAAAGCCTAGTAGCTCACTATAACTTTTTTTAATTCGCAAAGTAAGTACCCTTTTTGTATCATCATAAACATCATAACCGTCCATATTAGTTCGATTCGCTGGAGCCGTCGTTTCATTTCCTCTCCGGAAGTATAGCCTGGTTTATTCGTGGAGCAAATACACCAGCAACATTGTCCGCGTTTGGACCGCGGGCCGCAGAGATAAAGTTTGACAACTTATTGCACGCTTAACTTTGTTATGTCGGATTGCAAAGTCCGCTGATTATGTTATACAACTCTAGAAAAGTTGGACGGTTCTCTGTAGCCGTGGAATGTTCGATAATCACAGTTTTTTGGTGTAAGGTTGTGAAGTTAGGGAAGGTTACTCGTCAGATGGAATGTTTTAATGTGAAAGTAGGTATAGGACCTATAGCCCCCACATTAAATTGTATTGATTGTATTTGTACCTAAGTTAAAAGGGACATACTGTACATCCGTTCTAAGTTAACGATCGTTTCTCAACCAATTTTAAAGGCTATTAGCTAAATCTACATTTCTGATTGCATGTTATTTTGTATTCACAAGTTTATACTTTCCTCATTCGTCTACTTCACGTCCGATTTTCTGCCTGAACAGCGTCAGATTGCGGTGAAAACTATCTAGATTCTAGACGCCTCGAATTGAGAACGTGATCACTAGTGAGAACAAGTTTTATTGGCGTTCAGTCGGTTGCTCGTTGTATACAATACGCGAGCGCCTGTCGGAACGAGCATAGCAATAAGTGTCGTTCTGCACTAAAGTGGAGTTGCTTTTATATCGTGGCAGGAGAGTGCAGACGAAACGAACTTATCAGGGACTTCAGTTCTTTGCGAATGCTTTCAATGAACCAAACTTATGATGTAATTAGATGATTGTTTACTAAATTTCGCTATGGTAATTGAATAGACCGCCTGTTTTAGTTTCTACTGGAACTCTCTTAATAAAACGGTTAATTTACTCTCAATAAAATTTCATATCAAAACTTTCAAGACTACAATGCGATTCAAACTATCCTCTAACTATTGACACAACCAACCACAACACAGCCATTGGGAAGTATAACTTTTGTGGCTGTATGAAGATTCAAATTCGGTACGTTTCTTCTCAGTCCATCTGTTTAGAACTGACAAGCTCGCAAGGAAATTCGATTCGTTCCCGTTTCCGGTTTGTAGACACCTATCTTATGGAAATGGTTCAGATATTTAACAATAATGTTATGTCTGTGTTGCGCTTTTATTTAGAAAGGGCAAATTTATTACGTTTTATTAAAACTCCGTTGGGCGTGACAGGGAGCTAGCCTATCGCCGCAGTTATGGAAATAGAAGGTTAGAATAAATCTATATATTAATATCCTGTAAAAACCCTCCTTACACCAGAAGCGCAGCAGACAAAACCTTTTCTCTCGTTTTGCAATTAGCATCATCGAACCCAATCACGTGCCAGTTGATCCCAAATTCAATTAAAACTTAGAAAAAAAAACACAATACACAATCCGTACGTAAATGAGTAACAAACGGCGAGGTATGTATAGCTTGAACGACTGATCCGAAAAAAGTACGTACAGGTATGTGAAGCAAGAATTTATTCTTTGCGGTTCTGTAGATTTGCTGTTATATGTTTGATGGACCTAAGGGCGTTCTATGGGATAGATTTATCTGTCATTTTATAAACATGATTCATGCGTCGTCCTACTTAAACGCGACTACGCCATTACCGCAAGCTCGCGAGAATTTTAGTCGTACCAATCCGCGATCAAACGTATTGATTGAATAGGTATCCTAGTGACATTTGCGCGATGCGGGCGATTTGATATAACCGTGTAGTCGCCTTCTATTAGGACGACACGCCTTAGCTGTACAATAGGGCTTATCAAGTGTTCTTGAAACAGGCCCTGAGACATTTAAGTTTAATGTGGTAGGGGCCAAAGTTTTGACTATTATGAAGGTTTCTTTCCGATCTTTAAATTTTAATCCTTTATCAAAAAACAACATTAGCACACATACACACACATTAGCGTTTAATGGGGCATCAAAATCTGAACATCGTTTCTGCAAGAGGCTGTTAGTTAAACAAATGACTTTTATTGATAAAATGTTGATATTTTCCGGTAAGTTCCCCGACTTTTTAAACTATTCCTACGGGCCCCTAAAAGGCGGGTCCGTTTAATCTGTATTAGCCGGTCTGCCGGACACCACCGCAGCAAGTCACGTGGTGCACGATGTCTGTGGAATCGGCTGTGAATACGTTCCGTTTTGTACAAATTTCAGCTTCTTAGGGTGGATTTCACCAACAAAAAGTTATACGAGAATCTAACTATCCCGGGGATAACCTGTATGACAATAACAGTTCAAAATGAGGTGATCTGATCTGGGTGTCACTAGTGTCTATGAAAAAGCAGAAGATACTCTCGAGTAAAAGTTACTCTTTCGTTACTATTTGGTAAAATCCAGGCTAAGTCACGTAGTTTTTGATTTTCATATAAGTCAGTGATTTTACCAAAATAGCATTTTATTAAGTAGGCAGTTACAGAAAACAAGGTGAAACAAGGTTTGTTAGTGAATTCCAGCCTTAGTCGGTCTTGTCGTCGATTTTGAGCTAACTTTCCTATCTAATGCATTGACGCGATATCAATTTATTTTCATCCATCTACATTCAATTGTCCCATTCAATAAAAGTCCACAAGCCTACCTCCGTAAATCATGTCACATTTATTCTCCATAGCCCAGCGTTTCAGTTATAATATGAATTTATCTGAGACTAATGGCTCATGTAACATTTGTTAATCCGTAGTGTTATTGTAAAATACAGCTTAGTGAAGTGCTGTAGGGTGTTGATCCGTGAAATTGTAATAGGGATGTTCAGGGATGGGAGACAGATTTATATGCCGGACAGATTTTAGATGATTTAGTGAAATTGTTAACTATAAATTACATGTTGTGCTGGTTGCTATTACAGTAGTATTGGCTGTTTTGTAAACCTTTGCATAAATATTGCATTCCCGTGTTAGTTTAGTGTACAATGTACATCTTCATAAGTATCGACGACGTTTGGTGCAATCCTGCTGATCAAAATCTAGGTAGGCTCCCATGTCTTTGTTCTCCATTGTTAGTTTGTTTGGACTATATCCTTATGAGACAACCGATTAAAATACTTATCGAAACTAAATAAATGCCTCATCTAACAACATAAATTGTATTTTGTTCGGTTGCAACAATTTCTATTTACCTATTTATTTCTTCGTCATCTTAGAGACTTGGATAAGTAATTCATTATAAAAACAATATTGATTTTCCTGACAAAGTATCTACGTAATTACGGGCAAAATTTCCCTTTAGTGAGATTGAAGGGCCGACGAGAGTACTTTACTTACTCATGAATATTAAAACGGATTCAATACTGATTGAGTTCAAATTTAAAAATTTCCTTCAGTAGACATTAGAAGGTAGATATGCTGTAGAAATATATTGTGGGTTTCTTGTAAATAATGTTGTTTAACTAGATTAGATCTATCTATCTGTCTATCCAGTTTTTTTTAAGTATCAATATACTTACTGTTACCTGTCAACACATTTATCAAAATATCATGTACACCAGAAAAAATAATAGGTTACTTACTAATTATTTTATGGGAGTGTGTGTTTGTTTTTATAATAAAAAACCTAACGAAGTAATGGACCTACCAGAAAGGAAGTTCAAAAACTATGTCAAAAACGGTCTATTAAAGAAGTATTACAGTGTAAAAGAATATTTAGATGACAAAACTGCGTGGTCTTTACCATCTCAGCGCACAAAAATCCAAGAGGGGCGTGAGTGACTGAGTCAGTACCTCTCTCTTCAGTGTATTTCCTTAGATTTAAGTAGAAATACATAAAATTCTATTTTTAAGGCCCTTAAATATTTTAAAAGAGGTACGGGGTGTTTCTTGCCCTAAAATAATACTAACTTTTGGGTAGGGGTCCAAAAATAACCATGTATGGTTATTATTTATTTGGAACGATCAACTGCCTGCTGTGGTACTGTATTTGAGTGACCGCCACCCTTATCTCAACATTGCACGCCTCGAACAAACCCGAGGATTATTTTGTCCTTTTTTACGTAAAGAAGATATTTACAGTACCCTGTACTGACCCAAGTCAATCAGAGATATGGCCGAGAAAAGTTTGTAGCATTTTTCAAATACATAATAATAGTCACATTTAAACATTGATTTGAGATTCTGTCTGTGAGTGGTCCCGGATCAAATCTCTGGTCTCGGTTATTTAAAATAAAATTAGTTTATGCCGTCTCTACTTCTGGTTGCCACGACACATGCCATGATGATGATCATGTATGTCATCCCCTGTCGTTGCAGCAACGTCCATGCCATGATCATCACCATGTATGTCATCCCCATGTCATTGCAGCAACCTCCATGTCGTGATCATCACCATGTATGTCATCCCCTGTCGTTGCAGCAACCTCCATGCCATGATCATCACCATGTATGTCATCCCCTGTCGTTGCAGCAACCTCCATGCCATATTATTATAATTTGCAATATAGGGCCAGAAGCAATGTAATGTTCCTGAGTGTATCAATTAAATCAACTCGGCAATTAAGTATTTCATTTCATTTCATTTGTTTATTTGCCATTTCACAGCCTATGAAAATAAATAGTACAAACAATATCAAATACATAAAATGCCAATTACGAAATAGTGCAATTACAAAATAGATAGGGTAAGGTTGAAAGAATATCTTGTGCTGACTGTACCACATTGTATGTAGCTTAATGGAGACATGTGTATGAATATCTGAGCGACCTTTTAAATTCCTACGGACGCCGGGCGCCATCAAAAACGAAATATTCCTGAACATATTACGATCTCTGCATTCACATTTAATGCCAGCTTTTAGCACCAGGCGGCGACTCTATCGAATCATTAGCGCGGTAATTGCACACGCTATGCAAATTAGCTCTTAACCGTATCGCTTTAAGATCGCAAATGAGATTTATTTGCGAGAGTGCCTTAGATTACGTTCCGTTTAACGTTGGATCGTAATTTGATAAGCTCGGAACATTAGTAGTACCTACGACGTGGTGGATGTGTGAGTGATTCCGTATGTAATACGTAGTAGGTACTTTGTATAATCGATTTGAAGGTACATTTTATTTTATGACAAAGTATTATTTCTATGTTCTTGTGGTTACTCGCTTGCCGCAAGAGACGCGGGGTGCACCGACGACGCTCTAAACGTGATTAAACAACTAGAAGTCATGGATATGATATGATGGATTTCTACTTTTATGTTTTAGCTGCAGCGATGGCAAAAATTAAGAATCGATTAACTAGCTAATACGTCGGAGTTATCGTCACCCTGTATGGAAATAAGAGTGCCTACGTTAGTAATCGTCGAGAAAGTGGTACTTATTTTAACCTCCAGTTCCTATGACACACAACGATTAAATAGGTCTATTTAATTTTTATCTGAATTCCAGCACTTTTCCGACTTGTCAGTTACTCGTGCTCTCGGCTCTGTCGACGCTCCGGTGTGGAGTGCGGTCTCCCCTAACACAGGTTTTTTGTAAACTTACCAGGGCAGTCATTTCATAATTTCATAATTTCTTTATTGCACTCAATGAATAGCAATGACAAAAAGTAAATAAAAACAGTGCACAAAGGCGAGCTTATCTCTAAAAAGAGATCTCTTCCAGCAAACTAAGTTCCGAGTCCTACTATTTGTGTTAAAATCTGACTTGAATATACGAATTTTTAAATTTGTATTTTTTTTTTGAGTAACGTGAACTTATAATAGAGATATCAGACAAACTTCGCCTTTGTAGGTACCAACATATTTTTTCCATTAATTAAGTGTCTGTATTCTGTTTACGTGCAATAAAGTATAATCATAACTAATCTAATCTAATTTTGCATCGCTGAATTAGTAGATAAGTTTACACCGCCCGCTCATGTCTCTCCACAACACGGCATATCCTGAACAGTCAATACCGCTAAAAGAAAACTAGTTTCCCGACTCAAATCCTATCAGACAGGCACAAGTGCTCATGATACAGGGTGTTTGTAAAATATAGTCATCCCCACTCCATCATCACCCGCCCTCGTTTGCTGTTTTCCATGCAAAGTGTTCGTCATAAGGCGTGTCTTTGTGAAGAAACAAATGCCTCTGCTGTATGGACGTTCCCTTGGGCGTGTTGCATTTTCCGGTCTGTCGCTCGAATAGACTACATGCAGCGCCATCTAGTATTAGACGTTCTGGATTGAGTTGCATGTTTGCCGTGTAATGTGTTTGTCTAGGGTGGGCTTTTAATAAATTGGATTTTTCTTCAGTGTGATTGAGTGGTCTAGCGCGCCCGTCACGCATGTGATGTGGTTTCAACTTCCGATGTAATTAAATATAATGATCTGAAATGGAATAACAGACAGGTATAGAGAGCTAATCGCCAACCTCCAGTAGTGGAGAGGCAGTATAATAGGAAGAAATTCTGTCTATCCTGGGTTTGCTGGAAGAGATATCTTTTAGAGATAAGCTTGCCTTTGTAAATTAGGTACTTCTCTGTATTTTCTTTGTTTTGTCTTTATGTGCAATAAATATATATACGAAGAAAACTCTGAGAGTCTTCCAACAATCTTTAGGCTGATGATGAAGAGTGACGTTTTAAAGGGGGCGCCCGCCACTTCTACGCAACTTAATGCAACGAACCTTTCATCATTAACGACCTTTCCTCCGATCATTCCTCATTGATCATCAAGCGTTAGTTCCACCACTCATCGCGCGCCAAAAGATGTATACGCTGCATACTAGCGTTTCATTTTGCGTCTCAAAGGGTAGGTATCCAACCGTCGCTTTGGAACTATGACGGAATCTTCACCATGAGTTTCATTACTTTCATGTCTATTTCCTGCCTCTAAATTATCTTGTTGATGTACTATGTTTTGTTCAGTGAATAAACGTATGTCTATGTCTATGTCTACTGTAAGAGTCTCTGTATCATGTGCTAAACTTGTTTCATTTAAAATACGTTAGGGTTCACAAGTCACAAAAACCCGCTTAAATTGTACAATACTTAAACAAGGACAATAAATTGTGTAAATAACTCCCTCCATTTTAAATCATCGGATTCCTCAGTGACCCTCCTCACTGGATAAAAGAGGAATTTTAATTTACCCTCGTTAGTTGAAGACACCTTCCCGTCTGCCCTCCCGGATAATAGTCACCCGGACAATAAACCAGGGAAGGGGATTTGTATCCGTTACTGAAGAGAACGAATATTCGAAATGAAAGGAGGTTTTATTATTCTGTTTTTACCTGATCTCGTGGGTAAGCAGGTTCTGCCTCAATAAGAGGTTCTGGGTTCGAATCCCAGCTTGAGAGGTAGATCAAAATATCCTTGTGTCATCTTTTATTAGATATACTGGTCCCTAGGTACAGGCGTACAGGTAAATATTTAAGTTTGTATTTAAAGTTGTCTGTTGTATTCGAAATATCCGAAACAGTAACTCCACCGCACATTATAAACCAGTTAATATTTGTTTACAAGAATGTTACATTCGGGTTCGCCCTTCCAACCCTTAATACAATTCAGCTTGAAGACAGGGCCAACGTTTATAAGGAGAAAGGGTCTAGTTTACTTGAGAATAAAAAGCTAGCTGTACTCCCTGTGGTCTGACCTTTTGAGATTTTTATGTAAATCTAGTTAGTAGCCAGTGAAGAGCATTTTTGGGATATCTTGCTGAAATATAAAACGACTTGGGTTTATCTCGCTCTGATTGCTTTAACATATTTAACAGAAGTTCACAGAGAAAAGTCTTTGAGGTAGCTCTCTTAAACTTCAATAAAATCTAAAGTATGGGATACAGAAATATTTTATTGCAATCGTTAGAAAAGATCTTGAAAAAAGGTTGCGTATTGAATAATAACTGTGTTATTTATGACACAAAATTGTGCTCCCAAACGCAACCCTTTCTCAGATAGCAATCACGACAATTTAATTTGCATACGATCTGCATGCAGTTATGCTCCAATCATTGTAACAGGCAATTAAATTTTTAGAACAATCCCTTGTTTGACAACAAGCTCTATGTTTTGGTGTGAGTGGGGATAAAAATGGAAATTTTTCAAATTCAACGTTTAGGCAGGTTTAGAGAGACACAAAACGTTTCATCTCACCTTCCTAGGCGAATAAATCTCCCGCATCTTCTGGAATGTCCCAAGGATTTAACGCGTCGAGATAGACCTTTGTCGCTGGAAATTATCTCTTTTCTAACGTGCAGGTGAATCGAATTATATCGGAGTTGGTGTGGCCATTCGAAGAAATAATTCTTGTTACCTGTTATCAACAATATTGATTTCAATATTATCATCCCAATAAAAGCACCAATGTTGGGTTAATGTAAATTTTTCCAATGAATGATTATATCTTATTTATCACAAATGCTGCAGGGCCACAAACGCACACCCAAGTGAAAGATGTCACACGAAATGTTCGTCATAAAAACTTCGCCGAGAAAGTGAACAAAATAAAACAGGAGCCAACAGAATATTCCACCATACAATAGGAAGCAAGTATTTCATTCCAATGATCATAAAACTCCCAATTCCCATATCGGAGCGCTGTGACACGTCTATAAAGTTCGGAAGGGTGAGCAGGAGCTAGTTAACAAGAAGGGCAGTTAGTTGGACATCCACATCCGTTCCCGCGGGTTCACATCCGCGTTGGGGCCCAGTGCCAATCGACCGACTATCGAGATCGGTCTTTCTGCTCCACGCGATATATCATCTTTGACGTACAGAAATAGGACCTTTGATTTACATAAAGGTTTTGAGATAGCTGTCTGATTTATGAACTAGTTGAAGAAAATATCAAGCAAAATAAGTAATTAGAAATTCTATGATTCTTTTCAAAAACATGGATGAAGTGCGTGAACCGTGATCAATCAGTGACTAGTCGTGAGGATTGAAAGTGATTTCGAAAAGGTTGTAATGCCAAAGTGAAAAACACACAATGGCTGACGTAAGGCAGCGTCAGAGTAAAAACCCTACTGAATGTAGAGACAGTCACGCTCTGTTAAGTGTCGTGTTGTGCTGCTGCTGCACCCTCGGTATACTCATTGGTGGTTACAGTCTGTACCAGCAGCAGGAATTGGAAGAACGGCTGGAGGTTCTAGAGGGAGAGTATCAGGTGTTGAGGAAGATGGTGCTAGAGAAGCAAGTGCAGCAGGCGGTCAGGATCAAGACGGACCCGGACAAACTGCTGCGGAGAGAGACCAGGAATGCTGACTGCATTTGTCCTGCAGGTATGTTTATTTCAGATTTAAACGTGCAGGTGGAAACCAAAAACCTCAGTGCATAGATTACGTGAAGAACCTGAAAGATGTAAGGGACTGGAGCTAGTTATTTGTGAAAAAAACTCTCAAAGCGTCAGGAGTTTTCTGAATAATATGAGTTCCACAGCGGGAGTTTTCTCACGCTAGTTTTAAAAAAGAACAGTTTTTACAACGTTCGTTTGGCGCGTGAGTGACATTAACAGAAGGGTGCCAGTTGCAACTAACCTATCAAAAAGCGTTAGTTTCTCCTGTCACCGCAAGCCCAAATATCGTTGGAAAGCTGTATTGATATACATAATAACTTAATTTGAGACGCTTGGATGTGCAAGCGATTCCAAAAACCTATAAAGTCGCCTTTGAAACCGTTACCAACGTGTGAAACGCTTTTCATCGCCTGAAATAGTTCGTGTACAAGTTTACCAGCAATCCAGTCCAGGCATGAATGGTTCAATCAAATTAAAATCCGTTTGTCCCAAACACAATCTCGGCCAGGCCACGATCACATCAATGCCCACCGACACAATGTAACCCGTAACTGCTACCACTTTACGATATCCGGCGATCAGCTCAATTGGGATACCCACTCCGAACAGGCACACGAATCACCACCGTCCCACACTAGTAGTAAAGATGAAAGTGTTGTGAAACAATTTCTGTGTCGATGAGTTCTTGTGGTTTCTAGTAGTGTTTCAGAGGAGACAAATTGTGACGCTCTATTGTCACTGCTATTAGATATAATGGTTCAATGAGGAGTATTGAAAACGTTCTTTCAGTACTCTATAAATCAGCCTTTATTCAATTTGTCCGGCTCCAGTATCGAGAGGATATTGAACTTAGACGGATATTGAAAATTTTATCTCTAAAAGGTTACCGCCTATCCAACCTTATAGATTGGACATTTCCTGATTCCTTCCAACTTTGAAAGAGTCCAATCAAACGTCGTTCACCCGTTCCATTCTCATGGTAATAAACTTCACAGGTTTATTTTAAGTTTAATGAAAATTTAAGTTGGGACAAAAGAGGGGATCCGAAAAAGTTTGCTTGGATTTAAAAAATCTACAGATGTCACTGAATGCGCTAATTGCTTCTCATTGTTGAGTGCTCTAGATAAAAGGGTAATTGTTTGAAGTTTTTGCTCCGGAAGTAACTTTTAATACTCTTTATCTGCACAGGTCACTGAATTAAGAGGATTTCTTCCCGAAAGTTCTCGATAAATCGAGTCCGTTCAGTGAATTTGTTACAAGAATAATAGAAAAGAATATGGTATAAAAAATAATTGGAAAAAGTTAAATCTTTAGATGTAGGTATAGAAATCACGTTATAATCTAACGTGTCTGTTAGATTTTTACATTAGAGTTTAACAGGATTTTTATAAATTAGAAAAGCGGTAAAGAGACAGAATTAATTCGATTAATTTCGACGACCTCTGCGGCGCAGCGGTTGCGCACTGCCTACCATGCGAGAGGTCCCAGGTTTGAATTCCGGCTGGGGCCAAAAAAAACCCCCAGGTCTTGGATATTTACAATGATTGTGATGTCGCGTTTCTGGTTCCCACGACACAGGGTATCCTAATAGTGTGGGGCCAGAAGCAATGTAGGTATGTGCCTGTATGTAAATGTTTGTTTATGTTTATTAATCTCTCACATAGGACCTATTGGGCCTTCTGGAAGCAGGCCTTAACAGTATTTACATAGATACCAGTTTTGTTAATTGAATAGGTACTTCTAAATACTTCTAGTAATTTCAAATCAACTCAGATTGTCTTCATTTTGTACATTATCTGATAAATAATTATGGCGTTATACAATTGAGTTTCTAACTAGACACTACAATGTCAAAAAACTATAGGGTGTTCTGACAGAACCGAATAGGTGCAAGTTTTTTTTGCAAGAATTTTAGTACGTAGGGGCACTCAAGAATATTCTGCTTTTTTACTAAACTTGCAGTTATTCGGTTCTGCCAGAATACCCTAATGTATTTCTTTCTCCAACAACAATACTCACACACTTCCCCGAAACACATGAAGTGCACTCGCAGGAGCACTTGTCCCACAGTTTTCTAATTCCTTCTCATGTTTCCTTGTTAGGGTTCCGCTGTTTCACCGTACGGAAATCTTTGGCAATAGGAAGTAGGGATGGTAGGCCTTGTTTAAGTATGTATCAGTTGAGAGTTGATGTGTTTGTTATAACTAATTCATATTTATTGTCCACTCCGTTGACGACGAGGCTTCGAATGGCTGCTCAAGCTGCCACCTTTATTATTTGTGATGTACACGACAGCGGCCAAACGCTAATAATTTATTGTAATAACTGTATTAATAAAAATTAGGTGTATCTTGTAACAGAGTCAGATTAAAAATGTTTATTGTAAATAGGTGTTAAGGAACAGGCCTCAGGATTTCCAATTTTACCTTGTTTCATATGAGCCGTCCGTTGAACTTCCACTTTCCGCCTGAAATGAGCATTATTTTATGAAAAAACATCTCTGTACCTCTAGAGGTGGAGGCCAGGAGATCCATGGCACGGGATTAACCTATTTTGGACTTCTGTCTCCCACTGATTCTAAGATTGCATGATCACTAGTTCGACCTACTTACCTAAATATTTTTGTATTTTTGGGAAAAAATAAATACATTTTTCATTTTCATTTTCATTTTTAATTCTGTACCTCCTGAAGATTTCTATCCTACAAACAAGCTTGATATGACAACCTACTGAATCTGCACAAAGCATTTCTTACTCACACTTCCCTACAAGTATTTTTGTATCGCCCCAACTTTTCTCCAATATCGTACATTTGGGAGTCGGTAATTGTTTTATTGATACCGTTACACTACTCAACTGATATTAGTTTTGTTCTGTGATATCGCTTGTTTTCTCTAGACATGGGTAACATACGCTGCGTCACTGAACTGCGCTAACTCATTGATTTGCGCTGAGGTAGTCATAACTCATTGACGCGTAGCGTACTCATTTAGTGTAGATTGTTACTAAATTGGTACCTTTATAATCTTTAATATGAACTACTGATACAATAATACTTTCTTTTAGCGTTCTGGCCCCACGGGTCTGAATTTTAATTACGCAGGACTTTATTGCGTATTGCGATAGTGCAATAAACTCCACTTGCGCATTACTACAATCTAGAACTCATTCGAAAACTCTATAATATTTTTTGACTAATTTATAAATTAAACCTTAACTATCATTAATCATTTCATTAGCATTAGTTTTGTCACCATTGCGTTACATACAACTGTGCGCCTACTGCGCTATGATTATATTGCCCCACATCTAGTGTCTGTTACAATGTTTTCGGAGAATAGGATATTTTATTGGTAATGTTGGTTTTAGCAGCAGGTGTTATATTTCCAGGGTTGTCGCTATGATTTTGTTTCAACTTCTTGGGAAGTCAGTGTCGATTTCAGATTCATATTCACCATTCTCTTTCGATGTTTTAACGTATTTTTTGTGTTTTTCTGCTTCCAAAATCGCATCAAAACCTTACTCATTCAAATTACATTAATAAAGTAGTAAACATAAAACATTATGTTAGATTGTAGATGGTTTACAAGTTTTTCTGTATCAAAAGTAGTTTTACACCGATTTTCAATTTCAACATAAAGTACACAAGTAATTAATTATTTTTCTCCAGCTCCATCCTGAAGATTCATGACACAATTATATTAAAATAACTGCTGTTGCAAGCGCTTAAAAAGAAAAAAGAATATTTAATTAATTAATTCGTTATGAATTATAATATCTTTCGCAAATTAATGTTGACGGATGTTACGTCCGGAAGGATGATTCGCAAAGTATGTTTACTTTTTTAAATTCCCTTTATATTTTTTAACGTTTTATCTTTCCTGTTTTGTACGCTCCCCGCATTTTAAATCAAGTAATTAATATGAGGAGGCAGACATTTTGAAACGGCTGAAGGCCTTGAGGCCTTGAGGGGTCTTAATTTTACATAAGTATTTAAAAATTAGCACTTTTTAGACTTATTTTATTTATTATTAATGTATTTGCACAGCATCACACAAACATTCCAAATTGCTGCGTAGGTTGCGCAACTAATTGTGTGCAATAAAGAAATTATGAATTATGAATTGCGTAAGAACATAATAATTTATAAATTCAAATATAAATACATCAAAATAAATTAAATCATCGAAACTACCAAAAACATCAATCACAATTCACAATAGAACATAAATAATAAAAAGGAATAAGGAAAAGAAGGACCCGTCATGCCACATTTTGCGTCAATCTGTAAACCGGAAGCACAGATTACTAAATAGTTACCCGGAAGTACCTACCTCGAAGGAACCGATCAATCAATTCCAAGTATATTTAGCTATAGAGATATCGATTTAGCCATTTCCAAGATAGTTCATAATATCAACAAATAGTAAAATATGTTTAGCAATTTTTTCAGCACCCGATGCTATCATCTTATTCTGTAAGGTATTTGAACGTGCATAACTTTGTACTGTATTTTACTCTCCTGAACATATTTGACTTTCGTTACAGCTAGAAAACAGAATTGCTTGACGTTCATTCACGGCACTATCTCCCCATAGACTTCTAGCTAACACTATGTAAACTTTAACTAGCCAGACCAATTGAATCTACTGAAACATGGTTTACTAACTAGCCTATCGCTATGCTCTTACTGTCCAAATGTGATATTTGATTGACTACTATACAATTACAATTACCCACTAACAATTACCCTGTAAACCGTTTCAGAGAAGCTTTTTAAAATTTCATATATATTTTTCGTCTGCATGGAAGAAAGCGAAAAATATTTAAAAGACATTATAAAATACCAGAGACGATTGAAAAACCACGATTATTTCACACGAGTTCTCGTTATAGCCACAGATTAATAAAGAGTGAGGAAATAAGAAACGTCTTTATAACTTTTTTTTTCTGGATTCAGGAAGCTTCTGATTCTCTGGGAATAACTTTTTTTTTAAATAGGCATTTGAGAGAACCCATCGTTAAAGCGGCTGAGATTTGAAATAAAAAGGAATCAGGATATTTCAAGAGATATACACAATGCTGGTCTTCCTCTTCAGTAGGTACTATTTGTGTATTTGTTAACTCTCGCAGTGTTCCGACGCGGCTCCGTCGTTTTGTTGGTTTTGGCAACGCAGCCGCCGAGCCGCTGGGTTAATCAGACTGTTTGATTTGTGAGGTTATTTGGCACCTGGAATGATGACACGTGTTTGGTTTACGTAAAGAGTGGTTGGAACTTAAAGTTTGTAATATTTAATTTTAGTCTTGTTTTAAACAACAATTTCGTCCGATTTTCTCCCTCATTATTATTATGTCCTATTACCCCTCCGCAGGGGTATATTATTTAGCACTCTCAGTTCATTTGGTACGGTCCTGGGCCTGTGCTTTAATTATGTAATCTTACGCTATTATTGCCCATGTAAGAATAAATCTAAGAATGCATGTCCAAGGTAGATACCCAAAACGGGGTCAATTTTTGAAATTTCGATTTTCACGTCAGTTCTGTGGCATTTTTTGTTTCTCGTAAAACATGGAAAATTAACAAAGATTATGAAAGACCAAAGCCTTAAAAACTGAACTATCGATGAGGCGTCAAACAGAAGCTAATACTTTGGCTAAAATTTAACATCAAAAATATTTTTGCCACGGAAATGACGGTCATGCCAAATATATGCCACAGAACTGACGAAAAGTCTACTTTCCCATACATTCATATATTATTACGTATTTCTAGCAGTGATTGATCGACCATAAGACCACCATATCAATTATTTATACTAATGCTGACATATTGATAAAATGAAACAATGAAATAAAATAAATTTTCTTTATAATTGTAGTTCTAGTTATCAACAAAAATTAACTCAAAACAAAACCATTATAACATTATGCATACATCTGATATGAACATGAATATTTTTAAATGAAACTATGTGATTAAATTATTTTTCTTCATAATTGTAGTAATTAACAAAAATCAACTCAAACAAAAATATTATAACATTATCTATTATAGCGTTCATTATAAATCTGATATGAATAAATAATTATCAAAAATGTAACATACCTACAACACAACACTTATTCAAAAAAATAAACATTAACCCCATTACACAGCTTTGCAGGGTGAGTACGGGTGGTAGAGCGGATCAGACCATTTAGCTGTATATTTTGTAGCTCTTTCCTTCCGCCTGTATACAATACACATTCGACAGTTTTTAATTAGTAAGGAAGGATATTATTACAAATCACATCCAAGCCGGGGTTCGAATCCGGGACTTCTCGAATGGTAGAGAGAGAAACAACATCTGCGGCGCTACGGCTGTGTGTGTGTTTACAATGCGTGAGGGCCAAGGATGAAGATAAATTAAACAAAAATCATCTTTTGATTCTTTTTTACACATCTGTATCATATTTCATAATTATCATATTCAGTGTTTGAATGAGCGCCTGCAAAACTTAAATAGGCAAAAATATAACATAAAGTAAGCCATACATTTTGATATAATTACCTCTGATAAATAATATAACAAAGTGGTGTAAAAATTAAGTGTTGAGTGAGACCCATCTGAGCTTCTGCCACTCCGTTTAGGAAAAGTTTTGTAAGGATTTCGTTTAATAAAACCTTTCAGTCATTTCCGTGGCACGACCGTCAGTTCTGTGGTAAAAATGACCACGGAAATGATGCCACAGAACTGACGGCAAAATAGTGTTTTGATCTCATTTATTAAACTACTGTCTGAATTACAAAAAATCATTTTAAAATTAGAGCTCCGTCATTATTGCCACCTAGAAAATGGAATGACATAATGCAAGTCATATTATAAGTACTCAAAAAATGAGCCACGGAAATAACCCGACCGGCGTACCAAAGTACATCGCGTGAAAAACATACTTCTTTGACTGCCAAAAAGTTTATTCTCCACGTTCACTTCCTGTGTATTCGCACGCACAACTAACCTGTTTTAACATGCGTAAGCGACAGGACGCTAGTTTGTGCCCCTAATGAGATAGAAATACTTATTGGGAGGCATGAGAAGCACGGTTCAGAGTGGGACAAACATGTCGCGACCTCTTGTTTAACAAAATACTATTATACGTAACTGCTTTTATTGTTTGAAGGTGTGCGTGGAGTGATATCCTTTCCGATTAGGTATAAATCGTTTTCATACTGTGTTCCGTCAGAAACTTATCGAAGCTTGTTTGACCCAAAACGCGCGGGAGACAAGCCTCCCAGCGCTCGTAATCGGTGATTTTCAACTTTCGTACGTGGATTTCTCAGGATTTAGGTATGCCTACACATAATGTTTTTAGTTTTAATATCATACTTGGGTGTCTAGAAAAACAATATAAAGTAAATTAGGAGTTTTCTTCAGTGGTTTTGTTCCTATAAGACGTGGACATCCAAAAAAGCCAAAACAAAAATTCACCTCTAAACGAGAATCGTCGATATTTATCCATAAAAATGCAATGTAAATTTTATAATCAAGTTGAAAAGTTGTGTTTTCTACTCAGTTCGTCATTTGACTAAAACATCATTCGCCATTTTGATTCCGACTTGACGTCACTCCGATAGTATCCCATCGAGGTAAATTAGTACTTGGTCTTTGCTGTCGTCGTATCAAGTGACGTCACGAGCGAAACATGATGGCGGCTAGCGTTTTCGCGCAATGCACTATCGTAAATTAAATAATGTTTTTAAGGCATATATCGGTTTCAAAAATTTTAAATAAAATTTCTACTCATTTTCAAAAAAGTTTCCACAAAAGCAATAATATCCTATTAATCAAAATCTTTGACTCTACCATCTTATTATATAAAGGCGCAAAGCATATGAAAGAAAGTAAGTTTAAATATAGAATCTGAAAACTGGAGAATGAATCCGAAAACGGATGGCAAAATAAAGACAAAAAGCTATACATAAATGAAACGGACGGAACAAGGAGATGAATGAGAAATCCTAACATCAAGACACAAGGAACAAGCGTCGACTAATCCTCCATCTTGCACTCATTATTCGTTCTCTGACAGACGAATTTATAACACCCTGTATCTGACGCGCGTCTCATTTGTCAAACGGAGATGACTGGGAACCCATTCTACAAATCACCGAAGACTGTACTGGCACTCTCCCAGTTCGATCTGGAAATGCACAGCTAGGAGTAGTTCGGTTTATCACAAATTACTGCTACAAAAGAAGTCACGTATAATCGAGCAATAGAACGAATTTGCATAACCTCCATAAGAGTTCGCTATATCTTGGTACAACAAATAATGAATAGGTACCTTCTTAAACTGAGAAAATAAAAATAGCGTAAGTAAGTACCTATTATCTGATAATAATTGCATAGTGAAGTGGTATCGATTATAATAAGCCTCGCAGAATGGTAACGCGTCTGAGAGATCCAAACATTTGATCGATTTAGATAAAATATAGCTCTTATTTCTATAAAATATATATAATGTTTATGACACTGTCAGATCTTTGTCGTTACGCGCATTACCATTCTGCGGGGCTTATGCTAACTATCCGTCTCCTACACAACATGGTTTGCTGGAAGAAATCTCTTATTAGAGATAAGCTCGCCTTTGTAGATATTTTTTCTATGTTAAGCTATTTTTACTGTCATGTGAGTACAATAAAGAAATTACGAATACTGAAATAAACACGCATTAAGCAGCTCCTTAATTATCTACAGCTCTTAAAAGTAAATAGGTCAGTCAGAAGTATTCGAGTTTACATGCTTGACTGATAGATACGTCAAATTAATTGTGCCTAATGTGAATACTCCAGTCGGAGAGGTCCTTTCAACGCCTACGAGAATACTGTTTCCACCGGTACTTCGCAGTAAATCCATCGAGAACGTTCGAATGTTTGAAGAAGTTGGGCTTCTGCCAGCGATATTGCGATTTGATGACGTATTGTTTGTTCTCTGCCATTCTTGGAGTCTGCTGATGCAGCGGAGGCTACTACTGTTTTGGGACCCAAGTCGATGAAAAATGGTATTTAATTGGTTTGTAAATAGACCATCTTGATATAAAAAGAAGGTCGTTACAAAGTTCAGTGCTTCAATATATTTTATTTACTTCAAAATCATCATTTTCTTCAACTTTGCCTCTGCCACATCGAATGGGAACATGTAGACGTTACGATATTAGGACCAATTTGGGGGGGCCTGCACCGAGCTTTTTATTCACAATAACACGTTTTTATAACCCTTGTTTGAAGTGATAAACAATTAAATTATTTTTTTTCCAAATACATTAGTACTATTGGGGATATATCTCAGCCGGTATATACGATGGAAACACGATTTGATTAAGTTGGCTCGATAGAATAAATTCGCAAAGTTATCTCTAAAAAATAAAATAAACCCTTAGTACGGCCTGAATAATTACGGAAAGTTGTCAGTTTTGAATAATAAGAAACTACTACATGTTTTCTATAACGTATACACTTTACATTTTCAAAATGTGGGTTTGTTTATCAATACGAAGGAAATACCTAAATTCATGCGCGTTCCGGCCATCCTAAACCCGACCTGCCTCTCCTCCCCCATATCCGCTTTAGTAGTGCTTCAGCTGTCGGACGGGAAGCTTGTGTCGCTTCCACTGAGACGCCCGGATTTGAAAACGTACGAAGAGTTTTGTCAAAAATCACTTCATTCAAGATGGGGAACAAAGTAAATAAATCAAAGGAAAGAAGGGGTTGGCGAAAAAAGAACGCTAAACGCTTGCATGAGGAAATGAAGTAAGTGTAACTCGTATACCTACCTGCCTACTTGCATATATATAAATAATTTGGACAAGTGCGAGTCGCACGCGTACTCGCTCAGAGGGTTCCGTACCACCACACAATACGGGTACGGAATCCTAAAAATATTGTGGTAAATAACACTGTAAATTATCTGTGTTCAATAAAGAAATTCATATGAAACAAGGCTTAGTTATAGGGTCCCGTTTGGCACCCTTCGGCACGGAACCCTAAACGACAATTTAATTTATCCTTCTAGAGCACGACGCTTACAGCTTACAGGCCGAGAATTTTGAAGACAAACAGAATGTACCTGTTGCTTCGTAAGTATACTCACTCAATACCTACCTACCCTACTTGTAGTTTGTGGTTTGTTTGACTAAATTAATTCCACTAATATTTTTCACATTTTTTCTCACATTCCATTCTCTGTCATTCTTTTTCTTTTATAGGGTAAATGTACCAGTTGTTGACATTTCACTGCAAAATAAATATGAACCATCTGCTGACGGGATGAGAGAAAGACCACTAATACAGAACTTTGAAGACAAAGAGAATACTGTTGCTTCGTAAGTATAATCCTCCTACCTTCCGATTATACCTACTTATTAAAAGTGGTTTCCACTTACCTATCTACCTTCTTACGATATTTGAACAAATATTTATACTAGAAAATTATTTATCTTTTTCTATTTTTAGGGTAAATGTACCAGCTGTTGGCACTTCACTACAAAACAAAGAGTCATAGGATAAACTGTAAGCGTAGAAATAGTAGGGTGTATAGGAAAACATTATAATAAATTAAGTATGAATTACCACTATATCTATTTTTCGATTTACAGGGTAAATTCCTTGGATGACACCGATTCTAAAATTCATCACACTCTAGAATCGTAAGTTCAAAAAATAATTATTTTTATGAAATAAGTCTTACAAATTTCATCCGAACACCAATTTTGTCGATAAATAAAGTAATTACAATTAAATAAAATATTCTGTTTTATTACAGGGTGCCAATTACGTGGAAACAAAATTCTTGTCTTCCAGTGGATGGAGAAATAGACAATGAAATTACTTACTTACTACTTAAAGTAACAGGTAAAAATATCCAGATGATGAAAAATTAAACGCTAAAAATTTAGACACGGTCGCGCTGTAGGCTTTAAAGTCAAAACATGTTTTGTGTGGTAATTTTTCGTGTGTTCCTTGCCATAAGACCAAATTACCTGTGCCTGTAGACAAGTGACATCGCTAAGGATAGCGAGTCGCAACGATAACTTTTTATGTATGCGATTTGATATTTGGAATCGCTAAGATGACGTCACCTAGCGATGTCACTTGTCTAGGCCCCCTGATCATGCAACTTTACTCAGTCTTGATTGTCATTCAGAATTTATTTTGAAGAATAAATCATTTGAATTTTAAATTAAAGGGTCGATAACTGGGACTCTCACCTTATTTAGCCGTTATGTTATTTTACGTTATTAAGTTCACTTTATGAGTTTCTATTGCACTACTTACTGTTACTTAGAATATTATCATAAAAGGTAATAAGGTATTATTCAATTTATAATTATCAGGGATCGGATCGAAGGTGTGAATTTACCTAAAGTTTGTAGTCGGACATGACAAGGAGCAGTTACAACCACTTGAGTTGAGTTGAAAAAATGACTGCACCTTTCAATTACAATCTGTATGAATGTTTTATTTACCTCGCTTGAATGATGTTAGACATTACTCAGTAAATTTTACGAAAAATTTAAAAATAAAAAAGTTATATGTTTTTGGGAATCAGCAGTTTTAAAATGTTTATAGTTCGGTGTTTCAAATGTAAGGAACATGTAAAACTAATAAAAACAAAAATTAACTGGTTAGACAAAAACACGAAATTTAACAGGTTAAATTCAAACCGGTTCAACTCAAGTGGTTGTAACTGCTCCTTGTTATGTCCGACTACAAACTTTAGGTAAATTCACACCTTCGTTCGTTCCGATCCCTGATAATTATGGTCTATCTCCACCAAGCGGACGGCACGGCATATCGGACTAAATCGGATTTTACAATCTTGAAACGAAAATAAATCTTGCATGCAGTGTTTAGATAGTTTGGATGCAGTGTTTAGAGTCTATAATAGACTGTAAACACTGCATGCAAGATTTATTTTCGTTTCAAAATTGTAAAATCCGATTCCGTCCGATGCCGTGCCGTCCGCTTGGTGGAGATAGACCATTACACCTCAATATTTTTTATAGAAAAAATATCATGTTCCTATATTCCATAATAAATAAAATTGTGTAAAATCTGGAAAAAGGTTTCTAACCGTAAATATATGTAATAAAACTATTTGAAATCGATTTTTTGTTTTATTTTGTAAATAGGTATTGGTAATAGATAGGTATAGTAGAACCCACGAGTCCTGTAGTTTGATCATGATCATAGAGTAGGCTTTTTAGATAGCAACAAAGTCGAAGTTGTCAAAACTGTCAAAATACAATAAAGGTGAAATCAGACCCATCGGAGCCGAGCGATTAGTGTAAGATGTGATAGACAAGTGTGCGTTCTCCTTAATTCAGGTCGTAAACATACAGTTGCCATGAAGAGACTTTTTTTGAATTTGCCGGCTTTTCAAACGACGCTACTCGTGGGTTCTACTATACCAAATACCAACCAACCAACTCGCGAGTGACGACGGGGTGGCGGCGCAGGGCCCGTCACGCGCGGCGGGCGGCGCAGGGCTCTTGCTAGCCTTTCGCATGCTTTCGCTCTTGCCGCCGCCGCCGCCGGTTTGCCTCACGCACACATACACGAAGCGCAAGAATACCCAAAATCGATTAGCGCTAGAAGCTCGGTGCACTCTTAAATAAAAAAGGCTCTACACATCATAATAACTTCACCTTAGTTGAGTACAGTCAAGATCTACATCCGTGCTTGCATAAGGCCAGGGTCGTTCTGATTTTTGAGGTGATAACGTCTATTAAATCGATAGAACACCAGCAGCATGTTCGAAAAACTTTCACGTTCCGCCTGATATGTCGGTCTTCTTTAAAACATGCAAAGTAACCATAGCAGTCAGACCCTTCTTTAACTGACATATTGAGCAAAAACTGAAAAATAACCAATAATTTCATGGTTTTTTGGGTACACCGCCGCTCGCACAGCACTTGGGAAATTGCAAATCTGGCATTTTAATGCTGGTTTAAGTCCTAACAACATAATACACACTTAGAAAAATCAGAATGACCTTGACCTTGTGCAAGCACGACCCCTATCATGTTCTAATTGACTGTACTCGTTGTTGATATCAACGTTTTCCTCCCAAATTGGTCCCATTGTTCTTTCTTCTAAATTGGCCTCCATTTAATAACCTGAAAAACCTGTTAGTGGTTGACCAAATCAAAACTTACTGTCACTCCTATTCCCATATGACGTAAAGGACACAATTAAACAAATACCTAAAAGACAGCAATCATGACTACTCGTGGATCAAAAAATACTACGAAGGAAAGAAAAGCGCTCGAAACAACGGACATTTTGAAGGTGTGATTTCTGTCTGTTTCAGCTTCAATAGAACTCATACATTTTGTAAACGTTGAACTTCACATCTTGCGCTCGCAGCCGGTTAACTTTGAACCAGTCCGTTTAGTTTTTCACTCGATATTCAGTCGCTGAAAGTTGGTATATTTTGTAAATTAAATCGTAGTTGAATCTTTCGCTCGAGTCGCGGCACGAGGTTCTCAAACTTGGTTCTTAAACTTGATTTCGGGATTTATTTGAGCTTTCAGAAGGTAGGTAGGTACCTAGTTGTAATGTAGTTTTAGTTGTAGTTAGGTATTTACTCGTTAACTTAAATTTCTATTAGAATTTGGCTATCGGTTCTATTGAAACTTGCTTTTGCGATTGCTCCTGATTATTTTTCCTTCTGTTACTTTTACTACGTATGATGTATAAAAACTTTCTGTGTTGTGCGTGATGATTAAGCATTAAGTTGCTGACTATAATATAATCTAGATGTAATGTAATGTTTATCTTTCAAGAATATATTAAAATCCGCATCGAATATTCGAAATACTTTGCGCATATGTCGCGGTGCAAGTGCAACACACATATCGGTTGTTTCTAATGTCGCCTGGCAGACAGATGTCGCAGTCACTGTGTGTCGAGTTGGCGGGAAACCGGGAAATGCGACGAATGTCGAATATATCGACGGAAATCTAAGAGGAAAAGACTCTGATATTTCACATTTCTCCAAAGTTATGTTCCATGTGCCTTGTCTTTTGTGATGTTTATGTGATGTCTGTAACAAAAAGGCGAATATCTGTTTTTACAAGAAGAATGATAGGAAAATTTCATACAATGAAATCAAATTCGTAGATTGTAGGTCCTGCTTGTATGTATAGCACAATATTATGCCCTACCATCGATAGGGCATGCCTAGTAGATAAAGTCATACATAACTTAAACACAATTGGTTTCATAGTGAAAGTTGCTCAGAATGTTGTTAGCTAGGGGTATCCATTTCACTTGTATATATATTTATAGTGAAACTTTTTTTTCGTATTTCTGCGCATTTCTCTGCTATTTGCTTACAGAATAAGAATACTACAACAACGCAAATCCCAACTGATACTTATCTCGAAATGTTTATTGTTCAGATAAAACCCAGCAGTCAGGTCCAAAATCATAAGCTACCGCCGACTATCAGGGTCCATACAATTTGGACCGGATTCAACACAATGTTCTTTCAGAACTCTATCCAAATGAGCTTTCACTCTCTTGATATAAGAGATACAATTCGCGTCTCCGAACCGCTCTTTTGTCCTCATGCAAATGCAAAACTTGTAGAAAAGCAATCCAATTTGACGCTAAGTCCCTGGAGTTATAAGTGTACACCGCAGTTTTAAATTAAATTTTATCTAGACAAACGAAAAAGAACCGTGCTAAGATGTAAATAGAGTTGGGAGTGAGATGCTTTTTGTTTCTAATAGCGAGCTTAGTTTTGTGCAATTCGGTTGTAGTAAAGGTTAGGATACATGCGACGGTGATGCGACATTTGGAAAGTGGTGACGTCACGGGTTAAGTGCATTGGCTGCTGTTGGAAGTTACTGAAGTTTTAGTTTCGTCAGTCTTTTGAATTGTTTTTTTTTTTTTTAATTTAATTATAAACCATAATAATAATACATATTAATTTGCAAGAACCACAAAAAACCACGTAGGTTTGTGCGTGGTTTGGAGTTACGCAGAAATAATACAAGTAGGTATTTAATAATAAATAATAAATACAATACATTTTTATTTTTTTTATTGCCAATTCAATTCCAATTAAATTTCTAATACCAATTATTTCAATTTTCAATTCCATTAATAACATAAATAATTTCATTATTTAATTTTGTTTTTCTTGTGTAATCTATATATATAAAAATGAATTGCTGTTCGTTAGTCTCACTAAAACTCGAGAACGGCTGAACGGATTTATCTTATCTTAGTCTTGAAATGTTCGTGGAGGTCTAGGGAAGGTTTAAAAGGCGAGAAAAAATCGAATAATTTCCGGGAAAACCCTAAAAACAGCCCTTTTCTATTTCCCATACAAACGTTTTCTAGAGTCAATCGTTTTCTAGAGTCAATTTGAACTTTATTGCTGTTAAATATTATTGCTGTTAATAAAGTTCATATTAAATTGAGGCAGCACGAAGTCTGCCGGGTCAGCTAGTTACTTATATAAATTAAATTGTGTCAGTACTTGAGCCACTGTTGTGCGTCCGCTTTGGCCCTGGCAGAATACCAGCGTCACAGATTCGTCTGTGACATTGCTGAGTCAGGGCCATTTCACTGCCGTGGTACAGTCACATAACCACACAGCAGTAGGTACCTACTGTTAATTGCATAGTGCGTGCTATTAAGTGCCGTCTATTTAAATTGATTTTTTTGTTATTAATTTATGAGTGTGTACCATGTCCTTTGAATAAATGATTTATCTATCTATCTATCTACACTATTAGCAAGTAACTAGCAAGTTGGTAATATTACATACAAGAACATTAAGTATTTTATTTCACAGTAATTAGGTACCTACGAAAAGTTACTTCGAGTAGTTTTTGTTCTTTCTAAAATTAGTCTATACAGAAAAAAAAAATACATTAACGATTTTTCTCTAACAACAGATTTCTTTAACAATATTTTTAGAAATTTAAATTATTCTTCAAGTTTTTATTAAATAGTCAAGCTTTTTAACCTGTAAGCGTGCTGAAAAAATTGTCGCTACAAAAAACTACCAGAGTTCTGACGTAATCGGTTAAATATACTAGATGTTCCACCAATCTGCATCACCCTTTAGATTGCTGAGAAGTATTTACACTCGTAGTGGACTGTTTAATTAGCTCCTTATCGGTCAGACAGATACAAGAAGATTTTAGACTGGAAACGCCATCCCTTGCTCTTTTTCCTCTATAAAGGCATGTCCGGAATATTAAGATATGTCCATACGCATCTATACAAGCCGACACGTGTGGATAGAAAGTTTGGCTTGGTGTGCGTAGGCTTGTTGTACGTTTTACGTTTGTAGTGGTGGGGAGTTTGTAGTAAGTGGCGATCGTATGGATGAATGAAGCAAGTATATGCTGTACATGACTGTGTTCAAACACCATGATAATTATTTTCTGTGTTGTGTATAGAAATAAAAATATCGTTTATTCACGTACACGGGTTCATGTTTCTTTGCTAGACACGCAACAAAGTATCATACTTTTTTTTGGACGACATTTTATTCGCAAAGCGCTTCAAGTTTTGATTATCCTAAGGTGAGATGTTATAACTACACATACGAGTCCATTGTTCAGCTGCATGCAATTTTCGTGCTGGGCTATCTGCGAATGTATTCGAGACGGGGGACCATCGCGCCACAAGGTCTGATGTGGTAATGGTACAAAAGTACCTTGTTATCATACATATGAGTGGTCTAGTTTCAAAACCCCTCATGAACGCCCCCTTATTTTCAACCTTACACTTTGGTATTAAAGTCCAAAATCAACGATTGGATCATGGGACGTACGTATCTATACAAAGACATCAAGCCCTCCCGCTTGTTCTCCACCGGAAAAGAAAAATATTTGACATTATAATTGAAACAAAAAGTAAACTTTAGAAAAAACCGACTTCCACAAACCCTATTTGATTAGATTGAGTTTAATACAAACTGTAACCCCTATTATCCCCCCCCCCCCTTGGGGAATTAATTTTGTCAAATCCCATATCTGTGCTACCCCACGCTACTAAGGAACCTCTGTACAAAGTTTCATGGCTCTAGGTCCACCGGTTTAGGCTATACGTTGCCTGCCCGTCAGCCACGCATTGTATTTATACCTAGTATTGAGCAGATCTGGTGGCCATATGTGGTCTTCATCAGCAGTTCCGCATCACAATATTATGCTTACCATGTACATTTGCACGAGTAAGTATGAAAAACACAAAAATCACTATAGGTCTGCCTATAATATTTGAAGAGTTCCCTCGATTTCTCCAGGATCCCATCATCAGATCCTGACCTGGTGTCAATGGGACCAAGAAGGTAAACCCTTTCAAACAAAAAAATAATTTTATAAATCGGTCAATCCGTTTAGGCGCTATCGGGGTGCAGACATAAAAAAACCATCCGGACGAATTGTAAACCTCCTCCTTTGGGAAGTCAGTTAAAAATTAGGGGAAGTTATGCTTTCATCTCTTACAATAGATGTTTTCAGACGTCTTGGTGTCACCTGTCATGCACCCAATGGGGGGTGTCTTTATGGTAGTGAGGGGGACTTTTTTCCTATGTCCCACTAACTGCAACATTTTGAATAATGCTACGTAAAGTTTAGGTAACATGACATGTCAAGCTGTTTGCGGTATCGAATGATAGGTAATTAATTTGAAAAGTTATGATTCTTCTGTACGTATAGTGTTCAAACAAAAATTTACCATGTGTTGAAACAATACACTAGGTATACGATATATTCACTCTTCAGCTTGAAATACAAAACCAGCGAAAAAGCCTTTTACAATTAAATTCTACGAGATTCGGTACAATTAATGGCTCGTTACTACGAAATACTACTTTATTTCTCTCGGATTTTCCCAGAACTCGTCCGATTTATACAGATACGACGCAAAAATACGTGGTAACTCTTCTTTAACAATCCGCACAAATCTACGATTTTCAGAAATGAATTTTCTTATTCCAAAATTTATTTGTCACCATCCTAGAAAAGTCTAGTTAGATAGTACTCGTAGGACTCGTATTAACTTACGTTTAACACAACTTAATGGATCTTCTGAATAAGACACAACGATAGACTAAGGTCCATTTTTATCAACCGACTTCAAAAAAAGGAGGAGGTTCTCAATTCGACCCGTATGTTTTTTTTTTTTTTTTTCTATGTTTGTTACGCGATAACTCCGCCAATTATGAACCGATTTGAACAAATCTTTTTTCGGCATATAGGTAATACCTCAAGGGTGGTCCCATTGACACCAGGTCAGGATCTGATGATGGGATCCTGGAGAAATCGAGAGAACTCTTCAAATATTATAGGCAGACCTATAGTGATTTTTGTATTTTTCATAATAACTCGTGCAAATGCACATAGCATAATATTGTGATGCGGAACTGCTGATGAAGACCACATATGGCCACCAGATCTGCTCAATACTAGGTACAAATACAATGCGTGGCTGACGGGCAGGCAACGCATAGCCTAAACCGGTGGACCTAGAGCCATGAAACTTTGTACAGGGGTTCCTTAGTCGCGTGGGGTAGCACTGATATAGGATTTGACAAAATTAATTCCCCAAGGGGTGGGGGGATAAGGGGTTACAGTTAGTATTAAACTCAATCTAATCAAATAGGGTTTGTGGAAGTCGGTTTTTTCTAAAGTTTACTTTTTGTTTTAATTATCCTTTTTTTATACTAAGAACACTAATAGTGATTAGCGCGCTAATTTTGACATATTTCATAATTTTTTTTTAGTGCAAATTGACCTAAGTGTCACTTGCACCAAAAACACTAATTGTGATAAGCGCGCTAATCGTAATTAATTTTAACATATTTCATACATTTTGACAACTGCTGAGTGTTTTGGTGAAATGGACCTAAGAAACCTGTGAGTCATATTGGCCAATCTCTGCTAGTGTAGGCGATGACAGCAATTTTTAACCGACTTCCCAAAGGAAGGAGGTTTACAATTCGTCCGGATGTTTTTTTTATGTATGTGCCCCGATAGCGCCTAGACGGATGGACCGATTTGGAATAATTTTTTTTTGTTTGAAAGTGTTTACCTTCCCATTGGTCCCATTGACACCAGGTCAGGATCTGATGATGGGATCCTAGAGAAATCGAGGGAACTCTTCAAATATCATAGGCAGACCTATAGTGATTTTTGGGTTTTTAGTAATGACTCGTGCATTTACTCACGGTAACATCGACATATACAAAGGATAGGCCCTCCCGTACTAAATTTCTTACCGTTTTGAGGCCAGACAGAATAGCGCCTCTGTTGGAATTTATCGGTACTATGTCGGTCGTCAGTCGAATGATTGATTATCCTATTTTTACTTTGAGGAATTTTTCAAGAACAATATTTTATGAATAATCAATTTACAGCCAATAGTAATTGTAAATTATATAACTTACTTGTGATACGATACTTCTTGTTTATGTGTATTGCGATTTCGGTATGATTTACAAGTTTTTACCTCGCAGGACACCATTTTTGTTGTGCTGCCGATACGTCACGCGGCTTGCACCGTCTAAACACGACTAATTGAAATCGGTTCACTTTTCCCGTTTTGACACCGTTTTGGTAGCGACGCTTTCAAGCGCCCCGTGCCTTGTCCCCTACTATTGAAGTCTGTGCACGGTAAGCATAATATTGTGATGCGGACCTGCTGATGAAGACCACATAATGGCCTTAAGAACTGTTCAATACTAGGTACAAATCAATGCGTGGCTGACGGGCAGGCAACGCATTGCATAAACCGGTGCACCTAGAGCCATGAAACTTTGTACATGGTTTCCTTAGTAGCGTTGGGTAGCACATGGGATTTGACAAAATTAATTCCCCAAGGGGGGCGGGGGGTTGATAAGGGGTTACAGTTTGTACTCAACTCAATCTAATCAAATAGGGTTTGTGGAAGTCGGTTTTTTCTAAATTTTACTTTTTTTTTTCAATTATTATAGCACCTATACTTATTCTTGCTGATTACCATCTGATTACTTCTTGCTTAGCTCCGTAGTGGGTTTCATAACTGGCTAAGCGTGTGTTTCTGCCATGCTAAATAGGAAAATGGCGTGACGCTATTTCATGCTATATTTCGCTTATCAAACAGATTTCCCATTGCAATTAATATAGCTGTATTTACGCGACAATCACATCTCCAACTCTCCCAAATCGCAATAAGATCGTAATTCGTCTGTCTTATCCACCCAGTACATGTTTGCCCAGCATTATCATCAGCAAGCGAAAGAACAACAAAGTTATGAAGTACAATAACATAATGCCCTCGATGGAAACAGGGATGTTTTACTACGTTACAGGATAAGAACCGTGTAATATCATGTAAATATGTTGTTAATAAAACTGACTAATGCGTGTAAATATGTTGTTCATTATACATTTGTGCTAGGCGGGTTAAACACGAATTAAACTTGATGTTGTAAAGTTATAATGACAATATTTTAATGAGCTCTCGTGGTGGAGTATTATTGCGCAATCTAATCTTTCTTTTCCTTCTTATTTGATTGCAAAGGTTGTTTATATAATTAAATCCTTAATTGGCCTCATTTTAAGATCATTTTTGAAGTAAAACTTCTTAGGGCACGGGGGTAAAATTTATTTAACCTCTCAACTGTGGGTTATTCATATATTTGCTTTTCAATTGCTACTAGCCGGGTGCTATCACGAGTGGCTAAGAAATGTAACGGAAATTGGAATCGGTGACGTCAGGGTCGGCTGAAGACTTTTAAAACCGCAACTATTTTCAATACGGTTTTTAACTAATCAGATAAGATAATAATACATTCGTACAATAAAGAATGTTAATTAGTGAGAGAAAAACCTGATGAAACGTTAACAAATAAAAATTATTTTAAGCATTCTTCCACGAGTTCTTGATTTCCGGTATGGCCAAGATGGCGCCGCCGCCGCCGCCGCCGCTGGCTGGGACAAACAAAAAACCTCTTTGTTGGAACCGGAACTTATGTTTGACAGCTGTGCGATGCGATCCATACAGTTTGTAAGAAAAGAGTTTCATCAATGTCACACGGGTCGATATGGATTTCTAAAACAAGCAAAGCAATGCATACATTTGAGCGAGACGGCTTAAAGACGTGACGTCAGATGGTATATAATCTGAGCGAGATGCAAATAGTAGTGACACTATTGAATGAGTTAAGTATATCACCACGAGCGCGACAAATTGTAGATAAGGAATGGTGGGAAATAAATGACATGACGTATTAAAAGTAAGTACAAGTATAAAATAATTTCAAATAATCGGACGTCTGAAACTTAAAAGTAACTTGAAGCAGAGATTGGATCTCAAAATTAGAAATTTAAATCTCTTTTAGTATATAGGTAGGTATAGGTGTATAGTATAGGTACCACTTAATGATCTAGCTACAGAAGTTTTACTTCTAACACGTGTACGGTGCTACACGCGTATTTTTTTTTTAAGATTACATGTAAGTAAGCATGGCTGTGGGTTTTTGTTGATGTAATAAAATAAAATAAAAAATAAAATGAAATAACTCGTATGGGTGAGGGCCAGTGCCCGCCCGCCCTACTGAAATATGAAAAATATATGAAGATCAATATACTTAAATTTTTATATGTAAGTCCACGTAGGAACGGCGTCTTAATTACTTTAATTGGTACCTATTTCGGTTTACATTGTATTTATTATTCGTTATCGTTTAGTTCCATGAAATGATCACAACAACAACACCATGTTACATGTTTGGTATTTCAAGAAACTGTAATACAAAACATGCTGTTTGTTCATATTAGCAACTGTAGCTAAAACGTTTATTTAATATTTCTTTAGTGCCCATTTCGCAGAAATGTAAGAACATAAAATAATACACGAAAATTGTAGGACTCATAAACGGGACCCGTAATAAATCAATAGATAGATAGGCTATTATAGCGGGGGCCTATCTCCTGAAAACTATTTAGACATAAAATGGGTATTAGGGGCCCCTCGAAATGATAAGCTATATTAGCTTAAAGTACGAAAAAAAATATGATTTAAGTATTCAAGTATGTTTATTGCCATAAGTTTGTTCTTATTACTCAACCTTTACATAAATCAGCCAAGTGCGAGTCGAAATCTCACACGGAGGGTTCCGCACCATCATTGTACCAAAAGTACAAAAAAATACGCTTCTTGTATGAAGACACCTTGATTTTTTAAATATTTCATGTATTTTAGTATTTTTTGGTGGAGCGGCAACACACATTCTGTGAAAATTTCAACTTTCTAGCTATTACGGTTCGTGCTGGAGGGCCCTCTAACGGACGAATGGACGGACGGAAAGACGGACAGCGAAGGCTTAGTAATAGGGTCCCGTTTGGCACCCTTCGGGTACGGAACCCTGAATACATGGGCGACCTGTTACCCTGCTGCCATCCCACATGCGAAAAGCAGTAAAAGTCATAGCACTTTGTTTGTTGTTTGTTTGTTGATAACCATTTTATATTCGTCAATCCATTATTCCGTTATTCCAGTTTCAGCGATGATTGTACCTAACTGCACCCAACCAATTTTGTCATCAAAAACCCCAAACTCGTCTGCATATTTTTAAATAACAATACGGAACCATTTCCCAATTTCCAGTTTGAGCTACACACACGTTTTTTATATGGGGTAAAAATCAGGGGTGGCGCTAGGGGTTGCACGATATATTGTCCAATAAAGCGAGGACGGAAGGCCATAAACGTCTACTCACACTTGGCTCGCACTCCCCTGCCCCTGCCATGCTGAATTGTGTCATGTAATTTTGGCGACGTTTTTCAGCTTTGGTAAATAGCGGGGATGAAGATTTGAGGTTGGCATGTAGGTTTAATTTTACCGAAAGATTAACAAATATCTATCCAGGGTTTCCACGTGTATAAGGATAAAACATAACACATTATTGTAAAAAAATATGGCTACTTAACGGTTAGCGTAGACAGAGTTAGAGATATGTTTATTTTCTGCGGTATCTTTACTCGCATGTCTCTATTCTTGCTATATTCCCCTAAACATCACAGTATCGCCCTCTACCTCCACGAAACTCAGCGAGACGGAAACAAAAGAGCCCCATGAAAGTTTGTATTTATCGCAAGTTAACACAACAAATGGGGCAACAAGTGAAATGGTCTTACTTGTGAGATTACCTACCGCCTCCCCTGTGTGTTGTCTATACAAGTCTAGTGGAGTCAGTCACGTGGATGGAAATGGTATCTGTACGGTAGAATTTTATTATTATTTTTTCTTTTAGGCAATAATAGACAAACCAACTTTCCCCAAGAAACATGTGGTTGCAAAGGAAATATATTGTACATTGACCTCATCAGCTGAGTTTAAGTTTCCGTTTTTATTTGCGACCATAATATATTTCCAGGGAAAAGTTTTTGGTGATTTGGGAAAGGAATCGTGCATTTTTTGTCACTCATTCAAAAGTGGCGGTCTTGTTATTGTGTTGCGTACTTGCGAATATTTTGTTGCTACTTCTTTCGTAATCTCATGATACCCGAGTGTCAGTACTGAAATTCCTTCCGAATCTGTAACAGTAGCAAATAATTATTGTATTATGTAGAACACTTGATTGTTGAGCTACAACGTTGATTACAATCATAATCATAAAAAGTATTTCTAAAAAAACTGACTACCTATAGATTTTGTTTGCCAGATTCGTGTGTATCCCATTGGATATTATACCGTCCTTATTTCATGCACTACTAAGACTACAATAGAAAAACAGCCTTAAAAAGACTATTTTCCACATAGCATATGTACAAGTATAGAATACAGCACCTGCAAAAATCAGGCTCTAGCTCACACATACATAGTATAAGAGATGGTATGATTTGGCCCTTGGTTCGTGGCACATCATTTTTCACGCGAGATAGGAAGCTACACAAAATTGGCTGCCACCGGTGCATTGTAGACAAGGATGTTTTGGAACGGAAACGCCATCCTTGTGCTTACATCTTTGCCGAAGTACTCGGTAGAAATGCCAAAAATGCCACCATCATTGATTCCAAAATGTGTCACGAACAGTCATTTCTACTTTGAAATGTTCACCGACATAATATTTGGCCTTCCTTCGCTTCTCCACAACTATGTTTATTTTGCGTATGCGTAAAAAATAATTGTTACAATTACTATATGAAATGACGTCGTGTTTTCCATTCAAGTAAAATGTGCATGTGTTGCGAGTTGCGACGAAAAACTATAGGTAAGAAAGAAGTCGATCGATCTCAATAAGTCACTCTTTGTGCATCGGTAATACACGAGTGATTGTTGAAAAGCCGATGCATCCACAAAGATATTTAAAAGAAAAAGTGTACGTCAATAAGCCAAGAACAATTTAAGTGCTAAAAGATGACATAATTCGGCACATTAAAGACATTGAACTTCAATTATAGTTAACGACATTAAACCTCAATTATGTCTCAGAGTCATTGAAAATATGGACCATCGGATAGAAGTATGCCACCGAAGGCGTGGCGATTATTTGGCGATCAATTGTCATAGATACTTCTATCATAATAAAAAATATTAAGATAATTCGCTGAAAACTTTTTGTTTTATTTACAATTAACATCGTGAATTATGGTTGGACCACCCTTTGTTTGTATATTGACAGACTTCTTCTGTGGGAGATTTAAACATACAATAATTTACGCAGATATAAACATTCAGCACATTTCAGGGTATTGCTTTCGGTATCATACTGGAAACCCTGTGTCGTGCGAACCAGAAACAGCGCCCTCACAAACATATTAATATTCAAGTCCCGGGCATTCGCAAGACGCTTCCAGTCCCAGTTACTCTGGGAGTGTAGAGTTAGTTGGGGATTTATCGAGCGAATCTTGGCGAACAATCTCTTCCTTGTTGAGAGAAGCCGCGTTTTTACCGCCCCTCGCAGGCTGGGGGGGGGGGGGGGGGGTACTTGGGAAGGTTTACAAAGTTGCGACTGGTATCGAATGAAACAATGCACCAGGGTCAAATAACTGGTAGTCTCTCTAGCTCCACACTAAAATCATTATTCCCTATGTCATGAATGCCAAATAACTGGTAGTCTCTCTTGCTCCACACTAAAATCATTATTCCCTATGTCATGAATGCCAAATAACTGGTAGTCTCTCTTGCTCCACACCAAAATCATTATTCCCTATGTCATGAATGCCAAATAACTGGTAGTGTCACTTGCTCCACACTAAAATCATTATTCCCTATGTCATGAATGCCAAATAACTGGTAGTGTCACTTGCTCCACACTAAAATCATTATTCCCTATGTCATGAATGCCAAATAACTGGTAGTCTCTCTTGCTCCACACTAAAATCATTATTCCCTATGTCATGAATGCCAAATAACTGGTAGTGTCACTTGCTCCCATTGACCTCTACTTGCTCCACACTAAAATCATTATTCCCTATGTCATGAATGCCAAATAACTGGTAGTGTCACTTGCTCCCATTGACCTCTACTTGCTCCACACTAAAATCATTATTCCCTATGTCATGAATGTCAAATAACTGGTAGGCTCTCTTGCTCCACACTAAAATCATTATTCCCTATGTCATGAATGCCAAATAACTGGTAGTCTCTCTTGCTCCACACCAAAATCATTATTCCCTATGTCATGAATGCCAAATAACTGGTAGTGTCACTTGCTCCATACTAAAATCATTATTCCCTATGTCATGAATGCCAAATAACTGGAAGTGTCACTTGCTCCACACTAAAATCATTATTCCCTATGTCATGAATGCCAAATAACTGGTAGTCTCTCTTGCTCCACACTAAAATCATTATTCCCTATGTCATGAATGCCAAATAACTGGTAGTGTCACTTGCTCCCATTGACCTCTACTTGCTCCACACTAAAATCATTATTCCCTATGTCATGAATGCCAAATAACTGGTAGTCTCTCTTGCTCCACACTAAAATCATTATTCCCTATGTCATGAATGCCAAATAACTGGTAGTCTCTCTTGCTCCACACTAAAATCATTATTCCCTATGTCATGAATGCCAAATAACTGGTAGTCTCTCTTGCTCCACACTAAAATCATTATTCCCTATGTCATGAATGCCAAATAACTGGTAGTCTCTCTTGCTCCACACTAAAATCATTATTCCCTATGTCATGAATGCCAAAAAAGTTGACGTCACAAGCAAATATTCAAGGATATTTCGAATAGAAGTGATAGGTTATATCTAAAATATTATACTTTTTTTGGTTTGATAAATAAAAGGAATGTAACAACATAAATTTATTGTTGTTACCTACATTCTTTTGTAACCAACACGCAAGTAATGCAACCGACAATAATCTAAGTGTCATTTACTTTCAATCTAACTGAGCCCACAACCCCCAGCCTCCCATACAAGATTCGTCACTTATCAGCATTTATCAGTAATTCGAATGTACCCCGCTGTGGACCCCCGGGGCGAGGGTTCGAGTCCCGACACGGTTCGGGCGGCACTGGCACGTCACTGGCATGTCACTGATCCGACACGGGTTGTCAGGTCAGCTTGGCGGAATTGCGTTGAGGCGGTCACTTTTTGGTGTTCCCTGTACGTTTTAGTTTGCTAGTGTTCGAGCGAAGAAAAATGTTAAACTTTACCTTACCGAATTAATTTAGATTTATGTATAATAATTTATATCTAAAAAGGTTGTAAAAGCGCGCAAAGGGACATGGTTTTAAATGTTTTGACCGTCAGTCAAAAATTAAGATGACAGGGGCAGCACAAAATACAAACCATAGAATAGTTTATAGTAAACGTACACTAAAAAAACATATTTTTGTAAACTTTAATATTTGTAATAAAAAAAACTTTGAAGAGTACCAATAAATATTACGGAACTCTAAATTTCTGAGTGAAACTCGCACTTAGCAAGCGATTATTGTTTTATGCCATGTCGTTTGAGTGGCGTGGTACAAAATGTTGTGTCAAAATATTTTTGAATAGGTGTTTTAGTGCATCGTTTTTCGTGAATAACATTCCTAAGATTTCGATTCATATCATAAGACATAAGCATAAAGTCATGACTTTTTCCATGCGCGTTATATAATTAAAGAACGCTTCAAAGTAAAGTGTAAGTAAAGAAATTGGACTTGCTGAACTTTAGATAGCTTAGGACTACAAGGGGGAAAGGGAAAGGGTAGTTTTCTTTTTAAACTTTCCTTTATTCAGGGCGGGGTTTATTGAAGGGCGATTTTGTTGACACCTGTCGATGGTTGTGGTATAGTTGGACAGTTTGTGAAAACTTTTGAAGGAATTCAAGAGATACCAAAAAATATTCGGGTAAGATACGAGTCAAGAATTTGAATGTATTACTCTACAAATAAAGTGTAATAGAAATATTTCAAATACTACTGGGTGGTCTTACCAATTATTTTTTTAAATACCGAAAAATATTGCTCTACATTCTATTAATTTAGGAACCAATTTTACAAAATAACTTATCAAAGCGTCACATCTTTTGCCATGTGGGTTGGCAGAGGCACTATTTGGTCCACTTTTAGCCAGATTTTCAATACTCCTTTTTTTCTCTTTATTTGGTTCACTAACAATTTGTACACTGATTACTTACATGAATAAGACTTAGTACTAAGCAGAACATAATGCACAAATCAGTTACAAGTGAACACCACATTCGTAAAGCGTGTCAAGAGTTGCAAAACTTACTAACTATGAACTAACAACTACGAGTATTTATATTAAACTAGCAAACTATAGTTAAATTTTGGGTTTCTGAGGACAAAATATGCATGACAGCAGCAGGCTAGTCCATCACCTAGCCATGCATATATTGATATATTGGTTGCCAGACTATATTTTTCATCACCACCAACTTATTGACAAAATACGTAAACTACATATCTGTTCCGCCACAACTCGGCAACTCTCGGTGATTATTGCGTCGGCAACAAATTGCCGGCGCACATGTCGAGAGAACTTTGTCTATTTGACACCCTTGCTTGTACTGGGTTTATTTCCGTTGGTGACACTTTTTTTTTCGAAAATATACCTAGAGTAAGCTTGAACACGCCATCCCTGTGCTTTACGTTTGTAGCACCAATAGTTATGGCATTAATAAGCTAGATGTAAAAAATTGACACATTTTATCAATCAATGAATCGGCATTCAAGATGACGGGATTTTCAATTTATACGCGTAAACAGTAGATAGTTATTAATTACGAATCAGTGAAAATAAATCCCTCTTTCGTAGGTAATAACGAAACTCGACTACGAAAAAGGCAAATAAATTCTTGTTTGATAACTAATTACGAAAAAATAATTCCACTTTCGTAGTCGACTACGAAACTCGATTACGAAAAAGGAAAATAAATTCTTGTTTGATCGTTAATAGAAACCATAACTTCTACGAAAACGGACCAAAGGTAAATACCTATCTTGAACCTTTCACAGCAGATATCACATTCAGAATCTTTCATATCAGATTTCGGAGAAATCAGATTGTGGCCAAATAGTAAAATTAAACTTCGCTAAAACAACTGTCGCAGAACAGACCCCCGTACAGGAAAACGAAGTGTGGGAATACCTGCGGCAAGATGGTCCGACGACATCAGGGGCACATGACAGCTGGCCCGACATGGACGAGAGAGGCCGCAGAGGGCACGAAATGGCGGTCAATTGTGGAGGCTTATGTCCAGCAGTGAACGCAAAAATGCTGAAGAAGAAAAAGAAGAAGAAGAGTTAAACTTAATAGGAAATAAATGCCCCAAAGGGCGCCAGGCTTTGCCCGAGATAGGAGAAAAATTGAGACAGGCTGTGTCAGTGCGGATTGATGGAATTTTTCGACTACTACAAAGTAAAGTAATCTTTTATTAGAGTTTTGACAACCCCAGTCAGTACCGCGAGTGACCCAAAGCATTTTGTGATCTTCAACAGTCGGGATAAAAACTTCACTCATATGTAAGTTGGCAGCTACCCCGAGGGTGGCAGGTGCAACTTATGTTCATCACTAGCATCGTCGGTTGTTTTTCTTTGAAGGGTCGATCGACCCTACAAGGCAAGGTCTGCGCTTGTTTTTATTCGAAGGGTCGATGGGACCTGCGAGGAAGTGGCGGCGTTTTGGTTAAATCATTCGAAGTAAATTCGGATCATTCTGAGTATTCCGAATACTTATATAAACTAATGCAGATATGTATTGTTTGCACAACATATTTATCTTACTGTCGCCATTTATAGTCATACTCCAGCTTTTCAATAAGTACTCCATTTTGTGTAACAGCGGTCGAGCCTTTCACCGCAACTTTAAAGCTAAGGGTTTCTCCATAGAGTCTTATGTAAATTATATGGTTTCCTCGTAGCAGCTGTCTCTTGGCTCTCATAAAATGGTTGTGAGTACTTGGGTTGGGTGGGTTACCTACCTTAGAAGAAAAGATAAAAATATTACACCAAATGTAAATGAGCAAATTAACATTAGTATCTTCCACAGAATGCAAAGTAAGGAATTTCGGCAATAAAAACTATCACCTTTCATGTCTCCAACTCGCGCCGTGAAAGAGAGAACATTTAGAACTTTTACTTAAAGTTTGTACGCAGAACTCTGTGCAAGTAAACGTTGAATGTAACACGCTGAATGAGAAGAGTTCTGCAAATTGCAGCAGTTTACATTGGCACCTGGATTTTGACATGGCATTAAATTAACATAGAAGGTACACTTGTACAAGGATATGTTTAGACATTAAAGTCCTCTCGCTCCGATGACGTCTATTGTTCTACATTGTAAGTTTGTTCGGCCTATGTCCTTATGAGAGTATATGGATTACCTAGGTACGCCAGAAGTAATGTCTTGGCGCTTTTGCATATTTAAAAATTGGAAAGTCGAATAATGTTATCAATAGAAGTGTATTTATTGGCAGAAAATAGACATCTAAAATAGACATCTAAAATAGACATCTAAAATCAGTTACAACTTATAACCCTGCACAAAAGGAAATTCATTTTCTGATCGTCTCGATCATGTTGAGTACTTTTAGCGCCTTGTGATGGGGGCAAATATTTTAAAATCTGACATGATCATCACCTAGCCATACTCCGAAGATCTTCCTTAGCAGCACTGTTAGGCTCAGTTTATTAAATTAACAACTTCGTAAATAAATAATCAAATCATCCAAGGTCATTGATATTCAAAGGCGGCGCTAAACAAAGACGATATCTCCACCAAGGTCTCCAGCTCCTGTGATCTCCTCATCATTATTCCACACAAAAACTGAAAGTTCGGAAATCCATTAAACTGTCATCAGCAAAGTTCAGCGACACGTGTACACAAGCGACGCTTTTTGGCTTTTGTTGGGAAAAAAATCCATGGAAAGTTATAAGGCAAGGAAAGTTTGCATGAAGTTTTTGAGGCAAACGGGAACTGTGAGTGCATTTTAATATCTTAAAGGAACGCACGACGATGAGACGTGTGAAATTATTACTAACTATGGTTTAAGTATATTGGTTTGCCCAAGGGAAGTCCTCGTAGACTTCATTCGTTCGGCCCGTTATTGAACGAATGTCTATGTACTCGTTCAATCGAAACGCCTTCACTCGATCTCTTACTACTCTCTGTGAATGAACAACTGAATGTACAACTGTGTATATCGCATTATACCACAGGCACGATTGAAATCGAAGTTACATTTTTTATTTGAGGTAGAAAGGGCTAGCTAGCTTTACGTAGGCAAGGGTGTACCTCTGATACCAGATATAGAAAAAGGCGTGACGCTAAATAATAGATTTCATTTTAATGTTCAGAGGGTTCCTTCGTAATATTTCTCCACAATATGATTCTGCGCCGTCTAGGCCCCCTCGTGTCTGTCTTATAACTCCAAAACCACGATTCCAGCCGAAACTACTCAGAGGTGAGAACTGACTGAGACCGCAACGAACTCATCGTAATAAACCACCTATTTCTACCTCTCTTGGCGCCGATTCTACTATATTTTCACATAAAGCGCTCTCACTGCCAGTAATGTCCCTTATCGTTACGTATAGTCGTAAGTATTCGTGCAATATTGGAATGAATTGAAATGATAATAATAGTAGCAGCATCAGTAAATTATATTAGCAGCCTGCCATAACAGATTGGCACAAAATCAGCCGGATAACGTAGGAGCAACCATAATTAACCTAAAAGTACTGCATAACGTAAAGATACGATTCGGAGATGTGGTCGCCCAAATGGGCAACTTTCAGATATAGAAAGCCTTCAGCATTTGAAGCTAATAATAGTGGCTACTAGCAATGCCTTACCGCAACGTACACAAAGTTGTTGTTTTAGTTAGTCCGTCCGTAATGACTCCGTATAGCTACATTCTGAGCTAATGTAGAGAATCGGAACTAGGGCTGAAGCTTGGTCATCAATTCATCATTCATTGGAGTAATGAAATTTGCCTCATGATGTTTTACTGATAGCAGAATCAGCACCCCGAAGATCGAGACCGCACCTCATAAATTCGTAACCGCACACCGCCGAAGTCTCAAACCGTAAACAGTTTAACGGCCTGTTAATAGCTCCGTCAACAATTAATGAGTTGGCGACGTCATGTGATTGACTCCGATGGTCTTTGTTGACTCTTCGTAATTGAGTTTAGGGAAGTTAATTGTGTGCTTTGCTCCAAGAAGTCACTTTGTGCTTTACTCGCGGGAGACGTGTGGCCTGGTGATGGTAACTTGAGGAAGATGAATGTGTAGGAAGAATATTAGGTACCTGTGATTTAAAGGTAATACTAACTTAATTTTTGGTTCATTATATTGCTGAAATAGACAGCCGGGGAGGCAAAAGCAAATCCAGCTAGGAGAGCATTCTAATAGGCTTGTGGCCTGTCAAGTCAAAATAGATACTTTTTAAGAACTGTCAAAACGGAACTTTTGTTCCTGAGTTCAATGAAATAACAACAGAATGACGTCATGTAAAAGTGCCATCAAATGCTGTCTTTTTTTGCACACAATTGACTTTATAAAATATATCTGCTGGAAATATACAATTCTGAGAATGTCAAGCCATTTTGTACATAATGCTTCAACTTAGGACTTGTTCCTAGATTTATTGGATTACCGGCCACAAGCCTATTGTTAACGACTTAATATACCTAATGAGAATTGGTTTCAGTGTAAATCTGCAGTCGACTCGGTTTTATTTCTCTACTTTTCAAGTTAAATCCAAATTACATAGGTATTAAATTAATAATATATTTACAGTAGTATAACAAATAATGTGCTACAGGCGAACTGTTGTAAGTACTAAAATGTAGGTGAATAAACTTAAATGGAGCATGTCTTGCATGTTTGCTTTTATTTAATATTTTTTTAATCAAATTAAATATAATAATTACTTAATTTTTGCTTAATAATTTCAAAATTATAAAAATAACAGTAATGTGGCGGTATATTTGATGTGTTGAGAATAATATTTACTTAATACGATCGTGTACTCGCAAGCTTCCATACAATAAATTAAAAGTAAAAAAACATTTTTAAACAAAGCTTTTATTTAATGCCCTTAAAAGAAGAAAATAAAATTTCGATTCAATCAAATGCGTCATTTTATTACATTACACAATTCATACGATATAAAAGCTTGTTGCGAGATTTACTTGTGTAGACTTAATTAGGTGGGTAGGCACCTATTTGCACAGACTTGGAGATAAATCCCGCAACAAGCTTTTATATCGTATAAATTGTGTAATGTAATAAAATGACGCATTTGATTGAATTGAAATTTTATTTTCTTCTTTTTAGGGCATTAAATAAAAGCTTTGTTTAAAAATGTTTTTTTACTTTTAATTTATTTTTAACTTTTTAGTCTTTATCTGTTTACCTGTACCCTGGAGGAAGTGTTCAAGAAGCTAGCGGTCTCGTGGACAGAAAGAGGCATTGACGTTGGTGGCAGAAGACTTACTAACCTTCGTTTCGCCGACGACATTGTCCTGTTTGCCCCATCTGCACCCGAGCTCCAGCGTATGTTACAGGAACTCAGCAATGCAAGCCTTGAGGTTGGACTGAAGATGAATCGCTCAAAAACCCAGGCCATGACTAACAGTGTGAAACGTAGGGTCGAGGTAGATGTGCAGGAAATACATTATGTCGATGAGTACATTTACTTAGGCCAGATAGCCTCCTTCGAAAACAGGCAGGATAAAGAAATCGATAGACGCATTTCTAACGCCTGGAAGAGCTACTGGTCTATGAAGGAACTTATGAAGGGTAACCTTCCGCTGACCCTCAAGCGCAAGCTCATCGACATGTGTATCCTGCCTATCCTAACCTACGGCGCTCAGTCATGGTATTTGACCGAACTTCAGAAGTCCAAACTCAAGGTTTGCCAGCGAGCAATGGAGCGCAGCATCCTAAATGTTCGTAGGACGGACCACATTAGGAACACCACACTGCGCTCCATAACTAGCATCGCTGATGTGGGTGCACAGACCGCTAAGCTAAAGTGGAACTGGGCCGGCCACGTAAGTCGCATGCACCCAGACAGATGGGCGAAAATCGCCACTGACTGGGTGCCACAGGACGGATACCGGTGTAGGGGCAGGCCTAAACGGAGATGGCGGGACGACCTCGACAAGTTTTTGCCGGGGTGGCCGGAGGTGGCACAGACCAGGGAAGTGTGGACGAAAGAGGGGGAGGCCTTTGCTCAGCAGTGGGACACTTTGATGGCTAAATAATAATAAAAAAAAGTCTTTATCATTACAGGACAAAACATCTAATCTAGAATTCGAGTGCTTGTCAAGACGAATCAAATGAGACCAATCACGATAGAATTGCGTCGTTTGGTAACAGAGTTCCCATGGCCACCTTCCGGCTCCAGCATCAGATCAGCACTATGTCATAAAAAATATTTTAGGACCAAAGTATTTGTTAAGACGAATCGAACGAGCCCAAGCATGATGGTGTTGCGATGTTTTATGACAGAGTTCCCATGGCCACCTTCCGTCTCCATCATCAGATCAGCTCCATGTCATAAAAATATTCTAGGACTAAAGTGTTTGTCAAGACGAATCGAACGAGTCCAAACATGATGGGGTTGCGTCGTTTTATGACAGAGTTCCCATGACCGTCTTCCGTCTCCATCATCAGATCAGCTTTAAGTCAGAAATATATTGCATTGTCATCCGACTTATACACGTATGCGAAATTTCAGCTCAATCGGATAACGGGAAGTGGGTCAAATTCAAGCCGACATTTTTGACGCGAACCGTGATACCCACAAACAAACAAACAAACAAACATACATACAGTGCAAGTTAAATAAAAGCTTTTAAAAAGCGTTAACGTTTTCCACCCCCTAAACCTTGTCCGATTTTCACATTTTTTTTACATGTTTGAGATACTATGGAAAACTATGCTCGTACGTTTTGATTTTTTTGAAATATTATTTTAGAAAATATAAGAACATAACCCAGTCCATATAAAAATATAAGTTCCAATATTTCCTAAAATATCTAATATTTCAAAAAAATCAAAACGTACGAGCATAGTTTTCCATAGTATCTCAAACATGTAAAAAAATTGTGAAAATCGGACAAGGTTTAGGGGGTGGAAAACGTTAACGCTTTTTGTATGGAAGCTCGACGATCCTCTTAAGAACGTGAAGAGGACTGATGCCTATATTACAGGTTTTCTATAAAACCTAGTTTAGGTATCAGGGAGCTAAACTTTGCAAATGTACACAACCGCTTTGTAATATGTTCCTAATTATTTGTTAATACTTTTATTGAAAAATAAACTATTATCTATCTTATCTTATCTTTTGTACTTAAGCGCTCTTAAGTTCACTCTGACACATACACACACAGACATTTAATCGTCCACTTAAACCCCTCGTTAGCCGGAGTGTGGTGGTCACTCCATTAATTACATACTTCATAGGAACTAAGCGTTAAAGGAACAGCAAAAGATGAGTAGCCATCAGTCTCTATGTGGTGAGAGTACAGATTTGCACTTATTTGTACAATAAATACTACCGAATTGAAAGTCCACAGTTTTTTTTGTAATTTGTAATTTTCTTTATTGTAATTTCTTTATTGTACTTACATGACAGTAAAAATAACTTAACATAGAAAAAATATGTACAAAGGTGAGCTTATCTCTAATAAGAGTTTTTTTAAGTTGGTTAAAAAGAGATTTAATCTCACTGGGAACCAACTGCTTTTAACCTAAAAATCTCAACCACCTCTATATCAATCACAGCTTTTTAATTGACTCCCGAATGCCGAACGCTAATCCACAGTCCTGTCACGTAGCTGTGTTACCAAGTCTACTAATCAACGAATACATCTTCATCTATGATAACAGTTGGTGCAGTTGATGAACACCTGGCCTTCATCTTCAACAACTCCTAGTAGTTGTGTTTAACGTATGCACTGGCTAGGCATAATTATTCACTTCTTTTAGTACGTTTATCTCCTTAAAAAAATGTATTATCTTGAGATTCGTACTAATTGACAACATTTCATTTTGATAAGGTACTAAAATTAGAAAACCATTTCGAGATTGAAGTGTTCTGAGCTCTTACATATTTTTTTCAGAATTTTTAGATCAGTAATTTAAGAGTTAAATAATAAAAACTGAAATGTTGACCAAATTATCAATGTCAGGATTTATGGCATGTGTTCCACAGGCTAGATATAAATAAAAAAGCAACTGTCAGTCATCATCTGTCATATAAATTTTGTCACTGCTGGTTGTCAACTTGTCACGAAGTTGCACAACAACAAAAGAGTATTTACACATATTGACAGTGCGTTCCGCGACATCGCCGTCAGCGCCATAATCGAATACAGCGTCTAAGATGCCATCGTTTTGTATCGCCAAAAGCCCAAAACTGACTCGGACTGTAATCGATTTTGGCGTGACTCGGAACAGGGGGTGCTATTATGACAGAATAATGACATTTTATTTTTTTATTGATGCAATGACGGGCAAAAGTTCAACGTTCTAAAATCCTGACATTGTACTTACGCCCTTTTAGAATGAGTAATTCTAAAAATATTGAATTATAGCTTAAAAATAAGAATAAACACTAAAATAAAAAATACGGGTCCCATCGTTTCCCATCTATTTTCGTATGAGATAATAAAACCAGCTGCTATTTTTTTTTGAAATGTTATCAATTGGTCAATGGTCAACCCTGTCTTGTGTTTTTATTCATTCACGTCCATAAAACCTATTTGAACTAAAATATTTTAGTTGGAATAGTTCTTATAAGTTTTGTGAATAAGGCGTATAGTTTTTAACCTGTACTTCAACCAATAGAAGAATATAATATAATATATTTTTAAAGATATTTGGCAGGCACGTCTTGCTGAACTAAATCAGCTTGAACGGCAAAACTCACGCCCACCGCTTTCGAGTCGCGTGTTCGAAGCTAATTCAATTAAAAATGCAAATCTCCCGATTGTTGGCTCGACCCGCTCTCGACAGGGAGTTACTGTCAGAACCAACTACTGCTGAAACTAGAAGTAACCATAGCAAAGTTTCTGAGGTAGAAGTAGTTATAATAGTAGCAGTAGTGTCTCGGATCCCAGTGCTGACCATGTAGCTATGCTATACATGTAGTGTAGACCATGAGCATGTAGACCACCAATAATAATAATAATAATAAAAATTAGCCAATTAATGTTCCCACCGATGGGCACGAGCCTTAACTCGGTTACGGATGAGTAATTTCTTTGGTAATTCTAAGATAACGGCGTTGGAAATCATCGAAGCTCTTAGAGACACTTTCATTTGCCAGCTTCCTGTCACGGAAAATGGAGTGCCTCTACGGTCCCCTAACGTAATTTTTTCTATGGAAAAAGATATGTCACTGGATTGAAGCGAGTCAATGAAGTATAGTCAGAATAGTTTGTTTAATGTAATAATTGTTTTACAAATATTTTCAGGCAAGCATTTTCAGGACACGGTCTGTTCCCCCACAGACGTTGGAGAATCTCCAAAACAGAATATTTGAATACACTTAGACCGCCATGACCCAATAAACTTGGGCAGTGGCATAAATCGCTCGCCACTTCAGAGTAAAGGCCCGTGCACACCAGCGCCATAACCGAGGCGGTTTCGCTCCAAATCAGGAAAAGGCGGGCCCAAACAAATTTCCTTCGGCCGCACGATGCCCCTAACGACACCCGCCGTAATTTAATCAGATTCAAGTGTTGATACGATGACCGCCTTATACCAACCCCACACTTTCGCCACAAGAATCATGGCGGATTTTCTGTACATCGCTCACAGGAAATGCCATGGTTGAAAGAAAATCCAAAGGAAAATAGCAATGAATGCAGAAAAGAGCGACAATATCGCTGGTAGTTTTGGAAGTAATGTTCTGACCAAATAGTTGCGTTTTCGCATGGATTCTTGTCAGGTCCTTACTTGATTCAGGGTAAATTCGAAGGGCTCTTTATCTGCTTGAGTGTTTTTTTTGCAAGCTGTGAAATAGTAGATACATATAGGTATAAGTCTGGGTTCTAATACTACAGAGACACGCTTTTAAAAACGTGAAGGCAGTTTAAACTGCTATCTCTTAAAACCCCTTAAAATTATCTATCGTCTGTAGAATAACTAATGAACAGAAGGAGCCTCAGAACAAGATTCTTATTCTATGCTGTATCAGAAAATTCACAACAAAATGATGTATAAGCTTTCCAACGACATTTTGGCGCGCGGTGGGTGACAGGTGAAACTAACGCTCGATGATTTTACTTAATAGAACGCCCCAGCCGAAACTTATGTGTATCATTTGGTCATTGAATAAACATACCTATATATTTTTTTTATGAACAATGAGGAATAAAAGTTGATGACAGATCGTTGCATTTACAGTGCCACCAACTTCGCTGTTCAGTTGATAGCGGTCGCTAGTGTCATAGTAGTCTTCGAGCGAGCGAGCATAGTACCTCTATAGTATGGTTTGTATTCTCTTTGATAGCAGTTGACAAGTCCGTAGTACCAATTTTTCCCACCTGAACAGTTAAGTTGGTGGCTCTGTACGGCTGTCCAACGATCTCTTGGCATGCGGTGACAGGAAGAAACTGACGCTTTTTGACAGGATCATTGCATGAGGTTGGGTAGAACTGGCGCCCCCCTGAAAACGTCACCGTCATCAGCCAAAATATAGTTGCAAGACTGTTACACCTGTACCATAGTGAAAATCCTGTTTCCATTCTGAGATCAAAGCCAGATGATATCCAATCCAACCTCTGCCGCCTTCCAAGTCCCTAAACCACAGAATTGTAACTATAGTAGGTACTTGTCTCAGCGAACTCATAAAAGTTAACGACCATGGACTCATGTTAACAAAGCCGAGTGTTATCACTAATCGCCGATTGGAACGACTGGTGTAAACCGACGCTTTATGTAGCCGATAACCATTAGACGGTGACAGTTCCATGGAACTAGAAAGCGGTATAGCGAAGTATTGATTCACGCCCCTTCGCTAGAGGACAGAAGAGTCCTTGATTTTGACAGTGGGTACCAAGACGTCAATTAATGTCTATCGCAAGGGGATGAGAACTTGGTTTCCCCTAATTTTAATGTCATTTTTGTTTCCTTTTCGGCCAGGAGAATGACAAGCTCTGGTTTGAAAGTTTATGTATTGGGTTGTTATTGGAGTACTCAAATGTCTGTCCAAAGTCCACGGCCCACGATTCTGAACCTATAAATATGGAGATAAAGTTCAGAACCTATAAAAAAATAGAACTAAAGATCTGGGTCTTTTCTGGACGTTGGGCGAGCGGTAGTAAATCAATGATCATACAATAATGGTATTAAATTAAATTTAATTCAATTTCTTTATTTCGGACTTCTAGATCCATAATAAATAACAGTACCTACAGTAAAAAATAAACTAAAATATAACAACACAAACATAATAACCGGCCCAGTGCGAGTCGGACTCGCGCACGAAGGGTTCCGTCTATAAAAAACCGCAAAAACAAACACGTCAGTTGCCTGGGAGCCCCCCTTAATTAATATTAAATTTCTTTTGTTTTTTAGTATTTGTTGTTATAGCGGCAACAGAAATACATCATCTGTGAAAATTTCAACTGTCTAGCTACCACGGTTCATGAGATACAGCCTGGTGACAGACAGACAGACGGACGGACGGACAGCGAAGTCTCAGTAATAGGGTCCGGTTTGGCAACCATCGGGTATGGTACCCAAAAAAACAAGAATAGCCTTAAGTGGAACTGGATTCGACCCCCAGACACTGGGCCCTTCCAGTTCTTATTCAGGAATAATTATGATATAATAAAACATAGACAATTTATCAATGAGATAGGTAATGTACTTAAGTTAATTAAAAAGACTTACTTACGAATGAAAAACACCGTGAGGATTTGGATTTCTACATACGGCGATACGCAAAATGGAGTACCTATTGAATTACTGTCTAAAAGTGGGCAAAGTTGTGCTTCTGCTACCCCGTTTGGGAAAAGGCACGCATGAGACATGTTAAAGTGATTATTTTACTCAAACGGCGCTAGTGATCCAAAGCGCTCGAATTTCTCGCGTCCTAATCCGGACGCCACGTAATTTTACGACAAGCAATAATGACCAAAGAGACAATTCTCGTGATATCATGTTTTACGGCCAAAATCTCACCGCGTTTGTGTGCGTTTAATTACGTCTAGGCATCGAGTTATTTGTATGGAGACGCTTAGCCTTCAGCTGAAATACAAGTTATATAACCACTAACTACTTCGATACATAGAAGTATCATCACATCTCAGCGTCTGCCCAGCACGTAAATCGTAATAGAAAATTCCGTACTGTCGAGCATCAATAGTTTCTGTATCGAAGTTCTTTCCAGATTTAATATTTGCGTGAATCGGTTTGTATTTGTGTTTATTTATATTTGTGTTTCTTTGAAACCTTTACTGAATCTTTGTGCAGGGTATTTAAACGACTAATCATTGCTTGAGAGCTCCTTGATTTGGGTTTATGACAAGGCGTCCTCGAATAATTAAATTTTAATACAATTTATGACAACATGTCAGGTGGAGTCGAGGGTAAATCGGTCGGAGGAAACGCGTAAGATTACGGGTGTTAATTCAAAGGCGCTTCCAGTCGTAATTTTTCTGAACCTTCGAGCCCTAATAAATTAAATGATACATCAAAAAGAGGTAAAGATAAACACAAGGGAAGTTAATGGTAACGTTAGTTTGATAAAGTTGCTTCGACAGTTATTTCTTTAGTAATGCTCTTTTGGGCCTCTCGGTTTATCTTTACTTGAGCTTACATGTCCCTGTAAATGTTAATGTTATTTTTGTTTGTGTTAGCGGCGAATGCACATAGTGTTGCTCAGATAAAGTGCTGTTTAAATTATATACCTGTACTCTTCGACGACAAAAAAGAGAGGTTATTTTTTTTCAAGCGTATTTCTGTCTGTTTTGTGTGTTTGCGTTTGTATGAGGCTCAAACGGCTGAATGGATTTTAATGTGGTTTTCTGTAAATGTTAGTAGACTTTCTTCTGCGATGATTCATAGCCACGTTTTATTAAAATTGTTTCAGGGCTTTAAAAGTGATCAGTTTTAGAAGAAAAGAGAAGAGAAGTAGTTATAGTTATTAATGCAAAAATGATATCAAAATATTTAACCCCATAAACAACTCCTTTTTCTCTTTTTTTAAAAATTTTATCAACATATCTGCACTGAAACTTAAGGTCTGGAAATCTTAATACAAGGAATATGTTTTCTTTCATGTTACGTGTTTAATTAACTGTGTACAATAAAGTATAATGAATGAATGAATATTCAGTGTAAAATCACCGTTATTTTTCATCACCCTCAATTGTATCAAAGAATCAACAAACACGAAATTGCACCCGGGACTGTAATTCCCGGAATACAATACACAGAGATGTTTGTCAAAACAACACATGAACAGTAATAAAACTCCCCGCGTAACAACCTCCCCGGAATTCATATCCTCTCGAATGTTATCCAATTCGGTAATCCCATATTTTAAAATGTTCCCATGGAATTAATTAGGCATTACAGCAATATTTGTCGCAACCTCAAAACCAATAGGAATGGAGCTGCCACACTTTTCTGAGGAAGTATACTTCTGTAGAAAAGTGTGGTGCTTCGCATGCTTTAATTAGAATATGGTATACCATTGTTTTAGAGCATGTATTTTCCGTACACTGGGTTTTTATATATATATATATATATATATACATAGTCTGGTCATAAGTTTTGTCACATATGGAAAGTTAAATAAATGACACAATGAGTTACGCACTACAACCATTTATATATCAAATGAAAGGGTACAAAATACAGATTTAAACCACACTAAAATTATTCAAAATGTCCTCCTCTGGCTTCGATACAAGCCTTCAATCTCCTAGGCCAGTCATCAATCGAAATACGCACGACATTCATGTCAATATCGGCGACTGCTTTAATCAGAGATGCTTTAAGTGACTCCAAATTGCGATGGGGTTTAGCGCAGACCTTCTCCTCTAGGTGCTGCCATATTTTATAATCCAAAGGATTCAAGTCTGGACTGGAGGAGGGCCAATCCTCGTGCCTGATAAAGACGATTCCATGGGTCGTGAGCCAGTTTTGGGTACTTTTCGCCTTATGGGCCGGTGCAGAATCCTGCTGGAAAACCCAGTGCCTATTTTTGAACATTGTTTGTGAAAGAGGTTCCACAATGTTTGTTAGGACTGTGTTTTGATATACGAGGGCACTGGTTTTCACTCCTTTTTCACAAAAAAACACCTTTGTTGGACCCAAATAGGAGACCCCAAGCCAAACCATGAATGCCGAATGGTGATGGCCACGCTGAACACGTGGCACACGTTTGCTCGCTTCTTCACTAGACTGTGCATACACTTTATCATTTTGTTTGTTGTAACTCTCCTCAACATTAAAAATTTTTTCGTCCGAAAAAAGTATTTCGCGGTATTTTTTACCTGCGTACCGCCTTAACAAAACCCGGCATCTTTCGAGTCTGATTTTCTTCAGCCGTGCGTTAAGAAGATGTGCTGTTCTTTTTCTGTAAGCACGCAGTCCTAGGTCTTCATTCAATACTCTTTTAACAGTGGTTCTGCTTAGTCCCATCTGCAGAGCCAACATTGTTTGCTTGCGGACAGGATTTCGTTGGATTCGCGCCTTCACTGCTTTGATGACCGCTGGAGTCCGAACAGTACGAGGTCGACCGCTTCTTTGTTTATCATCTAAACTTGAATCTTCCCTGAATCGTTTGATAGTACGATAAATGAATCTCAGTGGAATTTTCAATTTTTTCAGCAGTTTAAAAATCACTGTTGGTGCGTGGCCGCAACGATGCAATGCAATTATTGCGACTCTGTCTTCTTTGCGCGTCCACTCCATATTGGAAAATGAAGAATATTCCAGAAAACCTGTATTTTTATTTTCTTGAAATATTCAAATTTCGAATTCCCATAACTTTTTTTGTGGCCTCTATTCTAAATTCGAAATTTTACCCATGTGACAGAACTTATGGCCCGACTATGTATATTTGGTACACTGGGCGTCTGCCACTCCATGTAAAAAACTCGCGCTATATTTTTAGGGTTCCGTACCCGAAGGGTGCCAAACGGGACTCTATTACTGAGACTTCGCTGTCCGTCCGTCCGTTCGTCCGTCCGTCCCGTGCCTTTTTGAGAATCAAAACAGCCTATGGGTCATGTCATGCATGTAACGCAATGACGATATTGTTGTTATTTCAGATGGCTCCAGTTTTATTTGTTCTAGGGTCGCATCGCATAAATAACGACACGTGTGTGCGGTATGCAAATACGCGTCTCTGTTGATTTATAAATTTGCGCGCCGCGGCTGGACTACGTAGTGCGGATGCGCGAGAGACTTTTGATCAAATAATGGTTAGTCTGGATCTGGTGTATCCTACCATCCTGCCGGCCTGACACGTTTCAGATGAACCGGTTTGGCCAGTATATCCCAGGATTCCCATTACATTAATGCACTGTAGTCCATGACACGTAGATGTCTCAGGCTGTACAATTAAATTAGCCATGATTCATATATGTCCGCCAGAGAGCACTTATCCAGTAGAGAGCGCATAGATACATTTTCCTTGAAACACAACTCACCAATTTACGGACGGCGGGGGACGAGGTAAGAGAGCTATGATTGGTCAGCTGCTGCGAAACTGTCTGGCGGCCCGTCATCGTACATAGGATGCTACGTTGAATACAACAAATGTTTGGCGAGTTGCATTGCCCCGCAGGCGCAGTCCCCGCAGGTACATAGTCTCTGCTGTCCGCCATGCGCCGCTCCGTTGGTAATTTTAGGGTTACGTACCAGAAGGGTGCCAAATGAGACCCTATTACTAAGCCTCCGCTGTCCATCTGCCTGTCCGTCCTTCTGTCACCAGGCTGTATCTCATGAACCGTGGTAGCTAGACAGTTGAAATTTTCACAGATGATGTATTTCTGTTGCCGCTATAACAACAAGTGCTAAAAAATAAAATAAATTCAATATTAAGGGGGCTCCCATACAAAAAACGTGATTTTTTTGCTCATTTTTGCTCGATATTGATAATGGTAGCAGGTAGACGCTTAAAATGTTCACAATATATTGAGTATATTATTTACTTAAAAAATAAATTATTAAATTTATATTTAAGGGGGGGGGGGCTCCCATGCAACAAAACTTTTTTATAGATAATGATATGGAACCCTTCGTGCGCAAATCCGACTCGCACTTGGCCGGTTTTTTTTCCTAATGTCCTTTCAGTCAAAACCGCGTATGCCCCTGCACTATACCAGTGTCGATGTCACTGGGCTAGCAAGGCTGGCCTTATCTAATAAACGATCTGAATCTGAATCTGAATCTGTGTCTGTTTTGGTTGTAAATATTTCGGGGTATTTAACGTTGTTACCGATACCAGCTACATTATACAAGGTGTAAATGAATTAACGCAAAATGAGAAACTACTTTGTTAATTCTGAGCAACTTTCACTATGAAACCGATTTGATCAGAGCAACTTTATTTTTCACTTTTGCACACAAATCAGCTGACCCACTCAGGCCAAAATGTACTGGGAAGTGAAAAATAAAGTTGCTCTGATCAAATCGGTTTCATACTGAAAGTTGCTCAGAATGATGTCCATACCAAAGTTGTTTCTCATTTTGCGTTAATTCATTTACACGTTGTATACAGTCAGTATCCAATACAACATATCAGCACTTTTAACCCTCTCTCTCTCACACATCTATTGTCGCTATTGTTAGTTTGGCCCGCGTGTATCTTAACGTGAGCAAACCGATTAAACACGCAAGATATTTAAAAATATCTTCATCACAACAGGAATATCCACACAGCAGAAGTATACATATTGTAGCCGATCCAAATAAGGCACTTACCTAAAATACTAGGGCGTTCAAAGACCGGGTTTCAATCGAATGCAGTTTTATTTAAATAATAGACTATTATTAATAAAATTACTTTAATTAAAACGAAAATCATAGTTTGTGTTGCGCGGCATCTTTGAAAGATTTTTCACGGTAGTTCCATCGCCGCAGTTAGAAAATAAGTATTACAATTTAGGCAGCACACACTATTACAAGCAGACATTTTGCATGTCTCTCCGCTATTTCGCCCGGATTTTTAATCAAACGTCACGACCGGACCGGATTGGAGGACGTTAAAAATGTAATTTTCACGGCTTCCCGGGTTCACCGGCACCGTCCGGGACGTTCCGGTTGTCCGGTTATCTGGAGGTCCCGAGGGGAGAGTTATAGCTGAAATTACCGGACAGTTTATTGTCATTTTGAATGTCTTTAAATTCGAAAATATTACTTCTTTTTCTCATGCGGGATGGCATACATAGATAGAGTTTAGTCAGCTATTCAAAAGTGTATTATGTTGTATGAGTCATGGGGTTGGTTTATCGCCGCAGTTTTGATTTGCTAAAGACGGTTTTCATCACCGTAACACGCCTTTTAAACATACGTAAGATGAATAACTTATTTTATTGGTACCCACTTATTCAGCTCCTGGAATCGAACCCACATCTGGCGTTCTAAACCACGGACCTTCCAAGAAATAGTAGAAAAACTGTCTCCACGTAAAGGGTACAGGCAAGAAGCCGACACCCGAGAATGACCATTATGTGCGTGCAGGTGAAACCTAAGGAATTGCGATTGTATGCGTGCATGCCTACAGTAAAGAGAGAAATGTGACTTGAAGCGAAGACGGCCTATAAGAACGTCTTGCCTTCTGGATTATACCGCTAATTTTTAGAGCTTTAACAACCGCCCCATTTCGTCGTGTATCGAATATTCCTAACCCAAGAACCTTTCGATAAATCCTTCTCGAGTGAAGCGCCCAATTTAGCGACATTAAATTAAGTCCCAAAGGGGCCCCTCCTGGGACTTACTTGACCGTGGGCGTGGGGCCACTAGGGCTGAGAGTATTAAAAAATATGTCAATACTTGCCTATCTCATAGTGAGATAAAATATTAAGATTATCAAACAAACCTTGTTCGAATGGCACGTCGTAGGTGAAAATTAATTAACTGTCAGCAAAATAAACCAATAATGAAATGTCAAAAGGTGAAATGAAGCATCGGTGTTATATAATTTGTCATAATGAAGCTTAGTTCAATTCAACATAAGGTGAGTCTTCATAGTAGAAATGTTTCGAAATGGCGTAGTGAACCCTGCAAATATACGTATAGTAGACAAAGATTTGGTACAATGTTTTCAAAATACATTAGCTGGATAAATTCAAAGACGCTCAAACATGTCTAAAGAAGGTTTTTAGTTGGTACTCATGTTTATGTTACAACGGTTACAACCTTTACAATGTGACCATCTCTCCAGAAAGGCAGCCGAGGTTCTCCCTCTTAGACCATGAGTCGATCCCGAATCCTTTTGCGAAAATTCTCCATAAGTGCAGGTCTTGGGCATGATCTTAAACGTCTTTTAAGGTTCTACATATTTGTTGAGCCTTATTTATTAGGACATACCACACCTCCCAACCTCGTCCCGACTTCATAAAGGGTTTTTATGTATCAGCCTCAGCCATCAAAAACCTTTTTTAGGGTTCCGTACCCGAAGGGTGCCAAACGGGACCCTATTACTGAAACTTCGCTGTCCGCCCCGTCCGTCCGTCCGTCCGTCTGTCTGTCACCAGGCTGTATCTCATGAACCGTGGTAGCTAGACAGTTGAAATTTTCACAGATGATGTATTTCTGTTGCCGCTCAAATACTAAAAATCAAAAGAAATTTAATATTATGGGGGGCTCCCATACAACAAACGTGATATTTTTGCTCGATATTGATAATGGTAGCAGGTAGACGCTTAAAATGTTCACATTATATTGAGTATATTAAATAAAATAAATGTAGCCCATTAATGTCCCCACCGAGGGGCACAGGCCTTTACTCGGATCCGAGTAAGATTGAGCCATACTCCACCACGCTGGCTCAGTGCGGGTTGGTGAAGGGGTTTTTACGACTACTACATACTACGAAGTATATAGTAGTATATTATTTACTTAAAAAAAAATTTAGGGGGGGGCTCCCATACATTTTTTTTTTGCGGTTTTTTATAGATAATGGTACGGAACCCTTCGTGCGCGAGTCCGACTCGCACTTGGCCGGTTTTGTATGTTTGTTTCGTCTTGTTGCATGTCTAAAACGCTGAGCCCATCCCTGATATCCCATACTCATGGCCACAACCTAGCCATATCCGATTTATCCTGCGGGTAGGTATAGCACGGACCACGGCAACTTTCCTTGACATGAATACATTTTGTTATGAGTATGGGACGAAAAGGTTCACATCAATTTATAGCAACTGAAGGATCAGTGAAATGTTCAAGGTTTTACAACCAATTGTTTTATTCGTTCTCTTCTTTCCGATTACAAGTGTAGATACAATGGTACCTACAAAATAATGAGTTTTTGTACATTTTACATTTGTTTCGCCACAGTGTACAGTGGGGTATGTCTCCCGCATTCAATAAACGGATATCGATAACTATATCGAGTGATACCCATACAAAACAACTCCATATAGGTGTCAACCGTATATCGAATGCGCAATATCATACCCCTAGGCTGTTTTTAACCGACTTCCCAAAGGAGGAGGTTTACAATTCGTCCGGATGTTTGTTTGTTTTTTTGAAGTAAAACTTCTTGGGGCACGGGGGTAAAATTTATTTAACCTCTCAACTGTGGGTTATTCATATATTTGCTTTTCAATTGCTACTAGCCGGGTGCTATCACGAGTGGCTAAGAAATGTAACGGAAATTGGAATCGGTGACGTCAGGGTCGGCTGAAGACTTTTAAAACCGCAACTATTTTCAATACGGTTTTTAACTAATCAGATAAGATAATAATACATTCGTACAATAAAGAATGTTAATTAGTGAGAGAAAAACCTAATGAAACGTTAAGAAATAAAAATTATTTTAAGCATTCTTCCACGAGTTCTTGATTTCCGGTATGGCCAAGATGGCGCCGCCGCCGCCGCCGCCGCTGGCTGGGATAAACAAAACCAGTGACGTGACCAAAAACTACTTCGTTCAACCTCTTTGTTGGAACCGGAACTTATGTTTGACAGCTGTGCGATGCGATCCATACAGTTTGTAAGAAAAGAGTTTCATCAATATCACACGGGTCGATATGGATTTCTAAAACAAGCAAAGCAATGCATACATTTGAGCGAGACGGCTAAAAGACGTGACGTCAGATGGTATATAATCTGAGCGAGATGCAAATAGTAGTGACCTCAGAACAATAGTAGTGACACTATTGAATGAGTTAAGTATATCACCACGAGCGCGACAAATTGTAGATAAGGAATGGTGGGAAATAAATGACATGACGTATTAAAAGTAAGTACAAGTTTAAATAATTTCAAATAATCGGACGTCTGAAACTTAAAAGTAACTTGAAGCAGAGTTTGGATCTCAAAATTGGAAATTTAAATCTCTTTTAGTATAGGTAGGTATAGGTGTATAGTATAGGTACCACTTAATGATCTAGCTACAGAAGTTTTACTTCTAACACGTGTACGGTGCTACACGCGTATCTTTTTTTTTTATGTATGTGCCTCGATAGCGCCTAAACGGATTGACCGATTTGGAAAATTATTTTTTTGTTTGAAAGGGTTTACCTTCCCATTGGTCCCATTGACACCAGGTCAGGATCTGATGATGGGATCCTGGAGAAATCGAGGGAACTCTTCAAATATTATAGGCAGACCTATAGTGATTTTTGTGTTTTTCATAATAACTCGTGCAAATGCACATGGTAAGCATAATATTGTGATGCGGAACTGCTGATGAAGACCACATATGGCCACCAGATCTGCTCAATACTAGGTACAATAATCAATACAATGCGTGGCTGACGGGGCAGGCAACGCATAGCCTAAACCGGTGGACCTAGAGCCATGAAACTTTGTACAGGGGTTCCTCAGTAGAGTGGGGTAGCACTGATATGAGATTTGACAAAATTAATTCCCCAAGGGGGGGGGGGGGGGTATAAGGGTTTACAGTTTGTATTAAACTCAATCTAATCAAATAGGGTTTGTGGAAGTCGGTTTTTTCTAAAGTTTCCTTTTTGTTTCAATTATGTCTAAATCTAATTCTCAGTTATACCTGTATCAGTTCGCGGTGGGCATAAAAGACTCAAGTATTACCCGGGCGAGATAAGTTGACACCTGACTGGAATGCAATTGTCTTAGGAGCTTCGTAATGACGTCACGATTTAGGAGCCAACATATAACTTGTCCGAGTGGTGGTCCATCTTTCCTGGAAAAAGGCAACACTAGTTATTTAATCTACAGAGATTTATGTTATTATTATTAGTCCAACGTTTGAAATTACCGACTTGATAACCTAGTATTCATACATAGTATTTTCTTGCAAACAAAAGTTGTGGCAATAATCTCATCAAACCATTCCACAACATTTTTGTTCAGTACAACAACAAAAAATGGCAGCGTAATTTCAGCCAGGACAAGTCCCCGCAGGGACGTGTGCATTCACCCTCCACTCTACTTGATGGACAATAATAACGAGTGACGTGATTACCGCGGTTTTCCGACCGCCCCGATTATGTGACTTCACGAAAGCAAAATGTTAAGAGGTTTTGTGGACCTTCGTGTTCAAACAAAGTATCAATGTAATTGGTAACATTATGCGCTCTTGTATATTTTGAGACACAGCTGGCCATATTTTTTGTATGAACGTATGCCATATTTATCGTGTTCGCTTTGACTTTTTCTTATAATGAAATGCAAAGTCATATCTTAGCAATGATTTTTGCAAATTATAGAATAATAAAAATACACAAATAACATTTATAATTGTATAAATCTTCGCCTTGCGCATACATGAAGATCAAGTCGCATAATCAAGGCTCGGTTTTCCAGCGGATTGCCCACATTTTCGCCGCTTTTCTGTAACTGCTCCACTCGAATTTGTCTTTGTTTGTAGATTTTCGAGTTTTACGGAAATGGGCTTTTTGGGAGTGGTCAGAAGATTGCTTCCATTGTTTGTTCTGATAGACCTCTATTTCGGACAAAAAATATCTTATTGAAACTTCTACACGTACAATGCGTCAACATTTCAATGGGTTGTAAGCTTTTACTGCTTGTATAGATATTTCGAATAAAAGTAAAGTAACGAAGATTTATGTCAAGTTTTAATAATAGGTACCTTGCAACAGTCACTTATACATTACAATATTTCACAAAACTAGTGTCTAAAACAATTTAAGTTCCAGATTCGATCTACAACCTCAAAAGTGTTTGCAGCTGCAATAAACATGTTATGTGGCACTAAATATAATTTCTTATCTCAATCGTTATTAACAATATTTCATAGTTATTCTTGTAGCCAGATAGTGAGGGGCGTAGATTTAAAGGCTGGCTTAGACTTTGCCCGGTGTTGCAGAAAGTTATAAAATATTTACAATGATAGCATATATACGTTCTACATGAGTAGTGTAGTCTGTGCCATCACGTGAGGGAAAAAAAACCGTGACATAATTATGTTGTTTTGGTTCTTCATAAAATATTAAGAAATACTTATTGTCGTGCAAAGGAGTCTTATGTTTGGTACATTACTTTTCCTGCAGGATATATAAGTAATGTCTAGTCCGAGTTAGTCAATTATAAAATATAATATTCTGTTACACGCTGTATAATCAAGTAGCCATGTCGTCAATATTTAAACTTCAAAATAGATAGTGGTATCTGAAGTATAATATATAAATCAGAAGCAAAATTGCTTGAAGTGAAGGATAAACTAGATTATCGTAATAGGCATATCCTATTGGTTGTGGTTATATTGATGATTATAATTTTAAATAAATATACCAAAATAATTTGGTAACCCTTAACATTTCAATATAAAATTAAGCAAAACATGAACCCGGTGGTGAGACGCAGCCGTAAAAAGTAAAATCTGGCAAAAACCCAATCGCCCGTTTTAAAAGCCAATAACTCGCATTTACGACTTTCATCGGCCACACGAGGCTGGCGCGGACTTTTGGCCGAGAATCGAGTTAACCCTTCATGGCATACGGGTTAAGATATAGCGGCAATGGCGGTTCCTCGGGAAATAATTCAGCGATTCCGTATTCACGACGTGTGCTGCCCGGTTATTTACCAAACCTCTGGCCTGAGAACGTAAATGCGCATCGTGTGGTAATTCGTTGGGTATTTTGACGTTTTTAGTATAAAATCTGACGCGTTGATCAGTCTATTTCATAGTTTTTACAAGTGCTTATTTTTAATTTTTACACTATAGCGCTGTGTATTCGTTTATCTACTGTGCTTAAGTTCTCATCCTATTCAGAAGGAAAATTATGATCAAGAAAAAAAAACAGAAGCTCTTTTACCCGAAGAAAATAACCGGAGCTAAGTTAAACCTATACTATAAACCATATTATTTGAAATAACCCTGCTAAATACTGTTTATTATGATCGTTGTAGTTATCTCTCTTCCCCATGGTTTGGCATTAGTTTTCAATGCCAATCTGCCAATTATTAGATTATCAAATTACTGAATAGCCTAACTCAAGTTACGTGCTATCTCATCAGGTCTGTCCGGCGTCAGAACGGGATGGGCGCAATGCGGGGCCAGGGCGAGGCGGGGAGGGGGGTGCGAAAATTAAATTATCACTCTCACGTACAGCGCCGGCCGTTTCTCATACTGTCCGAATTTGCGCAGTGCTTGCGACTTGGGGAATGCTCGCTTTATTGGACTATGGGATTATCTTAAGTTATTTACTTTTACGCTGCTTCAAAGGCGATAATTACGTGACGGGGAAGTGAAATTCTGGACTGGACTTAAGCTTATTTTGATAAAGTCTATACTCTATTCTAGAATAGGTCAATCAAGTCGTACGAACGTGATCTGAATTTTCTCTGATTTTTTTATTGTACATGTTTTATACAAATAAATGAATATGAATATTCTTTTGTAAATTTTGTCACAAAATGATCATACTTAGGTTATTATTAATAGCTTTTATTTGCTGATGATGAATAACTTATAGGTTGAAAGATAGCTTACTGTACTTGACGACCTTTTTGGCGCAGCGGTAGCGCATCTGCCTACCATGCGAGAGGTCCCAGTTCGAATCCCGGCTGGGGACAAAAAAAATAGGTCTTGGATGTCTGTCCACGAAAGGCATACACCAAAACAACTCTTAAATCTTAAACCCAACAGATCACACAAGTCTATCAACCCCCTTCATTAAAGACTACTAAACCCATGGGGCCTCGTCTTACAAGCTTTTAAAACCCATGCAATATTAACGAGTACATATCATCTAATTTGTTGGCCCGACTTTGGGGCTCTTAGTGGAAATCACTTAACACTGAATGAATAAAGCATGAGTTGCCAAGACGTTCTGGTGTATCGAAGTAGCAATTACCCTCTCGCTCCTACTGTTTTTGTTCTCCATTGATAATTTGTTCGGTCTATGTCTTTGTGAGACTAACCGGTTTTGTTTTAACAGTGTCACTGAGTATGAAGGAATCCCTTTGATCTAAAGAAATAGTGAAAATTGTTCAGAATCCTTTCACTGTTCAGTTATACAATTAGGCGAATTAGAATTTCACCAGTTTCATTCAAATATCAAGAAAATTTCATATAAGATCTGTATCCAAATTTCATTTCATTCAGTTCTCCGAAGAGTCACAAATCAATCACAGACGAGGCCCCAAGAGGATGAATTTAAATATCAAGACGTCATCTCATCACGCAAGCCTCTGGGGACTGTTCACATATGGTGTACATGATGTTGAAGTTATTACAGTAGGTCGTTTCTTTATCTCTGGAAATATTAAGGGTTGTTCGACTTTTCACCAATGAAACCGAATTATTAATATGACTGACGTTAAATTACGATTTTGATAACAATTCATTGTGTTTGTAAAAACACATTTTATAAGTGGCATTAGATATTATGTTTGAAAGTTCAAATTGAAACAGTTATTAAATTTTACTTTCAGTTTTACTGTCTCGCTAGGGTCCACCCCCACGGTCCTCACCGTCCACAGCTATCATCCGTGCTGTCGTATCCCGTGCGTGCCCCTCGGTGGGGACATTAATAGGCTTATTATATTAGGAAAACTCTCCTCACCTACACGCCATTCAATTCGGTCAACTTCGGTCCTGTGCAACCCGCGCATTTCCTACACGCTCAAACTATCCAAAATCGAAAGACATTTGGCGCTAAACAAGAAGTGACAAAATCCTCAGGCTCTAGTCTTTCAGAAAATGTCGCGGCGACATCAGTACAACCCACCATGCATAACGCATGAGCCCGCCTGTGCCCACGGAACCCAACGCATAGTAAAACCTGTGGAATAAAGAAAACTGCATGCATTTCTGTGGAAATATCTTGGCGTAAAATAAAAATGTTTTTATCAGAAAATTCTGAAGTTTGTGCGCAGCGTTTGTGGGTCAGAAGAATTTTGCTCGTATTTTTGCTATTTCTTAATATTGGTTTGTTTATTGTTCTTGAGAAGTTTTACTTGCTGGACACTTTTATTTTGAATACTGACATCGTCTTGACGAAGTTGGATCAAACTTTAGTTATCATGACATATTATTATTTTTTGCATTATTTTTTGGGAGATGCCTATCCTATTACCACAGAAGAGATAATAGTACTCCTATTACTTCACATTTCACAGTCTCACATTTGCAATACTGGTTAAAAGGGCATAGTAATTGTTGTAGCTTCTTAGATGGGCTACAATGGTGGCTGTAGCCCCTGTCACGCAAAATGGAGTATTGAATCACAGGCTTAAAGTGGACACAGTTCCTCTGCCACCCCGTATGGGAAAATGCGTGACGGTAGCGGTTGTGGCTCTGTATGTCTATGCGAGGGGTCCCAGGTTCTACACCCAGCTGGGCATTATTATTATTATTACGAGCCCACCATGTTCCACTGCTGAGCAAAGGTCTCTCTCCGCCTTTTCAACTCTATCCGATCCTGAGCAGTCCCTCCAGTCCTTGTCCCATAGACCCAACTCATCACTCTATCTCTTCCTGGGTCAGCCACGCTTTCTGTTTGCTTTTTCTGGGAGCCAGTCTGTGGCTCTCTTAGCCCAGCTATTTGGCAGGAGCAACATGGCCGGCCCAGTCCCACTTTAGCTGGGCAGCCTTCTGAGCTACACATCTATTTATCTTTGTTCGGGCGGGAGCGCAGCGCTGGGCATAAAGAAAACAAAAGAAAATATCAGGTTTTGGATGTTTACATGTGTGCGATGTCGCTGTTTCTGGATCCCACGACACAGGATATCATAGATTAGAATGTATATGCAGGATATCCTAGTGTGCGGCCAGAAGCAATATCTATGCCTGTGTGTAAATATTTATGTGCTAAGCTTGTTCTCTTACCATTCCTTAGCTTCCCTGGCCACTCATTACCATCCCTCACATTAAACTCACATTACCGACAGAAATTCCTTGACAACTCACTCCGCCCTGAGATATGAGGCTCGTATTTATTTACCGCACTTACGAATCCTCCGCCATATTTACTCGACTGTCGTGCGCAGGTCTAGGAAATGTTGTTGATGGCGCGCTTTAGTAAAAATATCTGGGGACCGAGATTTGCTCGGGGCGGTTAGTTGGTACAACAACAATAATAGATTACTATTCATATTTATTAGACTGCGAACACCATTCATTATTATTCTATTCTGTTTATGAACAGCCTTTGCAAACAAGCGAACACGCATTTTGTATTCTTCATGAGTTATATTTAGTCACCTGCGCCTAAAAGTATACAACCACCACTGTCAGCCACCGCGCCCAAATATAAATATGGATGTAAAAAGTGAAAAAAAATATACTAAAAGTATGATACAGGCTGAGCCTAGTGTAGGAGACACCAAAAATAACCATGATTCAAATAAAAATGTGAACCAAACTTTAGATACCTATTATGTCTCATCTTAATGCTGGCTCATTCATGAGTATGCTCGGTTCATGTAGGTTTATGAATGATTCATTCATAAGTTAAAGTGATAAGTTTAAATTAACTCACATAGGTAGGTATTTCTTTAAATAATATTAAAACTTTAAAGCCTTATGAACGGCTATTAACAAATTATGCCCACGACTTTCCACAGGAATAATTTCTTTATTGCCGTTCTAGCTATAACTAGGTACTTATAACAGGTACCTACACTTTCTTCGCGTGACTACTGCATGTCGCTGTTTCTGACTTGTGTATAATTACACCACTCAGAATACGCAAACGTATCATTAGATTCAATAAACGTCAGTTAAACAATGAAAGGGTTTAAATAAAAGTGCATTCTTGATGGAATGAAAGACTTAACCCTTTGTGAAACTCACTTTTTCGATTTTGTAGCAAATAACATTTGAAAGATTATTATTGAACTACATATACAGGATGACTGTAGACGGGTCATGTAGTAAGTATGTAAGTAAGTAAACTTAGATTTGCCTATTAATTAGGAATGTAACGCTGTAGATTAGAGCTCGCTAAGTCATAATTTTTATGTGGTACACAAAAATCATTATTTTATGATTATCTTTTTTTGGATCATAGTCAGTTGATCACCTCACCCTACATACTCTACAAGGGCAACTGACTTTTGATTTTGTCATCAATTGTTTATGGTTATTGGTTTTGACATTTCTTATTTGTCTGATTAGTTCATTTTAAAAAGGTTTTAAACCTGAATTGTATGGTGACCAAAAATCCATAATTGATTAGCATAATTAATTGATTAAATGACCAACACATAGTTGTAATTATTTAAATACTATCTAAATAGCTGAAAGGGCAATCATTCACTGAGTTAGAGAGAATATGTTAGAATTAATCAAAGTCACCAAACCGAAGTCATACTGTATAACACGTAGCTCAGGCGGATATTTACCCATATGGCAATACTACTGCTAAAAGGGCCAAATCACAATCATCCGTTTCCGAACCGACCTCGTAAGAAATTACTAAATGCTAAGAAAAAATGTGCCTGCATAGGCATAGACTCCACTCTATCTATATAGAAAAAGGCGTGACGCTATGTGTTTGTATGTGTTGAGAAAAAAGAATGTAGCATAAATTCGTGTACTAGGTAAACTAACCTTTGTTGCCCAGGGCCTCACGCGCGTGGAGTCAAGCAAATTTTTCATAATTCCAGGTCCAGCGGTTTAGGCTGTGCGTTCCGTCACTATCGCAAGTTTATTACTAGACCTACCTACCTAGACGTTTATAAGTTTCTGCCTACCATTCTTGAAGACAAAGCCTTACGTCTTTAAAATAGCTGCAGCAACTTACACTTATCACAAAACTTCAACACCTGTCACAAACTCACGAAGTCAGTCAGAGCACAATTCGAGATTACAATAGCAGCATGTGCTTCCAACGATTCTTGTTCAAGCTCCAGAGTTGTACGGCTTAGAATAAACTTCTGCGACCATCCTCTTGTGGGTTACTAGCAACTCTTAAAGCAGGACCTAAACAAGGCAGTTCTGCTTTTTAACCGACTTCAAAAAGGAGGGGTTTATTCATACACATTTTAGAATGAATAACCGGCCAAGTGCGAGTCGGACTCGCGCACGAAGGGTTGCGTACCATTATCCATAAAAAACTGCAAAAAATCATGTTGTATGGGAGCCCCCCCTAAATAATAATTTATTTTTAACTTAGTTATTTATTTTTTAAGCTTAAAAAACATTAAATATATTGTGAACATTTTAAGCGTCTAACTGCGACCATTATCAATATCAAGCAAAAATTAGCAAAAAAATCACGTTTGTTGTATGGGAGCCCCCATTAATATTCAATTTCTTTATTTTTTTGTATTTTTTGTTATAGCGGCAACAGAAATACATCATTTGTGAAAATTTCAACTGTCTAGCTACCACGGTTCATGAGATACAGCCTGGTGACAGACGGATGGACGGACGGACGGACGGACGGACGGCAGCGAAGTCTCAGTAATAGGGTCCTGTTTGGCACCCTTTGGGTACGGAACCCTGAGAAACAGAACTGCCCTTATCTTATTTGATTAGACCCGTTGCTAGTAAATTAATTAGTGATGTGGTCCTCCGACCGATTTTCTCCACGGGGCGACCGCAACAACATGTCCTCTGTCTGTAGACGTCACTTGTGTACTCGCATGAAACTTGTAGCCGATCTTGTAACTTATCGTTAATTAATCGGTCAAGTGCGAGTCGGAAACTCACACGAAAAGTTCCGCACCATCGTACAAGAAAACGTACAGAAAAACACGTTTCTTGTGTGTTACTGTAACGGCAACAGATATCTACACATATTCTGAAGAAAAAAAACAACTCTCAACATAGCTATTACCGTTCGTGTGATTCGTGGGATGATACAGACAGCCCGCTGACGTATACAGACAGTCGGACAGACGGACGAACATACATCGAGAATAGGGTCCGGTTATAGGCACCCTTCGGGTTCTACAGTCCGGCAAATTCTCTGTTTGAAATACCCTAAACATACTCCGCTTAGATTTCTTGTTACCTCTGCCAGCGCTATATCTTCTAGAACTAGATGTAGCAAACAGCGCCACCTGTGTCAGATAAATGCCTCTAATTACCCCCCTCTGCCCTCTGGCGATCCCCCCTCCCCCTCCCTCAAGATACGCGCTTCGTTAGCGCCGATTACAACAAAGATTGCATTGTTTGTGCAAAGAGTGAGGACAATGATACCAGTAATTTCCTGAAAAGGGGTTGCTAAGAAAAAAGTGTAAAATTGGTAACAAGTATGATGGTTTTAACCACCCTTTTATTAGGTGGTCTAGTAACTAAATGATTTTGCGACGAATCTAGGAAGGGCAATTTTGCCCACTTCCGGATCTGCTATCGTTACGAAACTTGGTATGTGTATGCAGTTCTGATGACCATAAATGGTCTGATGATGGTAGATCGACAGTGTCAGAACCATCTGGATCATCTTAGGATCTTGTAAACTCATAGAGTTTGGGTTCAGTAGATTCGTCATGACATTCGCCTATTCACATCTTCTAGCGCTTATAGAACCTCTATCCAACCAAAGAGTCTTAAAAATTTCTTCAAATGTAAAGTACAGATCGACACCAAAAAAAAGCCTATTTTATTTCTCTCAGAAGCTCCAACCAACTATCACTTCTGTACAAAATCTTCATCTCAATTGCTGTTGCTACCAGATAATTAGCAAGGACCTGCCGTGGGCTACTGTACCTGATAACTGGTACAAACATAGAGCTACATCCATTTTAACCCAAGTCCTCGGAAATAAGGGTGGTATTGCGATAACAATGAGGCTGCGGCCCGGGTTTATGCAAAATACATTTTAGAACTGTTATCTGGTGGAGAGGACAGTTGTTGGTCTTTATTAGAATGTTTTGTTATGATTTCAATCTTTGTGTTGAATCGAATAATAAATCATGATTATGAGTATGCTGTCTAGTATCAAATAGCTACCTACTATTTGGAACTTGGAAAACAAACCAAAAAAAAATACCATTTTTCAAAGTAATAATAGATTCCAGCTCACCTAAAAATGTCAGGAAGAAAAACTAATTCAGCAGGCAGTAACCGTGCAAAAAAGCTCACCAACAAAAACCTTAGCAAAAGAAATACATTAATTCGCTGGGCCCATATTGGTTGCCATTAATTTTGTATAGGAAAACAAGCCGTAATTAATTTCGGTGGCCCCGAGGGAGGGTAAACAAAAAAATACACTTTGTATTTCATTAATACTGGAGGTTCAGTAATCTTCACATAAAAACCAGGATTACTGAAGTACGTTGCCACATTTTCTGGTCAAGATTGTATGTTAGGAAGATCTAGGGCTGTGTGTTGGAAAGACTCTTAGTTCTCTCTCTCTTGGTTCTTTCTGTTTATTATCTCTACTACTATATTGAAAGTTGGCAGTTAGCTCCGAAAATGCCTGACTTTCAAATTGAGACAGCCTAAAGGCTTTTCATTACTCTTAAGTCAAGTGAACTGAGATTAAAGTCTCCGTAATTTTTGTTGACTGAAAGACAGTTAACTGACTCGTTTCAACAACAGTGACACTTGACTTGATTTGACCGTAGACAGTTAGGTGATGTTAAAACGACATAACTTTTAACTGTTTATGCTACTAGCCGTAAACGACTCCAGCAAACATCTCCACACTGTGTGGAAAACGGTAGTAAAGGTTCTTTTCTCCATCATTTTCGGAATGAAACTGTAATTGCACTCGCTTTTCCCACAAAACCACCATGTATATGTATATACCTAAAAAATAGCAAGAAAAGCCGTTAGAAAGTAGCAATTTTCTCCACAATCTCGTGTAGCTACAGGGTGTGTGGAAAAACACTCGTGTTGCTCAGAAGTAAATAACGCGCACCGCGATCGTACGGTCGCTGCTTCATTGAGCCAGCTTGTAATAACACCGCTGTACTCTGAACGTGACGGGGAAATAATACTTTGAGGTTCGTGTGAGGAAAAATATGAGATGTTATGGATGTCGATGTATGGGACACACGAAACATCAAAGGGGTTTTTTACAATAAACCAACAATGTGTGCTCATACCAACCCTGGGGCCTAATTCTGCTCTGAGAATTTCACTTATATTTCATTACTATTCCATTGCAAACACCCAAAATGGCGTCATTTGGTATTCTCCTAAATTATTATCCTCCTTATCCTCCTTGATTGGGTGTTTGCAATGGAATAGTAATGAAATAATAATGAAATATAAGTGAAATTCTCAGAGCAGCATTAGGGCCCTGAATCTTTGCTTGAGAGCAAAAGGCCAATCCTAAACATAAACATCCCTACTTTGTCGATCTCAGGTCGTGAGGTTCTCTGAGTCTCCCAGGGCGCTGCAATTTTCTGCTCCAGCTTTATCGATTGAAAGTGTCCACATTTAAGTGTCCTCACATTTACATGGTAGTGAACACACGAGTCCGAGGGCCCGCGTAATAATCCTCACACAAAAGATTTCGGACCAAACCCGCGATTTCATTTTGCGAACTAGTGACACGTCCTTGTCACGGGTTAGAGGATGGAGGATGAAACGGAATACATACTGCTGCGTATCCCTAGTGTGGGATTAGAGGCAACCGGACGATATTTCAGACACGTGGCAACTCAACTAAATTAATTTAACCACTCAACTAAAACAATATGAAAATTAAATCATATGGTAACCGGACAAAACCTGTCGGATTTCAAATTATCAGCTAATTTCGAGAATCAGCTACAGCTTTCCAAAATTATTTGACTTGCGGTGACAGGTGGAACTAACGCTTTTTGACAGGTTCATTGCATTATGTTGCGTAGATCTGGCACCCCCCTCTAAACGTCACTAATAAGCTGAAAGATCATTGGAAAGCTGTAGTTTTGACGCATTGAACATGATTGACCGCCTCACTCAGAGAGATTTAATCAACCATTAAAGCAGTTCCAAATTTGAATTCACAAACAAAATCCTTTACTTAGTAATCCTTAATGAATCATTAAATGACTCTGGGTACGGCAGTGAGTGTTTGTCAAGCCTTAAGTTGTACAGTTATGCATACGAAGCATTTAAATAATCCATTCTGGCCTACTCAGTACTGGCCGCTTCTACAAGCCTCTCTGATTTGCTACTTGCCGTTTACAATTTTACCAGCTCCACCAGCAATGTGTTTTGTACATGTTGCGGGAAATTTAATAAAAATCCTGCAAACCTAACCGAGCAGAACATTTTCGCTGACTCGGAGCCCTTTAAGAAGCATCCAGCTATCCGAAGGTCTTGGGTCTGAGGGGCTAAGCCGGAGGGGGGCGGGAAGAATTCAATTTGGATCATTCTTTTATAGTATTATCCCGATTGAAGGTCTTTCTTGGCACCCGGACTCCAAAATTGGATCTTTTGCATAAAATGAAAATCGAATCGGAACTAACGAAATATTCGAGGAGGCCGTCTCGGTGACCCAGCTTTGATCGTCGTCGCGGCGAGATTTTATGAGGATGCCGGATTTGTTACGACCTTGGTGGATTGCTATGTGCAGGAGTGTTTGATATAATATTGTGCTTGGTCTGCCTTTGGTGCGAGAGGTGATCCAGGATGAAAAACATGAGATTATTTAATTGTAAAATCAAAGTAATTTTGATGTTTTAAGAATAGCTCAGGTAAAATGTTGGGCTCAAAATCATGTACTCGTACATACTCGTATATCACACGAGTTTCTCTTTCCCCATGCTATTTGCACTAGGATAAGATTGGCTCCGGTGGTATAATTTGTATTTTTTGGCATTCCAATTGAGAATATAATATTGTGTCTGCATTAAACTAATCGAGTGTAATTCATAAAATTAGATTCATATTTTTTACGCCACATCATGCGAGTCGGCACTTTTATGCGACCAATCGCATTCTCCATGAGTAAACGGCTTATATGGGGCGAACTTCGTTGTCGCAAGTTTGCAAAGCTCTTAAGAGCCTTTGCACATTGAGCTACTATCGTCAACCACAAAACTCTTACAATACTATGTTTTTGTTACACGTTTTTAATATTTATAACAATTAAGTAACCGTTTAGTTTAAGAATTCGAAACAAATGACTGAAAGCAATCAAATGATATGGCAAAATATTTCTTAGTAATAAGGGTTTATTTGTATGTGTATGTATTTATTGATTTATAGAGTTGAATTGTACGCACGCGCAGGTCTTCCCCCGCTCAACTATCTACCTTTTCCTTTCCCAATGGTTTGCTGGAAAAAATAACTTGTTAGAGATAAGCTCGCCTTTGTATATTGTCTATCTATTATAAGTTTTCTGTATGTCATTCTTGTGTTAGTACAATAAATAAATTACGAATTACAATCTGACACAATGAAGTGGCGACAGAGATTTTAGCAAGATGAAATAATTCTAAGGATACCTACTCGTATACACGACAGTAAAGGATACTAAAAGGTGGAAATGGGACTAAATATTTACAAATACACACGAAAATAGTTAGTTGAAAGGGTAGGTAGGTACTCTAACCAAATAAGAATTCACAGATAACTGTATCCAAAGCTCCACAGCATTTAGTCGCTCCAATACTTTAGTAACCCAGTATGCGAGCACTAAGGCCCTGAGCACACGAGTGACGTTAAACTCATAATCTCATTACCGGTAATTGGGCCGGAGTCGATCGAGCCCAAGAATTAGCCGAGATAAGCCGATTTATGTCAATTTGGGCCTGTGAGTCCTCGCCATAAGCTAGGGGAAAGAATTAATAGTTCATTAAAGCCTTGTGAAGATCTAACTGCAATACAAAGTTTGCAAATTAAAATGTAAACTTTTAAGGGTTACCTTGTTCGCCCTTCGGGTACGGAAGCCTAAAACTACAGAAAAGTTATAGAATCAGACTGTACAACCTAGCATAGAGTCATGCCTTTTCCTATAATGTGGTGGCAGAGGCACGCACGGCTGAGCCCATTTTTAGCCAGTTTTTCAATTCTCCATCTAAAAGTATCTGGAATAAATAAGAAAAAGAAATAGAAGAACAGATGGTTCAAAAGACGTGATTAGAACATCCATTTTTATTGGCCAAAGCTGAAATTCGAACGTATAATCATGTAAGCACACATACCCTAGTAAAAGTCCCTAAGGTTGTCTGTCACGTCGCTAATGTGTTTTGATGAATCGTCTGTGTATTCTGTGGACGTTCACGTTTGACCATTAGTATGGGAGAGATGCAAAAATGGAATAAAAGCTGGCTGAAGGTACACAAGTGTGCCTCTGCCTACTTATACATATAGAAATCTGTGTTACGCTCTTTTGTTCGCAAAAGGAGACTTCTATCAGTACACTTATAATACGTAACACCCCATTTTACTAGGCCAAAGTTTTCTCATTTAAAAAATTAAAAAGTTATCGTTGCTATGATTGATATCTCATACTGTAACGCACAAAATTATGTGCTATCTTCAATTAAATAGAACGTGTCGTTAATTAGCACATTTGAGAAATATTGGAATGGAACGCATCCATTCGTTCTGAGACGCGTTCTGTTTGATCGCTGCAAAATCATTTACAAAGATCACCGAAAAGCATTTTTTATTTAAAATTTGCTGAAGAATACTTAGCGCAGTCACAGACATGTGTGTGTACTGTGTGAAACAGAACGTGTCTTAGAATCCGAATGTATGCGTTCCAATATTTCTCAAATGTGCTAATTAACGACACGTTCCATTTAATTGAAGATAGCACATAAATTTGTGCGTTACAATAATCGTAGCGTTACGGTTTTATCCCATACGGGGTTGCAGAGACATAATTGTGCCCACTATAAGCCAGTTTTTTTTTAAATATATTTTTTATCTACCCAAAAATCGACAGGGTGCTAAAACAGATATATGTATTTAGGAATGTCAATAATATCCACTTAGTCTTGATTAAAGATCCTTTTATTGCAGTTCAGTTTACATACACGATACACATGGGATAACACAAGTAGAGACAAGTTACTTAGGACGCTACGACGGAACGACTAAATTGGAAGCAGAGCGCACTCGCTACCGCTGTAACATAATGCTGATATAAGCATGTACCTACATGTATATATACTTAGAAATGAAATGTAAAATATCTGTTGTGTTTGCAATAAATAAAATTAATGTACCTATTAATAACTAGAGCATGTATTTACTGTCAACTCTATCACTACACCGGTAATGGTGCGTTGAAGCTACGTACTGCGAGAGAGGTGATCTATCATTTTGAGTTTTGTTTTCAATTATGTGACGTTTTTGTTCGTCCGTTGATGAATGTGGTAACATGTGTTAGGAAATGTTAGATTGAAATTTGCTTAGTTTATTATCTGAATAACTTTGAAAACTACATACACAGCCTCATCGAATTAACTCTGCACCTAGCTTTAATGCAGTAATGTTAAAGCATCTTGTTAAACAAACAAACAAAATAAACAAACATACGTAAAAACCAAATAACAAACAAAATAAAAACAATTAAACAAACAAACACAAACAAACTAAGCGTCACACCGCTTTCCCATATGGGCTGGCAAAGCACAATTACGCCCAGAGATGCGCCCAGGATTCAGCGAGTGAATTCAATTATAAAATTTGCAATAATTTTATAAGTAAGTAGTTTGAGTATGTACGCAGATATTTATGAAATTCCTTCAGTTCTAAACGACCCCATTATCTCATGTTCAAAACGTGGACGGACAGGAAATTGAAGGGCCCCACGGAAGGCCCTTTTCCATCTTTCGTATAATAAACTGACGCTGTGATGGTCCCCTTACGCGAATAGCATTTCTGTATGTGTTGTTATATCTAGGAACAAGTGGCACTAGCTAAAATGGTAGTAATTTCTGTATCGTACTACACAATAAAGACTTAAACTTATATTATAATAGACAGACCATTTACAAAGGCGAGGTTACCTCTAACAGCAGATCCCTTCCAGTAAAACCTATGAAAAAGGTAAGGTAAAAGCTGAAAAGGATACTGTCTTTAAATACCTATACTATTTTCTAATTTTGTGATGCTTCTGTTTGTTACAGGTATGTGTTCGATCGTCCAGTCAACATACAACTTCAAGTTCCATCTTAATTTCAATAAGGTTAGTTGATTTACTTTTTAAATTATTATTGAATCCGAAAATCGCGATGGCTCGATGCCAATTGCATTGCGTTATTGTTATTTTTTTTGCATTTTTGTGAAGTTGTTTTCTTTTTGGTTGGTTGGTTTCTTCCCGTCCCTAGCTGATCACTATTCCGTCTTTTGTATAGGAAGTCTAACTACATGCGTGTTTATTTATATTAAATCCCACCCCCTTTTTGATAAGCACCCCGGTTTACAATCAAGTAAGCAGAGACAGAATCCGATCACTGATTCATTGTTGGCGGCAACTGAGTGTGAACTGGTCTACTATCAGACGGGATTGTTAGATTACGGGAAACGGTTGATTGCATCGTTGGGTACAACGGTTAGTTGTATTGTTGTAAAAGTGGTTATGAATGGGGAACGAAGGTTGGACCCTTTTGGTGATGATGTTTTGCTTCTTTGTCCTGCATTTGAATCCACGTGCATTACATAATTGCCCGATATTAACAGACGAACAAATATGAAGCCTACCAACCATAAAAACGATTAACCAAATCTAAGTTTATAAGGAAATTATGCTGAGGCTGAGCACAGGGCCCTAATGCTGCTCTGAGAATTTCACTTATATTTCATTACTATTCCATTGCAAACACCCAATCAAGGAGGATAATAATTTAGGAGAATACCAAATGACGCCATTTTGGGTGTTTGCAATGGAATAGTAATGAAATATAAGTGAAATTCTCAGAGCAGCATTAGGCCCCAGATATGTGAAGCTTAAGTGATCATGGTCACATACATTAATTTTCCAAGTTTTCCGATAACAGGTGAAAAGCTAATGTTGTCCTTCGTAAAACCAGATTACAATAGTATTTTTTGCTAGCCCATCGCCGGAGTTAGAAACAAATGAATTTTTCACGCGATGCAATTCCATCACCGTTTGTATTCAGCAAAACAGAAGTTTCAAGATTACCACGGTTTTACAATCCAACGCTCCCCCTCCACTAGGTTCTAAGAATAAATAACAAGTAGGTAGAATGAAACCATCAATATATGCGATACATTTAACTCTCACGACGCTTCATATACTTCTGATATACAGGTTGATGTAAACAAGAGCTATGCACTCTGCTCATGTAGTGTGGTTCATAAAATGTTATAGGCTTTGTTTATGAGCGCTATATTTGTGGCGTAGATGTGAAAATGCGAAGTTATTTTGGTATCTACTTCAATATAAATATACACTCACGTGATTATATACATAATTGTGTTTGTATAATTACGACCACTATCTCTTGCGACTTCTGCAGTACACTATGTAAAAAAAAAACAATATTCAGATGTTTTATTGGCTTTGGTATCCAATTGAATTGAGTGAATATCCAGATATTTGTTGTATATCATAAGGTAAGGTAATGTTCAGAATTCGAATAGCGCGTCTTTTATAATTTTAACGAGTCTCCCCGTTTTTAGGGTACCGTATCCGAAGGGTGCCAAACGGGACCCTATTACTAAGCCCACGCAGTCCGTCTGTCCGTCTGTCCATCTGTCCGTCAGCGGGTCCTAGAGCACGAACCATAATAGCTAGAAAGTTGAAATGAGTGTCTTCTAATGAAAGGGCAGTTAAGATGGTGTGGACACCTTGTACATATGGATGACTCACGATTTCCTAAATCTGTTTTCTACTCAGAGCTTTCCAGTGGAAAACGTAAGCCTGGTGGGCAGTATCTCCGATACAAGGACGTCCTGAAGCGACATCTGACATCCTGTGGTTTGTCTCATGAAACATGGGAGAGAGATGCCTTGATGAGACCAGAGTGGCGAAAAGCATTACAAACTGGATCTGAGAAGTTCGAATAGACGCCAAACGCCACGCTCGAGACACTTGTCTCAAGGACTTTTACAAATACACCTACAACACCAACGGACAGTTACAGTGCAACATATGCAGCCGTACGTTCAAAACCAAGTTCGGCTTCGCGAGTCACACCCGAGCACACGCCAGGAGCAGACGAGGTGTCGCCGTCGACGGATACGTCATGGAGGACATCATATTATGTATATTTCGCGTCAACTCACATCGCTGTCGTGGCGCAGCCGGTATGTTGAGGCCCTCAATCCATAGGTCGTGAGTTCAAATCCTCGGGAGAGCATAATCTTTTTTAATTTTCTTTTTGTTTTATTGTTTTGAGTACTTAAGTTTTGTTGTACGATGGTACGGTACCCTTCTTGTATGATTCCGACTTGCACTTGATCGATTATTCTTGTTACGTTCACGTTTTATGTTTTGCTTCGGGTCATTAAATCATTGAAAAACCGCCCAATACCGACTCAATAAGCTGGTAGAGTAGACATGATCTGGAGAAACTTGCGTTTTTGTGTTTTGGACAATATTTACTCATGCATGATGCATAAATGAAAAATAAAGTTGCTGTGATGAAATCGGTAACACTAAATTAAATAAAGATAAGTATTAGCTTTCTATTTTATTATGCCTTTAAGAACCCTTTATATTATGAATAATCTTTCTGTCACACCATGTACATGTACAACGTGTCAATGAATTAATGCAAAATGAGAAACTACTATGACATGAGGACATCATTCTGAGCAACTTTCATTATGAAACTGATTTCATCAGAGCAATTTATTTTTCACTTCCCAGTACGTTTTGGCCTGAGTGGGTCACCTGATTTGTATGGAGAAGTAAAAAATAAAGTTGCTCCGATCAAATCGGTTTCAAAATGAAAGTTGCTCAGAATGATGTCGCTAACAAAAAGTTGCTCATTTTGCGTTAATTCATTTACACCTTGTATATCGTTACGCCCTTTCCCATGAGACAACTGGTACCTAGTGGCACGTTTTCGACCACATTACGCGGTAATTTGACCATCCGAGTTTATCTGTTGTCTGGGCTCACACAGAAATGAACGTTACCAGCTGGGCCAGCCAATTCAGTAATCAGTCCGCAGTTTGGACTATCTATTTCTGTTTCTTGCTATACCGTTGATTGCACCATTCCCCATTCCTATTTCTATTTTCTCCTTCGTTCGCTCCAAAAAAGGCAGCAAAACGCCTCATAATACTTCATTCTAACTTCTTCTGGCACATTCTGTGTTATTTTTCCGTCAAAAAACATAAAAACGTACAAAACGATCGGTTTCCAGCTAATTTCACCCGCTTTTGATCTCAAGCCTACTCCGGGCCACGCTCGCAAACTTGATGGACCGCGAAATAAGAAAATATCGTGTATTTTTATAAGTTTTTATCCTGTCAGATCAGATCTGAAGATATGAAATGACCTGCGTTAGTAACATCTTACGTGATGGGTAACCCTTACTAATAATAATACTTTTTTTTACTACTTATTTACAGAGACAATAAATTTTGTACACTTCATTAATTCATTCCTCAGCCAAGCAATATTTACATCTTTTGTAATGTTAGGAAAAGTAGCGAATCGCCAAACTGGACGGTGAAAGATTTTTACTTCGCCGTCCTCAAAGATAATTAAAATTATTTTTTATTTTAACCCCTTTTAATATTTACTGTAACATTAAAAACGAGCCATCTCTAGCACGGCTGAAACATGCAGCTGAGTAAATATTACCTGAAATAATTTCCGGACGATGCGGTCCGCCGAGCCAGTTCAAAAACAGAATATAACAGAGTGACTTGGCAATCAAAATATAGAAGGAAATTGTTTTCAGTAAATACAATATTTAGCTGGTCTTTTCAGTAGATTATTAAAGCCACTCCACCGTCCAGCGTCCCCAAAACACCCAAATCTATTGTTCTAATTTTGCATGTTACAATTTAATAGCTGATTAAGGCGTTCTATTTATTATATGATATTTACGAAACTTTTTACCTTTGTCTCTGCAAATAAATTTCTTATTTCTAATTTTTGGTAGGTTTTGAACTTTATCTCGATGTGAGTAGGTTGAAAATTGCGGGCCGTGGAGTTTGTACGGACCTTTGAGTGGACTGTATCCTGTATAAAAATCCTTTTTACCATCAAGGGAAATATAATTATTTTACAAGTACGTAGTAAAATATCACTGGAACCGAACGAATGAATGAATAAAAAACATATATCTTTGCTGTATTTAAACCAGAGATTAATGTTTGTGAGCCAAAATAAAAATATTAAATTACATTTTGTTAAACAAACGCAAGAGCAATCCATTTTTAAAAGCTTTTATTTAACTTGCACTGTATGTATGTATGTTTGTTTGTTTGTTTGTGGGTATCACGGTTCGCGTCAAAAATGTCGGCTTGAATTTGACCCACTTCCCGTTATCCGATTGAGCTGAAATTTCGCATACGTGTATAAGTCGGATGACAATGCAATATATTTCTGACTTAAAGCTGATCTGATGATGGAGACGGAAGACGGTCATGGGAACTCTGTCATAAAACATCGCAAGCCCGTCGAATTTGGGCTCGTTCGATTCGTCTTGACGAATACTTTGGTCCTAGAATATTTTTTTATGACATGGAGCTGATCTGATGCTGGAGCCGGAAGGTGGCCAGGGGAACTCTATAATAAAACGACGCAACCCTATCATGTTTGGACTCGTTCGATTTGTCTTGACGAATACTTTGATCCTAAAATATTTTTTATGACATGGAGCTGATCTGATGCTGGAGCCGGAAGGTGGCCAGGGGAACTCTGTAATAAAACGACGCAACCCCATCATGTTTGGGCTCGTTCGATTCGTCTTGACAAACACTTTAGTCCTAGAATATTTTTTATGACATGTAGCTGATCGGATGCTGGAGCCGGAAGGTGGCCAGGGGAACTCTGTAATAAAACGACGCAACCCCATCATGTTTGGACTCGTTCGATTCGTCTTGACAAACACTTTAGTCCTAGAATATTTTTTATGACATGGAGCTGAGCTGATGCTGGAGCCGGAAGGTGGCCAGGGGAACTCTGTTACCAAACGACGCAATTCTATCGTGTTTGGTCTCATTTGATTCGTCTTGACAAGCACTCGAATTCTAGATTAGATGTTTTGTCCTGTAATGATAAAGACTAAAAAGTTAAAAATAAATTAAAAGTAAAAAAACATTTTTAAACAAAGCTTTTATTTAATGCCCTAAAAAGAAGAAAATAAAATTTCAATTCAATCAAATGCGTCATTTTATTACATTACACAATTTATACGATATAAAAGCTTGTTGCGAGATTTACTTGTGTAGACTTTATTAGGTGGGTAGGCACCTATTTGCACAGACTTGGAGATAAATCCCGCAACAAGCTTTTATATCGTATAAATTGTGTAATGTAATAAAATGACGCATTTGATTGAATTGAAATTTTATTTTCTTCTTTTTAGGGCATTAAATAAAAGCTTTGTTTAAAAATGTTTTTTTACTTTTAATTTATTTAATAACCCTTCGTAGCTTTCAACTTTAACTCGTCTAAAGAGTATCATAAAAAAATACTCTCTTGCCAGAGACGCAAAGCTCGCATGAAATAAATTTTTCCTAGAAATGTTTTTTTCCCAGAAATAAATATCGGTAAGTAAGTAGGTACTTACTAATATCTAAATATTTCATACCTACTTAAAGCATCCATTAGATAGAGCCGCTGGCTTTACCTAAAATTTGTTATCTTTACTGCGAACTTAACAACGGCGAACCCTCTCATTTATTATTGAAAGGTTTTTTTCCCGAAGCCTATCGATTAAGAATTTAATTACGAAAAAGAAATTAATGTTCTTAGGGAATACATCGTAAATAGGTCGCATTCTGAGATAATTCAGTTTGAATATATACCTAAATTACTGCATTACACTCATGTACAGTCATTAGGTGTACACAAAAAAAGCGAAATTTTAGGGTCCTAGCAAATTTTAAGTATGCCAGGCTCCATACAAAAATGTTCGAAACCCAAAGATTTATATGAATAAGACAACATCAGATTTCCTAGATAAAATGAACTTCATTGAGACACCTGACTATCCAATAAATCCACACCAGGAAGCTGGACAAGAAAAGGCTACATATCCCACAAATCATCCGAGGGACAGCCCTTTCGTAGGGCTTGCTGTGCGCCATTGTACCTCGGTGTCCGGTGAGCCATTCATGAACGCGACTGTACTGTGATTTACTGCCAGTCAGTAGTGGGCTACATTGATAAGAAAAGTTTACCTATGTGTTATGTGTTGATGGTTCAATTAGAGATTTAAAGAAATCGTACAAATTAATCGCACGAACAAACCACCCCAAGAATCGCCCGGCCCATTACACAAGCAGCGTTACCGCGCTGCACAGTGAGTAGGATCCTCTGGACCAGGAAAGTCCCGGAGTGGTAGTTAAAACCACGGCAATTCTTGGGGTGGTTTTTTAGTGTTATTAATTTGTGTTTTTTGTATCGAGTATCGGTGATTTCAAAATAGATTTACATTGTGGGCTATTCTTAAGGTGTCAAAACCACTAAACTAGAGGAACTAAAGGCACTAAACTGACAACCTTCCCATCCGACAGCTCTTGCGCGGTGGCCACAGATTCCATTTTCAAACACACGATTTTAATTAGTTTAGTATAGTTCGTGTCGCCTTCGGAATCGCAGGCATTGTCTGCATCCCGGCAACATCATCAGATCAACTTTATATTGCAATTCAATCAGAGGTGATTTCAAACATCACTGGCCACATCTGTGGAGATGATTGTTTCAGCGCTAGTGTGTTAGTTGCATCTCACATCGTCTTTGATGGCTATACAACCCTATTGCGGCACGGCATTTCTTGCCACATCGATTGCACACTTATCGCGAATCCGTCGGAGGAGATGAGGCACAGTAAAGCTTTTTCTGCTTAATGTTCTCCAGCCAGTCTTCGTCATGCTTGGAAACTCCAATTTTCATGTCATGGCGCCATTCAGGTCTCATTTCGGCGCGATTTTCCCAGCAGTCGGTTGATATTCCAAAGCTGATCATGTCCCGCTTGCAGGAGTCTTTAAACCGTCGTAGCTTTGGGCGCCCTACAGGTCTCTTCGCGTTTGCTATTTGACTCGCAATTTGACTCATGTTTTTAGCGTATGATAGAGTACATAACTATTAACAATAAAATGGGTATGTACCTAATATCGTTCCTCTCAATTTGGTCAGCTCATAGTTACCCCTATCTGCGAATGTTCTTTCATATCCACGGCAGCCGGCCAGTCTATCGAGTGCTGTTGTTCATAAAAGGGAATATGAGGTGGAGGGGTAGACAGAGTAGACAGGTACCCAGTTTACTGGATTACAATGTCATACATATCACCGAAAATACTTTAATAATTTCACCATTCCATCATTTCATTATTATTTTTGGAAGACATTCTTTTACGCACCTGAATGAGGTATTTGCAAACAAAGGTTTGGTCAAAATTAACTTTTGTAGTCGCTTTTCAAAACAATAGTATGGTCGCCTGCGCTTAAAAGTATAGTAATCCTGCTTATACAAGCAGTATAAGCAGGATTATGAACTGCCCGTATACTTTTAGACGCAGGCGACCGTACATGAAGTTCGAGCTATTGACAAACAATGAAAACGATAATGCTCCACTTTTCTCTTCCAAGATGTTTGCTAATGTTCAAGGGAAGTCCCCGAAGTCATTGTACTAGAAAAACAAAACAACCTTTAAGGCTTCATATAATAATTTCACTGCATTATCATCTCTGCAAACGAGAATTTACTTATACTGATACCGTAACGGTTATGTTAGGGAATAACAGTGAACAGTAAATAATCGTTACTGGACTCATAATAATGCCGTTTGCGTCGACACAGCCGCCGTGAGGCACTCTGGAGGAAAATCTTCGGCTATGGCGAGGTTGGTGCTTTGGGTGTTATCTCTATGGTTCTTCTTTATTGTGACTCTTTATAATCCTGATGCGCTTATTCATGGCCATGTTAAGTTTCGATGACTTGGAAGAGGTATAATTGGACAAAGCAGTCAAATTGGCAAGTGGTAAAATGGGAACTTTGTCATGTGAAGTATTTTAGGAGGTGGTTAAAATACGCATAAAGGAATCAATGACCTCCCGTTCTTCAACTGTGTAACAGAATCAGAATTGCTGTTCCATCAGAGTGTGAGAGAATAGATGTTACATTTAAATATTCGTGTTTCTGTAATATTAGAGTTCGTTAATTAATGTATGTCTGTTTACCAGAAATGTAATTGATGTGGGATGAATATATCAGCCAGATGTATGTCAAGATTAAATCTGCCCCGCGTTTCTCCGAATGAAGACAATTTGAATCCGTGTTTTGGCTCAACAATGTATGACCATTAAATCTTAGCCCAGTATTTGTCATGGCTTCTAAATGCATCACTTTGGCTCTCGTCCATAACAAAGTCTCGCTATCACTGCAACACAATTGCACTTTAAAATAACTTTATATTTCAAACTCGTCTTACAGAGAACTGGTACTTTTAAAGTCATTTCATATTATCGCTTCAAACTGATATCTCGTTCAAACAAATATTTATTACATTAAACACGGACATCCTATTCGAATACAATAAGATTATATACCCCTATCATCCGTCGATACATAGTACTATTCCCTCCCAATCACATGCCTTATGAAAGCATAACTGTAGTTTTTACTCCTATACAGGCATCTCTTTAGAAGTGAACGACAGTACAGTTGCATAACGTCTTGGGACCAACGTCAGTAGTCGATGCTTATTGAAATATTCATAAACCTATCGGAAAATGCATTAGACGGTGTATACTTGGGGGCATCCTTTAGCTTCGCTGTATCCAGATGTTTAAACCTGATGAACACAAGGGGTATTATCATTTACAGTCTATTATTTTGAATGCGCAAAACGAAAAATCTAGTTGATTTATATTTGAGGAAGAGATATTGCTTGTGAGTTCGTTAATGAGGGTGCAGAGGCCGCGGTTTTCTTTGGCTAATAATAATAATAATTTATTTATTTGCATAATTAAAGTCACAATTATATACCAGACTTAATTATTACAGAGCATTTGTGTCAGACAAAACAGAAATCATCTGAACCTGAGCTAGGATTAACCTGTATTTCAGATTCAGTAGTGGCTATAAGAGAGCTGTGACCTGTCTTCCTGGAATTGAGGTAATTTGAGATAGATAGAGAGGTAACAGCTAGATACAAACTTAGCGCGAATTAAGTGTGTTTTTTGTAGTCTTATAGAAGCAAAAACATCATCATCCACTTCCACACAAAACCGTACATTTAGTTTGACCGAAATATATTGAACTAACACTACAAGACTGCATTCAAAATTGCTATAGTAAAAAAGTTGATGATGCTGCCTTTGCTTCTATATGACCATAATGGTTTTTATGTTCATAATAGGCCTATGGACATCTTCAGAGCTAGCTTTGACTGAAATTAACCTTGACATAGATCTTAACGACAAAATATTGTTTCTCCAGGCTGACGTAGCTTTATTTGCTGAAACATTATGCCTCTATAAGTTCTTGGCACCTGCTGCTTAATTCTAAGCAATGTAACATGGTACTATCAAGTTCATACAAAAGTAACCATTGTAGAATCATTTTGATCACAATGTCTGGAATCATAAGAACATCAAAGTACTTACGAGTATGAAATGAGTAGCATAGCTAGAGTGTACGCGTTCACAAGAGCGTGTAATGTTGGAGCCGCTAGCATCGCGGAATCAGGACCCTGATTCTTGGTCTAGCGTGTCGAATGCGTTGGCAAGTCTACCAAATTAAGCATCCATATCTTTATACAACATTTTTTTTTTTATTGAGAAGTGTCTCGTAAAACCAGAATATCTCTTAAAATATCAATATTTGACGAATCCCACTCTTTGAATAGTTATTCTCCTCTTAAACTTACCTCCTGAATTGTTCATAATCATTATAAATCTATGATGTGACACTGTTTCTGGCGCCATACTAGGATTCTCTGTAACTGCAGGAACCAAAATCAGCAAAGTTGCAAACATGTCCAAGACCTACGGATATTTTTTTCCATCATAGCTGGTATTCAAACCAGGGAAATCCCGCATGTGAGGTAGAACTTTAAACTCAGTCGTCACACCACCGCGTCGTTATGATTTTGAATCAGGGAAGGGGCGTCGAGAGAGCATCAAATATGCATAGCGATCGGCAAACGCATTAGTGGATGTGCTGTGCGCCTAGCCTAGTACATACGCGTTCTAATTTACATCACACACACACCCTCGCACATACACACACAAACACACATTACTGGACCGTACGTATGGGCAGATGCTGAGACGCTGAGAGATGATGAGACGCAGGCGAAGCTGGCTACGCAGAAAATATTCTGCAAGGGCTTTGGAAGGCAGGCTATTGTTGGACGCGCGAAATTGGCCTGCCTTGCGCAAAATCGGATATGCATGGCCTGCCCATACCTTCTTGCCTCAAATATAATTAAAATTAACGAAAATCTATGATAAAACAAGCATGGGGCAACTATCACCGGGTATCCCTAGCATTATACCACTTCAATTGAATGGCACTGACTCAGCAATGTCACAGGCGAATCTGTAACGCTGATATTCCACCAGAGGCAGCGCCAAAAACAGGGAGCACTTATCCAGAGGAGAGCGCATAGATCTCTCGATGCGCTGGATCTCTTGCCGCACCTGTGTCTCTAATTTTTAATAGATCGTTTCACGAGGGAACTTTTCCAGATCTGTGGAAGTTTGCGCGCATTGTAGCAGTCCATAAAAAAGGTTCCAAGTTACCGGTTGAGAACTATAGGCCGATATCCATCTTGAACGTTTTTAGTAAGGTCATGGAGCGTGTAGTGCATGAACAAATATACGACAATATCTCCCGCAATATCCCTAGTGAACAGCATGGCTTTGTACGTTCGAAATCTACTACAACCAACCTGGCTTTGTTTGTGAATGGGGTTCTAAGAGGTATGGACAACGGAGGTCAGGTAGACGCAATCTATACCGACTTTGAGAAAGCGTTTGATAGAGTGGACCACGTCATACTGATTCGCAAACTAGAAAGGCTTGGAATACACGGGGATCTGCTTCGCTGGACCGAATCATATGTTAATAAAAGAAGTCAGGCAGTTGTGATCGGAGAGAGTAGGTCTGACCGTACTTGCATACCATCCGGCGTTCCCCAGGGCTCTATCTTGGGCCCTTTACTTTACGTTGCATACCTTTATGATATCGGACACTGTTTTAAACATGCCAATTTCCTCTTGTACGCTGACGACAAAAAAGTCTTCATGAATATTAAATCCTCACAAGACTGCATCAGCTTGCAGGAGGATTTGAATCGTTTGTCAGTCTATTACGATATCAACAGAATAAACGTTAATGCAGCTAAATGCAATGTTATCTCCTTCACCAGGCGTACTAAGCCAATCGTCCACACTTACCTACTCAACAACATCCCAATCCAGAAGGTAAACTCCGTGAGAGATCTGGGTGTCCTGCTGGATTCCAAGTTAACCTTCGAAGACCACATAGCTGCTATCACTAAGAAGGCCCATAGGAACCTTGGCTTTATCTTAAGGGTGAGCAAGCCCTTCACGGATGTGAGCTGCGTGCGCATCCTATATTATGCCTATGTTCGAAGTGTTCTTGAGTACTGCAGCACTGCCTGGAACCCGCAGTATGCAGTGCACAGGGACATGATTGAACGCATCCAGTCCAAATTTATTAGACACTTAAACTTTCGCGGCAATTTTGTCAATGATGACTACACTGCATCGTGTCACCACCACAACCTCCACAGCCTCCAGGACCGGCGTAATGTTTTGGACATGCAGTTCCTTCACAGCGTCTACCACGGCGATGTCGACTGCCCCGAGCTGGTTAACGAGCTGCTACGACTTAGGACACCTACTACTCGAACCCGACATGCTCTCTCTACACTTCTCCATGTACCCTTCGCCCACACTAACTACGCGGCCAATTCTCCCAGCTGCCACCTGCCAAGAACTTATAACACCCACTTCGCAGACCTGGACATCTTCCACCTGTCACGCGGCCAGTTCAGGGGGCACTTATTGCTCCAGCTCAAAGAATCTCTGTAAAAAAAAAAAAAAAGACAGCAAACAATAGATGTTGCTAAGATTTCTCTCTCATACAGTCGCAACTATATTTTTGTATCTATCACTCACACATTGACGACACACACACATTGACTTCATACACACACATTGACATCATACACACACAAACACACCCCTACACAGATTCCCACCCCATCCCCATATTAACTTTGAACCCGGTAGTTATAAATTACCCCCTTTTTATTTTATTTAGATTGTGTAAGTTCACTACCATATGTTTGGCCTACAAAATAGAAGCCTTTAATTGGCCTATGTCTAGTATAAGTTCTCTGCTTATATTATTTTGATTTGTGCTGTAGGCTTTGTTAGATAAATAAATAAATAAATAAATAAATAGATACATTTTCCTTTGAAACACAACTCACCAATTTACGGGCGGCGGGGGACGAGGTAAGAGAGTTGTGATTGGTCAGCCGCTGCGAAACTGTCTGGCGGCCCGTCATCGTACATAGGTTGCGTATGCAAACGTTTGTTGAATACAACAAACGTTTGGCGAGCCGCATTCCTTCGCAGGCGCAGTCAATTGGATATATAGTCTCTGGCCAAAACAAACGAGACAACGCTTTGCTCAAGTGCACATTTGATGATGTTGTCTTCAGCGAAAAACTACGCATTTATAAGATTTTCCGAGCAATTTCGTTGGCAATCCTGTTCAAGGAAGATTCTCGAATATTCTCGATTCCCGTATCGCGTCGGTATCGGAAACAAAGCGAGCTCGAGACGGGACTGAGAGGCCTCTCGGGAGGTAAGAGGAGGCTCATAAATCGGTTATAGTTACGCCTATTTGCGCTGCGTACGGTGCACGAGACTTCGCTGTTATGTGATTTTCTTTCTGAGATAGGTAATTCAGTTTGAATATGTATTTACATGGAAATAGTGTATTCAAACTGAATTATCTCAGACAGACTGCTATTTACGACATTTTGTCTAAGAATATTTGTTGTTTTAATGAAATTCTCGATCGATGAACATAATAGTAAGTTTAATATGTGTACACGAAAAATGCAACATTTTAGGTATCCCAGAAAAGTAGGTACCTATCGAAGTTCTTTGATGTTTTGGACAACATCGGAATCTCTGTTTCAGAGTGCTTCGTCGCCCATAATGTACGCACACTATCCGCCGATATGTCTTGAAAATCGATGTTTCATACACACAGTGGCGTCGGCGAGTTATCTCGGAACATAAATCCGAACCTCCTCTTTGACTACGCAATGAATATATTCCGAGTGGTTGGCCGAATGAAAAATGGTGTTTGTAAATACGCGGCCCCTTGGCGAGAACTCTTAATTTGAACTGAGATGATGTGGGGTGCTGTTGCAAGAAGTATATTTGAATTGAAACGTGATGTTCATTTTCAAATATGACATAAGAAAAGAAATTTCATTTATCTTCATTTTATTTATTGTGCACTAGGACTATTCTCTCACAGAACAATCTGTCCTATCTTGCCTAGGTTTGCTGGAAGAAATATCTTTTTAGAGATAAGCTCGCCTTTGCCTATTTACCTTTGTTTTAAGACTATGTATCACATTGATTTCCGTGCAATAAAGAAATTATGAATTATGAAAATAAATAAAATAATATTGGTGAGAAAGTAATAAATAAACACGAAAGTATATAGTTGGAATAAAAAAACAGATCAGAATGAGTTATCTACAAAACAGCATTGCGTAATTTCCGTTACCAAAAATCCCTACTTCCGCAAGACGCTTGGTCTGCATTCGCGTACGGAATTATTATCTCCTACTTAAAAGCTGAGCTGTGGAATGAAACTGCCGCGTCTCCGCAATAAACAAGGGGCTGCAGCCGCTTGCCGATTGTCACACAAGTGTCCTTTATTATTTTCATGCGGACCCTAATAGCCTGAGGGTCACGCCATGCGTCAGGCTATATTGGGTTTCGGTAATATGTTGTGTGGCTATATAATTGAATCGGCAGTTATACAGGGTGAAACAGAAAGTATTTTTTTAAGGGTTGCTAAGGGCATTATCCTGATCAACTTACTATTGAAACGTCCCTTCAAAGTCCACGGCACATCGTAATGAAGTTCAAACTTATGAAAAAAAACTGGGTCTTTTGTGGAAATTCGACGAGCTATAGTTAAGATAATACCGATATTATCACAGCTCCTTTATTTTGGATAGATTTTGGGTCGGGCTGTCAACAGATTTGTATGAAAAGGTGAAAAACAAAGTTGCTCTGATCAAAGGGTTGTCCCTAAGAACCCCTAAATTGTGACTAGACCTTTCTGTAACTCCCTGTATAGTATAGTGATTGTATTGGCAGTTGCACAAATTGTTCCACCGACCACTGTTTATGTCAGTAAGTGCTGGTTTATGCCCGCGGCGTTACAATTGCGTAAAGGGCAATGCAAATTCCTTGTTCTCAAGTTTCATAAGCCATGGCGAATGGAATTCGTTTGAACAGATTGCCTTATTAATAGGGACTCGGATTACCTTATTAATAGATCATGGCTTGTTTATGCCAATTTCAATAAATGCGGATATAATGCAGACATGCTATAACGATAACGCTCGAACTGAAATGCCGCTAAATCCACAACGAATTAAGGTAGTTAAAAATTCAAGTATGATGTTTTGAAATTGTGTAATTTTTCCAAAATTGATTTGATGAGTTGTATATTTTGAGTGCTGTATTTTAGTATGGATCTCATTGATGCATAAGTAAATAGTAAATGTAGCCCATTAATGTCCCCACCGAGGGGCACAAGCATTTACCGGGTACGAGAAAGATTGAGCAATACTCCGCCACGCTGGGTCAGTGCGGGTTGGGGAGGGGTTTTACGACTACTACCTACTACCAAGTAGTGATAGTAACCGGGAACTACAGCTTAACGTGCCATGTGAAACACGGAACGCCCGATAAAGTATCTACTTAAGACAAATCAATTACCTCGTTGGTAAGTACATGGTCAGCATCGGGATTCGAACCTGCATCTCCTGCATAAGAGGCATAAGCGTGAAAGCCACTAGACCACGGAGCTGACCATTGTTGTATACCATTGCTTCTATACCATTGGCTCAATCTTATTTGTATCCAAATAAAAGCCTATGCCTCTTAGTGGGGACGTAAAGGGCTTTTACTTTTTACTGCAAATTCGAGTGAAAAATCCAGGGAGCACTTATCCAGTGGAGAGCGCATAGATACATTTTCCTTTGAAACACAACCCACCAATTTACGGGCGGCGGGGGACGAGGTAAGAGAGCTGTGATTGGCCAACCGCTGCGAAACTGTCTGGCGGCCCGTCATCGTCCATAGGTTGCGTATGCGAACGTTTGTTGAATACAACAAACGTTTGGCGAGCCGCATTCCCCCGCAGGCGCAGTCAGTTGGATATAATCTCTGGAAAAATCCAATTGATTAAACAAAAATATCCGTCAACTATCACAATCACGGCCCCCTCCGCTATTGCTTCTGAAGCATGATCAATACAGCTTGTTTCCCTTGGGGGGCTGGTGTAGGGCTGGTGTAGACACAGTTTATTTTCAGCCTGGATCGTTGTGTCGTTCAAATATTTACTTACTACGCGGAGTAGGTGCGGTTTGGAGTCACCGAAGTAGCGTGGTGGGGTTCAGAGTTCCACTACACACACTATCATTTCCGAATTGTAATTATTATTATTTTATTTTTTCTTAAGTACTTATATTATTCTTGTTAGAACCGTCTCAATAACCAAATCTTACCATAAACGCCTTGGACGAGGTACGGGCCTGCGAGCCATAAATACAGGTTATATTATTATTATCATCCTAGTTATGGAAGCAGTCACCACCATTTTTTAGCATTGTACCATTTTTTCCTTGAATAAATACTTTTTTTATTGACCGAGCGAGCGAAGCGAGCGAAGCGTCTCCGTTTCAGGTTTGGGCAAAAATGCTTTCGTATGTCCGGTTGTTCTCCTCTACTGCATGGTCTTTACCATCTCAGCGCACAGAAATCCAAAGAGGGGCGATGGACTGAGTCAGTACGTCTCTCCTCGGTGTATTTCCTTAGACTTAAGTAGAAATACATAACATTGTATTTTTAAGGCTCTGATATTTTAAAAGAGGTACGGGGGAGGTTTCTTGCCCTTCTTTGCTCCATCCCTAAGCCCACAACTTCCGAACGGGCGGTAGTATACAAAAATATTAATATTATATTGACGTTGACTAAGTAATATGTATGATTTTATGGTCAATAAAATTTTTGAACTTTGAACTTTGAACTACAGGTCGCATTTATGTATGAACCGATTCTCGTGAAATTTTGTGAGCAGGTTGGAAAAATAAATAGAATTTTTTACTCGAGCCAGTTTTTTGATTTTTTTCAAAATGGCGGAGATAAAATCGCTACAACCCAAACGGCTCGATGGATATTAACAAATGAGGTGTCGTTGGATTCGTAAAGACCATGAGAGTGAAACAGATGAGCGAGCGAAGCGAGCGAAGCGTCTCCGTTTCAGGTTTGGGCAAAAATGCTTTTGTATGTCCGGTTGTTCTCCTCTACAGGTCGCATTTATGAACCGATTCTCGTGAAATTTTGTGAGCAGGTTGAAAAAATAAATAGAATTTTTTACTCGAGCCAGTTTTTTGATTTTTTTCAAAATGGCGGAGATATGGGGTTTTAAAATGTAAAAAAATCGCTACAACCCAAACGGCTCGATGGATATTAACAAATGAGGTGTCGTTGGATTTGTAAAGACTATGAGAGTGAAACAGATTATATAATTTTAGTAAAAAGTCAATAGGTTGTATAAAAGATCGCGAAATGTAGTTTACAAAGTTATTGGTGCGGCTACTTTCATACTGCATGTACGTAACCAGGTACATTCATAAGTTTGTATGTGTTATTGAAAGAAAATTATTTGGGTTATTTTTTTATGTGTTTTAGCAGTTCAGCTTTCCCACCGACATACTCGCGAGGTCTACAGCTCACAGAGCCACTAGTATTATATTGTACTACTATTTAGTCAGTTTTTTTTAAAACTTGGACAAAATAAATGCCCAGTGAAAATATTTTTTGGTATGGTCGGTCACCAGTAACTTGATGAGTTAGGCCATCTTCTTCAGACTCAAAAGTTGGACTCAATTAATGGTAATTGTTTTAATTCGCCTTCAAAGTAGTTATACTCAGGCCGTCTTGCAGACTTTTGACAGTCGCTAAATGGAGTTTAAATGCAATTTAATATACAACGCGGCCAAGTTGAGTGGGAACCTGGCTGACCGGCAATACCCTTGCCTTGCCGTGCTAGGCTACTTAATTTGACCGTGATGTACTTAAATTGTGTCTGAGTCCCATTTAGAGTCTTTGAAAAGTCTACTGCAATACGGACTTTGTCGAATACAGTGTTTCCGGTTACATTGATTAATAATGTCACGTCTTACCGTAAGAAAATCCGCACTGCAGTGCTTCCAGATTAAAAAGCATAGTTTTGCTTAGCCGCCGATCCCGTGGCCTCATTGCAAGTAACATAAGTAGCAGTAGTTTATTCATCTAAGTGCTTGTCAAGTACCTAATCGCACAGGTTCGTTCCTGGCGTACATTATTGAGCTGAATTGATTGAATTCAGCTTTCCGCGAAGCTCTATGATTACCGGTACAGATTTATTGTTGAGTTATTTCTACTTCGTACAACATTTTCTATCGCTATATCGATGGCTTGTGTCCTGAAAGAGAGGGCTGCTCTTTTTATTCAAACCGGAAATTGACGTAGTAAAAATAAATTACTTTGGAAATATGGCGTAGCAAGGATGAGTAAGAGAAGTTATGAAACGCAAATCTTATTGAATATAATTATAAATGACTTGCTTGTATGACAGTAATGATTTACTTAGATTTTAACTAACATTTAAGTTTTAATTGACATTATTGATTTATATTATAGCATTATGGTTATGAATTGAAATAATGTATTGTAAATATTTGTGTAAGTTTTGCATGCCAATATTTGGCTAAATGTGCTGTACTTATTTATATTGTACCAGCTGTTGTAACCACATTTACGCAAATAACGGAAAATGAAATGAAATCTAAGTATTTCTTTGGAAAATGGAATAGCGCTTCTCTCAAGTTTCTAATGAATGTTTAACACTTCCTATCTATAAGTTTGACGCCCCGGGGCAACTGTGTCTCTTCCACTCTATATGGGAATAGAGCATGACGCTATTGTTGTTGATAAAGTAATTCAGAGACACTCAACCTTTTACTCCCGGGAGTGAAACAGATTGATACTCACTTGTATCAATCTGCGCCACTCCCCCACTTTCTCGAACCATTGTAATGTATCATGTCGCGCCATTGTACAGCATGGTCACATTATTTGTGCACTTCTCAGTACTGTAATAAACCTAGGTTGGGTCGAGAAGACCTTATATACTGAATATATATGTATAAGGCAAATTCTGTGTATGGAAGATATTACGACTGCAGGTTGTAGAGCAAAAACTTGGACACTACAGTCTATTTGTGATAAGAATGCAATGAAATTTAAAATTAAATCTGTAACACACACTCACACGTCAGGACACAACCGTCGCGTTCGAAAGTTTTCCTTTAACTGGTCGCTGTGAACTTAGCTTGATAATTGGAAACGATTTGATTGGTTACGGGGCAAGGCTAGGCTGCCGGACAGTGATGAATCCACTGTATTCTTATCACGAATATACTATAGCTATTTTTATTTGTAGAGCTCTGTACGATTTAACAAATATTACTGTCGCGCAGTTCTTACGTCCGTCTGTCAGATTTTGAAAGCGTGTCGGGTATGATTCTCGCGCTTTCGATATACGGATTTCGACAACTATATTGTCATGGGATTTTATATGGGAATCACTCGATATAGCTGTCAATATGCGTAATCGAATGCGCGAGAATCAAACCTCTGGACCCGGCCAAAAGCGCGGTAATGACGTCACAACTTTAGGTGCACAGATATTGTGACTGCGTTGCGTCTGCGCAAGCGCAGAAATGTTGGAGTAATGGAGCGGCGGCGGCGGCGTGGGAGCCGGACGAGCAAGGAGGCGGTGAGTTAGTGGCTGGAGCTGTGATTGTGCTGTGCATATAAGGAAACTATTTTTGCCCAATATTAGCTCGAAAATTTCAATAATATACTTTATTACACAAAATAACACATTTTACAATGGAAAATGGAGAATACATGACAAAGGCAAGCTTATCTCTATTAAAAAATTTCTTCCAGCAAACCTAGGATGGACAGGAAATAATTGTCAAAGTTTCTATGTGTGTTTTCTGTTCTTCTTTTTACTATAGTCACAGGGTTGTGTTAGTGAATGTTTGTTACATCCTCACGTCGATATGACTGCTGGATTGATTAAGCTGAAAATTTTAATACTGGTAGTTTATGTCAGTTCAGTTCAGTTCAAATTTTTTATTGACCATAAAATCATAGATACATATTACTTTAGTCAACGTCAATATAATATTAATATTTTTGTATACTACCGCCCGTTCGGAAGTTGTGGGCTTAGGGATGGAGCAAAGAAGGGCAAGAAACTCCCCCGTACCTCTTTTAAAATATCAGAGCCTTAAAAATACAATGTTATGTATTTCTACTTAAGTCTAAGGAAATAAGGAAATACATCCTACCTGGCATGTAGAAAGTTTGTAGGTATGTATTTTTTTTAATTCTAGGAAGTTTTTTTCTTATTGACTTGAAGTTTACTGTACAATTCGGAGTAGGAGGGTCTGAAACAGTCTGAAAGTCTCATGGCTGATTTCGCCAAAAATCCCTATCTATTAGGGGACAGTTTATTCCCTTTGGGGGCCACCTAGTGGTTATTTCACTCTGACCTATGTTTAAGGGTCGTCTAGGCTGCTAAAAGACCCCTAAATTTAAGAGGCCGGCATACAAAACAATCGTCTAGCTAAACTCTAGACGGCTAAGAAAAAGAGTTAAGTGTTCCCTAACTTTTGGTGGAATCTAGAATAAATCTATTAATATTTTAAAGCCGCATATTACAGAAGGACTTAGGAACTGTAAATAAAGGAAACCAGAAGGACATTTGAAGTGCTCTTTCACAAAATCAACACAGACCACGAGCCTGCAATTTAACAGCAACAAAAACAATGACGAATGCAAAGTCCCGACCGAACACAATGAAGGCAGAATGACGCCATACAAACCTGGAGTGAAATACCAATACAAATATCACAAATCACCAGACAACGTGTCGTTGTGTTATAGTAAAGCAGCTCTGTGGCCTTTATTGAAAAAATGTTTGACGCGTGAAATACTTCACTATCCTTCGTTTTCAGGTTCTTGCGAAAGCTCGCAAAGCAGAGAGCGGTTTATTTTTACGGACCACATAAAGCTTAAAAAATTGCTTAGATTAGATATAAGCAACAGCAATGTTTACTTATTTAAAATTAACAGCGCTATGTTATCACGCTTTTTCCTATGAGGGGTGTCATAGCCACAAATAGTGCCCTCTTTCAGCCAGTTGTTCAAAACTTTTTAAAACTATGTTATTATCTATGTTTTACAAGTAAAGACCTTTGACTGGTCTTCATTTTAGAACAGTTACAATAATTTTGGTAGAAAGTCGATGTTTCCTGTAGTATCCCAGCACTAAATAAATGCGGCTCATACGAGGAGTTGTGTCAATTTACACTACACTCCACCGGCAACTGTCGCTGTCTCATGTTCGCCACGGAGGACTCCGGATGGAGTCGCCTTCGTTGCTGTGCTACGCGTCAAGTGTGGATCTTTTTTTTTTCTCGAATTACTAATCTCGTATCAAAAAGGTGGACAGTGGCGGATAGAAAAAAAGATTTTGTTCTAAATATCCCTGTGTGTGTACCTTTTTGCTATTGAAATAAATACAGGCCTATAATAGTGAACTACTTTCAACTCTGGTGTGTAAGCTATGCCTTAGACTGCCTTATTTCCTTTTCCATTCAGTACACATCCTTAGAGGTAAGTAGGTCCGTCTCCTTTATTTCACTTTCTTCTCTTGAAAAGGCAGCTAAACACCCTTTTGCTCAATACATGCTTGGTCTAAGGGCAAAGTGGGTGAGAATGAAACAAATAGCCCTCAGCCTGCAGACCTTTAGAAGAAATATCAAAGAAAATCATTATCTACTTCGTAATTATGCTCGTAGCTACAATACGTATTTCTATTAACGGTTTCATCTATGAAATCTGTAATTTTCAATTATGTAATTAAATCGCCGCTGCACCTTTTTGATGGTGCTACTTCTTTCAGTGGTCCAACATAGAGGAAAACATTACATGTTCTAAGTATATACGTATTTGTAATTATCTACAGAATAAAAGTTATTTGATTACTATTTGAGATAGTATAGTTTATTTGAAGGCCTTGTCCCGTCACCTTAACTCGCACCTGAAATAAATGTCTTATTTCTGATTTCAAACGGTGTATCCACTACTAATTACACTCAGTTAAATACAGAGCCTTACCAAGTAAATCTTACCTTAATTTCAACCCAAACTCTACCTTATCTTCTAGGATATAAGTTTTGATTGGAGGTAATGAAGGAGTTGTACAATACTACGTGGGTAGCAAGATCTTCACATTATTGAGTGCGTTGTATGCAAATGCAGGAGCGATGCTTAATTTCTCGGGTTGTTTGTTTTGTACGTAATTTGTTTCTTTTTGTCTTGATGGAGGTATTCAGTGGAATTGTTTCACATAATTTAATAATTCTCTTATATTATTATGTTATTATATCTGTGAGGTAAGGACAAGATATTGTATAAAGAATAATGTAGTTGAATGAGATCAGTACTAGATTCGAGTAAACTTTTGAAAATCCATTATTAGGTATTACTTAGAGCGAATTTTACCAATGAAAGAGCAACTTTTACTCGAGAGTATCTTCTACCTTTTCATAGACACCAGATCAGATCACCTCATTTTGAACTGTCATTGTCATACAAATTATCCCCGGGATAGTTATTCTCGTATAACTTTTTGTTGGTAAAATCCAGCCTGAGTTGATAATATTTACTAGCGTATATGGTCAACTTATATTCTTGCTAGTGTCACTAATGGCCGATTTCACCAACAGTCCTTGTCATTTAGGGGACACCATATTTCCTTTCAGGGGGCACCTAGCGGTTATTTCGCTTTGGATTAAGTTTTTACATAGGGACATCATAGCTACTAGGGGACTCCCTAAATTTATAAGTGGCCGGCCTCCGAAACAATCAGTAGACAGCTAAGTAAAAGAGCAAAGTGTTCTCTAACTGTTGTGGTGCTGAAATCGAGCTGTTTTGTCCATTTCAGGATTATTACAAAGTTATAATCTGTCTTTGATGCACTTTGGTCAAAGCACAAAGAAACTTACTGAAACCCAATAGCCCTGCATTTCTGCCAACGTGGTCGTTTCACCAAGTATTTGCTTTGTGCTGCTACCATATACTTTATCATTTGAAACAGGACATCTGTGCGACCAAGTCTTTATCGAAGGAGAATTATAATTAATAGCGTCCTTTTTATTCTATGGAATGTTAATGATTTAATGATGATTTTGTAAAAGGACAGCGTAGGGTTGGGATGGGATCCCCGGTTTACATCAATTAATTGAATGTTTCATTAATTGAGTCGTTTGTGACTCTTTTGTTTAATTTAAATTTGATTTGAAGCGGTCGCTCGATGCAATTTTGTCTGGTGTACTATCAACATAGTTTAATAGCTTTTGTTTTCTTATTTTTTCATTTCTGAAAAATTCTGCAATCTCTTTACTACCTATTATAATAATAAACTAGCCATTAGGTACCTAATGAGAATCGTAGGTAACAAAAGGAAACAACCCTCTAAGAAAAAACCTGAACTACCTTCCTTCCAGGACCAATGGATGTCCTGAAAATGATGCGTAGTCAAATGTAACAAAAACCGGCATTATACGCAGTAACGCAGGTAGTAACACTGACAAATAAAATGGGTAATTGGGTATATCAACATAAAATTTCTGCTTCATTGAATAAATTGTTTTATCTCATCCCCCCTGTATCACATAAACCATAGGATTGTGATGATGAACCTCTAAATGCATAAGTTCAACTCTATTTCGTACGCTGAAGTGCTCTAATTCAGGGGACAATTATACTGTCCGGCTGGATGCACTTATCTGACCCTAATGGTTACTTCCTCGTCTATTCTCCGTCCTAAACGGTTCAAGCTTTTAATGGACAATGAACCTAACTCGTAGCTTGTTAAATATCTTGTAGTATAATAACGTAACATAATATTGTAGACGACAGAACATCTTTCTGATCTGACTCTACTTTCAAAGTAAATGTATCTTACTCTGAGTTCAACATGAGAGTCTGTCGTCTCAAAGTAAGTTTAATTAATCGGTCAAATGCAGGTCGGAATCGCACAAGAAGGGTACCGTTCCATCGTACAACACAACTTGCACTCCAAACAAGAAATTAAAAAAGATTATGTCCTAACGAGGATTTGAACTCACGACCTACGGATTGAGGTCCAACAACATACCGGCTGCGCCACGACAGCGATGTGAGTTGACGCGAAATATACCATCATATTGAAATTCGTGGGTGTATCAAAATACGTCTCTTGTATAGGGATCCCGTTTAATTTGTAATATCTCTCGTATTTCAGTATTTTTTTTTGCGACAACAGATATACATATTCTGTGAAAAATTACATTTTTCTGGCTATTACGGTTCGTGCTCTAGGACCCGCTGACGGACAGCGTGGGCTTAGTATAGGGTCCCGTTTGGCACCCTTCGGGTACGGTACCCTAAAAATAAAGTATAGTTATGACGGGCGGGGTAGGCATGTCTTTCTGTTTATTTCCTAAATGTTTCTTTATGCCTACGTTATTAATTGAACCCCATAAACCTTCGAAACGCGACCACTAAAGTTACCTTTACTACCCTGTGCCCCTTGTGTCTAGACTGCCTGGCAATAAAAGACAGCTTTCTTCTCAACAACAGCACATTCCTAGAACTCAGTACCATATTATAGTCAATACATTTTACAAATACGTAGCAAACTTCCCGTATTTATTACGGAAAGGGGCGAGAGATTGTGAAGAGTCGATGTGTACACAAATCCTCTTCAGTAGATACCGAGAAACACAATTTATTGCTAATGGACAAAATCCATTACAAAAATAGTGAACTAAATGATCCAGGAAATCCGGCACAGTTCCCGTGGCAAGAGCACCGTGTGGTCGGATGAAGCGATAAGCGTAGCTAAGAGGGCGCTGTTTATGGAACTCGGAAATACGAGGAAATTTTAAGGAACTTAGAATCTAGGTTTATGTCCTCTTGTTTTTATAAATCTTGAACAGGAAGAGATTTTTCAGCTTCTCCTCGAGTGCTGCGGCGATATGCATGCATAGCCCCTGTTATGCCAAAAATCTGGAATAATTGGCTGTGGACAGAAGGCGTTAACTGGTTCGCCGACAAATCTTATATAACAATAGTTCGCCATTGTTCGGTCGTTTGAGCGGTGTGCTTCTGAGAGTGAAGGGTTAAGCCCGACTTCGGCAAAGCTAACAGTGCCTGTAGACAATGATAAACGCTTTGACATTTGGAATCGCTACGTGACGTCACCTTAGCGAAGCCAAATGTCAAATCGCATACATAAAAAGTTATCGTTTCGTTTCGCTAGCGTTAGCGTTTAACTTTGTCTAGGGGGGGCTGGAGGTTAAAATGTTAGCATGTCCTACGAAACATTGAAACTAGGTATATATAACAAAATTAAATAAGGCTTCGTCAGAAACGTCTGGATCATCCGCTGCTTAAATAAAATAGATACTGAATGCTGTCATGACGTTTACACGAAATCTCTGCCACCGGGGATTAATACTAAGGGTTATGGTTTTTTGGTCATAACACAGCATCAGTACGAGTATAAGGGAAGCTGACCATTACAAATTGTCTGGATGTGTCCTAAAACTGAAGTAATTGAGCCGTTTAACTCCGGAATGTCTAGTTTCGTGGCTATTCGACTTGAAAAGGCAAAGGAAGTTGAGACATCACTCCGTACAATAGAGGGGAGTGAGAGGCCACACGGAAATGAAGTACTATTGTCAAGACAAGGGTTTGCAAACAAGGAAGCATTATGTATGACCTTACCTAATAGTTATCATATGGCGTGAAAACTTACTAAAAAGTTTCCTTATTTGTAGAGTAGAGTATGTTTTTTCGAGGGCCTGTAAAATCTACAACTTCTAATTTTGTCTATAAGTCTATTTAATACAGGTTTTTAGTCATAGTACGAATTACTGCCAAAAGGCCTCCACACATATGACACAGTATGAAGGATCTAGTGATTGATCCGATCGGAAAAGGGCTTACTCTAAGTGTTCCCAATTTTCCTAAATGCGGGGAAAATGGGCCTATTTCATGTTAACTTTCACAAACGCTGCAACATAAGTAATGGTAATCTAAGCCAAAACACCTCTTACCTGCGACCCAATATCGTTTGGAGACTGTTTGTTATTTTGGACTTTTGGAGTTTTGTCATTATGGGTCTTGGACCTTGGCTTAATCCGAGGGGAATATCACTTTATCCTTCATTTATAGTTTTCTTTAAGATTCACTATTATATAAATACGTGTGTATTGCCTCCCGTTACAAAAAGACCGTCACTAAATACGACCCCGGTGGCACAGGGGTCAATGGTGCGTCGTTTCCTGTCGCATTCGGGCTCGAAGCCCGTACGGACCGGAACTGGGTCGTTGCCAGGCGAATACACGAGAATATCTCTGATTTAGCCTAGTTTCGCATACTAGAGAATTAATTTCATAGATTTATTTATGGTCGGCGAATTGAATAGGTTCAACTAAAACAGTTCCCCTGCCTTGTTAATTGAAATAAGCGCGATGATATATTTATTTTATTTATCTTTTGCTAAAAACCACCAAGATATAGGTAAGCCCACCTTAAAATGTGCCTTTTATTTTTCACATAAAACTTGGATTGTTTTAATTAGGTACTATAACTACCTCTTAAATTTTGTTTAAACAAAAGATAGCCTTGCAAAGGTATTTCTCTTGCTTCTCTTAACTCTACTGTAGTATAAAGTTATGGCATTCTAACACCCAAAAGAATTTACTATAGAGCAAATAAAAAAAAACAACATGAAGGAATTCTCGGAAAAAAAGTCAACATTGTATTTTTCACATGTAGGTAAGTTCTTCTCGTAAAAGTCAAAGATTAAATGTCGCATCTTGGTGTAGTTAATCTTGGGGATAACTAATGATGGAGCTAATTGTGTGCTGTGGGGCCGGGATACTTTGAAAATACGACGTTAAGTATGTGTATTTATAAAGTATCCTATGTATATTGTAATACTCACTTGCGTTTGGCTTTTGGTCACGATTAGCGCCATCAAATGTTTTGTCTTATTTCGGTTAAATGATCTTTTAACATTCAGGATTTTCGAATTTAATTTGGTTAATTTGGCCTTTGCCCAGCAGTGGGACACATTATAGGCTACGTAAAAAAAAAAATATATGATGAAGTGAAATTCGTTTCAGATGATAAAGCATTTGTATTGCCGCTCAACAGTGCTATATGCCAATAGGTAAAATAAACATTATAAGTTACAGTCAAGTCAATGATATACGAATTTGTAGCTCAGAGTTCGCACATCAACAACTTTAGCAACTCATAAAGTTTCCTCATCAGCAAATGAGACTTTGCTTTCATTTCCTGAACTACTTTACATATAAACCGTACTAAGAAGTTTTCTGATGTTAGTGCGTGTTACGGTTAAACGATTTTGAGCACCTTCGAATATTTTAGTTTACCGCAATTCGGAACGGTTATGCTATTTATTGCAATAGTTTGAAATATTCTAGTGTCAACCGCGTCCGTAATATTTCAAATGTTGTTAATACCTACTGATTTGTATTTTTACTCATATTCCAAACAAGCTGTAGAAGATTTTGTGTCACTGTTAAAATAATAGATATTCGAGTTCGCCACGAGTATGTTACTATCTATGGGCACCCTGTTCCACGATCAGTCCCGTTTAGGAAGGTACGATACTTATTTGCAAAATTTACGGCAAGTTTCTAGAATATGGGCATAGCGTCAGCGCAGAGAAGCCGCCGAATCGGAGTCTGCTAGCTTGTCCAACGTCCACAAAAGTGGTATTTCATAAGTTTTGAACTTTATCACCCAAGTGATATTTTATTTTGTATATATTTATTGCACATAAAAGACAAAAAACAGAAAATTAAGAGAAGTAATTTACAAAGGCAAGCTTATCTCTAAAGAGATAAGCTTGCATTGATATCTAAGGTTGAAAATCACAGGCCACGTACTTTGGACGGACAAGCTAAAGAACTTTACAAACATTCGAATTTGCCACGAATAAGCTAATACCCGTTCTGTCAGTACGATCAGTCCCCAGCGTCGTTTCGACTCGCAGACTCGGTAATGTCACAGCAAATATTTGTGGCAGTCGGCACCCGCGCCGCGGTAACATGGTGCCGTCGTCGTAGGTGAGCGATTCCGAGAAAATATGAGCATATTTGAAAAAGTCTCTTTTTCTGCGACTTTTACGTCATTTCTATTCAGAATCACGAGCCCTTCCCACCCCCATGGAGAAAAAAAAACCAAATTTATTTTGTCCTATTTCGTCATGATTTTACAGATGGTTTGTATGATAGTGACTGAGTGGAAACAAAAATATAAATGGAATTTTCGGGACACTTTTTTTCTCCATAGGGTTGAAAAGAGCTCGTGATGAAAAAAAAATGAAAATGAAAAAATATTTATTTGCAAAAACAATTTACAGCCCAGATTAACAATGAATCCCACACTAGGCATGCCTGTATCGTGGGAAACTCAAGTTGATTCAGAATAGAAATGACTTAAAAGTTGCAGAAAAAGCGACTTTGCCAAATATGGTCATATTATTTTGGCGGAATCGCTCACGTTACTCGCTCGCCTAGCTTAGAATATACACTTATTACAACATAAAACAATATAGCATTGCGCCATTTACCATACGGGATGGCAGAGCCACAATTGTCCCAATTTAATACTGTTATTTAACACTTTACTCATTATACAGGGTGACATTTAATTAACCATCATTGTGAAGAACTTTCCCCAAGGAACATATGGTCGCAAACGAAAAAAAAAATTGGCTCTCCCATAGTTACTTGAAATCAGCTGATCAGGGCAATGTACTGGGGTACGACATTTTTTTTTCATTTGCGGCTATATGTTTCTTGGGGAAAGTTGTTCATAATGATACTATCATAATGGTACTATCATTCCCCAAAATATGGTCAGCTAATTAAATGTCATCCTGTATAGTCAATCATTAAAAAAGGGCCATTCGGGCTATCTATCAACTAGATGCTAGGCAATCACTAAGGGTCAAATTCAAAAATATCAATATACTTACTGTTACCTGTCAATACATTTATGAAAATATCATGTTTACCAGAAAAAACATAGGTTTATTTAAGACTTTAGGTCATAATCATAGTATCAGCACTAGAAATAGAAATAAGATTGCTATGCCCGCGTTCAGACTCAGTAAGGTTGCTCACTCTTTTATGGGAGTATGTGTTAGTTTTTATAATAAAATACTTAATGAAGCAACGGACCTACCAGAAAGGAGGTTCAAAAACTATGTCAAAAACGGCCTATTGAAGAAGTCTTATTACAGTGTAAAAGAATATTTAGATGACAAAACTGCATGGTCTTTACCATCTCAGCGCACAGAAATCCAAAGAGGGGCGATGGACTGAGTCAGTACGTCTCTCCTCGGTGTATTTCCTTAGACTTAAGTAGAAATACATAACATTGTATTTTTAAGGCTCTGATATTTTAAAAGAGGTACGAGGGAGGTTTCTTGCCCTTCTTTGCTCCATCCCTAAGCCCACAACTTCCGAACGGGCGGTAGTATAAAAAAATATTAATATTATGTTGACGTTATGGTCAATATTTTTTTTTGAATTGAATTGAATTTACAAATACAGGGTTTATTGGGAGTTAGTCATCGTCTCGTCGTATGATTGTCTCCTGAGTCAAAACTCTTTGCTCCATCCCTAAGCCCACAACTTCCGAACGGGCAGTAGTATACAAAAAATATTAATATTATATTGACGTTGACTAAGTAATATGTATGATTTTATGGTCAATAAAAATTTTGAACTGAACTCTGTCATATCAAGCTCAAAACCTCAGAAAAATTAAACTCCCCTCCTGAAATACAGGTGATAAACCTAGTTTAGGAGACTGGGATCCATACAACTATGTGCCTAAATTTTTACCTGAATAAATTACGAATTATGAACTCTACAAATCGTCCAAGTTTTGAGTATAATATTAAAGTCAGTAACAATTATATTGTCAGAATCGACCGGAAATTGCCGGGATCGTCATTGGCCCTGGCGCCTCTATGGCAAGATTGTATCCAAAATACTGCTGAAATAGTTATTTATCCAACAAGTAAGGAAAGTTCGTTTTTCCTATGAGTTTTGATTTTGAGTCTTGAGCGAACGAAGGATTGAAAAATAGAATCACGAGCGCAGCGAGTGATTATAAAATTCAATCCTGAGTAAGCGAAAGACTCAACAAAACGAATAGCAAATGAACTTGCTTTGAATAGCAAATGAAAAACTAACTTTCCTCACTGTTTTCGTAGAGGAAAGACACTTCTTTCGTGCGGGAGTGCTGAAAATACATTTATAATGCCTTTTCCCTTATCATAATCAAAGTTTTACAGTTTTCACCCACCTGTAGTGCAATGCGTGTCGGGGCAAAGCCGCCGGTATCCTACCACGAGGCAACTCGCAGGCCTTAATGAATCCCCTACAAAGATCATTGGCAGTCTGTTTGTCTGTCCCGTTGTGAATCCGAGCCGAGGTAGCTTCCTACTTTGCTACTACTACATATTGTTTGTGGAGAGATCGATGTCTCACGGACATAGCGAATTGATAATTTTAGTTATAAGATAATTCGTTTATCTTAAGTCCTTTTAAGGACGTTCTAACGACGGAAAAACATCGTTATAAGTAGAGTATATGCGGCCATTACGCTCACATGGTGAACTCTTCGTGTACATTTCGGAATGCTGATACTCACATCTGCAACTACGAAATATACAAAAATTTTGCGTACTACGTGTATAGTTCGTAGTTAAGGCGTACGAAAGTTCAGTTCCTATATAAACTATACAGTGTCACTTACGCACGCTATAAAATGTTTTGGAAATTTCTGAATTACACGCGAAATATAGATTATAAGTTAGGTTTTTGGTTAGACTTTTGAAGTGCAACCAACGGAGCGAGCGAAGCTTGGGTTAAGTACACGAAAACAGTACAATGCATCTGTTTTATTACTTTGCCCAAGAGAGATTAGTCTTTATTCATAATGACCGGGCAAAGTGATTAATAATTCAGTTTTAATCACATTGCCCAATTGACGCGGGCAGTATGAATAATGGCCGGGCAGTATGAATAATGACCAGATTTATCAAATTGCCCGTAACATATACACGAGTATTTACATTGGGTAATCGCACTGTATATAACGGAACCACAATATTGGCTTAGACTATTCCAAAATATACACGATTGCGGCGTAATGCTGATGCATACTTCGGCAGATGTCAGTGAAATCATTGCGTTCCATAGTATACGCGATAATTTACAGACCCCTGCGTAATGGCCTTGTATATTACGGAGACATGCATCCGGGATTTGATTGCGATAATAATGCGTACGGGCGAGCAATAACTGCAGATTGTTGATGATATCTATTGTACACAAATTGTAAGATTTTGCAGCGGTTTGCCTCACAAATATGTACGTATAATATTTTGCGTAGTATTTATCTTAGGGGCAATATTCAGAACCCAAGATATAGTACTGTCAGATAACTCAAATAAAAACATACAGATAAAGTTATCTTGAATGAAAAATAGAACGTGCAGTTTTTTTTTACAGCCAACGTTATTAACTGGGCACAACAGAGTCTCTGCCTACTCGATTGGGAAATAGCGTGCCGCTATGATAGTTTTGTTTTAGATCCACCTGGCAACACTATCGTGTAGCTACATTCAATAGTATTAATGATAACAGACGAAGCTGAAAGCTCCTGAAACAACACCGGACCGGACAAACGGATCCGTAAGCTCAGGACTGTGTAAACGGAAGTAACGGCGTTGTTCGTTGAACGGATCCGGCTTCGATTGTGCTCGAGTTATCCAAAGGACCTGAAATCATAGTTACAACTATCTAATAAATAATAGTCTTTAGATAATTTAAGAAAAAACAACATTATGCTTGTCTTTCTACTCGGTCTATATTTTATAACATTTCTGTAGGTATATGTCCATTTTGTGTATTACAATCAAGAAATCACGAATATTATAGTGCGACTTAAAAGAGTAGAAAATAAATAATGGCAACATAAGTGACATATTAGAGCACTATTGCGTGTTTTGATAGACAATCCAAATTAACGAAAACACGCAGGAGTCTTTGAATGTTGCCATCATTTAATTTCTACTCTTTTATGTCGCACTATATGTATAACTACAGGTATTTCATCAATTTACACATATATACCACAAATTACATCTATAAACATACTATGAACAGATGTTTTATCTGTATACCACAACTAAAATGCACTATGTAGTACAAATATTGGCGCACATTGAAAACACTGTTAGTGCATTACCCGACGCGATCAAAGGGCTCACTAATGAACCTGCGGGCATCATACAATCTTACTACAAACCCTCGAAACAGGGGAAAACCACCTCTCTGGTAAGGCACATAAAGATCCGGGGTTCTGAGTTAGTGCAGCGATAATCCTTTAAAGAAATATCCTTGTGAAATTGAAAGCTGCGCGGCGGGGGACGTAAACACAGAAAAAGAAACATTGGAACCGCCTTACAAATTAGACCCGTCCGTTTATTCGATCAATTTAATCGAACCAACTATGCGTCAAAGCTCTATATCGATGCAAATGTAGCCATTTACAGGCATGCACATACATTGCTTCTGGCCCCACACTAAGATATCCTGTGTCGTGGGATCCAGAAACGGCGACATCTCACAAACAAGTAAACATCCAAAACCTGGAGACTGTTTTTCTTTCTCCCTAGCCAAGATTCGATCCCGCATGCAGTTCTAATTCTTGATGCAACAAATTAACAATGTAACAAGACACGATTTCCGATCTGCAATCATAAAGATGGCGGCTCCAGTACTGACGGTTCCCAGGGCGGAATGCATTTCTTACATTAATCTAGAGCTAAAGTGTGGAATAAATCATGCTTTGTATGAGCCGGGTCGTTTGAGAGAGCCGAAGGTGCCGTTGAAAAACTTTCAACGAGCTTTAAAAATTGCATGCCCTACCCTTTGAGGTATGGTTTGCACGTGCTAAACCTGATTTCTGCCTGAATAAGGTGACTTACCATCAAGGGATATTTTATGCTTTTAGATACAGAGGAAAACGCCCATCGCCCATAGTAACTTAGGCCCGAGTGCGCACTGTTGAAAGTATGAAAGATAAGATAAGAAATAATAAAATATTCGTTTATTCAGATGTCATTTTACACAAAACACAGAACACAGATAGAGCAGAAGTAAACATTTAACTAAAACAATCAAAAAATGGTAGTGTATTGTGTATGACGACGGTTAAATGTAGATTCATAATTCATAATTTCTTTATTGCACACAAGTAGTTGAAATAAAAAAAAAATAAAGAAATGTGTACAAATGTGAGATTATCTCTAAAAAGAGACCTCTTCCAGCAAACCAAGTTCTGATGAGAGAGGTTAATAATTAAACAGGCGTAGACCCATGTATACAACAATAAACTATTACTTATATAATGCATTCTATCTATACTATAATAAAAACAAAACATAATATATACCTATACAAATCTAAACAATACTACCTGTAATAATATAGGAAAAGGTAGTGATTCTTCACGCGAGTTTTTATCTAGTAGTTGGGCAATCTTGGGCCTGAAATGGGCATGCCTATTTAAAATACTTTCGACATAAAAAATTTAAAAGATTCTTGAGTGATGTTGAAAGTAAACATAGCGAAACTGGCCTTTTTCCCATACGGGGTGATAGTGGCAGAGATAGAGTTATACAAGACTCCAATTTATATTACAGAAACAAAAAAATAAAATGCTAGAATGATGTGTGTACTCAGTATCATGCACTGCATCTGGCCCCACACAAGGGATTATCTTCATTATCATACGTTTTCAGTTTAATTTCCCAAGAGTAATAAAACACGGAAGAGTACGGACTACCACAATACGTAAACAGTTACAGCGATCCAGGTGCCCTGGCCTGGAGTATCATCAAATATTTACCTTCATAATTGCCGGCCGCGCCCCCTTGGCAAAGATTTTTCAGGGAATAACTAATAACCCTAAAATCCCTTGCTTTAAAACCGTAAACCATAAACACAAACATTATTCAAGGTAGGTATTCAAGTAGTTGAAAATATTATTGTGATACTCTGTGTCATTTCAACCAAAAACAACGAAACAGCATATAATTCCAAGAACGGAGTAAATGTTTTCTTACTTCCAAGCAAGGTTTCGAACCCAGGGACCTCTCTCTTATCTCGACCTCTACGCCAAAGAAGTCGAAAAAGAGCACCAAGAGTCTGTAGAAATGGCAAAGAATTTACTAGACGAAATAAAGCTCTAGATGAAACTGAGATATCACGACATCGGTCCCATGGGTATGCTCATGGAACGGGAGGCACCTGAAGAATAAATTTTATGTCATTTTTAATACCTCCTTTTGTTACCATAAATTGCTGTTATCAGAGTTCCCTTCTTACGTGGGTCGTGCTAGTAAAATGAGGTACTACTGCCTGCGATTCCGAAGGCGACGCGAACTATACTAACTCAACTAATTAAAATGGTGTGTTTGAAAATGGAATCTGTGGCCACGAGCAGTCGGATTTGAAGGTTGTCAGTTTAGTGCCTTTAGTTCCTCTAGTTTAGTGGTTTTGACACCTCAAGAATAGCCCACACAATTTTCTGAAGGTTTTTTTTTCTGTATTCCTCATTGTCTTCCATGCGACAGTGCAAGGGCAATAAATACTTGTGTCGTGTAAATATCAACAAAAGTTTGACACGCCCCACCATTATCTGTGATGTAACCCGCTGTCAGTTGATGTGGGTGACGTAGGTCTCATTAGCGTCAGAATTGCAACTGACAGTGTATATCGTTACCGCGCAGTGGATTGATGGACTGACACTTCAACATCTCAATTGACATTCTAGTATAACACAGTGACGGAGTTTTGTAGCAGTACCATATTACATACCTGTATTTGAGTATTTGTGCTATCATGCAGGAGATAAATATACGGTTGTGAGATATAAGTCACATTGCCGCCACGCTGAGACAATACATGCAAGGCACGCTTTGAAACCGTTCGTCAACGTGGTGTAACATAATTCATTGAATTTTCAGCCGCTACTGACACGCCAGTGGTGTGCCGATGTTACTATGCCTGTCTCACCTCGAATAAAAACAGATTTTAAAACTCTGATAGTAACAGAACAAACAAACGCGTTTTTGTTTCCAACTAATTTGCCGCGCTGAAATAATGTTACACTGTTAAGTAAAACTACAGTTTACAATGTGGAGAAGAAACATCTGAACCCAACCGCAACCGGCAGATGAGCTAACTTTGCACATCTCAAGGGGAAGGGGGGGTGAGGAAGTGGAAGACGGGGTGGGGGAGGGGAAGGGCAGTTTTTCTCTCAAACGGCTACTTTTCAGTTTAGAGAGATCGAGGACTTAGCTGAGATGCAATTGCTAGACGCAGGGTGCGGCGCAGGATGTAGGAGAGTGCGATGACGGCAATGTAAATTATTTATTACGCCAGTGACTTTACCCAATTGCTAATGTCTATACATTATGAGAAAAAAGACTGGGCTATGTAAACGCCAATGTGTATTCGGAACATTGGGCGAATAGACAAAAAAAACAACGCATCTGATACTCTGTATAATAAAAATTCCAGCATCTGATAGGTCTATCTCAATCTATCTTGAATACACTGCATGGGCAATTGGGCATATTACCAAGACTAATAAAATAGTCTTCAGATTACCGATAATTTTGTACTTCTCTTAATCATCTCACTCGGACAGAAAACGCTTGAAGTCACAGCCGCTCAGTGACATAGGACAACGCTCAACTCCAAGTGTAATCTTTTATGTTTGGAGTACCATTTTTGAGGCAATTTCTGGTAGAAATTGAGATAATTGGTAGTCAATTAACGTGAGAAACTGAGATAGTCTCCCGCACATGGCATACACTTGCACCACCCCCCTCTCTATCCCTCGGTCAGTGGATTTAGTTCCGAGACCTCGCTCTTGGAAGTTCTCTAAACAATTCCGTTTAGAAAGAAACACTGCCGTTTGTTTCCACTTAAACTTTAAAGTGTGTGTTAGTGCACCATGTTTTGTTTTTTGTTATTATTTCATTTGTGTTTCTAAAACTCTCATGGGTATCAGAAGCCTTTCAATATTCGTGTTTCATGAACTTGTCAAGATAGGACGCAATTATTACAGGACGTAACTATACCTTAAGTACTTATATTAGATAGAATATTGCTTGTGCCCAACAGGGTCCATAATAATCTACACTATTTTTAAGACCTTAATGTTATTATGGCGTGCAATAAACAAATATGAATATGAATATGAATACCACTGACACAACAGTAACAATACACTTTTATAATTTAAATAAATAAAACTAATGTATTTTTATAATCAATACAATTTATTATTACTCACAACGCCATTAAAAGTTTCAGCACAGATATATATTAAATGATAAATACATAGTCCTTTATTGCTGAATAAAACCTTATATTAACTTAAGAAGACAGGTTCCCGGTTTGCCGGGGGCTGATTAAGTTAACAGGCTGGTTAAATCAGTTTCGTCCAATCACGTCCAGCTATTTTGAATACTAGAGGCACGTGATTGGCTGAGGCTGATTTAAGCAACCTGTTAACTTAATCAGCCCCCAGTAAACCGGGCAAGAGAGAGTTTATAAACTGCCCTACTAAATAACAGTTGATAAACACCATCTTTGTACATCCAGATCGCCAGATGGGTCGACGACGATACGCATATTACGGGGAAGACCTGGATTCGATTGGCACAGGACCGGATAACTTGGCACAAAAGGGAGGAGGCTTATACTATTAGTATAATATTATAGTATCTGTGCTTATACCCAGCAGTGGGTGGAAACAAGCTGCCGATGATGATGACGAAACACCATCTTTTGCAGCAGAAGAACCGAATTCTTGTTAAGCTAATGAAAGTATAATATTATTGCCTACACAATTTCCAGTGACTCTTTAATTCAAAAGAACAGATTTAAATCATGGTCATTGCGAGAGCTCCGGGTTCGAATCCCGGCTGGGGACAAAAAAAAACACTCCCATTTACATTTTTGTGATGTCGCTGTTTCTGGTTCCCACGACACAGGGTATCCTGGTGTGGGGCCAGAATCAACGTATGTGCCTGTATGTTAATGTTTAAATGTTTAGTTTTTATTTAAGTACTTTTCATTCTCACTCTATTGTAAATTGAGCTCACTCATAAGAAGTTAACCTATGCCATCATGAACAACAACATAGCATCACACCTTTCCCCATACGGGTAATGCACAGTTTACACACAAAATAGTATGTTAACACAAATCAGATCCAATAAAACGAAAAGAATGTACTAAGTACTGAGGCTGCCAAGCGTCTGTAAGTTTTTGAATCTGCCTACCCCAAACAAGCAAAGCCCAATATTTATTCACCAAATGTAAAGGCTACGAGGTTGCAGCTCACAGACAGGGCAATAAATTCCAAAGACAAGATTAAACTTGTCACGAGCCCCCATTTACTTAACGCAAATTTATTAGAGTTGAGGCGTATATACTAGAACAGGTACAAAAACTAGGTATTTTTCAATACTAGCCCGTACCTGATCCGCAAACGTATGGACTAGATCCAACGAGTATCAAATTTCGAGTACCGAAGCTGAGTATATCTAGTATCAGTAATACCAAGTCTCGGGTATCGATACGCGTAACGCGTGCTAATACGCGTAACGCGTGCTAATACGCGTACACCGGGACTTGTTCTCAACGTCCAAATCCAAGTATTCGGGGGATTTTGTGGGTTCGTACACGCCATCTGTTGGCAAGTAGCATGTAGATATCTTAGTTCTTCTTTATGATTCTAGGTAGAGCTACTTTGTTTGGAGCTATATTTTTTTATAGTTTGGACCGATTAAGTGAACCGAAGTTTGGTTCACTTAATCGGTATAGTATTGTCTCATAAGGACATAGGCCGAACAAACTAACAATGGAGAATACGAGATGCTGGAACGAGACTTAACGAGAGCCCTATCTAGCTATTGTTAACAGACTGCATTCGTTTCATTGTGTTTATTTAAATCACTATGGTTTATAAGTTTATTTACACGATCGTTTAGTTTGTTTTAATTACGTCACAACTGTCGATTGTCCTTGTGCCACCCCGTATGGGAAAGGCGTGAAGCTATGGTATGTTTGTTTAGTGGTTATCACTGGTATCGTCCTAAGCTGTAAGACGTGACTTTCACAGGACTAGGGAGGGGACCCTGATACTAGGACTAGGTGATACTCGAAGAACAGGTATTTGGATCAAGTATTTTTGAGGACTAGGAACAGTTGGACTAAGTACGAAATTTACCTAGTACGACTCATCTCTAAAATTTATGCAAATTCCCTCTCCTTCTTGTTAAATACAAGACCCAGGAATCGCCGCCATGTTTTTGTCTTCTAATGTTTTCTCAATAGTTTTCCTTGATTCGTAACTGTCTTTTTGAAGAGAGTTGATAAGTATTATGAAAGGGAAAATAAACCGGTCACTGAAGAGCGGTTCAGTTCAGTGGAATAGTCGCTCGTTTAGTTTAGATTAGGTTAGACGTTTTAGACATGATAATGCCAAAAATATCTCGTTGTAGGCACTGAAGTTTATGTATCACACTTTATTCATCGCCGCACGCATAACATTTATTAGGAAGTACAAAGCTCTCAGGTGCTATCAATTTAAAGAAATGTGATACACTATAAAATTTTCTGGTCGCCCCGGAATTGGTAATAAAGTTTAGAAATCCTGCTATTATTATTACCAATTCGCATAGAAAAGACATTCCTCATCAATCAATCACGCAGCTAATAGTTTGCCGGCATATTGTAAAGAAAAAGCCAAAGACAGCAGTATAAGTTTTGTTGTTTGAATGCAAGCTGCAGTCATGCAGATTCATATTATCTTGGCAAATTATAGGAACTTAGTAATTTGTTATAAAGATCAGGTTAATAAACAATAAATAGCGATTTATGGTTATGTATTTTAAGAACTCATCAAAATTAATTATGCTGGTATATAATTATCTTTTAACAGATGTGTATTTTTCTGAAAAGGTCTAAAGACTCACGAATGACAAATCAATCTAATTAGTATACCTTATTTTACTTTATTAATTTCAATATGATACTGTGTGTTGGCATTGCTTTTACATTTTCAACTATTTAATTGTTATTATTTTATTCATTGACGTATTTATTAAGATGTATGATTTTGACACTTTAATAATTTAATTTATGATTAATTTTTATACAAGACTAGACATGTAATGTACAATTGCCAATAAATTATCTTATCTTAGAATTGGCACTTCGTACTTAAAGGTTGCTTGTTCTCCATACTTAATGTTTGTCATACAAGTCATGTCTGTCTTTAGTCTGTCTTTAGGGTAATCAACCCAACATAATAAATAATAAAGATAAAAATTTACTATAAATAACTTTATTTATTTGTTTACAATAATGACAGTATCTAGGCTACGGTCTCTTAGCCTTAACTGCCTCATCCTTACTGCCTTCCTATTCATCTTACATAGTGCTTAGTATTGTCCCAATTCTTTTCCTAATTCCTTTTTCTTCATGCCATAAAGCCTCCGTTATTTCCTCTAATACATCAATGTTACGATTAGACACTTCCCCGTGTGCAACTTGATCTCTTTCATTAATCACGTCAATGTGAACACTAAACTCTACTTTTATCCCTTCTACATAATAAACCTTACTCATTTTAGCTTTAGGTTCATTGTTCTTCGGAGTAGTAGGTATCAAAAGGTTCTGTTTAGTGGGATCATGTTGATTGATGGATCGGGACGGGTCAAAGATCAGAATGTGGGCACTAATTCTTTTGTGCGGGTTTTATTATGATCAATTTAAAATAGTTTATTGTACCTATTACACTGTAATTATGTTAATTTGCCTGTCAGACATTGTAACTTGCATTGCATTTAATAACTGGTATGAATGTGAGAAAAGTACCTCTCAGGATATGCTAATTGGAGACAGATCCCAATTCCCAACCAGTGACTCTTAGCTAAACTATACTATTCTTTGAGAATTATAATTAGTCTGTTCTGCTTACCGTTATTTGCTTGTTTGAAATTCACACAAAGATATTCCTACGGGGGCGGTTATGGTGTTAAATACAACTTGTTTATTTCATAGCGTATATGTATGTACCTACTTAATTATTATATTTTCCTCTATAAACCAGTAAAGTTTTATTCATAATTCCGCAACACTTGAACGAGCAAGCCATAAACTCCAACATCTTCAAAACAAATCTGTCGTCTAATTTCTTAAAAAGTATTTTGAAATATTAATTCTGGGCTTTTCCCTAAAGTTCCTACGAATATTTTTTCCGCCTAAGCGAGTACGAAGCAAAAATGTTTTCGTAATTTCACTTCCTCTTTATTCCGGTGTTATAAATCTTATGGTGATACCTTTAATGGTTGTTTTTGCTTATTTTTCGTTTACTTGAAGTTGTTTAAAGTCTAATTTGCAAATGGGGTTCTGTTAGGACCGCCATTTGGCTTAGGCGACCGTCTCTCGTGTCGGTTAGGTGCTTTTAGTAAACTGTAATCGAGTGAAGCGAAAAATTCCTTTTTGTCACTAAGATATTCCTTTGTTACATCAGATCTCTGAAACAAAGGTGTTTATCATTCAACTACAAAGTGTTTAAACCAAAGCCTTTAATCCCACGTCAAAGCTCATCTCAGAGAAACTGCGATGGAAATTGTTTAAAGTTAGATCACTTCTTTGGAGAAAACTGCAGGACGGAACTATTCATTATCAACGCCATACAGCACAGTAAGCTGAGGAAGTTTGTAAATTAACGCAAGTAAAGCACGCGCCAAGGTGGCCGCAGATTATGTCACTGTATTTTGACACTATTCAATTTTGTACTTAAACATTGACACATGAGAAACTTTTTTGACTGACTTCATAAAAGGAGGAGGTTTACAATTCGTCGGGATATTTTATTTTGTATGTAAACCGATTGCGCCTAGACAGATGGACCGATTTGGAAAATTATTATTTTTTGAAAGGGTTTACCTTCCCGTTGGTCCCGTTGACACCAGGTCAGAATCTGATGATGGGATCCTGGAGAAATCAAGGCAACTCTTCAAATATTACAGACCTATAGTGATTTTTGTGTGTTTCATAATAACTCGTGCATTTACTCATGGTAAGCATAATACCAATAATACAGTCCACTACGCGTGGCTGACGGGCAACGTCGCCAAACCGGTGGATATGGCCTAATTGTTCACATGGGTCTACTCCTACTCAGCAATCCACCTGTCTCATCCCTATTTGGTTTGCTGGAAGATATCTCTTATAAGAGATAAGCTTGTCTTTGTACACGTTTTCTATGTTTTTTATTAATTGTCCTATGTAACTGTTTGTGTGCATTAAAGAAATTATGAATTATGAATCTAGAGCCATGAAAATTTGTACAGGGGTTCCTTATGTAACGTAAGGTAGCACTGAGATGGGATTTGAAGAAATTCATTCCCCAGTAGGGGGGGGGGGGAATAGGGGGTTACAGATTGTATTAAACTCAAAAAGCACTTGACGTTGGTTTCTAATCAAATAGAGTTTGTGGCTGTTGGTTTTTTAAAAGTTTTACTTTTTGTTCAATTATTATTAGTTTCAACCGACGAACACTGAAATTTTCACTGATATTCGTAGTCATGTGCTTAGGCTCGCTGTTGGGAACTGAGACGGCTTTATTTGAGCACTATTTTTTGCATGAAAAGACTAGAGAAAAATAATATGAATTTGAAAATGCTTCTTGCAAACCAACCGAAGAAGTAAATAAGTAACGAGTGTGAAATACTTCTTAGGTGTTTATGAAGTTTATTCTAAAATAGGCATCCTATACACGTTGGTAGAAACACTGATTTGCATACTGCCCTAGAAATCTCCAAGAAAATCTCGTGTCTCGCAGTCAGCGGGATCGAACCTTGCAGTTCGACAGTTCTAACAAAAGATGCTGCACGAGAATGTCTGAAGGGTAAGTTGCGAACTATTTGTGCAAGGTTGCGGGTGCCGACGTCTCGACGTATACCGGTCGACTACTCGACTTGCGAACGATACGGCGCCTGTCAAAGATACCGGCAGTTCGATTTCCAACTTACAATGTTGAAAAGAAAAGTGCTTTGCTTTAAACTTAATAGAGTTTTCATACTTTCGATGGAAGCGACTGAACGTGCGACATATAATTTTGGAGACTACTGACACAGCTATTCATCCAGTGAAACATGTATCTGCTAAACGCAATACATCAGCCTCTAGTTTGTTACAAATCATCATCAAACAACGTCGACAAGTAAATCTCTACAATGAAACTAACAACCACTGATCGAACAACATTATCCTGTCAATCACAAACCATCCTTCTTGCAAGCCTAGTAAGCAACTTGCTGATGAAGAGAAAGATCGCTGCGTAGTGTTTTCCAATTCCAAATAAAAAAATAATGGCTAGATTTATTTGCGGCCAGCCACCGGCGGCGCGGCGGCGGCGGTCGCGGACGCAGCAAAAACTGCGGCTTCTGCGCAAACAGAGGCCTCTGCCTCTGCGGTCGGGGGCGATTCCGAGGGGCGCCGTAGAAATGGGAAGGGAATATACCACATATGTCATTACTGTGGAACTTCTTTACTTTTCTTTACTTTTTACACAGTAAAATAACGTTACAGACTGGAAAATGGCTTGTATTTATACGTACGTCCACAAGAGAACGATCTTTTGTTCTGTTTTTTCGTAGGTCAATTTTGCCATTTGTCCGGCAATATTGCCATATAATGTCACAAATGTCAATTGCCGGCAACGGAACATCATTGGGTAAAAAAAAAAACAATAAGAAGAAACGGGTGCTGCAGGTTCACAAACGTCTGCATACATCTCAGCACTGAGATTCGAACCAGATGTCTATATTTTTCGAGGTTGCACACCACTACCACGGACAATCTTCTAGCAATCAAATAATCTTTGACTTTATAACATCTCGTCATGCCTACATAGATACACACATACTCATACTCATATATTTATTGCACAAAATTATGCTCACGTCTTTTTCCCGAAAGAGGGGTAGGCAGAGACTACAGTCTATTCGTGATAAGAATGCAGTGAAATTTAAATTTAAATCTGTTAACACACACTCACAGGACAGGACACAACCTTCGCGTTCGAATGTTTGCTTTCAACTGGTCACTGTGAATTTGGCTGGGCGTGGCTAGGCCGCCGGACGGTGATGACTTTACTGCATTCTTATCACGAATAGACTTTTATAGTCTTTATGACCTCCACTTGCTACGATCCTGGCATACATCTCTCGCTTTCTCCACATTCTGAATTCTCTTCATACATGCTCGCCGGTTACTGGTAGGTACTTCTTATTTGCTTCTTCACTAGTGAATCGACATATAATAATCTCCCCTAGAATACCACCCTCTCTGCGCCTTCAGGGCTGTAAGGGGCGGTGGCTTGCTCCGATATTTCTTCAGCCCTCCCTGGAGATTTTGCTCTTATCGAGAGTCTCATAGAACATGATGTATGGCGCCGCAGCCAGTATGAAAAGTGTTAGCTGTACCTAATCTGTGTGGCTAGGATGAATAACCGGCCAAGTGCGAGTCAGACTCGCGCACGAAGGGTTCCGTACCATTATCTACAAAAAACCGCAAAAAAATAAAAATGTATGGGAGCCCACCCTAAATATTAATTTAATTTTAATTTAATTATTTATTTTTAAGTAAATAATGTACTCAATATATTGTGAACATTTTAAGCGTCTGCCTGCTACCATTATCAATATCGAGCAAAAATGAGCAAAAAAAAACACGTTTGTTGTATGGGAGCCCCCCTTAATATTAAATTTCTTTTGATATTTAGTGTTTCTTGTTATAGCGGCAACAGAAATACATCATCTGTGAAAATTTCAACTGTCTAGCTGCCACGGTTCATGAGATACAGCCTGGTGACAGACAGATGGACGGACGGACAGACGGACGGACGGACGGACAGACAGCGAAGTCTCAGTAATAGGGTCTCGTTTGGCACCCTTCGGGTACGGAACCCTGAAAAGCGTTATCTAAAAACAGTCCTTGTTTGCTGATAAAAAATGTAATACGAAAGCTCTAGTATTTTCTATAATATTTAGTCAGCTCTTGTACCTGTTTGTGTCACTTTTTAATAAGGTAAACGGAAGAAATCCTTACAATATAGATTGACTTTTTGAATCCCTAAATCACAATTTTGAAATACGTACCCTACGTATTTAATTGCTAGGTCTAGAATAAATAATATTATAATATTTCATAAACAGGTAGAGTAGAGATACCAATTCTATTTCTACGAATCAGGCAGACATCCAGGTAAGGAATTGGCGCAGGTTCAGATTCGTATTAAGATTTCCCTAAATCATTCGATTCTACATTCTACCCGACCGTGATCTATTCTCCTGGAAGACGCAAAAACAGACAGTCCGGTATAGTAGGCAACAGCTTTAGAATTACTGCTACTTATTTGCAGTGGCAGGGATATGATAGTATAGATAGATATCTATTTAGAATAGATACCAGATATTTATTTATTTATTTATTTTATTTGGGACATTAATAGCACATAGACAAACAAATTATAAGAGCAAAGATACAGAATGAAATCCAAGACTCCAGACTTTGATGAGCATCCTCGAAATCCCGTGCATGTGAAGAAGATTACTTGTTATCGTTTCAAATAATTGATTTACTACATCTGGAATATACTTTCAGCTTAGCAGAATACATAACAATGAGTTGAAATGTCCTGCAATATTCAGAACCCATCTCGACTTTAGCCTAATCCCCATTTTACGTCCAACTATACAGATCCCATACGGGCTCCTCCACAATGGTCATAAAAACCATTCGCTCTACCGATTACGGTCAAGCTCGCATGATAAATGGTCATTCCCCACCACCCCTGTGAAATCTCCTTGATAGGCTGAATGCCGATACAATGGCCACTGGGATGAACTGTGCTTAGAATTTCAGATTACGCAGGAAAGCGATAAATCTTGCGAATTTTCCTATTAGTACAGCTCTCGCTTTACATAATTTCAGTGAAAAGGTGTTAAGGCAGGCTTAATTCAGTTATTATGGAATGGTTAGTAGCTTCTCTATTCAGTTAGTTAGGCAGTGCCGTAGCTCTCAGGATCCTTTTTAGGCCGTTATAACGGTGATGAAAATCATCATGAAATTTTCTTACCTATCTCTTTGTATAGGTCGTGTTACTGTTTGCTTTGTATTGTTTCTCGAACTCCTTTAACTTTAACGAACTCTGAACTCTATATTTTAAGAACTATTGCAATGGCATTAATTTTATTTTCATATTATCTTGCTAAGAGTACATGAATTGCCGCTGTTTTCTCGTTCAAGCCACCAAGTATGTTTCCTCATAATGTGGACGGTCACATAATTTATACTTTCTCCATAATTTCAAAGCACCGTCGCTAAGTAGACCTAATGTTGTGTCACTTCAAATAAATGTTGTCGACGTTCTGAGACAAGATTACTAGATAATTTTAATTATAATAAAATGGTTAGATTTACGGCGCTAAGACACATAATTCGATGTTATAAATTTAGGTTCGGGAGGTAGAATCTTTATCACATACTACTTAAACGTTAAGAGGTAGTTTTTGTCTTTTTCATTTTGAATAACCTTTTGAACAGAAAGATCTATTTATGCAAACTGGAACAGTAGTTCAAAACAGGAAGTTTAAAAATGGGAACTAGTTGAGAACATGGAAAGTGGTCGTGATGGGCTAAGACAAGGTTCCACTACTACAGTACAGTACAGTGTGGTAATGTTTCTCATAATCAGACGTATGGTCTGATCACAGCATGTCACAGAAAACCCGTACAGTAATTACTCGCAAGCATGGTAACCGCCAATTTCCAATTAAGGATAACTGTATGTTTTGAACTCCATAAAAACTAGAAGATCTTTAAAAAAGGTTCTCGTTCTACCGTATAAAGAGCCAGGAAAGAATTTATTGGTGTACTTACTTTTTAGTTATGTGATTTTAATGCTACACATTAATAAGATTACGAGTACACGTGCATACCTATAAAAGCGAACTTAGTACCATTTTTAAATTATGTGACTAATTAAGAATAAAAATATTACATGTCAATCTTCTTCTGTCCTTCTATTCGATTCCATTTGCATATAGACATGATATGACAAACCATCGTCGCCTTAACGACCAATACAGAAATTATATTCATTAGTAATTCGAGTTGGAAATTAAAAAGTTGTCGTTATAGTGCGATAGATGGTAATGAAGCTATAAAGAACATGAAAACCTCCACCGGGATTGTAATGTGATTCGATAACCGGTAATAACCGGTAACAACCGGTAATGTGCCGCCCACTGCATATTAATACATGGTAATGAGGGAAACGACATAAAATCGTGTAATCTGTTCAATGTTCTGCTTTTGGGAGACTACTCTCAAAACACGGTTCTAGCAAAACGTTACCTACTTATTGAGCCATCCTTCTACAATCCACTCATGAGTCCTATTGATTACACAATGTATGGTATCCTCCTTGCAGTGTCCTGTGTAACTGTAAGTTGGCTTCAAGGCAACACAAACCATTGACCCACTGAAGGCGTTGGAACTAGCGTCAAACATTGCAATAGCAACGCGAATTTCATATTTCTGGATGTCGATCCAGAATGATTAGTTTCTATCTTGACCATTGGGTCAGTTTGGTCTTCATTAAAGAGTTAAAGAGATTGAATGGGAATAGAACCCCAAGTTTGTTTCAAAACTTTTTAACGTGCTTGGATAGGTTTTTAATCTCTTCGGCTATTAATTACAATCAGAAAACATTACGGATGCGTGCATCCAAGTAGGTAGTGCTGGTTTTGTATACCTACCTGTAATTATATTATATGTATCCTAACGACACATTTCTAAACGAATTCAAGTTTGGTAATATCGAGAATATATTTTGCCTGCCTACCCATAATCGTGTCGAAACGTTTGAATTTCCAAAATAGCAAAATATATTTTCTGATATTAGTTATAACGACAAAATAAGTCCTAAAAGTAAATGCAAAGATTTTGAATTGAATTGAATTGAGTAAGATTGAGCCATACTCCACCAAGCTGGCTCAGTGCGGGTTGGTGGAGGGGTTTTGCGACATACTACGAAGTAGTGATACTAGCTGGGACCTTGTCCGATAATGTACTTAAGATAAGATAATAAGTCCTAGTCATAAAAAATCTTTCAGATGCCATATTTTTCTCAAGGCCTTTAAAAAAAAAGCTAAAAACCTATCATGAAATAATAATAATAGTGAGTTGTCGTAGTACGAGTAGCAACAGAATTTCAAAAGAAACTCATAAGATCTTTGAGGGTTTGATGTATTCATACATTTGTGGGAAAATACTTGCTTTTATGAGGCAGCCCGCGAGTCCACGACGGAAGCTCATAAACAAGTTTTATTTTATAATCTTTCAGAACGTGGCTGAATTTCATTCAGTTTTATCGCCTTTCTTTCTTTTCAGTTTCTCACACAAAAAAGGACTTTTTATTTTTGTTCTGTGCCCACACTGGAAAACGATTTCCTATTATAGATACTTCTTCTTGTTTTAGAGTTATTTAAACTATGTACAATTTAATAAATGTCTTATTATGGGACACTCTTATTTTTTCATTATTATTATTACTGAAGGACTCCACACAAAACACTAATACCGGCGATTAGATAGGTGACAGTAAAATTTATTTTAGCACTGTAACGAAATCATGAAAGTTGCCGGCACTTAATTTAGAGTCTAGTAACATAGTATTCTAATAGAAACAAATAACTTCCCTATGTTAGAAACTGTGCAAACTTAGTTAGATAAGTCCGAGTACATAGAAACTCTATTAAGCAACTCGTTTACTCGTTGAAGGAATGGGTTCAAAGCGGAAAAAGTATGTAGAGGAAGTTCCTTTATTGCATTTTCAATGAGTTTTCTTGAATGGTTTTGGGTACATACCCATTAGTACCGCTTGTATAAGTGTAACTGAAATCACTGATTAGTTACACAAAGAAAAGCACGCGCTTTATCAATTCATTGTCGAAAGCTGGAGGTTTCAGAGTTCATCTCAATTTCGTTGATTCTAAAAACCATTTTGATACTTATATTTCATTAAAGAATAGACGTTAGTTTATGTTGATAAAATAATAACAGACCGTTGTCTCCTGTAATCTGTGTATCTTCTTGCGCTGTTTTCGTCTGTAAACAATTTATATTGTTCAAGATAATTGGGGCGAAGGTCTCGGTTCTGTGTCACCTTTACAAATTGAATTAAATGTTTTGAGGACGATGTAGCAAAAACGGTTGTGACTGGAATTGCCTTGTTATTTCAGAAACGTGGTTTATTTGGAAACGAGGCGAACCACAATGAAATGAAACGATTGAATATACAAAACATAGCGTCACGGGTTTCACCAGACGGGGTTGTGGAGCCAGAGGTTATTAAACAATCCAATACGTGACACAGCATTAACCCATCGCTGCAAGCAGATGAAGGTGCTTCTAACATGTTTTGATTACAAAAAATGCTGCAGAAAAAGGGGTTTTATTTTCCCAACTCCATAAAGAAATTTTACAGCCACATATATTTTGGCGGGAAAGACAATTTGACTCCAATATAGTTTCCGGTTGCTTGCCAAGTTGAACAATAAAGTCGCGTTTGGCAGTTGGCACAGAATCCTTTGAATGCGCTGCTGTGATTCTACCATATTTCTGATGGTATGATTCGGAAGAAGCTACATAATTTATCTACTGCCTGATTCACAAGATATGTAATATTGTCGATAAACCCAACTGCCTGAAGGAAAAAGTTGGAAATCAACCTATTTTAATACCATTACCACTGAATCCATCAAAGATTAAATTACCAAGACAAACCGCAGACTTTACACGATAAATTAGCGGCCGCCACCGTCCATGCTAAGGATTTACGAAATGAACAGCTACAAGCAACAGTTACCCGCCTAATTCCCTTATTAATGGAGCCAATTGGGAGTTCAGCTCAAGACTGCTTACTGTTGCAGTTTAGCTTGCTGGCCCGCCGCCGATGATCGGATCAATTTGTATTGCCTTCCGTCCAAAAATTGCAGCAGGCTAATTGGAACTGTAACCCAATCGGTTAGGGTTAGCTTTACCTTGTCAGATTGTGTGGAGACTGAATAAAGCGCCGAATGGGATAGGTATTGTCCAGTTTTTCTTGAGCTGTTAGATCGGGTTTCGTAGCTTGTTTGTTATCCTTGAAAATGGTTTGGGAAGGAGAAGAGGGAGATCTTATTTGGTTGGTCTTTGAAGGTTGTAATTTGTCTAGTGTGATGTGAAATGCCTCTGCTTCGTTAACACCGAGCTTGCTTGCTTGCTTGGCATTTGGAATTACTGTCGTGATTGTGATTTTTAAGTGTATTGCTTGAATGGATGGTTGCGTCGTTTGATTGAGCTTCTTGCGAATATTGCTTCCATGTTGATTTCCTCTCCCTTGAATTCGATCGTATTTGTATATTTAGTAACAACTATGTCACGCATTTTTCCTTTAGTCATATAAAATCCATGAATCGAATTTTAATTGACACACAAAATTATTCACTAGTAATCCTCATATTTTAATCGTAGAACTTCTCGGGTATGTTGGGTAATCCAAAGATAAACATTTGTTAAATGGCCAAGTAAGATATTATCCAATCATTTCATTGATTTAATTTATGAAAAAAAAAACACAGTGACACATGATCTGTTGATTCCGGATAGTATAACAATAAGGATAAAGTCAGTCCTAACAATTCAGTAGGTTACATATTCCTGGATGAGATCGCAACCCAGAGCAGAAACCCATAGATCAAATATTTAATCAACAAAACATATGTAACGAATCCTTGGGCTACGAAATTGTTCCCCTTGCCAAATAAAAGTCAAAACGGCGCCCTTTCTTTACACAATTGTCTACTGTTTGAAGGGAAATTGAAACGTTTGTCTTTGAAGGTGCATTACAATGGGCAAACAAGGTTTTCGAACATACAATGATTTCTATAAGCACATTCACGCGGAGGTGTTTGGCTTCTGAAAATTTTATGAGTAATATTTTATTTTCAAACCACATTACATTCATCAAAGATTTTTCCTTATCGAGTATTGTATCCTAAATGACGAAAAAAGTGATGATTGATGAAGTCTCTTATTTATTCTTAAAGCATCACTGTTCAAACGTCATCAGTTTTATGGTCAAGTTAACTGTCGACTGTTATGAAACGAATAACTATGTATACTTGGATACAACTGTTCCTCTGTCTCACTCACCATATGGGAATAGGCGTGACTCATTTTTGTTTATTTTTAAAGCTATGTCATTTTCAAATGGCTCAAACGTGCCTTCTTTCCTTTGTCAAAAAGCCGGTCACGGTCACCTAATCTTCACAAATATTGCGTCCCACAATTGTGATAAAGATACATCAGTTCGATATTGATTCATACAATCCCTGATGAGAAAGAATGATAGGGCACGTAGGTTCAGTCGTCCTGTTGGCTCAGCGGTCCTTGTTTCCTCATTGATATGATGCAAATAAAAGGGCTCGAAGCCATATCAACAAATTCACAAAAAAAAAAAGCATTTTTTAATCAATCTATGTACTTAGCATTAACTTTGTGCAGAGCTATCATAGCGTAGTTATGGTCTTCAGATGCAAAACCTTAGTTCTAAGTTTCGATAAACCAAATAGCGTTGACGGATTTTTTTCACAGCGTGGTGAGTTACCGATTTAATCTGTAATAAACATGTTTTGACCTACATGTAGCTCCAAAAAAAAATACCATTTTTGTATGGCCGCTGCTGCAAGGACTGTTTCATGTATCGTGTACGTTTGTGTTTTGAACATAATAAACCCTGTAGTTATCGAACCGAACTCCAGAGAAATGATGGCGCAGGTTTTTTTTTTTATCAATGTTGGTAAAATACACCCTCTCGAGTGTTCCAACAAAGAAACGCTTTCCAAAGGACACAGAGCGAGGGAATGTTACCTATGTCAATAATTTTGCCGCCGCACTTATTTCTGCTAGGAGCTTTTACTGGCAACCCTGAACTCCTGTTAAACATTTAACTTTGCACTTTGTACACACTTCAGATATCTGTAGCATTGAACCAGAGTACTGTAGGAATATCAACTCAACATATTTAATAGTCGTTTGAAAGAACACTATCTATCTCTACCATATTAAATTTAAGAACTTTGATTTAGGTATATTTTAAACATATTTATAGTCTGGTATTTATGTAAGTACGTACTGTTAAGTAGTTAATTGTTTTAACTTATTTGATGTTGTGCATTTGGGTCAATATCTACCTGTTGTTCAATTATTTCCTGTCTATCCTAGGTTTTCTGGAAGAAATATCTTAATAGAGATAAGCTCGCCTTTGTCATGTTTTCTCCACTTTCCCTTGTGAAATGTGTTATTTGTTATTTTATGAATATAAACAATAAAGTACAATATAATTGACCGAGCGAGCGAAGCGAGCGAAGCGTCTCCGTTTCAGGTTTGGGCAAAAATGCTTTCGTATGTCCGGTTGTTCTCCTCTACAGGTCGCATTTATGAACCGATTCTCGTGAAATTTTGTGAGCAGGTTGGAAAAATAAATAGAATTTTTTACTCGAGCCAGTTTTTTGATTTTTTTCAAAATGGCGGAGAAAAAAAATCGCTACAACCCAAACGGCTCGATGGATAAACAAATGAGGTGTCGTTGGATTCATAAAGACCATGAGAGTGAAACAGATGAGCGAGCGAAGCGAGCGAAGCGTCTCCGTTTCAGGTTTGGGCAAAAATGCTTTCGTATGTCCGGTTGTTCTCCTCTACAGGTCGCATTTATGAACCGATTCTCGTGAAATTTTGTGAGCAGGTTGGAAAAATAAATAGAATTTTTTACTCGAGCCAGTTTTTTGATTTTTTTCAAAATGGCGGAGATATGGGGTTTTAAAATGTAAAAAAATCGCTACAACCCAAACGGCTCGATGGATATTAACAAATGAGGTGTCGTTGGATTCGTAAAGACCATGAGAGTGAAACAGATTATATAATTTTAGTAAAAAGTCAATAGGTTGTATTAAAGATCGCGAAATGTAGTTTACAAAGTTATTGGTGCGGCTACTTTCATACTGCATGTACGTAACCAGGTACATTCATAAGTTTGTATGTGTTATTGAAAGAAAATTATTTGGGTTATTTTTTTATGTGTGTTAGCAGTTCAGCTTTCCCACCGACATACTCGCGAGGTCTACAGCTCACAGAGCCACTAGTATATCTGTGGTTATACTACAAACTGTAATAGATGGATTATATATATATACATATAATATATTTTTGTATTTATTTAAAAAGAATAATGTTATATAGGTATCTATCATATATATTTATTTTTGTCTTTATGTTTAGGTATAAGTTAATTTTAGAATGCATATTATATATTTATGTATGCAACCTTTTAAATTTATTGTTGTACACATGGGTCTACCCCCGCTCAGCTATCAACCTCTCTCAACGAAACTTGGTTTGCTGGAAGAGATCTCTTTTTAGAGATAAGCTCGCCATTGTACACTTTTATTACCTACCATAATTTGTTAACTATTTTTTTTGTGTGCAATAAAGAAATTATGAAATTATGAAATTATGATTATCTAGGAAAATATATGCTTTACCTAACTATTTCCATCAAGACATGAATTTATCCTATTGAACCAAATTATATTAAATAGCCCACCCAAGAGTTCAAAGAACTTTCAAAAGACCCTTGTCATATTGCTGTTTTACAATATTGATAAATATATCCATGAATTCTGAATTAACCGTATCGCAATAGTGTCGCGCCGAAATAGCTATTAGACAATCCGACGATGACCCTAGGGACCTATACCATTGATAGGCCAATGTCTAGCCAGCCTACGCCCTTAGTCCGAAGTGTTAAGGTCCAGGATCGACCAAATGTTACCCTTTATGTGCCTGCCAATGGTCAGAGTAGCTGTTTGCGGATAATCTGTTGCGTCGTTATAACTGGCTGTTGCCTGATTTATTAAAACAACTAATTACAATATTACAAGCCCAAAATTTGACATGTATCCCGGGTATAGGGTTTATAGTTTGAATTATGTTAATTTTTATATTGTTTCGTTGCTCCTGCGTACCTATCAGAAGATTTCTCCGGACCATCACGTCGCGTTTAATCAGATTGAGTCCCATTTGTTAAGCTTCATCGGTCCACAAACCCGATATATGGATAACATAGTTGACATAGCTAGTATGCAATGGGTTCCGGAGGCTAGAGACCGCATTAGATAGCGTAGAAAAAAAAATCCTACCCATCAGTGAGCTGATGTGGATTAATTTGTTTGTTTAATTGATTGTAGAGATCCAGGTCTAGAATGACCTGGCGGCGTTTTGATGCATCTCGCTTGTTTTTAATCAAGGACAGCACATGAAATATGTCTTAACTGCTTGGACTTGTACACTTGTAACTCTTTGCTATGTGAAATGGGCTATTGGCTGGCGGTTTTATTGTTATGTTACTCGGTGACGTAGTTAATGTTGTTATGGAAATTGTTCAACCAATAAATGTTGTGTTTAATTATTTTGTGACTTTATGCTCCTGATTCGAGATAGTTATAGTTTATATTGCAATTCTAGTTAGATAAAACAGTTGTTCCAATAGGATACTAATAAAAGATCCTTAGCTATCTATCCGTAGGAAATTGTTCGAGTACATTTTTAGTAAGAAACTACATAATAATAATTTAGCTCTATTGTCTGATAATGGTGAAGAGTTTTTGAGTTGTTTGATTAGTTATGTTTCGTTATTTAAAAAACATTTACCATTCTCGTTTCCGGTTACACGTCATTTCAAAATATCCTTCCTAAACTGACTTCGTCAATTAAATACCATTGCAGATTTTGCGAAAAACTTTAATATTCACCTCGCAATTAAAATTAATATCAAATCATCTGATTTCTCATTTATATGACTCCTGATAATAGATTAGAATAGGATAGAATACAATGCACATTTATTCAACTGTCGCAACACAATACACAAGACGCAGCAAAAAAATAATAAGTATTAATAAACAAGTGGGAAATAAAATATACACAGTATGAAGACAAAAATAGCAGAATCAAATATTTCCTTCGAAATAAACAAACAAGGAGGAAAAACATAACAAGGCACCAATTAAAAACATCCCTCCGAAAAAAAAGTCGAATAAACACGCATCACCAAATACACTAGCACATTTCTTTCTCGATAAAACCCATATCGTCATTCGTATCACAGATTAATCGTCGTCTATTGTTGTCGAGATAATCTATTCACACGCGACAGACAGACGAACAATCACGAGATAAGAATCGATTCGTGATACACTGATCAACGGTGTTCGATGCGGGTGTCAGAGTGGAAGAGATTGTCGAGATGGGTGGACTTCTGGGGTCTGATTCGATGGTGAAAAATGGTTATGGATATGGTTCACCATATTTCAATAGTGAAGTATGATGATTTGGGAGTATTAGGTGATAAAGCAGATGCTACAGCTGAGTCGATAGAAATACTTGTGGTCGAATCTATCCAGAATAACGTCAAAAATAAGGGTTCAATCTACTTAGTAAAAATTACGAATTTTTTATGTACGAATATACTAAAAACTTATAAGCTTAACAAAGCATTTTTCATAAAGAATTTAATAAAGAACGTGCTGATTCCAAAGAAAATGCCCACGCTCACTTTATCTTACATCGTGTAGCAAATTGAATACCGTTTCATTCTGATAGCGATCGTACCATACAGAATCAACTTGTAAGCGAACATATCGAACAGAATCCAATGCATTGTCAACTAATCTTAGTTCAAATAAATTATCAACAATTGCCCGATCGCAGATAAGCTTGTCTCGTTAGCTTGTGACAATTTGTCGATCTCTTGTCGCATATAAATTGGATGTCGAATGGTAGGAAACAGTAAATGATAATACAGAATCTATCGAAGTGTGGGCTGAGCTGTAAAGAATGGTTTATTTATGTTGTTTGTATACCGCCATGAATATTAATTGAAATTATTTGGATGAAATAAAATAAGAATTTAAAGAGAGATCTGATATCGTGCTGGGAATTCCATATAATTGATAAATAGATATCCAAGTAATGCGTAAGATACGTGAGACATAAATTCTTCAGTATCCGAATGACGTCAGCAGATAAATATAGACGTCGATTTAGAATGCAGCTCTCAGTCGCTCTAATCTCCAATAACAGACGGAAACAGAGCAAAATCCAGTCGAAGCATATTCCAGTAGATTCCAATATCAACAAAAGCGGACCTAATGTGTTGAAGGAAGTTAAGTCCAGTGTGAGCGCCGCTCCAAAGTACCTAATACCCGTATTTTTGATCCGAATCCCGACACAGACACTATTGGATACAGATTTTTTGAATTAAGAATATTTCCACTTGCATACTGGTGAAAGGTAGCGATAAAACCGAAGAGTGTTTTTTACTGTGGCGTTACATCGACGAGTTGGATCACTGAATTCGCTATCTCTCCCCCAACAAGGGGAGGTGAGGTAAGGTACAGCGGGGGCGAAGGGTCACATACGCAAATGTTTGCCCAAACATTACCCCCGACGACACACGGTAAAGACCCTCGGCTCTCGTGAATTATTGAGCTGAAATATAAGCCGCTTGTTTTAACGCCAGATGCTATTTAGATGTCTTCGAGTCTATTAGTTCGTCGAAAGCTGTTTGTCATAGTGCGGGCTGTTGAAAGTTTTATTTATGGCACCCCAGGGGGCGCGGGGCCTCGGCTATGCCTGAACAACAACACGTGTTACGCTTGATGCAAATTGCTTGAAATTCTAATGGAAGATCAACAACCGCGCGCAAACTGCCTCCGCATCAATAAAACGCTCGAATCATCCTTCCCCGTTTACAGTAGATAATAAATTGCGGGGCAAATGCACTCTTGCGTGAAGAACAGCGCAGCCTCAGTTTCACATGAATGAGGGCACCTGATAAAAGAAATTCCTCAAGAGATCAAACGAAGGATAATAAATGGTCCGCGCCCCGCCTCCGACTATTGCCGAATCCGATTGCACAATCCTTACTCGGATTTGCCATTTTTCTATGACATTTGTTATTTGCTACCTTTGGAGCTTTATCTATCATTGTCAGATCGGTACCTTCCGCCGATTTCTTTCCACCCATTTTTGCCTCCATTTGTATCAACCTGACTACATACCATCGAGTTATTCTACTATCTAAGACTTTATAAACAATCACGTCTACATACATCAAAGGCTAAAAGCGAAAGTACCTAAATGGAACCAATTTATAGACCGAGTTGGGTCTGAAGCGGACGAATATAAAAGGCGTGGTATAAATGAAATAAGGGAACTGTATCTCTTTACACAGCTCAATGAGTGCGAACAAAGTACGCTGGTGGTGGACGGAGCGATAGGCGCTCACTGGACACGACGCTAATAGAAATGCTCCCGACCGCAGAAAAACATGTACAAGTATTTCGTTTTTATCTTCTGTTGGATAAACCATCTATCTTTTTCATGATTTACTAATATTTTTAAAATGCTTTTAATGACTCAATCGCCCGTCCGTTTACGAAGATAAACAATATGATCACCCTGACTAACTTACATGAGTTAATTGCTTTTATCAGAGATACAGTGAAGAATACAAATTGATTGGATAAACCTGACATTATATATTTATAACGGAAAATATTTTCATAAGCTGTATACAAAACAACTTATTAATAATCCAAAACTTAATCAATTAGGTGGTATCCCTTTAACTCATGTTTGTAATTGTTACAAACTATGCGTGAACATAAACCCTTCCCGTAGCAACTTTTCGTAGCTTTTCGCCTTTAAGCCAAAGTTGTCCTGCACCCAAAGTCTGTCCAAATTCCAAAGTAAGTAATTGTTGTGAACGATAACAAACACTATTTCCGACGAAAATTAAACCCTATACAAGGATCACACGCAACTGTCTCTGCGCCAGTCTCTATTGGCCTCTCCAGCCCCCTCGAGGGTGTAGATTCCGGAAGTAATAGGGGTGGTAGTAAGAGGAACGAAGTTCAAGATGTGTTGGTGATTGTAAATTTTCTTACCAACCAAGTTGTTACCGCAGGGCGTCCTAAACACACATCGTGTTTGAGGAACACGCTGGAAATTCGCACTAAGTCCCTGACTTCCATTTTGATTCTCTTTGATCACTTTGACTGACACGATCATATGTGGTTTACTCGATCATGAGCAGATAAACCATAAATAATAAATAAGACTAACCTAAAAGTTTTAAGGGTTTCCAAATAATAATCGATTCAACCCTGGAAATTCCATGCAATCATCTTCCGATGATTAAATGAGCGCTTAAATGCATTCTCGCGCGCATTCAGTCGTACATCAACACGGCATCGTAATATTTCTTATTTAAATTCGCTGCATCTCATAAATACGATCGAGAGGACACCAACTCGCCCTACAATTTAATATATGGCCATCAGTATGCCAGGCGGGTGGCTGCACCAATTAGGGCGAGTATTGCTTCCATCTGAATTTCAAATGGCACGCGATAGGGTCTAATAGTTTTGGACCCTTAAAATTGCTCTACGCCGCGCTTGATGGTTTAATCACTCATGTCGGTGACTCTTGGCTAATTGTCTCCATGTGTACCAAAGACTACATAACTTGCTGAGAGTTTGACAAATGCTGAAGTTTCGAGTCGTCTGGCTTCGGTCGGTTATTGATTCTTGGGGAGATATTGCTCTAGTTCACAACGAGTTTGGAAGCTTGTCTTATTGATATTAGTCTCGTGGGTGTATTTGGGATATAAAGTTATGATGTGATATAAATGTTTAATGGAAATAAGGTTTAAACCAATTAAGATTGAATAGAAAATTATCAAAAAACGTTGAAAGTAAGATACTCTATACAGACAATACAGTATTACTCAGATTCGTAAATTATATTAGATAGTTTAATTGAATTAAGACGGCATAACAAAAAGACAATGAGTGTCAAATTAAACAACAGAGCTATAACAAGCAGAACGTATAATCAATTCACCCGCAACAGTAATTAAACGAACTAAATTATCCAAAAGATAAAGGAGAAATCCAAGGCAATAAAGACATCACACAGCCGGGGGCTCGAGCCAGTCCGTAAATCACACAAATATACCATAATGTTTAGGCAGACCCACTGGTAACAGCCAATAAAATGAGATCCCCGATCATAACGCCGGGGTATGCAGACTATGGTAATTAAAACGTAACAAATATCCCGTCGTCAGGAGGTCAGCTCCCATTGGGCAATGAAAGCAGTCGTGACGGAGGAAACTCGACGGAGATAGTTAACGTTATGGAAGTGTTTATTACTGCCTTTATTAGCGCAAGAAAGCCGAAGACCGTCTAATGCACGGGTCGTGAGATGCAACTACCAGTTAACTCAGATTTGGACTGCGGTGGCTTTTTATTCTTCCTATTCCCGTGCATTCACGACTTCATTTACATTTCGACATTATGGAGCAGAGTAAAAATGCTTCTCGAGTTCCCGAGCCCCATAAAGCGCGTTTTATCTAGTATGAAATGTAGCTAACCCGCTGAGAAGACGCTGAAATATGTGGCTAGCGAAACATCCTATGCATATTCCAAATTACATTTCTTAGAGAATGAATTATACAGTAGAATACTCGTTTTTATTAACGGTACGTGCTTGAAAATTTCAGAAGAGCAGTAAAGAAGAGGAAGCTAATTCCGTATTTCCGCACAATAAGTTGGTTAAAAGCAGGACCGAGCAAGCACAAACAGTATCTGGGTGACCCCGCTGCGGTGCGGAGGCCAACAATTCATAAAATAGAGGAAGTGGCTCAATTCACGCCCCAAGTTTTGCGACGCTACTACATACACTGCGCATAACTCGATCGCCAGGCTGAGTTCACGCGAGCGAAGAAATACTTCACATTTGTCATGCTGTTGGGCGACTATTTTGGGTATAGCACCGATATAGATTTGGGAGGAAATGAAAAATTGGTCACTAATCTCTAGATATAGGTAAAACTATTTTTGAAATTACTTTGGCGTTTCTAAATAAAATATTTTGTGTCTTCGCAAGATGATAACGTTTAATTTGAACCTCCAGTATAAGTGTTCGGTAACGGTTTTAATGTTCAACTTTTACGATTGTTCAAGCCAATTCGAGTTCCAAACAAATACGAGACTAAAGCATATAATGCTAATTCCACGCGAAGATTTCCCCCGACACTCGTCGAGATTCCATAATCATTATCCAAAGTTCCTGAGTGTGCGACGAACAAAACTTTAGCAGAAAACTTCCCTCCCGGGGGTGCGTTGTCTTCAATTATTTAAAAGATTGCAGTAGATTAAATTTCGAAAAGAAACCGGGCTGTCATGGTCCGGTGGCGCCTTGAGCTCCAGTTTTGACGAAGTAGAAAAGTTTAAATTAAATTAAACAAGTGAGAGCGTGAAGATGAATCGCCGGAACCCACACGTCCCCCCACCACCCTGACCCGCCCCTCCTCCGCATGCCCTGGGCTCTGTTTGCTGCTAAATAACGACAATCTAGTTTTAATTGCCGCTATTTGTTTTCGCCGGAAGCTGCGGATTCCGGACGATGGCGCTCACATATTAATGAAGGCGACTCCGCCAAAAATTAGGGGGAACTTAACTTTTGGGTCGCTTCATCTTTGACAAAAAGTCAGATTATAAAGTGGCGCTTAAAAGTTTTACGAAACGCAATTAATGAGCATCACAGGACCGTGTAGCCGGTCGTAAATAACGTGAATAAAATGAGTGGCTATTTAGATATTGATAACGAGGAAGTTTAATGCCGTACTTTGGCTTTGAAGCTCAATGTCCAATGGCTCTATTTTTGTTGCTGCATAGTTTATAAGACCTTTGAGTGGTCGGCGCGATCAAGTGGCGTTAGTTTTTGTGGCGCCCTCTGCCCCCGCCACTTCGTTTTTAATGACTCTATTAAGAAGATTAATAGTGACTATCGTTTTAAAGAAAATCTCGACTTTTTTTCTTTACAAATTTAATTATTGTCGATACAGATCTTCTTTTTACATCCTTTTAGGTTTCTATCCCTTTTTTTCTATGTCGTGTGGTTGGTTGAGTCGTTTAGTATCGATCGAAGTCTCGTACTAACGGGATGCTCCCCTCTTCTCTTCCACACGAGCTGAGCTCAATTTGGCTTCGCTCCGACCTAAAGCTTTTTGCACGCATCTCTTCAGACCCTTTAGTTATATGACGAAATTTTCTTATCCAGCCATGCAACAGCAAACCGCTTGAAAATTTCCACATGGGTCTATTAACATAGGTACTGTAGAGATGTAAAGTATTACCTGGAGAGGTAGGCGGAGGAAAGTTTCGGTGTCCGATAACGAGAACAAACTTACAAGCTAACTCTAAGTTGGAGTGGGAAGCAGACTGGAAATTCAATTTGCATTCGTAAACCTTCTGGCTTTATTGGTATGAAAATTATCATCTAAGACTTGTTCTTACCCAACACAACTCTATCGTTTTCGCAGTGTTCCACCAATTGCTTGTAATTTCTAGTTAGACAACTTGTTAGCAACTCGTAATTCTCAAATCCGAATGTAGTCGACAAATTCGTCAGCTCCCACTTGTGCGAAGATGTATTGCCGGCAAATTCCAGTTGCAGTGAACATACAAATCGTGTAATAGAGTCCCAAGTCGCATTGAAGTCCGGATCGTTGCGTCCGCGTGGAGTCCCACAGAGCTATACGAGCCGGTTCACATCGGGGCTTCAGTCAGCAGTGGCAGTGGCGCGTCGCCTCCCAAGCTGAGAGGGTGTCTGTACGCTCCTGTTTCGTTGCAGGAACGAATTCAAACACGATCGCTCTATCGAACACGTCTTTTCCTAACAATTTTAATTTTTATACGAATTTTCAAAATTTGCTGCTACTGATGCGTTCAGAACCATGAGTTTCATTTGAAAAAGTGTTGTGTAAAATTTTGTGCGGTTCATCCAGTAACATCCTCCAGTGTGTCTCTCCGTAAAACACAATGTATCGTTAAGCGCATGAAACGCAAACCCAGAACAATGGTCACGTTAAAATTCCTTCATTTTTGTCAGTGGTGAAGCCATCACAATGATATTGAAGGTCGGCAGCGGAGGCAAGGCGCCTCCAACCAAACCAGAAACTTCAGAAAATCCAGATAAGAAAAAAAAGGAGGAGAAATGGGAGAGATGCGACGAGAGGTGTCTAGGGGATCCTTGGTTATACTGTGCTGTGTTGTGGTGTGCGTGTGCGATGAGTCTAGTCTCCAGCGGGTACAGTCTGTACAGGCAGCAGGGGCTGACGGACAGGTTATCTCTGTTGGAGGAGCAGCACTTGGCGTTGAGGAGTGCGGTGCTGGAGCCTCAGCAGCCGCTGGTGGAAAGGTTGAGGAGGGAGGTGCTGTCGCGACCGCCTCCTAACTGGAGGGCGACGAGGAGCATCAGGGATTATAGAGACTGCGGATGTCCACCAGGTATGGCGTTATGGATAACAATAGAAATAAATAAATAAATAATGTAGCCCATTAATGTCCCCACCGAGGGGCACGAGCCTTAACTCGGATACATACGAGTAATATTAAGCAATACTCCACCACGCCGCTGGCTCATTATGGGTTGGTAGAGTGGTGTTTGGCTAAAATGCTAAAATAAAAACATTTTTACTGAAAAAAGTAAATATATAGGCAGGTATCTATGTCACTGGTTGACGTGGCTTCTGTCTAAAACTATGTTAAATTAGGAAATATAATAACAATGACACGTGGTTAAAGCACGTATAGGTGATGCATTTTAATTTCATCCTATATTTTTAATTGGTGTAAAATCTTTTAAAATACATATAGTATCTAATTAGTTCTTATGTTAGCATCATTGAGGAATTCTCAAAAACAAATTGACTATTAGATTCTTGATTCTTCAACTGAATTGATCGTGTAGGAGTCGTTTAGTGTATGTAGGTACGTTATTCATTTTCATTTGAACATTTGTATTCATGCCGTTTGATCTCATTATTGTTTATGTTGCCACATTCATTAATGATACAATTTAAAATTGCTCCAAGCGAATTCCCGTCATGAATAATACATAATTCACCATTGTAAATGAAAATTGAGCACAACAAAAGCTCCATCAATGTTATTTGGATAAACGAAATAGCCATTTCACTGCAAACAATCCAAATCCAACTGCTATTTTAGAGTCAAACGCCAAAATCTGAGCTATACTTTAACTAACACTTAACAACCAATACAAAGCGGTCCCACTGGAATGAGTCTCTTCAAAAAAGCTATTAATTTTTGTCGCGGATTCCCCACGATCTAGGGTGGTTATTCTACTATTTTTCCCCTCTACTCACTGAGCCGCCGTATCGATAGTATGTCGCTGTGTTCTCACTCCCCATAAACTATATCTATTCCCTATCTTCTTTCTTCTTTTCTATTCCCATTATCTCTTTTGCTACTCGCTATATTTTGTTTTGAAAAACATTGGATAGTTTTGATTGTGACTCGACTTTGTTATCTTTACAATTTTTATCACAACCATACAAACGATACAATTATTACAATGAAAGCCCATTAGCCACAAACAAGCGACAATATGTATAGGTACTTACTATAAACCACAGATACTATAAAATTATACCTATAAACTCGGTATCTAAGAAACGTCTACAAACATGCCTTGACAAGAAATTTGGTGCCATTTGAGCGACAAAATGTTTTTTTTACCAAGTTCAAAAATTTAGTTCAATTTTTTTTATTGACCATAAATTCATACAGATTGCTTAGTCAAGTTTAGGGTAACCGCAAGCGCAGTGATTATTTTACAGTTTGGTCGTGTTTTTCCGTTTGTTCATATTCTTGGTTTTACAACAGACAATGTGAAGGGGCGAAGCGGAATCGTCAGCCGGTAATCCCGGCTGGAAAGCTGTCAGTAACCCCCCGGCGCTATCGCGGTCCCCGAGGGCGACTGATCGAAAAAATGATAAACGCCTGTGGACGTAGATTGCGCTGGGGCTGACAGTTTTTATTCAAGAGTGAGGATAAGCCGTGTTAATAGAGAAATCGCGGAGCTATTAGTGAGGTTTAGTTTGGTGTAGGCAGATGTTGGGTTTAGCGAAATAATAGCGTAATTTGAAAATGTGTTTGTTAAAGAATTTTTATGAAATCAGTATCACACTCATATAAAAATGTCTGGTTGAGCTGTCTTTTCGTAATAAATAAACATAAAACTTTATTAGTAACTGCGTGGCGGCACTTTCTCTCTCTTTCTTGATAGATATTGTATGTACGTATTTATGTTATTTATGTATATATGTTGATTAAAAAGAAAAGACTTCCTGTTAGGCTTACTCATGGAATACGTAGGCAATGCGTGATTTCATTATTGTAACACAAGACAGAGATATAGAAAGCTAAAAAAATATACTTAGACAATTAACAAAGGCAATATATAGCTGTCTATGATAAAAACACGTATTCATAACCATCCACACAAAAAAACTCTATCCCAGAATCAATACAACAACCAATGCAAATCGCCCCAATCGTTCAGAAGGAAACAAATAAAAAAGTCAGCCGCCGGTACGTCGGTAGGTGGCGGCACTATTCGCGGGCGATAAAACTGACGCGTGCGGGTGACGGCCGTGCCGGCGGAGGCCGGCGGTGTTTGTTCAGGGTTGACTGGCTTGAGAGAAGCGGAATAGGCTCGGGATTGCAAATATGACTTAATGAAATGAGGTTCTAGTCTTGCGAACTGACTTACACTACAACGATTTGGAAAGCCAGAGTCTCAGTCTATTGGTATAACTGATTGTGCAAGATCCAAAATTGGTCACTAAGTTTTAGCATCTCAGTAATACCGACTGATAACTTCTAAGTCCAGTTACAGACGATTACTCTTTGTTGCACATGATCTTGCATGTAACAGTTTTCTGAATAGGATATCCTACATATTGTAAAATATTCCCAGTGATATTACTTTAATTAAAAGTGATGGTTCTATTGAAAAACCTTCCAAAGCCACGAAGAGCTCACCTAAACATTGACAACAATTGGTGTTAATTTGCAAAGAACAGTTTAGTTGGCCAGACGGTTCCCGTGGTGGGTCGGTCAACAACGGGGGTGTCTCTATGGGCACAGCATTTCCCGTGTTGTGGTCCCACGCCACGGTCACACGCCATTGATCACCGTGCCTCGTATATTACCAGAATTTGGCGTGACCGAGCGATTTGGCCGGATTAGTATTGTTTTGATTTCACGCACCCACAGAAGGGCCAATTGTAGGAATTATTTGGTTTTATTGACATGGTAAATTAATGATGTTATCGTTTTGCTAAGTCGCGTGTCCCTTTACCACCAAATAAATTACTAAGACTATCATGGTTTGTGAAAGGGAAAACCAACAGAACAATAAATAGTTTGTCCCAAACTTATTGAGCCCGCAAGCTGCAAGACACAAAGCTCCCGCGAAAGCCCTTCGTCGGGATTGTTCCTAATGAGTAAATTCATTAGTACGGGTCGTTCATACTTTATCAAGAATGAGTATTACATGCGGGCCGAACTTGGATCATCATATGGTTCTAGCCACGTACGTAATCATATAATATATACCTAGATTTTCTCATTCTATGAACAAATCATTTTATTTTCTCTTTTTACTTTGAAGTGTTTGGCATGGTCTATTACAGTAGCCCACAAATAAAACCTGTAATGTTACTACCTGACGATTTTGTTGAAAACAATTATAATAATTCCTTCTTAATAAGAAGTTATGTGACATTACATAATCCTTCAGAGGTCCTGAGCTTAGCGAGCTTTTGTTCATCCCCGTCTAGTTACTTTGTCGTTACTGGGTGTAAGTCCTTAAATTATACAACTAATCCTTCCAGACTTCGTTAAACCTACTATTTGAACTTTGTCCAGGTTTAATTACAGGACTCTGTTATAACTTGAGGGCCTTCATTAGCCACCATTGTTTCTGTAGACGGTAAACAAATCGTACTAGGTATTGTTGTTAATCCTTCTTTAGAGTCACAAAGTCAAATTAAGTCTAGTCATCAAACTGTGAAAAATCTCATTCATTTTCAGTAAACTAATTTGCCAATACTGTTATTGCAGAACCAATAACAAAGTTAAACTTACAGTATCTGCGTGTAAACAAGGGGTTGTTTAATGAAAACTAAAAGCTAGCGAGGAAGTGGCGAACCCTCCGAGATTGGCGAACAACAACCACAAACTTAAACCAAAACTGATGAATTTATAACAAAGTTGCGGAAAACGAGCTGAATTAAAGGCGATAGCGGAATAACTACAAGGAGAAACTTTGCATCGATGACGTAATCGCAACACGCAAGTTTAGGCAATTTACCGGAAACACAACAAACATTGGATCATATACAGCTTTTAAACTGTTTATACGCGACCAATATCGTCAAATATTTGTCGACTTATTTAGCTGTTCAAGAAGGCCGTGTGAAAAGTTTAAAAGCCTCTTTAAACTTCGCACAGGTCAAATGTAGCCTCTAATTAAATGTTTACCTCCACGCCTTGAAGATGGAACTTCACTCAACTGATTTATATGCAAATCGACAGCGTCAACCTGAGCCGACGAATGTGGGTATAAAGTAGAAGATTGATTGAAAGAGATTGAGGGTTTGCCAATTACAAGGTACAAACATTGAGAAATAAATCTCCCAGTATATGATCAACTTCCTGCGTGTGTTATTGATTAAACAAGAATTGTTACACGCTGTGTTTGGATTTGCTATAAATATAAATGTAAACAAAATGGTTTGCGAGAATTTCATATTACAAGTATAAATCAGGAATCAAGTAGTCAATCATGAAAGAGGTCCATAGAAATTTCTGAATAGACAAAAATAAAGAACCTGAAATAGAACAGACGAGTGGAAACAAAAGGCAAGGTGTTTTATTTGTGACCGAACGCGATTGGCCACACATCACTCACTCAGTTAGATAAATTAGGTGCTGTTGACAGGACAAATGAAGGCAATTCATTAGGAGCACTCTTCGGAAGAGAGCAAGCTGGGAATCGAACCCTGAATCTGTTGGAATCCGTCTTTGGTTCCGTTACATCAGTTGGATTGAATCTACGGCATCTGTCTGGTTGGTGTGTGACGATGGAAGTCTAGTTTAAATGTTTTGTGAGAGAGAATCATCTCACGTAATACTTAGTAGTTACTTAGTCTTGCAGATTAGTCTAGTGGACAATGCATAATAATTCGTTCGAGATTCATTTATTAGCGTATACGCAATACTTATGAAATAACAAGTGATACTTTTTCAAATTATAATTCTAGTAACAATCGACCATTTGGATATACACCTGTACAATTTCCATTACAAAGTCAAAGGTATGTAGTAAGAATTTTCCACACTCCCAGTAAAGTAGTGAACGTATGGTTTCCGTGTTCGCTCGTTCGCCCCATCTCCTCTCGAGTATTCAATCTTCAGTTTCAATCTCTCCACCGCTAATGGCGTCGTGGTGTGAACTAATTGATTCCTCTCTTTTAACTTAATGCTCCTCAACCAACAAATGGATATTGGGTATTTCGACACTATGCGCGGAATTCAAATAGGCGTAGCATTTCCATTTCGTGTGGGAATTCCTTTCTTTGCTACTATGCTAAAAATAAACTGCTATAAATAAGCGGCTCGAAGGATCTTTAATTGAATACAAAGGTCTGACGACTCCGCGTCCTTCATAAAGTTCGTGAACCTTCCTAATTGTCTATTAGATCTTGTCAAGTATCGATAGTTTAAAATTATCTTTCTTTGACATCATCATTAGTTTTTTCTGCCACTGAATTGGCCGTAGAGTCTTCACCGCTAACGCCCAATAGATGATCCGAAGTTTAAAAATAAACACTCTTTTGAGGGTGCTCTAGCAAATAGTACAGTCGTGTTCCAAGGAGGTCTTATAATGGAGACGCCATTCTAACATCTCATTTATTGACGCAGTAGTATCTTAGAAAAGATTATGCGTGTATGTTCTTAAAATTATGTATTTTCCTTATTAAGTGCGCGAGCGGATAAAGTCAGGAATAATAAGTTTACATCTCTCATTATTTTTACCTGATTCAATCAATAAATTACTTTTCTCTAGGGCATTTAAATAGAAAGGCACTTTCAGTCCCGATTATTCTGACGCTCTGTGGTTCGGTGTTGACTCAATCACTCCAAGAAGGTTTGCTGTGAGAGGTTTTTAACGAGTGCGCACGTGGGCTGCTTATAATGAAGAAGTTGCCAGAATGCAGCGTTTATTAAGTGGGAACATTTCTGTGTTCCTGACATCACGTTTATTACTCTGGTGTGGTATGATTTTTGTGTTTCATTTAGTTTTACTACTTTCATTATTGGTTTTCTTACATTCCTTGCAATAAGTTTGGAATGATTATTACGTTTTTAATTTAATGTTTTTTCTGTCTTAATTTTCACGACTTTTTCTACAGCATCTTTTGTCTATACTTTTAATACAAGAAAACCAATTTAACTAAATTTAAACGGCTACGACTGTTAACAACGCCAGGCCTAGCCATTAACATAAAACTCTGTAATTAGCGTTCATTAAATGGTACTGCTATATTGAATCTATCAATTTCGGGCCAAATCTGTACACATTAAGATATTTCCCTGAGTGTGGTTCGTGTGAAGTGATTAAACCTATTTTTAACGTCGAAACGTTGTTAGCACTTCTCATTAAGACGTCTTATTATGACTGTTTTGGAACTCTTAAAAGGCTTTTATATGAACGTACTTTAAAACTTTCGTCTTTAGGGTTTTTTCACTGCAATTACTCTCCTTTATTGAAACTTTTTTCTGTCATTATCTTACATTTACGAACATAATTATGGAGAATTTTCATCGTATGATCATAAAAACTGTAATAGGGTTGGTTCTTGAATCGTTTTATTGACGCAAATACCGTTGACCACTTATTCTTACGCTTAAACTGTGTCTTTACGTTTAAAAATAACGATGTTAAAAATGGTAAATTACCAAAGCGTCTGCTATCCGTCTACATTTATGTTCTTTTGTAAAAAATCCACCACGTTATTCTTTATTTTTTTCAAAAACATTTAGTTATCAACAAAAGCCAACAAGCAATCAAGCCTCTCCGCTACAAACATACGAACGTGTTTTGCTTACCGATTGGCTTTATAAAATAAGCTGCTCTCACACATTCCATCCATGTGTGTTACGCATTCTTCTTTTAACATTGTCGTTCTTATTTCTATCGCGGTAACGCATAGTTGGGGTATTGCGTCATCTCGGGGCTCCCTTGAGTTGTCACCCCTCGTTTGATAGTGCTGTTAATGTTGCCTTTTATTGCCTTTCACGATTGACGTATTTTAGAATGTAGATTTATTACAGCTGAGTTTTGAAATACTTACTGACTTGTCGACTCTGTCTTTTAGAATTCTTCACATGTGTTCATTTTACTAATTTATCTTGTTCTGCTCCAAGTAATTGAAAACAAATGCTAATATTTATACACATAGCAAGCGAAGGTGTAAACCATCGCAAATTGCAATTAAATCCATATTAGCACCATCAATAGCAATTATGTTACATAGTCGACAGATGTCAAATACACAAACGAGAATCACTTGTAGATCCTTAAAGTCGTTAGCATAAGAGTAATAATTCGCGGCCCCAAACCGCTCCTACACGTAACACAAAAGTCATAATACCTCATTTAGTGCAGTGAGAACTGTAAACAGTAAATCGTTTGTTGTTACCGGTCAATAGCGAATACCGAGCCCTGCAGCGGGTCCCATTGTGAGAAGACAATGACCCCGGGAATCACGCCCTTCGGTCAAATCGATTTAGCGAAAAAAAGTTCGGGGTGCGCCACGCGTTGCCGATGTTACCCCTTTGTTGCTGCAGGATGTTGGTGAAGTAACAAAACTTGTGGTGTTTTGTGATTTGGAGTGGGGATCGTTTGGTGTTTGCTATTTTGATTTAGTAGCTAAATGTTGACAACAATTTATTATGCTGTTGATTACTACCGCATCAAATGTTAATATTATATTATCTTTAAGCAAATCACAATGTATTTTCTACTGAAAAGACTTTCCAAACATAAACCGGCTAATACTCTGATGTAGAAAATATAAGACGCTTTAAAATCTCGTTTAAAATACACACCACAATTTAATTTTTTCAACAATTAAACGGCCTTTTTTCAATATCTTATACTGAATAAGTTTATTGTAAAATATAAAAGTTTTTGCTAAAACAATAAAGTGAGTAAATTGAATTTTAAAAAACGGTGACGCAGAACGTACCAATTTGCAGTCACCATCAGTTAGACACGGATGATCGCCCACCGACCTAGCAACGAGCAGCTGTTTGAATCACAACACACCGGCCGATATTCTGCAACTGGCCAACCCTTGCTTTTGCCTGAGGTTATTAAAAATGTAGATGAGATCTCGAATGGACATCTTCTTATCGCGACTGTCAGCTATTGGCTGTTGGCAATCAGCTTTCCATACTCCTGCTATTACAGCAAAATTTGAAGAACGTGATCCCCAGCCAGATGGAGTGATCTGATAAAAGTAGCAGCAAAGACGAAGGATCGGAAATGGTGGCGCATTAAAGAAGAGAATTACAGGCTGAAATCACGATGATGAATCTTAGATGAACATCTTCAGATGGTTGGTTCTTTACTAATTTGTCTTTCTCATTCTCCTCTACATTGCTGCTCAGGTCAATCAAAACTAAAAGGTGCTTGCATGATATAACCGCGCTGCACAATTGGTTCATTTGCATAATGATTGTGAGTTTCGTTGTGTTCCGATTCATGTTTTGTGTTGTACTATGCGTGAGAGATAAATGAACTTGCCCTATTGCTATTGTAGATGGGTTTATCAATGGTAGATATTTGGACAAAACTTTAGCCTAGAGTTTTAATAGAGGTCAGGACAGGAACTGGCAAACAATTATTTATCAGCTTTTGGTAAATCGACATGTTCAAATATTTCCATTCGAGAGGTTATTCCAGAAAACTTATCATAAAATCAAGACATAATTCAGTGACCTAAATTCAAACCAATATTACATTCCCGAGTAATATCGTATACTGTGATATGACTCGGTTATACGTCACAGTACTCACAGTGACTGGATATATTAATGGATCTCAATTCCGGGCCACATCAGAGTGCCTGAATGTCGCGGTGTAATGCGGTTACGTGCCTTGACGTTGTAAAGCCGACGCACACGGCAATCGGACTGGACCTGGCTCGCAATATTAACCAGTCGAAACCTTGTTTATTTACCAAATGATGATAATTATACTATATGATATTGCCCGATGGTCCGTCACCATCATCAAGTCAACGGGATCTCACTGAATGCTGTTGACACTGGACCTTGAGGATTGGCGGTGTCGAGAAGAGGTCTGTGAGGCTTATTTTATAGAGACCTTAGAGGCAATGTGAGATGATTACGATAATGATAGCGTCATGACATTTTTGTTTACGTAAGTGACAGAGATATAGCTGTGCCCACGCAATAATAATCCATGAAATACTGTAGATAGAATATAATATTCTGATCGTTTTATAGAAGAGTGACCCAACCAGACTCACTCGGTCGACTCAGTTCGGTCGCCTATATCCAAAACGTGTCGCTAATGCGAGTTTGTTTCACTGTCGACTCAATGACTCGTGCTACAGTACAACTCAGTCACAATATTTGCGCACCTCACTCGAATATTCTAACGTTAGAAGCGCCATATCGACAGCACAGGACCGAGTGCACAGATATCGTGACTTGGTTGTAATGTCGGTTTAGACACGGGTTGCGGTGTGACGACGTTATGTGACGATGTGGGTGAATTAAACCTATCAACGTTATTAAGTTGTAATGAGTGTGACGTGTATTGGGGAGTATATTTTTTTGGAAAGAACCCAATTCTTTTATATCTTGCTTTATTTGATGCGACTGGTTAATGTTTTACGCAACGAAAGACCCTCAATCAACTGTGATTTATATTTTGTCTGCATACCATCATATTCATTTAAAAATGATTCAGCAGTTTTCCTATAATGTTCTACATAGAAATCTTTTAACTTGTAACTGCAATCGCCGACATGCGATAACTCACAATAGCTATCTCCCTTGCAGTCATGTCATACATAAACTTCATGAGTATATCATTAGCTTTTTGAAATATTCCCACCTCTGCACAACCTCCGCCAACAATTGCCAACTACCCACATGCTTGCTACATTATACTCATCCGTATTTGTCACATACATAATATCAAATACATAAACACAGTTTTGATCCCCGTTTATAGAACTTTGAGTTCTGTTTTCTTAAGTCTTAAGTTGAAAATAGTCGTATAGAGAGAAAGCTTGAATGGGGACGCCCTACTGTGCAGTAGCTTTTGACGCAGTCCTCAGAAATCGTTTAAAAGCAAAAAGCCATTCCTTCCAACAACTAATAACAATAAACAGGTATTATTTGATAAACGGGCAATATTTTAGAGTAATTTACGACTTTATATCAAGTGAATTAGCCATAAACTTGTTCGTAAATAAAGTTTAACAAGTGAAATTGTGACGCAACGCTAAGGAAGTTTTGTCGTAAAGTTGTAACAGCAGTTTTTTTGTTTTTGTGTTAAAGCTCTTTTATTTCAGCTACATCACTACCGAAAAGCTTCGTGGATGCAGGTTCGAATCCCGGTGCTGGGACCTGTAGCAGTGAGATAAATGTATGTAATGTAAATGTATGTGGCTGCGGCGATGGGCTTGCTCCCTGTTACGCAAAATGGAGTATCGAATCACTGGCTAAAGTTGGGCCTCTGCCACCCCGTATGGGAAAAGGCGTGACGCTATGTTGATTGTATCACTACCGAATTACACAAAAAAGTGCCGCTTAAGTGCTAGCACTAGTATGACTTTTGAGTGTCCGTCAAACTGAGTAGTCGTCACGCATGCGGGCCTCCATGCGCGCCGAACTGATACCCGTCTATTACTCTCGAGACAATTTGTTGCTTTATTATTAATTGCTATAATGCTACAGCGATTCCAATTTCACCTCCAAAAGCGACAGATGTTAGCTCGATTTTTCTTTTTTCTTTTGTTTGTTTGCCACCCTCGTGGCACAGATTTTTCATCTTTATTAAGTCGTATTTCGCTTTTCTTGTTCTGTTTGGTTGGTTAATTGAAATTGTAATTCATAGCTGTAATAAATACAAGTGGCCTAATTCGATTATTCCTTGAGTAACTTTTATTTACCCCGCTGTACTCTGGCAATGGCAGGGTTATTGGTAGAATACAGAGTGTAAATAGCTGGTGATCATTAATGCTGTTAGTTAGTTTATTCATGTCTTTGATTTTAACAGAGTACTTACTCTTATAGGTATAGTATAGATACTCATTTAATTTCATTTATACTTTATTGCACAAAAACATAAAAACACGTAACATTTACAAAAAGGTATTTACAAAGGCGAGCTTATCTCTAACTCTATGGATATGGATTAGTACTATGGGTACTATCTACTAATAGTGTGTTGGAAAGTTTGCGAAACACAAACATCAGCACAGCCAATTTTACCAAAAACTTCCGCGTTGTTTTATCTCAGACAATCGCGTTACCGAGACAAAAATGTAATTCTCGCAGAATGTGCACGGAGGCCGCAAGCCTCACATACCTACTCCCGGGTTCCGTACATCACAGGAGACGTTTATTGCCCACGGAACCCTTCCAGAAAGAGCGCTGGCTGGCGGAGATCGCTTCCGGAGATAAGGCCGCCATTGTAGATGTGATGAATGTTGCCTTTTTTAGATGCTCAGATTTGAATTGTCTGGAGATTTATCGTAGGAAATCATTTTGAATGTTTAATTTGACGGAAGTTGGTTCTTTGTGTCGATTTATCTGCGTTTTTGTGTTCACCCTTTCGTATTTATTTAAATCGGATGTCAAGGGGAAAATCGCGATAATAAGACGCACACAGTTTATAGTGTTAGGTGTCTAAACATTTCGGATGGGGTTCGTTAAAAATACTGTATCATCGTTATAGTCTCATAAGGACATAGGTCTGAACAAACTTATAATGGAGAACAATAGACTTCGGAGCGAGAGGATTAATACAAGTAATTTAGAATGTTACTTGACTTAGATGTGATGTGATGAAACTATTAGCGAAAGTAAATCAACTGAATAATGTATTTTCTTTTGTGGTTTTGGTGCATCCCTTTAGGAACAAAACTTTTATAACGTAACATGCAAACAACCTAAAAACACATAATTCAGAATAACTGTTAAAAATCATTAAATAACACACCTTAAAATGTCATATTATGTCAAAATAAGAGTATCATAGCCTGCAAATTAATGCAGTTAAAGGCTGAGCCATTTCACTTCAAGCACTCCCTTCTATCCAAACAGAAAATCGTGCTCCTAATGCAATCAAGAAACCAAACGTCAAGTCATTCCAGAGACAAAGTCGCGGAGTTTTCCAACAAATATTGCCAGAAGCACAACAAAGAAGTGTCTATGCAGTTATCTCGCCCCCGCGAGATAGCATGATTGTTATCATCAGGGTGGCAACACGGAAGGGAGGACTCGACTCGACATAATGCAAAGACTGCTGAGGGTATGCAAATAGTAGCAAGTTGATTCCAGTTGGTAGATCCAGAGTGCAGGACAAATTATCACTAGTCAATAGATTCTACTTAATTGTTGTTTTTTTGTTGTTGAAGAAATGCAGCTTGTCTATTTATTTATCTTCAGTGTCAATAAAAAACGATGATAGAGACATTAAAGCATTTCTAAGATTCCTTTTGGATGTGCTCATTTTATTTATTTATTTAATTAGGTCCACAAAACGGATTAAAATAACCGGCCAAGTGCGAGTCGGACTCGCGCACGAAGGGTTCCGTGCCATTATCTATAAAAAACCACAAAAAAATGTATGGGAGCCCCCCCTAAATATTAATTTAATTTTAATTAATTTATTTATTTTTTTAAGTAAATAGTTTACTCAATATATTGTGAACATTTTAAGCGTCTACCTGCTACCATTATCAATATCGAGCAAAAATGAGCAAAAAAAATCACGTTTGTTGTATGGGAGCCCCCCTAATATTAAATTTCTTTTGATTTTTAGTATTTGTTGTTATAGCGGCAACATAAATACATCATCTGTGAAAATTTCAACTGTCTAGCTACCACGGTTCATGAGATACAGCCTGGTGACAGACGGACGGACGGACGGACAGACGGACAGCGAAGTCTCAGTAATAGGGTCCCGTTTGGCACCCTTCGGGTACGGAACCCTAGAAAGACACAATGCACACATTTTATTTCTAAGATGTGTTTTATTTATCGTTAACTTTTACTATATACTACACTACCACTTTTTTCAAATACATCCGTTAAAATGTGCCATCATTTGATTACAAACGGATATGACGACATAGTTAATCTCAACTACCCTAACTTTAACCCTCATCTGATAATAATAAAGTAACCATAGTGTGGTGATGGAGATTCAACAGAAAGAGCAAAACACCAAAGCTTTGTGTCGAAAGTAGCATCCTGCGATCTCGCCTAACTCAATAAAGCAGGGGAGACAAATTCACTTGAGATTAAAACCGTCACCAACTCGACGGATATTGAAATTTTACGAGCGGAACCCTTTACAGCGTATTTATAGCGCTTTTTGATGTTTTACTTGTTTACGGCCATTGTATGGTAAGGAGTGATTCTGTTGCCTCCATAAAGACGTCAACTGCCCTGGGAATTGGACGGCGGACTTATAAATATTATATTATGGTTATTTTTAGGCGATGAGAACAAACAATATGTTACTTGGGTCAATACATAATTGTGCTTTGTTTTGGGAGATTGACTTGTTTGTCGTGTGCTCATATTTCCTAACCAAATATTGTCTTTTGTCTTGTAAATAATGACAATAACAATATCTGTCCTAATTTTGGCACCCCAAACGAAATACAGGAATATTCTGTAAGAATTGTAATATTTTGTCGAAGTTGTCCAATCCATATTTGCCAGCAGGAATACGGATGTACTCATGTGTGTACCAGCATAATCGATTGCTTTGAGTTTCAAACATGTCGTAATATCCGTGTTCTCCAAGACATTGATTTATGCCTACAAGTGCTAATCGACTTAGGAAATCACAAGTAATCAAGCACAGGGGGCGCTTTATAAAATACCCTCTCCTTAAAATTACATGCAGGAAGTTACCGCCCTCAGTAATGTTCAATAACCCATTACCTACCCGGATATCGAACCTAGAAAGTACGCGTGGGGAGCTAAATTAATTACTAGCACCTGTCAGTTTGGTATCATTTGGGCTTATTATGTTGTATTGTTTAGAAATATTACATGTAAAGGGTGGGGTTCGTTTGAGTGGATAATGAGCACACTGCATCACTTTCTCTGGGTTATTTGTGGGGTGTATGACGTTATAGGGGGTACCTACATGATTATGCTTTTGCTTATTGCCAGCTGCTTAATATAGTTTTGCTTGTTGGATATAGAATTAAGTGGGTCTTACTACTATACATTTGTACCCTAACTCATAATCATCATCAGCATTGGCAGCTTGTCACTGCTGGGTAAAAGCCTCCCCCTTTTTGTGCCAACTTACCCGCAATATGCGTAAAGTCGGTCAGGGATCCACCTGTCATCACCTCGCCTCGCCAAGTGTCCTGCCCGCTTCCACTTGAGTCTAATGATACGGTTTCCAACTTCTGGACTCTTCATAAAGTCTCAATAGTGTCCCTCATTAAACTAAACTTGGAAACGATTATTATGTACATTGTGATAAAAGAAAAGATGAAATATTGGGTGAACTCTAAAGATTTCTTATAATGAGATTCTCAGACAGAATAGTCTTAATGGAATGTTCTAGACAGACCGTTCACGTCTGCGTTGCAATGATAAATGGCTGTCAACGAAACTTATTTTGAATTTTCTTCAGCATTTCAGACGCGCATTCTTCAGAATATAATAAATCTTCAAATGTCTTGACTGCTTTTTTCACAACTATTTATCATTTTATAAACAGCTCTACAAAGAATAGGGCTCTTATAAACATTGAGATACCGTTGCTTTGAGACAGAATGATGTTTAATGTACTGTGAGGCGATTTAGACTAGATTCGACCGATTATACTATGGGGGGGGGAAATCAGCGTTTATTCTCTCTAACTTTTGAAATTCAATTACGTCTTTTCCACGTCGGACCATTATATAATACCCAAATTAACATTAACTATTTCACTACCAGCACTAACTAGCAACACTAACTCTGGCGTTAGAGCTCGTGTTAATCTGTGAACATTTTAGTAAAAGACCCAATTTTCAACACCATGAAAGGCATAATAGAGAGCACACCTGCATCAAGAGAGTGCCAGTCTAGACGGCCTACTATACAGGCTGTTCTATTTACTGTGCGGAGCGAAAATTCAGTAACAGTATACATTATACAGGGCGCAAATTTCACTAGTGTCGAGTGCGTTACCTTGGCGGTGACGCAGAGTAGGCGAAATGCAGATAAAGCAAACTCATAGTAATGAACTATTACGCACTATAATGAAAATATGAATTTTTCATTTCGTAATTTCGTATTTTCTTTATTGTACTCACATGACAGTAAAAATAGCTTAACATAGAAAAAAAAATGTACAAAGGCGAGCTTATCTCTAATAAGAGATTTCTTCCAGCAAACCATGTTGGGTAGGAGACGGAGATGATAGGTAAGGGGAAGAATTGCGCGTACAATAAAACTATTCTAGTAGGTACCTATAATACATAGATATTATTATTACACATAGGTACATATAAGAACCTATTGCTAAGGAATAGACTACATACACAGTTACATTTACATAAATACAGCTTAACAATAAATATCGTATGAATACACTAATACATACCAGTATATATCTAAATTGACAATGAAAGATAGTGCTTCTTTAGACGGTTTTTAAAGATATTTAGTGATGGACTGTCCCTGATGGTGCAGGGAAGCTCATTCCACAGCCGTGTAGCGCGGATTGTGAACCCGTGCTCGTAGGCTCCAGTGGAGCGATGTGGGGCTTTAAGCAACGAAACCATGTGAGTTCTCCGAAGCCTGCTTGAAGGAAGAAATTCGAAGCGATCACGCAGGAAGTTAGGGTACCGAGAGTTCCACAAAATATTGTAGAGAAGACATAGAATATGAGAGTCCCGTCGAAGACGAATTGGTAGCCAATTCAACTCCCTGCGATGTTGTGAAACGTGATCATACTTCATCATCATCATCATTTCATAGGAGTTTTCAGAAAAATATTACAGAATCTATACAAACTCAATATGCTGCAGGCAACTGCAGCAGGCAACTCCAAAAAGTAAGTAATTATAGACCTGATTTCTTAAAAATAACTTCCCCCTTAATTTCAAATTCTTACCATACGATACGTATTTCTATCAAATAGACGATATCCTTTTCCAACTAGTTTCGGTTGATTCTAGGGGCTGTCTTGCCAGTCACCCCCGCTATCCTGACTTCCCGTACTCTGCAACCAGGTAATAGATTTAGCACCTGCACTCTGCCCACGCCGCGTGACGCTCTTGAGTCTCGACTCTCGACTCTCGACTGTCGACTGTCGACTCACGTGTCTACTTTGACGCCTCGCTTTTTGACGCATTACTCTGTGAACATAAGGGAGATACAGTAGACGCGATAAGAGTTTGGCTTTGACCGTTATTGCGCAGAAATCAGAAATTGGGTATCAACGGGCAATTAGCGGGGTGCGGGGCGGGTGTGTAGGCGCACGCGGTGCTCTGATTGGCGCTCCAGTCGTTCCCATGCGCAGTAATCCCCTCCACCCGAAGGTCAAAGCCAAACTCTTATCGCGCGAGCTGTAATTGGTCAACTTGGTGACGGTGGGGATTTTAGGGGTTTTTTGTAGTGATACTGCACTTTGCAAGGATAAACGTTTTGAATTTTTAAATAATACTTGTTGTTGTTGGCTACCCGCCTTTTCTGAAAGAAATGTAACATATTACAAGCGATTAATAGAATAATAATTCTAAATAGCAAAATGAGATTGGCCTTCGGAAATTAGTATAATTATCTAGTTTTCTAACACGAAAGCATGCTACTATTAAGCATGCTCTTTTTTATATGCGAAATTAGCATGCTCATTATTCGACACACATGCTACCTGCTCAATAGTAGCATGCTTTCGTGCTAGAAATGAGCATGTGTAACTTATAACATAAAGCTATTCCATATCTGTTATGGTTAGATTTGCAGTTGAAGAGCAAATGTTTAATTTTATTATTTTTAAAGTTTTTCGTTAAAAAAAACTGACGATCCTGTACAGTACAGTACAGCCAGCCTAACCTCATCTAATCTACACCTGGCGCAGCAATTCACAGCATCTTCGTTTGCCTATCCTCTCACTTCCATACTGCAGAAAGGGACGGGTATCGCCTGGCAGTATGCCAAGAACTGGGAAGCTTCTAGACGTTATGGTGTAAGATGATTCGCGCTTCGATAAAGGCGCTTTGACTACAATGTCTTTGAGGTTTTAGGAGATTTTGCAGATTTTGAGTGGAGTTTTTCTGATAACTTGTGGACTATCAGAATACTGTGTGTCGTGAGATACCAATGTAATGTAGGTACGGTCGCCCGCGTTTAAAAGTATACGGTCATACTGCTTGTATAATTTTAGGCGAAGGCGACCATACTTACAGTAATAATCTCAATTCGTTGGGCAATTAGCGACCTAAGTACTGATTTTGACTGGACTCACACTACCAAAATACAGACTCTGCATTAGAGTTCTAATTATAAAACAATCTAATCCGTTACTAAATATAAGTTTATCATACAAACATGATTTAAAATTCGTTATCGTATCAAAGTTATAACGGAACGCCTAAAATGCCATTGAATAGATAAAATTAATTTATAACGGTTGAGTCAGAAATTATCCTGTAATGTGTTGTTTATGCAAAACAGCGCCTGAAGGAACAAGTTAATTTTAAGGGTCGAATTATTAAGCATAAGACGCCCTTCTATGAGATAGTCATATTAATATTTTGTATGTAATTAATAAGTTAATTAAGTTTCACGCAATAATCGATTGTGTTTGAATTATTCATAGAGGTATGCGCGGCAAGGCAAGGGACTACAACGGTTCGTTCACTGGCCAACTTATCCTGCGAGCTTGACAGTAATTCCGCCATACACGCATTGAGAACTGAAAAACAAAATGTAGATAATACGTTTATACTGCAATCACTGAGATATTCTGGGACACAACCTAAGAAATAGAAATATATTTATTTGACAAATAAACACAGGGATATATAGAAAAAATAGTACAGTAGTAAACTTGCGGTTTAAAGATGTAAACTGTTATGATGACTGTAATATATGTCAACACCTTGGTTCTAGAATTCAAGTATGAGTATGAGTTAAAAAATAAAGCTTTCTGTACTTATAGATCTATAATTTCAAGAGCTCTGTGATTGCCTGAGAGATGGGTCGTGAAAACCATCTGAAATTGCCAGTCTTAAGCGTTCTGGTCTAGTCTTGAGATATGTGCTGTTGCGAGTTAGATCTCAACTCGCAAAGTGAATGATCGGCCCAAAGCTCATGCCCCGGGAGGCGGGGCTATTAGAAACTATTAACATTTTAATTATACGCTTTATCCGATATAGACGACACTCGTGTCTCGAGTATTAATATTGTCGGATATGAATTACATTGTTATTGCTTTATTCCGTTATATTGACACACATACTATACTAACAAGTAACCAGTGATCATAAAGTCTTTGATTTGTTATTTTTTTAGGAAAGACTTAAAAATTAAACATAGCGTTATGGCATTTGCTCTGTAAAGTTCGATCATTTCTTAGTTTCAGCCACACTACGTCAACATTTTTTTACGAAGTCCATACATAGAGTATCTTATGGTCTATAAGTTGACAGGTTATCAAAGGCCTCCCCATTTTAATCAGACATCTTTAATCTAGACAAAGTTAGATTGACCCACTCTGGTTGGAACTTGTCCAGGTCGACCCGCCATCTCCATCCAATACTAATGAAAGCAATAAATGAATCGCAATTATCAAGACATCAATAAAAGATGCTGTTGCTTCTCAATCAAGTTGAAATGCAATCTGCCGTTTTTAATTTCACAATAAATCAAAGCAAGATGTCGGAGATATCGACATATTTCTTTCGCGCTACTTTTTACTCGCGTTTTGTCTTCAATAAAACCGCATCGACCACACACGTCCGCTATCGGTTGGCTCTAATCGATTCTTTCACTTTGTTGTTTTGTATCGATGATATATCAATTTGGATCGGATCGAAATAATCTCATATTGGATTCGGAGGCTTCTTTTTTAAATTTTAGCGTTGGCGTATTTGTCTGTCACATTATTAAAGCTTTAAAGCTTTTTTCCTTAAAAAACGAAGGTTTATATTTAGGAAAACGATATTTCTTTCTCTCTAACATCCTATATGAAGATTGATGCTCCTAATGCAGATGTCAGGTTGCTTTTCTTTGAAAAGCATAAAACTATGTGAGCAATAGACAATCATTTCTGTGCTATAAATATACATAGACATAGACATCATTTATTAATAATATTCATTACAAGTCATACACAGATAGAAATTTACATGAAATCTTATTAAGATTTATAATAATTATGGGAAGACGAGGCGTTGCCGAATGATTAAACTTTCATACAGCTAAAAGTCCAGTTAAAAGATAACCACCACCCTGATATAAACTCCTCACGTTTACCTCAAAACTAGTCAATTTCCCGCAAATTACTCAATGTGTGGTCCGAAACTTCCGGACACATCCGCGCGTATCACACCACACTCCACTTTATTAATTTCCAAGTGTATCAAATTGCGACGGTAATGGAGTCTAAACATCGAGCCGCGTCGCCTCCGAGTCGCTATTTATCATAATTACTGACATCACTAGCGGTGCGCGGGCACAGAGAGGTGGGGCCAAAAAGCTCACTTTCGAATTGAGGCATTTGACTCCAAGAATTAAGAAGTAAATGCTGCAATTACTTAAGGCTCTCAAGATTTATGTGCTACTTTGGTACTGTTTTCCTTCTTCTACCGTAGTTGCACCCATTTTTAACACGTTTTAATCTATAGTACCCTTTTTCAGGATATTCCATGTATGTTCAATTATGTGCAAAATGAATGAATGAATGATTGAATGAATGAATGTTTATTTTCATAAGTAGTTTACATTAGCATTTCCTAAAATATCGGCATAAGTTTTAGTAAATTATTTTGTGCCATAAAGAATATGAATATGTATGTCAGTCACTAGTACCACAGTGAACCGTTTATCCACTCTGTGGCATCATAGGTGGTGGTAGTGATGTTTACGGTAATTACGAACGCTATTTAGATGGAATTATTTGATACAGAGAGCTTAATAGTTTTACTTGATTTTGATAGAGCGAAGGCGGTGCGGAGATCATTAGGCTTTGCCACGATCCAGCTTGGATAATGAGAACATTATCCAAGTCTGGTCATGAGCTTATTGTGAAATAAGGGCTTGTGGGTAGTTCCGCTTTTGAAATGTAGAGCTATTTTAAAACCAGTTGATAGATCTGATACGCTGAAATGAGACGACGACGTTTTATTGATTCTATTCTATCATATTTTTAAATACTTACTTTTTATTATTATCATAAATAAGTTTTGTAACAGGTTACAAAAAAAAAAATCTAAACAAGTTCAATATTTAACGGTAAAGTGTAATGATCAATAGCCAATCAACGCCAACTTCAAAATATCATTGGACCTGGTAGAAAGCGAGTAATTTCATAACACAATGTGTAATTTTGAACGACTGTAATTTGAATATGAAAAGTATCGGGATATGTCGTCATATCAAATCTTTTGACTTTGACTTTTGAATCAAACGATACAGAATAAAACCACTAAATGGGTTAAGTTCAGTAAAGTTTATTTCATCCTGGCAGTTCTTTATAAAAACTAAAACTATCTGAGGATCTCCATAATAGGATAAAACAAATGATGGAGGACCACACAGGTTCCAACCTTAAACCATCGGGAAAAAAGTTCCGATGTTTCGATTAGTCGAACCACCATGTACCTACCAAGACAAAATCTTACTTATTGTCCGTAAAAGAGACGTTTCTTTAAAGCCTTATTTATTATATTTTTTGTAAAAATTGGGTTTGAAGAACACAAACAAATTAAAAACAACATCGTAGTCAACAAATCAGTGTTTTTATTTATTCTTCCGACAAAGGTGGATTCTTACAAGGACCTTATCGCATTCTGTAAAACAAACACAGTTTCGCTCTCCACTGCTGATAGGGATCAGGATTCAAACCTGGGATCGGAAATAAAACTGATTTAACCACCTTCGAGATATGTGAGTGAGCCTTTGAAGATGCTCGTATAGTCGGTCGATGGAATTCTTTGATCATTTAGGTTTTGATTATTTTTATTTTGGTTTTTATGATTGTTATCCTAAATGGTATTTATACAGAGTATCTATTTACGATTATTGCAGGCTCATAATAATAATAATAAAATCTATTTACGAAAAGTACCGTTACGTTACGTTTCACAGTGTGTTACAAGTGTGAAAAAGGTACCTATTTTGTGTTATTGTGAGGAATGAAGCAGTCCTCGACGCTTTATTTCGATTAGATCTTTACCGTACGAGGTGGCCTACGAAGTTTACGACTAGTGGTACTACTTAGTACTTTTGGTCATATCTTTACAATGAATCGCCAGAATCCATCAAATCTATACCAAATAGCCGGTGCTTTGTCTCAATAGAAACTAACATGGTCTAGCAACTCAGTATTTATGGGCTCGTAGAAATAACAGATTGGCTCAGAACAGCCCTCCCACGTGGTGAAACAAAACACGCTATTGTGCCCGTTTTGATGTCCAAGATACATTGTCTTGGAGGTTGGGACTGGAGGAGTCGTAGGCTAGGAGGCTGAAGGCTTTTGTTATGTTTTAGCTGTTTGCTAAAGGACCGCTCCTGCCACTGGTAATTTTGAGAGGCAATCCAAGAGAAGATCCATTTAAAACTCAGGTGAAGATTTTAGTAAGCATCTAGACCCTCATACTATCACTTATGCTTGTAATAGTGTTTACAATACAATACAAATATGTTTATTTTGTGTAAATATGTTATGGTATGGTATGTGAGATTCCCGGTCCGGTAAGTTTTCATTTCATAGGTTTTGATTTTTATTGCCAAGCCATAAGGTTGAAAATCGCGGGCCATTATTACAACCAAAGGGGATGTTTTGAATGCTCTCTATGTATTATTTATTTCAACTCTGATTATTATTAATTATTCCAAAAATAATAAAAAAAAAAAATTATAAATAAAATTAATATATTATTTTGAAAAAAAAAAATCGTGTCAATTCCAGACTTTTAAAAGTGCAACGTAGAATGTATAGCTCCAACTTGTATCATACCGTCTTGCTATGATTTTATGTTGATTTTGCAAAATCTCACTTAGCATTCAGTTTCTCTCAAATCTTCTCCTCCGTGTCTTCAAACGTCAGTAAATATCGCTATTTTAGGTTCAGCTCACTACAGCGACAAATTGCGGTCAAGAGACGAGACGAGAGTGCAAGCTGGAGGTGTTGAATAAACATATCCAGTGTACGAAGTATCGACATCAGCTTCTAGTACTATTACAATAGTACTATCAGTAGAACTTCTCGAGGTTATCTCCTGGTAATAAAGGTTAAAGTGAAGGATTTGTAGCTGATGGTTGATGGTACATCTCGATTGTTTTTGTAGCAATGTATTTTGTGGAAGCTCGGACAGTTGGGATTTCAAGTCGTGAATTATTGTTATTTTGCTGCCGACCGAGTTGAAATAACCTATGTTGAGCAAGACAGTGGATGCTCTTTTGTTTTTGTTACTAGTTGCATGAGCTTCTTACTAACGTAGGTACTGTACATTGTAGGTACTGTACATTGTAGGTAATGTACATTTGTTAAATTCACAATGTAAGAGTATGTAGCTTTTGAGTAACATTTGACATCTTACGCGAACATGCATTGCCTCTTACTCCACACTCGGATACGGCCTGGGGATTTAATTCTTGATCATTCTAACTTAGAACATATACATAATTTAGGTACTTCATGGCCCATCAACTCAAAATTTAACGGGCACTCAAGCTCATACTTTCATAGTAACTCACTTGGCGTTGCGCCGGTATTACATTTAATCTTCGCAACAATTCGTGTATTTAGCCACAGGTCATATTTCTTACTATCACGAGAGGTATCTTAAATTAAGTTATATCAATATGATAAATAGTATTTAGTTACGCTAGCTCCAAAAGCACCGCTTCATTCATATCGCAGGAAAAATACCTTATTTATCAGAGACCAATAAATCAAACACTTGATATAAATTGCCTATCATCTAACGAAATAGTCCCCATTTGTATGTAGATATGACAAATGATTAATGGTGATCAGAAAACAAAGTCACTATGATATGACAACATAATAATGCGGAACGAAGGTAACAAAAACACACTTCTGAGAGCCGTGAAAGAGAGCAACAAAAAAATTACTCCCGTATTTATAAAACATAATGATAGCCAAAACTTTTTTTAAGAAAATTATAGCTCAAACTAAATAGACTAGCGTTTACTAAATAATCCAGAATATCTCTACACTATTGTCAAGTCAAAGAGGTAGGTTCAAAGAATTTAAGCAAACATGATAGTCTGCTGAATCCGCAGTCAAAACAATTAAATAAACGGTCAAGTGCGAGCAGGACTCACGGACCAAGGGTTCCGATCACACTTGTGTAATTGTTTCCACATAAAAAATATAATTATAATAATTATTGTTATTATCTATAATTATAATTATTATTAATAATCGTTTATTGCAGGCATAAAAGCCTATAGAATAAATTACACAGTTCAAAAAACATTTATTAGCACTAGAAATAGAAATAAGATTGCTATGCCCGCGTTCAGACTCAGAAACGTTGCTCAAGCTCATTCTTTTACGGGAGTGTGTTAGTTTTTATAATAAAATACCTAATGAAGCAACGGACCTACCAGAAATATAAACATAAAAATTTACATACAGGCACATACATTGCTTCTGGCCCCACACTAGGATACCCTGTGTTGTGGGGACCAGAAAGGATGTCAAAAACGGTCCATAAAAAAGTCTTATTACAGTGTAAAATAATATTTAGATGACAAAACTGTGTGGTCTTTACCATCTCAGCGCACAGAAATCCAAAGAGGGGCGATGGACTGAGTCAGTACGTTTCTCTTCGGTGTATTTCCTTAGACTTAAGTAGAAATACATAAAATTGTATTTTTAAGGCCCTTACATATTTTAAAAGAGGTACGGGGGAGTTTCTTGCAAAACTGTAGGGTAGTTAGTATACAAAAGGTTTTGGGTCCATTGCGATTACTATGAAAATCCAACAATTTTACAGCATAAACGATCGTATCTTTTGATTGTGTTGACTTAGAAAGTTGATTATTTCACAGCTCAATGCAACTACAGACCTTAACAATTGATATAAATTTCAGCTTGATATGTCCACGTGTTCTTGATTTAAAAGTTGTGACACACGGACAGACGGACAAACGGACAGACGGACGGACGGACAACAAACTGATCCTAAAAGGGTTCCTTTATCCTAAAAGGGGAACCCTAAAGATCGATCTTTTGTTAGAAATGTATGACGACACTTGAATAAATCTAACTATGTTAATATTATTTTAAATCCATACTTGTCAAAGTGAAAGTTATTTTTTTTTATTGACCATAAAATCATACAGATTGCTTAGTCAACGTCAATATAATATTAATATTTTTGTATACTACTTGTCATCTTGTCATCTATAGTCAAAATCTTGTTGAATGGTTCGTCTTAATGCATACATGTATCGCGATAAGGGCCACCCTTAGGGCCAGAGTGGTGGGTCTCTATAGTATCGGGTTGCGGGATCATTCCCGGTCAGCGTACAAGACAATGCGTGATGCTATCGTCTAATGTAAGGACTGTGGGGAAAATGGCGGAATATTTCAGAAATGGATCTGGCTGTTGATGGAATTAGTAACTGGATGAGGCAAAAGTTGCTGTTTTTATACTATTTATATCATTCATGGATAATAATGGCCGCAAATCGCACGAAGTTACTATATTTGAGAAATCATTCGAAATAGCCGACTAATTCTTATTCCATTCAATGGTTTAGCTGTAAGGTTACAATTGAAAAGAAATTAATTGAATTGAATTGAAACGTTTATAATAGATGATGCTCTCATTTGTGTAATATATAGGGTAGGTAAGTAAAGTAAAGTAAAAGTTGTTTATTTCTTATAAACTGTTAAAAGCACAAAACAAGACTTCCCAGTAAGTAATAAGAATATACTTGTGTTGGGAATGACTCGCAACTTCTCTTAAGATTCTAGCGTACAGTTTGTACATATGTAAACATTTTTAATTATTTTGAAGTTAACAAATAAAGGTATGTTATGTATGAGAGGGTGTGTGTGTGTGAGGGTGTGTGTGTGTGTGTGTGTGTGTTGTGTGTGTGTGAGGGTTTGTGTGTTTGTGTGGGTACCTAGTTAAATAATGCTTCTATATTTGCAAAGCAAAATCTCTGAACATAAGTAAAACTCGCCCCAAAATTGTGATAAAATACGACATTAACTATTGATAAAAATACCCTCTTTCTTAAAAACGACATCACATTTCTCGCATCTACGTCCATCGGTCGACCAGCAGGGTTCCTTCGTCGGTGGTCTAACAACAGGGGTTCCGTCCTATACACATACGTCATTGTGAAGGGCTAGCCCAGTTCATTGAGGGACCATGTGTGCGGGTTTAGGTTAGGTTAGAGAAAAATGTCGATAGAAATGCATAGAATAAACTAATGTCCGCTTGACACAATGTTAGTTAGTTTAGTTTATCTTCACGTCACCAAGATAAAGCGGTTTATTTTAATCAATCTACTAACTTTCACAATTTTAAGCATCATCATCAAGCCTTTTTATTAGTGACAAAGACACAGTAATTGCGTTTACTTTTATCAGATATTCAATACTTAATCCTTCTGAATACATACTTGTAAAGTAAAGTTAGTACATTAATGTCCCCACCGAGGCGCACAGGCCGTTACCCGGATACGAGTAAGATTAAGCCATACTCCATCACTCTGGCTGGCTCCACTTGGACTAAATATCTACTATTGATGGCCACAGTACCCTCCAATATCAATTGGGAAGAAGTCTAAACAAAAACTGTGGAAGTAAAACAAAGCCAAAGAAGGGAAGAGGATACAAGAAATCAAACTAAGATGGTTTTAAAACTTCCAATCTAAAATGTGTCTTTAAACATGCTTATAACTAAAGCCTTTCAGAAGCTTCTGAATAGCGCCACCGACACTCAATTGTTACTGAACCAACATTGTCAGGTTATTGCGAGTTAATGCACCATTATAATGATTCAATTTAATGACTCGGGCTCTAATACGAGCGGGGGCTCTGACTATGAAGATAAAATTGTCACATTGTATGCAAAGGTTATGGTTCTGTTGATCTTGGAGAGAAATCGTGGGTTTGCTGGCGAGTACGAAGATTTTGAGATTATCAAAAGAATAATCCCCAGGTCTTGGATGTTTACATGTTTGTGTGGTCGCTGTTTCTGGTTCTCATAGCACAGGGTATCCTAGTGTGGGGCCAGAAGCAATATGCCTCAACAAAAGCCATGCAAGTAAGCAATCAGTATTTGGTCAGTTAAAGGTAAAACAGAAACGTTATGGTTTGCTAGGTACATAGAATTCTTTAACTTGCTCTAATGGGAAGAAACGCAACTAGCTTCAATGCATCTGCTGTAAGCCAGTTTGCGAATTTGCTCTTTAAACTTGCATGAGAAAACATTCAGGTCATGATGATATTGATCGACCTAGAATTACGTAGAGCATAGTATTTTTTAGTTTAATCTTTCTAGCAAAATAACCTATACATCATTCTGACTTTAAGGTCCGAAATGGCGAGTTAAGCTAAACTCAGCACTAATCTTGGGGATCAAAAATGACATTATATTCAAAGGACGTTGCCTACTTGACTATGGAAGTTAGACCAAGCGCTGCCTAGAATGCTCACATAGTGCAATTTGTTCCTTAGATAAACTTAGATTATTCCTTAGATATTAGTCCAAAGAAAAATAGTATTATGTTTTCAATATTTTCATTGGAAAAAGGGAACTTAATAGCAACAAATGTACTAACACTATACTATTTACAAGTTTATTCATAGGAAATACGAACGACTTTACGACTTTCTCCCCAACCTGATACAATTATAATTAGACGCGCAATAACTGTTTCATAGTTGATTAGTACATTTGTAGCTATTAGGTTCGTTTTTTCCTATGAAAATATTCAAAACAAAATATTGTTTTTCTCTGGACTCTCGGGGTAGATTTGGACCTTGTGTTTACAGATTAGTGATGATCTGAGGAACAAAATTCACTATGCGAGCACTTGGTCCAGTGTTATGCAATCTCCTTTTGCTGCATTCAATACTCAATATACTTACTATTACAGACAAATCAATACATTATGACAGTTAAAAATGGAAATAACATGTACAAAGGCGAGCTTATCTCTATCAAGAGATTTCTTCCAGCAAACCCAGGATGGAAAGGATGCATTCATTCATACCGGGCCAAATAAAGGCGCCCAAAAATTTTCATTTCATTTATACTTTATTGAACAAAAATATCAAAACACGTAAAATTTACAGAAAGATATGTACAAAGGCGAGCTTATCTCTTAAAATATATTTCTTCTAGCAAACCTAAGCATGACAGGAAAAAAAAAGATAAAGATAGGGAAGTCAGTGCACAAATCTATCGCAGAGCTATATTAAAATATCAGCGCTACAAAGATATTAAAGCATCTGTTCTTGTTGCTGACCATACCGCAATAAGCGACCGACATTTTTCCCCATCAACCCACATCCAGTGAGCCCGTCAACGTACGGTCAGCAATTAACTAATTGTTTCCGACTCATTGCTCTGGCTGCGCTAATTGCACTTGACATGATGTGAACTATGAACTGTTATATTCCGGGGTGAGCTCATCTATCGATGCGGAGATAAACTAGACAGGGACTTGTTAGAATGTTTGTAATAATATGGTAATGAATTACTCGTACGTCCAGCGTCCACAAAATACCACGATCTATTGTTTTGATGTGGGTAGGTTGAAAATCGCGGACTCTAAATTCTACAGCGCTAGCGAGCTGGTTGAAGGCCTGTTCCCCTCAGTGGGGACTGGGTACTATGAACATGTTTACATGTTTGTGAGGTCGCTGTTTCTGGTTATCATGGCACAGGGTATCCTAGTGCGCAAATGAAGCAATATGCCTCTACAAAAGCCATGCAAGTAAGCAATCAGTGTGAATGACCCATGGGATTATTTCTTATATTTCGTATATATTTATTGCACATAAAAGACATAACACAAAAAGATACATAGAAGTAATGAACAAAGGAAAGCTTATCTCTAAAAAGAGATCTCTTCCAGCAAACCCAGGATGGACAAAGAATATTAAAATACAGAACAGGTAGGCCTCAAGTAAGTAAAAAATAAAAATAAGTAAATCATATTACTAATCTACTGTTATTTTTATTATTAAAAGCTTTTATTAAACTTGCACTGTATGTATGTTTGTTTGTTTGTTTGTGGGTATCACGGTTCGCGTCAAAAATGTCGGCTTGAATTTGACCCACTTCCCGTTATCCGATTGAGCTGAAATTTCGCATACGTGTATAAGTCGGATGACAATGCAATATATTTCTGACTTAAAGCTGATCTGATGATGGAGACGGAAGACGGTCATGGGAACTCTGTCATAAAACATCGCAAGCCCGTCGAATTTGGGCTCGTTCGATTCGTCTTGACGAATACTTTGGTCTTAGAATATTTTTTTATGACATGGAGCTGATCTGATGCTGGAGACGGAAGACGGTCATGGGAACTCTGTCATAAAACATCGCAAGCCCGTCGAATTTGGGCTCATTCGATTCGTCTTGACGAATACTTTGGTCCTAGAATATTTTTTTATGACATGGAGCTGATCTGATGCTGGAGACGGAAGACGGTCATGGGAACTCTGTCATAAAACATCGCAAGCCCGTCGAATTTGGGCTCGTTCGATTCGTCTTGACGAATACTTTAGTCCTAGAATATTTTTTATGACATGGAGCTGAGCTGATGCTGAGACTAAAAAGTTAAAAATAAATTAAAAGTAAAAAAACATTTTTAAACAAAGCTTTTATTTAATGCCCTAAAAAGAAGAAAATAAAATTTCAATTCAATCAAATGCGTCATTTTATTACATTACACAATTTATACGATATAAAAGCTTGTTGCGAGATTTGCTTGTGTAGACTTAATTAGGTGGGTAGGCACCTATTTGCACAGACTTGGAGATAAATCCCGCAACAAGCTTTTATATCGTATAAATTGTGTAATGTAATAAAATGACGCATTTGATTGAATTGAAATTTTATTTTCTTCTTTTTAGGGCATTAAATAAAAGCTTTGTTTAAAAATGTTTTTTTACTTTTAATTTATTTTAACAGTGTCCTCGAATACTTGGCGTGGTTTGGAGGAGACCTATCTCGATTTACCAAACAGTGGGTTTAATGAAGTTAACTAACATGATGATGATGATGATGACTGTGTCTGTAGCTCCTACCACAAACAGAAGTTGTGAAAGAGTAAAATAGATTAGAATAGGTATCGGATTAATCCAGATTCTGAGGTTTGAGACCCTGAGACCTAAGGTTTTCTCTTGACACATAAAACGTAGTTTTGATTATGTCCTTAGTAACCCCTTATTTTGCTATTTTCTATAAATTACATACGCCCTTAGGGCTGTTTGGTTTAATATCAAGGGCCAAAACAAACAAACACGGTAGTAATCACCACACCCAACTCTAATCAAACGAAGAGTAAACAAACAATAATTACTGCCGTCTCCTTAAATGAAAATAAATAGAGCTTAATCTCCAATGTCCCTTGCCCTTCTTACGATACCAAATTTAGTTCCCACCTAGTTTCTATAGAACTTCTCTTTATCCGGGGGCATATTTAACTTGGTAGTGTAGTCCCCTAATATGCTCTAAGGCAACCCTAATTAATAGAGTCATTCAGAGGTTAGAGGTCCGTAGATTAACTGCTTTTATAACTGAATTGAGTCTTAGAGCTCTGGTGATTAATGTCTTGTATTGACACGTGCTCTTTCATGCTGAATGCTATTATTGTGAATGGATGCTATTATTCGAAACTGCGACTAAGTTTAATCATCTTTGATGTACACACGTTGACAACGATACATTATTGCCTGTCCAATTAGATTCTAAGTAGTATAATTATGCTAATAAGATACCTACTACTATTACCTACTTTTATTCTATTGTTGAACGTACCCATACCTAAGCAGCACATACAGTCCACTGATGTACCTACCTATAGGTATGTATAGGTATACGATGAATTTTCTCGTAGGTTTAGTTGCCAATATAATATCGTCAAGACAGCACGTTTGTTTCATTGCAAAAATCCCAGTCAGTCTAAACCGAAGCTTAATCACCTTAACATATGGTCCATTCGAGCCTGATATTACATAAATATGGTCGAGCCTCCGACCCGCCGAGAACAAAAGACTGCTACCTGAGTCGTGAGATAACGATTGACTGGATCGCGAGTTATTTATTACTATCTGCAATTTATTTCACCGAGTTATAAATCTGATTGATTTCAAGTAAAACAATACTATTTCACGAGTTTTGAGACAATACTGAGTGAGAACATTCGTCGTGCTTTGTGAATAAACTGTGGAGTTACGGTTACGAGCTGCAACGTGTTACCTACGTTACGTAATACACCGCTATTGTGGTGTTTTGCCGAACATTAAAGTGAACTATGGTTGCAAATATGGATCAATTATTGAAAGTGCAAAATGAGTTTGTAAGCAATTTGAAGAAAGCGCAAGTTAATTTCAAGAAAACACCTAAATCAAGAATGAAACCCGAGTATATAAAAACTAGATTGGAGGTATTGGAGCAACTATTTGCCGACTTCAAAGCGGGACATAATGCTGTGATATGCAATGCGGAGGATGAACATGAACAACGTGTTTACTTCACCGAGGATACTTATGAGAATTTTGAAGAGGATTATATTCAGTACAAAACTATATTACTGGAAACCTTGGCTGAACTCGGGAAATCTGAACCAAAACCAAGTGAAATCCTGAAGAGTTCTAATTCCAATGACATAAAATTACCTCGCATACAACTACCGTCCTTCAGTGGCAAATACGAAGAGTGGCAGACATTTTATGACATGTTTACGTCGCTAATACACAACAACAAGACTATATCGTCGGTACAAAAATTGCATTATTTAAAAAGCAATTTATCAGGTGAGGCATTGAATCTGTTACGCAACTATTCTACAACAGAAGCGAACTATGAGGACGCTTGGCAACAATTAGTTAGACGTTATAATAACAAGAGGTATAACTGTAACGCCATTTTGAAAACACTATTTACACTGAAGAAAGTCAACGCTGAGTCGTCTATCGCAATCAGACAGTTATTGGACACAACATCGACCTGCCTGAAGTCATTACACAATATAGGCATTTCTACAGATAACTGGGATGTTATCACCGTGTACCATGTTGTAACGAAACTAGACGCCGAATCTATAAAACAATGGGAACAACAACTTAATCTTGCGAACGAGGATCTACCGACCTGGTCGCAGTTGAGAGACTTTTTAGAGTACAGATTCCGGTCCCTAGAGATGATTGACAACAGTTCTACACGTCCAGTACAACCTGCACCCTATAGCAAGCCTGTAGCGAAGACGAAAACCTTTCATGCCGCCGCCGTGGAAGGCAAACCTAAGCCACAAGAAATCGAGTGTGTGATGTGTCATGAGAAAACTCACTTCCTGTATCATTGTAAGCAATTCGGACTAATGGCACCTAAGGAGAGACAAGAGTTCGTTCAAAACAATCGCCTGTGTTTTAATTGCCTAGCGCCCACGCATGCAGTACTTAAATGTCGACAGGCAATGAGTTGCAGAAAGTGTGGAAGAAGACATCACACTATGCTACACTTCGAGCGAGAGATTAATCCGGAGCCCACTACAGCGAGTGAGGCCCCATCATCATCGAGTCAACAACAACCAGAAAAGCTGAGTATATCACGAGATTCACGAGGTGAGACACACGTCACGACTGCATTCTCTAGGCGTGCGCCGCAGCCCCACAGCGTGCTGCTGGCGACGGCTAGCGTTAAGGTAGTTAATTCAACTGGTTGTAAACAAACTATAAGAGCTTTATTGGATCAAGGATCGCAAGCATCATTTGTTACCGAGGCTACAGCACAGTTACTAGGACTTTCACGTAAACCGGTGAGAGGTTGGGTGTCAGGTCTGGGAGATGGTCGTATGAGGATAAAACACACAGTTTCACTTCGCGTGGAATCACGACATAATCCCGATGTATCAGTTCTAGTTAACGCTTATGTCTTGCCTTCGTTAACGTCACTACTTCCGGCAACGCGGCTTAGTCCTACTGAGTGGGTAGAAATTGAAACCCTTACGTTAGCTGACCCTACATATAACACACCGGGTAAAATTGATATGTTGCTAGGTGCAGAGGTTTATGCTGATATATTGGTTGATGGAATCAAGAAACACTCTGAGGAAAATTTGATGGCACAAAATACTATCTTTGGATGGATTTTGTCTGGTAGGCTGTCGCGAGAGAATGAAAGTGAGAGCAAAGATAGTATCATAAGTATGCATGTTAACATGAATGATGATGATTCACTGAAACTATTTTGGGAGATTGAGAATGAACCTGATCTAATTGAGAAAGAGATGACTAAGAGCGAGAAAGCATGTGAGAACTTTTTTGATTTAACAACTGTGAGAGATAATGAAGGGAGATTCGTTGTGAAATTACCATTTGCAAATGATGAACCCCAGTGTCCACATGGTAATACTAAACAGAGAGCAATCAAAAGGTTAGAAGGTCTAGAGAGAAAATTAACAAGAGAACCAAAACTAAGAGAAGAATACAACGGAGTGTTTAAAGAGTATTTGAGTATGAATCACATGAGACCAATCACAGAAGAAGAGAGTGAGAATCCAAAAGCTGTTTATCTTCCCCACCACGCGGTAGTGAGGGAAGATAAAGACACTACCAAGGTGCGAGTTGTTTTTGATGCGTCCAGTAAGGGAACCAACAACGTATCATTGAATGATGAACTTCTTGTTGGCCCACGGTTACAACAAGACTTGAGACACATACTAATGAGATGGAGAAGTCATAAAATATGCATCATTGCGGACATTGTTAAGATGTATCGAATGATTCGAGTTGCGAGTGAAGATACTGATTTTCAGAGAGTTGTGTGGAGATTTGACCCTTCCGAACCCATACAGCATTACAAACTTTTACGACTAACTTTTGGCACAGCATGTGCACCGTACCTTGCAGTCAAATCTTTACAGCGGCTGGCTGAGTTAGAAGAGTCAAAATATTCACTGGCTGCTAAAATTACAAAGAAAGATTTCTATATGGACGATCTGATGACTGGTAGTGAGACGGTATCTGAGGCTGTACAAATCTATAACGAGATGAATGAGTTGATGATGTCAGGTGGATTTGAGCTCCAAAAATGGAACAGTAATAATGTCAGTTTCTTAGATAGCATTTTAAAAACTGGTCTACAAGATAAGCAGTCGACTATAAAACTAAACAATTCTATAAAAGTTTTAGGTGTGAGCTGGAATAGAGAGAGTGACAATTTTGAGTATGTGCTTAACTTACCAGAGATGAACGAGCCGATTACTAAAAGAAAGGTGCTGTCAGACGTGGCCAAACTCTACGACCCTTTAGGTTTTATTGCACCAGTAGTAATCAATGCAAAAATCCTAATCCAAACCTTATGGAAATCAGGTCTGGAATGGGACGATTGTCTGCCAGAGGATCTTCTCGAAAAGTGGTTAAGGTACAGAGACGAACTGAAAGACTTAACATTGGTTAAAGTTCCGAGATGGTTAAATATAACATTAGCATGTAAGACAGAGTTACACGTGTTCTCAGATTCATCTAAATTAGCCTATGCAGCGTCAGTGTATATAAGAGTAGTAGACGAAGCAAATCATGTCCATGTACACTTAATAACTGCAAAGACTAAGGTTGCACCAATCGAAAAGGAGATTTCTATCCCTAGACTTGAGTTGTGTGGTGCGGCTTTAGCTGCCAAACTTATATGCGAAGTGTCGCAAGTCATGCAAATCCCCAAAGAGAATATGTATGGATGGACGGACTCCACCATAGTTTTAGCATGGCTAAAGGGAGGTTCTAGTCGTTGGACTACTTTTGTGAGCAATAGGGTATCCACGATATTAAACATTTTAGAGTACGAGAAATGGAATCACGTTCCAACTGAGGATAATCCCGCGGACTGTGCGTCGCGAGGGTTACAGCCACATGAGTTGTTAACGCATCCATTGTGGTGGAATGGTCCGCAATGGCTGTCGCAATCTAAAATACTAAGAGACAATATTAATGTTGAGGAAACGCATGAGGAAGAAAGAATTAAATCTTTAACTGTTTTATCTAACTTCGATGATGAGTTTATATGGTCAAAATTTTCATCATTATCACGGTTGTTAAAAGTAATTGCATACTGTAGACGAGTTTTAAATTTTAAATTGCCTAAGTGTGACCGACCGGTGTCCAAGATTATTACGCCAAAAGAATTAAATGAAGCTTTATTATCATGCATAAGGCAAGTACAAGAGCGCGAATTTTCTAGTGAAATAAAACAGTTAAAAATTCACGGTCATGTTGCAAGAAAGAGTAAACTGCGTACACTTTGTCCCTTTTTTGATAAAACGGGAATATTAAGAGTGGGGGGACGCATTGCTCAATCGGATGCGTGTTATGATATGAGTCATCCAATAGTTATGCCTGCTAAAAGTCATTTAACAACGCTTATCATTGTTGATGCTCATCTTCAGACATTACACGGTGGTCCACAAGTGATGTTAAACTTCTTGAGAAGTAAATATTGGATTTTACGAGCGAAAGAACGAGCAAAAAAGGTTTTAAGAGAATGTGTGGTTTGTTTGAGATATTCAACGAGGAAATCAGCCCCACTCATGGGTCTGCTACCGGAAGCTAGAGTGAAACCCAGTAAACCGTTCGCGTCTACAGGCGTTGATTACTGTGGTCCTATTAACATTCGTTTTTCACCAGGACGAGGTTCTAAGTCTTATAAGGGCTACATATGTCTTTTTGTCTGTATGGTCACACGTGCTGTACATTTAGAGGCTGTCACTGATTTGACAGCAAAAGGGTTTATAGCTGCGTTTCGGAGATTTACTAGTCGTCGAGGTTTTTGTCATGATATGTTCAGTGACAATGGTACTAATTTTGTAGGCGCTGATAGACAATTGAGAGAGATGTTTGACAGTGCAAAATCGTCACTTCCTACAGAAATAGCCGAATTACTCACATTGCACAGAACAACTTGGCACTTCATACCACCACACTCACCAAATTTCGGAGGTTTGTGGGAGTCAGGAAATAAGATAATGAAGTTACATTTGCGTAAGGTTGTCGGAAATAGTACACTAACTTACGAGGAGCTGGCTACTGTCCTTTCACAAATTGAGGCTTGTATGAATTCACGCCCGATCAGTTTACTTAGTGATAACCCTAATGACCCCCTCCCCTTGACACCTGGCCATTTTCTGGTAGGTGAGCCTCTAATAAATCTGGTAGATGAAGATTATACAAAATATAATTTAAGTAGTTTAGATAGATGGCGCTTAACGCAAAAAATTGTAACAGATTTTTGGAACAAGTGGTATAAGGAGTATTTAACAACTCTAAATCAGAGATATAAATGGAATTCTAAATCTACTGAGCCTGAAATTAATGATATTGTTGTAATTAAGGAAGATAATATGCCTCCATCTAAGTGGTTGCTCGGTATAATTATACAAAAACATACAGGACCTGATAATGTTACTAGAGTTGTGTCTGTGAAATGTAAGAATGGAGAATATAAGCGTCCAGTTAGCAAAATATGTGTGTTAACGAAATGAAATATACCTAGTTATATTTTGTGTCTGGTGTACTCAAGTGTAAGGAATATGTTTTCTTTAAAAATCAAGACACTTGTTTATGTTTGTATTAGATTAGTCTGATCATGGTGGGCGGATTTAAGAAATACACCTACCTAGGTTCTACTTTAATTTTAAGTTGAGTTTAGTTGACTTATCTAAAGTGAAAATAGTTAACGAATTATGTTTAGGTACTATGGTTGTTGAATTTTTCACAATTTACATTGTTTTCTGTGTATATTTGTGTACTATACTATAGATTTTAGTGAAGTTACAATAGGTCATAATTCGACTTAGTTTATTTTATCACATTTTGTTTCCAGAGTTGTTTTTACTGTTTCAATGGATAAAGAACTAAGTTCTTGGTGGGCGGAATGTCCAATTAGATTCTAAGTAGTATAATTATGCTAATAAGATACCTACTACTATTACCTACTTTTATTCTATTGTTGAACGTACCCATACCTAAGCAGCACATACAGTCCACTGATGTACCTACCTATAGGTATGTATAGGTATACGATGAATTTTCTCGTAGGTTTAGTTGCCAATATAATATCGTCAAGACAGCACGTTTGTTTCATTGCAAAAATCCCAGTCAGTCTAAACCGAAGCTTAATCACCTTAACATTGCCCGAATGGAAAACTAAGCATAACATTAAACACAAGAGTCCTTTTTCCTTTTAGAGGTAGAACAGTGCCCTTGTTTAGGCGGTTAATCAATACTCGTTCAGTGGTTGCAGTAGAGTAATAGTGTTGAAATTTTTGCATTCGACCATAAAATGTAGCATTTATTTAAGAGAAACAAATTTTGATCAGTTATTTTGTAAATGGCTCGGCCTGTATCCGTTACCCGACTCCCGCAGTTACCCGGGTTTCCGGGTAATCATTTGAACACTTATCCCGTCAGATCAATCTGATACGAGAACCCCGAATATCGTACAGCCTCGATACTTTCTAGTGGATGAACAAAACGTGAATAAAGTACGCTCTGAGACAATACATCAATCCCAAAAGATCAGGGTAAAATCCGCGGTATATTCTATGTATTTACATCGTTCAATGTGAGCACATGCTGAATTTGTCACTGTCCTTATTTAAAGCGCAGTAGGCACTATTTGAAACATGGGGTATCTTACCTTGAACCCGTACCAACTTCTCTTCATGACGACAGCGCTTCCTCTTTGCTAATGTCTTTTGACACTGGGGACACCATAATTTACAGGAAGCAAGATGTTTTCCTGAATATTATTGAAGTCTTGTTTTGTATGGATTATAACTACTGCTAAATACCTAGTAAGGTCCTGAGTAGGCTTTTTATTTCAAGCCATGTCATGCAGGACGCAAGCTTCTTATAAAATTTTGACCTAAATCCTTATCGAACAATTAAAATTTTATTACATCAAAGTTTTAACTATAACATTAATCTCTTTCAAAATATTACACAAGCCTCTCGAGGCTTTCTATCAATCATCAAGATAAGTTATCTGGATCCAACAGTTGTCCTATCTTAACTTGAAATTGATTACAGTTCAGATTATGTAGGTAAGTATCTAGTTATCCAATGCATAGCTAACGAAGTCTTATCAACTTTGTATCACCTATCTAATACGGCTCTTATTATGTTAATTCAACATGATACCTACTAAATATCTTGTTTATGGGATCATTAAACTTGTTTGCAAGCTAGATTAGAAATAGTAATTTTATACAAGGCATTTAATTGGTGACTATTTATGAAATTAAACCTAGAGCTTAGAGAACAGTAAAAATGTAAATGTAGCCCATTAATGTCCCCACCGAGGGGCACAGGCCTTTACCCGGATCCGCGTAATATTGAGCCATACTCCACCACGCTGGCTCAGTGCGGGTTGGTGGAGGGGTTTTACGACTACTACATACAGTACAAAGTGTATATTAACTCAAACGTGAAAAATGCAAATTCAGCCAAAAATCTGAATGTTTTTTTAAAACAAATATTTGCTATTCGTGATCTTCGAATTCAATTAAAATATTATTTTAATATTTAGGAAAACTATCAACTTTTTGTTATGTCAGAATAAATTTTTATTAAGACTTAAAAGGGACGCCAAATCTTTTACAACAAGTCTCCATAGCCACCCTACAAGCAAGCAGACGCAGCAGCAATAGAATAGGACTCACACAACAGATTGTCCCGAGTCATGAATTATTCCCGGCGTCTTCGGAGAAGTGGCTCACCCACAAACACATCAATCTTTGATCCGAGCTGGAGGTGTCGATACGTGGAGCTGTGATAGTGAGGATTTGAGTGAAGGGATGCATTTAGTTTGGGAGTTTCACTGACCTCAGGTACGGCAATAATGGGCGGTGCAGGTTGACCAAACTAAATGGTGTATTGAAGAAGTTTTATTTCTCAGCTGTTGGTGTAGGAGGTTTATTTGTCATCATCATCATCGTTGGCAGTTTGTTCCTAAACACTTTGTTGTACAAGCATTCTACTTCTTATGCTAATCGAAAGGAGAACTCTGGATACTATAATACTAGATCTCAGTATCAACGCCTTATCATAAAGTTAACCAATCACCAGATCCTTTACTTTTGATATTGTAATTTGCAAAAGCACAACCCAAACAACGTTCACATAGTTCTTAAGTATGTTACACCTACAGTAAGCAGTTTCGTAGACAATATGTGTATTATTTTGTTTAATAAGCTGCCTGACAACTTTAAAGTAATGACTAGCAAGTCCTTAAAAATTAAGCTCACTATGTGGCTACTACAACACTGTTTTTATAGCGTTAAAGAATATTTAGATTGTAGAAACTAAACATTTATAAATATAAAATTTTACAAACCGACATTTGAAAGAATTATATAACTAAACAATAATTAAATTAAAAGCATTTACTAAGTATCACGCTATTTCATAAATTAAAACTGTTACTGTTTTGCATGCTTATACATAAGCTGAAAACACTGGGCATACTTTAAAATGAAGATCATCTTATTACTGTTTTCTTGCAAATAAATTTCATTTCATTTCATTTTATTTCATTTCGTATACTAGCAGAGTAACAGCGAAAACAGCCTCACTTTATTGAAGTGTTTTGAATTCCAAAACGCGCCACAGCGAAAAAATCTCGCCCAGTTGATCCCCGATTCATAGTTATCGCTCTTTGTCGCTGTCGCGGTGTGTCGGGTGAATTATTCAAGAGATCACACATGAGCCACTTCACGGGACGAGATCGAGAGTGGCATTACTTCCCATTCGGAGTCATGGCCTCCCCGGTGTTGTGAGGATAGCAGCTGTGTGCTGAGGTAGCATTGCAATTTCTAGTTTCATATTAATAATTGATGATTCTTTTTGTTCCAGGTATGCTCCACAACACACAAAATAACACAACAGCAATATCATGCGTTTTGAGAACTACCTCGACATACATAGCTAGATTAAGGTTGGTACCTACACATTTTGTTTTAAACCGATTTTGATAAAATGATGTGCTTTCGAAAATTATACAAGGAAATTTAAATAAAACAGAGATATTTATACCTCTGAATATGTTGGCATTTGCACTTTTGCACCTAAAAATTGACAAAGTAAAAACTCCGAAATCAAGCGTTTCCCATGTTCGTAAACAGACAAACACTCAATAAACTTGTTTTAAAATATTCCGGAACCGACAAACAGATCGTTTCCTCTTGCATTGCTTACTTGTACCAATAACTCGGTGTCGAAAGAGTTTCTTGTGTCAAACTTGTAAACGTACTCGTCTCACAACATTGTCGGACAACTTGTCTTGATAACTCGATGCGTAAACGCGAGATGCTGCGGAGATTCTTAACTCACGGGATACATCTTTATTCCAGTTAACTTTGCGGAAAACTTTGCCGAATTGCGGAAAATCCAGATTGAAATTGAAGTTTTCATGTTATTAATAGGAAACACGCTTCTGTTCAAGATTGAAGTTCACTTTTGTTCTAGTTTAGATTGTGATCGTGATCTACGGACAGTTACAGCCACAGATGATCTGTGGTTACAGCACAACATTTTCAACCACACATTCAAGAACAAGTTTGGCTTCGCAGGACATCATCATCATCATCATCACTTCAATTTGTTAGTGATTAGCTTGTTTACAGTGCCATTTTGACGTCGAAAGCTAGTTTTACGCCGATTGAGGGACAGCTTATATTAATATGTTATGGCGTAGCTTGGACCTTTGGCAGTGGAACACCGGTCTAAGATGTGTGTATGTATATTAGATGCACATCAGGTTATAATCTTAGCGCCTTCGGCGGCGCTTGTCATTTCTCTATTTTACGACTTTTAACGTTTATTTATTTATTTATTCAGGGGTTACAAACAGGACAAGTTACATTACGAAAACAACGTTGCTTGCAATACTGTATCTACATACGAGTAATGTGCGATATGATTATTTGCCTTCACTCGTTAAACGGTTTGTACTTTAACGATTCTACTAGACATTACTTTCGTCAAGGTAATTGAATTAAATTAATTTTTATTTTAGATATCTCGATTTAACATTCTAAAGACTAATGAAAGGTTAATTGGAAATAGGAAAAAAATAAGATACCGTCAAAACAGACCCTATAGTAGTGTTAAGTATGGGGTTAGCCTCCTGTATAAAATGTTTTTTTATAGGGCTATCTAACGTTGGTATCAAAGATAAAGTAATCTTTGATACTAACGTTCACAAATTACACGACTATAATTATTCATAGGATACTTTTAAAGCTACACCTTTACATTACAATATACAATGTTAGTGTCGCTCATAAAATAATATCCCTGTACTAAGAACAAAAGGTGCATCTTATCTTGAACGCTACGCTACTAACATGTCAGCATGAGTAGATTGTATCGTTTACGCGGATAATCGCGGTAATGACTTGCTCGTTATGGTACCGACACTCTGCTCGGGTCAATCTCGACTCACCGGAACTTTTGTTAAAAATATATTTCTGATTCAACCATTTCCCATGCTTCACGTAGCCTGTATTGACCCTCTGATGGCCATAGGGTTGCGTATCCTCTTTCTTTATCGACAGTATTTATTGGTCCCGTAGAGATCTTGTGAGGGACTTCATATTTTATCGCTTGGTCCCTAGGTTCTTCATCAAAAAGGCGGCAGCTTGAGCGCAGCTATTGGACTATTCGCCCACCAGATTAGACTTTATGCAGTTACCCCTCGATCGACCGTATTGGCCAGTCATCGGTAGGCATTTCTATGATGACAACACTGAATACTAAAACCTACCCATTGTTAATGATGTAATCTGTCGCAATAGGGGAATGTTTGCGCATGTACCTGCGTACACTTATCCGTCAATCGCTGGCCAAGTTGTTTTCCGACCATTATACCTGCTGTATTTTTTTAAAGGTTGAATAGGAAAAACTTTACCTAGGGAATAGTGTTTTCTCAAATTAGGTTGAGTTGAGTATAACCCAACTCAACGTAATATACTCGATTGATCCGCGGCGTTTAATCAAATTACAGTGCACTTCGGGTAATCTCGTCGGATAATTTCGTTATCATATCAGTGATGTAAATCAGTGGTTTTGTACACTAAACAGGCATTATGTAGGTACTCGTTGAAAGTATTGACCACTAATGTACAAGTGTTTGGCAGGCTGATGTAATAATTTTCTGATTGCAAAGTAACATGAACTTTTAAACGAAGTAACATTGCCGCAAACGTTGATTTTCAAATTGACCTATCTATCCATGACGTTCACATTACTAGTGTTAGATTGAACAGTTGCTCCATGGAACTTTATTTTTAATTTAACCCTATCTATCTGCAGACTGCGGATAGATTGGTTATTGAAAATGGCCATGAGTGAATACTAAGTCAGCCCAGCAAAGAGCATGTCTTGTCGACTCTGTGGTTATACAAAAATATGATGTAATATTAGATACAAATGCTTCTCAAAATAAACACCTATTTAACAATTTATTGACTACATACTACTAGAAATACTTCAAATCACTCAACTTGCTTGCGACTACTCAAACTACGATAGAGGCTCAAGTCACTGCTACTAGTAAAATAACAGCGCCATTTAAGCGATATTTTGTTTGAGCAGAAGCTTGTGCATTCGGCCTTCAACTAAAACCCATTAAAATAACTGTCGTAGAACAGTCACCAGCGTCCATTAACTTGGTTTGTTGTGAGTCGGTGGCCGCGCTGCAACAGTGTCACGGGTTCGACGCCCGGCCGAGGCCGAAACTGCTGAAACTGAAACTTTATTGTGTGGAAATGTTGCATTCGTCTATCTCTACACTGTGCTCGCTTACAATGATGCTGCGTATATTGTTGGGTGTTTGACACGGTTGGGTAGGACGATTTGGTGCGGTGAAACTGTGAAAAAATACAAATTATTTTTGACCTCAATAATACATACGACTTTGCTCATATCCAATAAGTTATTGCATGACAAAAGGTTATAAAAGGTCTTTCAGGTTTTTGTAAGTAATATCCTAAAATAGAGAATGCTAAAAGTTATAACCAGTTTCATGAAACAAATCGCGATTTTTATATATTCTGTTCCAAACTAAAGTAAGTTATCTGTTTACAGCCTTATCATGACGCCCTAACCGTGGCCTTTGAGGAAAAACCCAGCCGGGGTACTGTTCACTATTCATACGTGTATGTATACGGTTCATAAATCTTAGTTTTACATTCACGTGAGGTGAGTGAGCCCGTCGTAAACCGGGACAAAAGAGTCATCCCGAAACAGAGAGCCGTTAAACTTAGTTTAAACCAACCGTGGTGCTACCGGCCCTTACTGAATTGTAAACTACAGTTCATGTGCTCTATGTTGTTGTTTTAGAGGTCTTTTTTGACTGGAGGTTAGCTCTAATGGCTACTGTATCTATAACTCTTAGCTCTGTTTACATATTTCTACATTCATCTGAATAGTTAAGATTTTTCTGGGAATTGTATTCTGCTGGTGCATTCTATTGACAGTGTATTCATTCAGGTTGTATTTGAGGTTGTTTTATCCATTATTTGAAGGTCGCTTAGCTTTTTATTGCATTTATTTTGAATAGTACGAGGAGTTACTCAGGATTAATCACGATGCACGGATGTAACATTTGTGATAATTAAACCATATCGGTAAAGGCACTTTGATAAAACCTTTTCAAAGACTGAAAATAACAGCACCACCTCACTATCTCATTGATAAATTAAATTAATAGGGTGGGACAATAGCCCCAGTCCTGCAAGCAAGTCAACACAATCTCAAACATATTACTAAATATTTTAGATGACAGATCGCAGTAACACAGGAAGATAAAAAATAATAATCACGAAATAGAAACTATAAAGCCATCTTTTGCGATTAAACAAAAATAAAATGGTCTTTTGTTACCAAACCTAATAAAAGGAACACAAACAAGAAATATGGAAAGCTTTCGCAAAATCGTATCAATGAAGCTCAAAGTCATTGACCTCATCGATGTCCAATATCTATTCAAAGAATTTCCTTTTTGAGCGATAAATGCCTTCAGGCATCGAACCGCAGAAAGATGGCCTAATTATTGTGAAGTTTGCCAAGCCGAAGAACATCAAACCATAGCAAGTTCACAATAGAGTCTTCTTTTGTGTTGTGTTGGTATATCATGTCACCCACGCTGAGAGTGGGTGGACAGAGAAGGAGAGTGTTTTGTCTTCGCACTCTGGTTTGCTTTTTTATTTTTATTTCTTCCACAATGTTATTGTTGTCCTTTTTAGTCGGTTTCGAACACCCCGCGGATAATTAATTAGGAGCAAGATTTTTGACGCACTTTGTGTTTGTGGTTTTTTTTTAAAGTTTATGTTGGGTTTTTATTCACTCAGTCCGCCCACGTGTAGCTCTTTGAAATGAACAGTCTTCGCCTACACTTACAGATAAATATTAAGTTCCTAAAAGGGATGGCAAAGATCGTATTTGTCTGCCTACTACTTTGAAGACTGCATTCCAAATTAAAGTCGCCTACTTGCTTATTTTTTTACTACAGGCTGTCCTCAAATTCACCCATCACAGCAACTTTAACTGCGGTCACATTCATGTTAGGCTTATTAGACGCTTAAAAGGACTTTTGGGATACCCTTTATGTGTCGTTTTTTTCACTGTTAGCTGTTAGTCTAGGCCTTACTTCTAGACCTCCACTCCATAGCTATCTTCTAGAATGAAAATAGTAGATAATAAAAAACTATAATTGTTTGTAAATGAACTACAAAACGTTTACCGAATTTTAAACTTGTGTTCAAAGAACTTGTTTTGTTTAAAATTACTTGATTCAAGCTCGACGGGCATATATCAAGCTTTAGCAAATTGATCTCCACAAAACAGAGATACCTCCTCGCGTTTCTGAGAAACTCTGGACGGACGGACAACGAAGTGTTCATAAAAGGATTCCTTTGAAGGCAAAGAATCCGAAAAACTATGAAAACCCGTGGTTCGTTTACGCGTATAGTTTCACATTTGAGCAATTTTTAAAAATCTTTTCTCAAACATTCCCCTCTCGGGTCGCAGGTGGCAACTCTGCTAACTCTTTCCAAGGGTTCTAGGCCTCCTTGTCTTCACAACATTGGATTGTAACCCCTACTTACACAACAATAAGAGCTATAGGACAGACTCTCAGTAGAGTAGCAAACATATGTGTGTTAGATAAATAACAACTATGTATTCGGTATGTGACGATAAAACACTTGCTACTTTATTTGTTTGTGAGGATAACCATATGTTTTTTTCTGAGTGAATATTTATTAAGTTTCTGGAGCTTCCGGTGATATGCTTTTTAGTGTACCGTACCCGAAGGGTGCCAAACGGGACCCTATTACTAAGCCCACGCTGTCCGTCTGTCTGTCTGTCTGTCTGTCAGCAGGTCCTAGAGCACAAACAAAAGAAATACTAGAGATATTGCAAATTAAAGGGGGTCTCCATACAAGACACCTGTTTTCCATTTTCTTTTGTTTTATTGTTTTGAGTGCTTACGTTGTGTTGTACGATGGTACGGTACCCTTCTTGTCGACTCGCACTTGACCGATTATTTAGCTACTTATGTCCTGATATGACTTGTGTAAAAAGTTTTTTACATAAGTCATAAACTCATAACATTAAATTAAACTTTATGTATTTTTATGAATTCAGCTTCATGAAGATTGGCGCTACAGCACAGAAGAGATAATAGTACTCCGGCCACAGAGAAGAGCCCTATGGCCCTTCATACAGGGGGTCGTCGAGGGTTGAATATAATGATCCCCTAAATAGAAAAAATAATAACCAAGGCACATTAATACAATTTCAGATTGTAACTAGTATGGGGCATTACTTGGATAATAATCCTATTCATGTAAAACAGTTAATCAAATCAAACTGTTGAAACTTTAAATGCACTTCAAGCGGCGATAAAACCATAAACGTGTAAAATAACCTTTAAAACAATAAAAAGGAAATGGCTTGATAAACCTGAACTGTAACTTGAAACCAACGGCAACCCATAAAATATAAACCTCAATCGTTAAATAAAACTAATTACATACAATAACTACGTGAATATCATCTAACTAGAAACTAGTTTATACCGTTATAATGTGTTAAACTATAGCTCTTAATTATTTTGATAGTAACACAACCTTTATAGTCTTTTTAGCATATCATAAAACTTAACTGCCTGTTCAAGTTAAACCAAATGTGGAATCGCCAAGAAATCTCATAATACTCGAATTTCCCTATTATCTGAATATAATCAAATTCCCCATAAATGGATGGATATATTTCTCATGTTACTTTTCTAATACAATTTTTTTAAGTAAGTTGAATTAACAGAATGCGCTTTGATGAAATGACATTCTAGCTCGTAATTTTCGTGGCTTTGAGATTTTTTTATAAATGTTTAAGCATCTTTCAAGAAACTCCTTCGTTTAAGATATTCTAACGTAAGGGGGTTTCATAGTACTTGTCTAATTATAGTGTGTAATAGAGCAGATTAGTGTAGCATTTCCTTCCCTCATATTGCGTAAAAATACATACAAACGTCCCCCTAATAGGTATCATAAAAAGTCTTTATAGAGCAGATAACAAAAAGTAACACAGAAGACGCGAGTCATTTCATCGAGTCGCATTAGTCCCCCACGTTCCCCCCGCTCCCCCGAGCTCCCCTAGCTTCGTCTATTCAACGTCTAACTAACACGAAATATACGACTATCGTGTGTCCGCGTCCGGTATAAGCTTCCGATTGAGCGGGTCCGAATAGTCCGAAATGTACTTATGTTTCGTGACAATCAAACTTCTCATCATTTGTCATTGTCAGTCTTCGCCTCTTCTCTATTAGCGTTTAAACATTAAACATCAAACTGCTGCATGTCTTTTGAAACATCCTGTCCATTTTCTGGTGACGGGATGGTTCAACAGTAACTACCAGGATTTCTACCTAATTATATTTATCCCAGCCTTGGAGAATCTTGATAGAGATTAGCTCGTCTTTGTTGATGTCGCATTGGTATGGTATTGGTATTGTATGTATCCAATGCGACTTGCATTCCTTCTATTTTAGCGTCGTGACATAAACTGTTCAAAATCAAAACAGTAAAGATTGATGTGATGTTGACTGTACATTGTACAATTGTGTCGGAAGTTCGATTGTCGGAGATCCCTTCCTATGAGATACAACGAACGTAACTTTTTTTGTTTTCTTAAGAATAGTGGTGTTTTTGAGAGTATAAAATATTAAACAGCGTAAAGGAAGAACAACTGGGCCTTAAACACGCTTTTTTTATTTACTTTAAAGAACCTTTGCAGGTACCTTTGCATGTATTTTTTGCCTGATATTTACTTTTTTTATTTTTTTATTTGAGTTTCCAAAAATGGCAAACAGCGTCCACAAAATCTCGCGTCGTCCGTCGGAGCGAACATTATAGCCGATAAATTATAGAGCCGCACGTTTTTTTCCGTCGGTTCGTCCACCGATGGAATCGTAAACGTCAAATGTCCCCCTCAAGTAACGAGATTAGCCCTTTCAGATGAAAGTGGGAATGGCCATTTATATCGCGCAAATAAAGAAGCGTCTGATCTTTTGTGACCATTTTTATGCTTTTTCCGCTGAAACGGAACGATATTATATCGATAATTTTTATAGGCTGTAAAAGATGTCTGTTTCAATAGGAGTACCCACCTGGTAATTTTATAATATATAACCAGTATTTTCTGTAGATAAAACTTTTAAGGCTCTATTTTCAGAACAGATCACAGGAGTTGCAATATTATACAAAGAATAAATGAAATGAAATAGTTTATTTATGTTCAGACTGAGTTATTACATTTCATAGTAACCAGCGGAACCACCACAGTCTCAAAAGGGCGTAGTGAAAAAAGTGGCCAAGTGCGAGTCGGACTCGCCCATGAAGGGTTCCGTAGTAGCAAGTAATTATATGACTGGACGTTTGTGTAGTAACTTTGTTTTTCAAGGTGTTTGAATTAATGACAAAGTTATCTTTGCGATTTTTAATAAATGTTTTATATCTTAAATACTGCTTATTATATTTTGTTCTAACCAATTTTCATCGAAAGTTTATATTGAGATACACAGCATATATTTTTTATAGATTCATGACTCTCTTACTTTAAAAGTTAGATGGGGGGGACACACAATTTTTTCCACTTTGGGTGGATCTGTCTCTTTAAAGATTGACTTTGAGGAAAAATGGTTTTAGGACTTACTTACGAACTTACGTACTTTTGTTCCCGAGTTCTGTTAAATCACTGCACTACGTGACGTCGTCTTTTTTTTTGCACAAAATTTACTTATATCCAATTGACTGCGCCTGCGGGGGAATGCGGCTCGCCAAACGTTTGTTGTATTCAACTAACGTCCGCATACGCAACCTATATACAGCGGCTGACCAATCACAGCTCTCTTACCTCGTCCCCCGCCGCCCGTAAATTGGTGAGTTGTGTTTCAAAGGAAAATGAATCTATGGATCGATCTCTCCACTGGATAAGTGCTCCCTGGACGCAACCCTATACCGTGTGAATTAAAATTAAGTGGGCGGATCATAAACAGCTTTTCGAGTTAAAATAATCTTATATGAGTAAAAAATATAAACTTTTATTATCTTTGTGTCCGACAATCTACACAAAGCGACTTAATTCAATGCGATATAATTTACCAACAAGAGTATCTCCAATGTCATTCTGAATAAATGCACATTCTTCATTCTGAGAACGTTCTGTAAGCGATCAACTGCAATCATATTTGACATTTATACCGTCCTCGTAACTCGACTGATAAATAAATCTTGACATCGCCATTAAAGCTGTACAGTACAGGGCCACTTTTAATTATCTGCGGAGTTAAAGTACCCATAATTTTGAAAATTTCTTTTCATGTAGCACCATGCTCGCAAAAGAAAAATAAATGTTAGTTCCGTTTTGACAGTTTCTAAAACGTTTATCATCATATTCATCCGAAAAACCACACATGATTCTAAAGAAGACCCGAAATTTTTCTTTTGCGACCATTTTGCATCATGGGGAAACTTGTATTTGTATTTGTATTTTGTATTTTATCTATTTATTTGCATCAGCGCACACACACACAATATAAAACATAGAAGATACTTAGCGCTAAACAAAATAACATATAAAACATACTTGTTCATAATTATTGGGTAATACATTCGTTCCCCAAAATGTCAGCTAATTAAAAGTAACCCTGTATACTAGGCGTCGCGTGCGCAGAAGAACGACGAACTAATAGCACGTTCTTATAATTTTACGACACAAGTCTTGCAGTCTCGGCAGAAACGATCATAAACTAACAGACGACGGTGACTTCCAAGAAAATCAAAATAAGCTTGAGACGAGACGCGGCTGGCTAATATGTCGCTAGTCAGTAAATAAATACTAGTCTGGGGCCGGATTTTGCAAGCAAATCGCATGTCAATAGCGATAGCAAGAGCGCAAAATTTCGGTTTGTTTGTAGACGGCGGGCGGTGCGGTACGTTTCGACGGTCGACAAGTCAAAACCAGAATTTTGAGCCCTTGCTATTAGCCACTGGGATACGACACCTTCGCTTTGCAGAATCACATGGGCAGCCTCGCACTTGTCGCTAAGAGTAGTTCCTATTGATGGTGACACTAATCGAGGAGGCAATCGTTTTCTTTGTCCACATCTACAAGACATCGATCAAGGAAATATTACCATCTTACAGCTAGCTACTGCCCACCTGCGTTATACTAGGAAAACATCCGAGAGACATTTAATATGATGATATGAACATGCAGGCATGCATGCAACAGAGTATGCAGGTATATGCTTTTATGTTTGTTCAACCATAGCTGGAGCCATCCCCCCTATGGCACAAATATTACCTAGGTATAATACAATCAGAGAAAGCGTGATCTCATGCTGTTTGTTTTCGTGATAGACCGGAATCAGTCGTCGTCTCTCCACCATCACTCCCTGAAGCCGTAAACGTCGATACCGACTGAAATTGTATGCGCATTTTAAACTCGCCACAGAGATTTATTGTACACTTGGGGGCAGTAAACGGAGTGGCTTCGATTTTTGAATAATTTTCAGGAAAGAATTAGAAGAGCTGTTTATTTGTTACACACATGGTTGAACACCGCGTTGTTGGTAGAAGACAGAGAAACTCAAAAGCTCAAAACAAGGCCAAGGAATAGAAAATTTGGATCTACCTACCAATATTGAGATAACCTATAAAACAGAAAAAATATCGTGGTAAGTATTTTGTGAAAGCTGAACGTATGAGTAGGTACGTAAATTAATAGTATTTGCGTTACTTAGGTATCTAAATAGCCCTAATAAAACAAACATATAAAATACATTTCAACTCAGATAATATCGTGTCTAACTGTCTAGTGTTTTAAATAGTATACGTTTTATATGCATGCGCCAACGCCGGCGCCGACACTGCCGGCCGGACCTGACAGTAATTTCCTAACTCAGACACGCTGTCTGTCCTTTACCGAGAAACTCATTCTAACAGACGGGCAGTAAAAATCTATGAAATATTTAACTTTTAAACTGTTTGCAGTATTCGGTGGTAGACTATAGTAGAAATAATATCAATGAATAGCTGCATTGTATTAGGAAAACACGGCTTACAAATACAATATTTTATAATATTCGACTATCAAAAGATCGTCGACATACGAACAATAAGAGAAGTCTGTTCAAATACATAAATTGTGGTCTATTACAGTTCGGAAATATCGGGAAACGATTTAAAGTCCGAACGGACGCACCCTACAGGGAGAGACACAATAAAACGGTTTTAGAACTTGTGAACTGGAGAAGTTGCAGAAACGTTGAGTGTTTGGAAATCTTACATCTAGCGAACAGGGCCTTCATTCCGCTATTTACATTACAATTCATTGATCATTCAATGATGTTTACGGTCAAGATATGGTCCGGTCAATTGAAGCTTAAAAATAGGGGTACCCTTGCAGAAAAATCCAAGGAAGCTGAAAATTTTGCATGAACGTTAGGGACACCATTATAATGAAATTGTGAAAAATCCCTGTGACGTGACTGGAACACCATTTTGGATCATGGAATACTCAAAAAATTGTGATTTAAATAGCGGAATGACCCCCAGATCGTTCAGGCAAATCATACCTTTCGCAATTCGTTGGTACTTCATGCGCAAATCGTACCATACTCAAAATGAACCTTTCCCAAAATGCGCTTTCACGATCATAGAGCTTTTTCCAATATATCTCGGAAAAGGTCAAAAACTGTCTCAAAAGTTATCAAAATATAACATGCAAAATCGCCTCTCTGTATGACTCCATGCATCTTCTAAAAACAAAGAAAAAGGAGGTTTTATAACACTTCAAATGGCCACAATCCGTGTTCGTCCCGACTCAGAATGCGGTGTTGTAAAATTTTGGTCACGCGCCTGCCCCCCACCACCCTTTCCCAAAGGGGCGAGGATTCCTACGGGACGTTGTTCTATAGTCTGACAACTTTACCGAGAGACGTCATGTCATACAACTTACTTTGGCCGAAAGTGTCTGTGTAAAATTGTCGCATAGACATCATGTTTTTATAAGCGTAATTTTCTTTTTGAACTGAGATGAATCTGTGAGCCGTGCCGTGAAATTGCCGCTCGCAGTCTAGAACGTTATCAGTCAAATGCTAATGTAATTTAACAAAAGCTTGTTGCAGAGCTGCAGTAGAAACCACTTGCCTTATGTTCCTAGACTGAAGCTGTTATTCTATTTTGTATCCTTTGTTCCACCAAAGGGAAATACATTAAGTTGAATCTATTTAGAACGAAATAATAGAACATTAGTTTGAACATGCTTCTTGAGGGCAAAATTCACCCTTTACTTACCTAACCTATCGAACCACATAGTTTATAATAAGACACAAACATGTTCGTGTGTTTTTAATGGCATGCCGTTAAAATCTGTTTATTTCTAGAACCATAAGTTTTTTTCGGGACACCTTTATTATATTGTCTATGATTATATCTTCGTAAACACCTATACCTACCTACACATAGCAAACAATTTATGCAGCTACCGCATCCGAGTAACCTCTCATAGAGTTCCCAGTAAGCACGTTAGGGGGCGCCCCGAGTCGACTGAGGCTGCTCGCGGCTACAACTTTGCATAAACTGCCTCGGACGGTATTGTTGAATGCTCGCAAGCGTGTGCATACACTACACCACGAGCCAGACCACTCGGCAGGCGGTGGAACAATTTATTTTAGATTCTTATTAGATTCTTCTGTTTTGGTCTCTTATAAAACTTTTGAGATTTGGGTACTTCATTAGAAGTTGGTAATGGACGTAGGTTCGGCAACGACATATACGTATATTGACCGACCATTGTCTAACTTAACTGCTCTTAAAAAAATGTATGTGCATGTTTGTATTGTTTGTTTAAAAAAAATATTAACAGAAAAACTGAGGCAATTAGAGATAAGCTCGCCTTTGTGCATGTTTTTTTTCCATTCTGTCTGTATTCTGTTTTTGTGCAATAAAGTATAAAGTAACGTAAGTAAGTAAGGCAAGAAAATGTTCCATCAATTCGATAAAAAAATGGCACCAATCTAGTAAGTTCTCCCAGGCCCAGGTTGTTTGTAAGTAGCAAAATACGTCACTAAGAACCCTTTTAAATTAATTGAATATCCTTAAAAAGTTTATTACAATTTATAAACTTGTCTGTTAAAGTTCTGATTATACGGGTAGTCCCTGAAGAGCCACCGGAGCTGAAACATGAAGGGTCATCCGGATCCGGAACCGATGCTCACCTCACGGGGAAATGTTAATTCACAAACTCGTATCTACAACTTCTTGTTAATAGATTACGGATCACAAACTTTTCATGCATTAATGTTTGTAGTCAGTAACAGATTTACATTTTTGAAATTAATAACGTATTATATGGACAATGTATAATAATGATAAATAAAAGGAAAATGAAGGCAGTATTATATATCTGATTGTGCTCTTGCCCCCCCCCCCCCCCCCGTATATGGGAAAAGGCGTAAAGCTATGTTTGTTTGTCTTAAGTTTGTAAATGGAAAATTTTGTGTGACAAGGATATTAGTGCTGCAAACAAACCAAAAATTATCATTTCAGTTTAGTGATTTATCTGTCTATCCGCAATCGAGATAACGGTCCATCTGACATGCTGTCTTGCCAGATTGATGACTACCAAGAAACTAAATCTGTCTCGCTTGATCTAAGTTCTTGGTTCTTTACCTTGCAGATCTCGGCTTCGTCGACCTAAATGTTTAAAAAGCAAATTCTAGAACACGAGTGACGGAGCGAGTAATAAAACTAATAAACCTCCAGTTAATTTATAACTTTGCCCAGCCTCCGTACAGCTGTACGCAACTTCTTGAAACTTTCTACCTGAGCGGTTGGTCCACCTGGATCCATCGGCTCGAGGTTCATATTTTGATTGTGGATTTGAAGCATCCATTTGTCTTATTTTATGTTCTGAGGGAAAGTTTTTTATCTGTTGAAGCTCAATTATGGGGTTTGTTTTACCTAACACTAAGATAATGTTTTCGGATGGTCATGGTAATTTTTCTAAAACTTATCTAATAGGATCCTAAACGAAATTCTTAAAAAGGTTGCAAGTAAGATAAGAACCCAGCAGGTGTCAAAATAACCCCATCAGTGGCTCGCAGTGAACCCATCGAAACTTTTATAGCCAAAATGAGTTGGAGTGTAAATGTTGTTCAAGTTTTCAAGTTTTCGCTTTCCGTCCGTGTTCTTATCGCCCGGCGATAACTTGCCTCGTCTTCGCTCAATGGCTCAGAAATTTTGTGCATTTACTCCTAATCCTTCAAGTTTAAACTTTTCAGTGGCGCTCTAAGTGAGAAATGCTGTCTTCAATTTGCTGTGTTGGCAAATTGTTATTGGCGAATGAAAAGATTGATGGATAATAATTTCGAAGTTCAAACTTTCTTAACTTTTCTTCAGTGTATTTAGCAAATGCTTCTTCTGGGTCATTCAGTATACGTAAGAGTCTTTAAATGAAGTGAGCAATATCAAAAGACAACACAAACCTATTTTGTCTGTACTCATTTAATCACAATAATCTCTACCTAACCTACCCTCCCCGTCATCATCAACTAAATAAAGCTTTATCCACACGACGCGTTGGTTGTCAGTGTTTATAAATTAATAAATCACGCTGGATCCGTGTAATCCACGCGTCAGCCACGATCAAGGTATTACGCTCAAGCTCTAGCTCTAGCGGTGGCGCTTATGAGTATCACTTGTGCAAATTTGAGCGACGGTTATTATTAACAAGTGGGAAATGTTAGTAGGGTGAAGTGAGAAAAAATAACGATAGAAACAAAACGAATGAAATGGCGCGTTTTGGGAAAAGAGTAGGTCCTGCAGGAGATGTAGTAGTAATGTATATACCGCACTAACATTGCAGAATCAATAAGCTTATACTAAGACCGGGGCGTATATTGACCTTACGGAACTACGCGCGCGCGAGAGAGAGTGAGAGAAATAGAGCTCACTGTATGGAAAGTATATTTATGCAAGTCAAGTCAAGATATCTACGGTACCTAATTTTGTTAGCTGTCATCCACCGCACTGCGGGTGTCTTTATGCTAGTCAGAGGGATATGAGAAGGTATAAGTTCTAACTAGGTATTTAAGTGTTCAAATTGGTTCATCTATGTTTGTTTGAAAAAATCTCTATTAAGCTCGCGTTTGTGCTTTGTTCTTTAAGATTTCCTTGTAAAATACCAGAAAGCTTCAAAGTTGGCTGGCAAAATGAATTCGCTAATCCTTTTGCCATCCAACTTTGTTGAAATCGCTAACCCTTTTTACGAACAAATCCATCGAAATAGTCCCACATGATACAGTAGACGAACATTGGATCCGCTAGATGCCAGGCGATCCATGTTGTAAGCCGAATCGCTCATTACCATGAGCGCCCTGTCAACTGCCTCAGAAGCCCGGCTGTTTCTCCGGTGGATGAATAATTTATCGGGCTTAACCGGGATTAATACGTCCCGGGACGATACGGGCGCGAGCCGCCTGTTATAGACCACTTCAGGGGTTATGCTTCTGTACAGTGGCTTTTTTGAAGCAAGTGCTTTCCGAAAACAGTTTATTTGTAGGTGAATTTTTATTGTCAATATTTTAAAGTTTTGTTTTATGTGCTGTGCAGTCAGAGCAGTCGTGTCGTGTGTGATACATGAAATTTCGCTAAACCTACTGATAAATATATCAAAGATTACTCTGTATATTTATGGGGGTAATCGGCATTTTACTATTGACCTCGTTTTAATTCTACGATTACACACGCTAAGGAAATCTCTGGGATCTTCCGCGCTTATTACATTACGCTGTCGGCCGGGCACGATTTGTATAGACGTCTCACTCTGATGGAACGACTAGAGAGAGACAGTGAGTCAAACAGGGCCCTGCCGACAGCGTAGCCTAATAGGTCCATTACGGGGAAACGGAGTTGAGAAGCAGTTACTTTGAATATAGTAATCAATTAATTATTCTGAAGCTTATTTGGTTGAGATTTCGCGTAATATATGAAGGCTTAAATCTAGCTTTTTAATGATTAATGTTAGTTTTATTAAATGTAATAATCGATTATAAATTAAATGTAGCCCATTAATGTCCCCACCGAGGGGCACAGGCCTTTACTCGGATCCGAGTAAGATTAAGCCATACTCCACCACGCTGGCTCAGTGCGGGTTGGTGGAGGGGTTTTTACGACTACTACATACTACGAAGTAGTGATAGTAGCCGGGACCTATAGCTTAACGTGCCATCCGAAACACGGAGGGTCCGATAATGTACTTAAGACAAATTAATCATCTCATTGGTACATGGTCAGCACATGAGAAGCAAGGTGAAACCCACTAGACCACAGAGCACTCTAGTTTTATTGTAGATAGATTTATTTGATTTTTGATCCACCTGCAAATATTACGAAGCCCAAATGAATTTCTTCTAATTCTGGTGCTAGAACACAATCGCCGCGCCGCCGCCGCCGCCGCGCCGCCGTTTCAGTTTAAAAGCCTTTTCGATTCGCCAAAAGAGAAAAGTGTCGCGCGTTGTACAAGTAACAATGAGTCGACGTTTAGCGCCGGAGCGGAATCGATTCCGCCTACAACAGCCTGAATAATTGATCAGATTATCCGTTAACTGGCTCTAACGCGGATTATTGCACCTTTCAAGCGGAGTTTTTTAGCCTTTTATCGCTGCTGGAATAATGTTAGTAGAGATTTAGCACTTTTTTAATACTTTGTAGCGATGTTTTTATCTTTATATTACAAAATAGTAAAATGCAGATACATGATCATAGAAAAACGATACTTCACAAAAATTACAGTTTTTTGTTTTTCATTATTTTTACCCATTTTCATGATAATGTCACAAAATAAGAGTCCTTAATTGGCCTATGTTCAATCATATTTTTGAGTTATAATAATGTATATCGTGCTGTGGACTCAGTTCCCAAAAAAACAAATAAACAAATTATTCTGTGCTGGGATGAGTCTCGACCAAAAACCAAAAGACACAGTTAATGTTAGGAATGTATCAAGATATTCAACTATGGAATATTCCTCTTCCTTTTTCTTCTAACAATACAACTGTGAGATCTCCCCCGGCTTCCAGACGAGCGGTCCGCTCCGGATGCACCTCTCGGACGGAGCTCGACACGGCGAAGCTTCCGGACCGCGCGCAGCCGGCACGGATGTGACGTCATTGAGAGCGACACGCGGAAATTGGACCGCTGAAAAATGTTAAGGCCGAGGCTGCTGGTTAGGTCAATAGTTTTGATATTTACCGGTATTAAAACAGTAAAATAGTAAAATTTATTGAATTACCTTATTCTTGCCGTTGAGCGGAAATGACTCTTGATAATAAAGATATACTTATGTAGATTTTAACCCCTTCCCTCTCAAAAGTTCACCGCTCGAACGACCGAACAACGGCGAACTATCATTATATGTATAAGATGTGTCGGTGAACCAGTTAATGACAATTCATACTCACTGTCGTTAGAACTTGTCAAAGAGTATCTCAATTGGTAGGATCTGCGAGAACTGAGGAAGTTATGCCCTTTAAGTAGGCAGTAGTAGTAACTCTAATCTTTACTTCGTTCGTTTCTTTCCCAACATCGCGTAAAGTATGATCTCAATCCAAGTAATATTCATATTCAAACCGACATACCCTGTAATTTATGCAACACATAAAAATGTTATAATTTCCTTGACATCGTAAAATAAGCTAGGTGTATCAAACGGTTTACAGCCATCAAGCATATTGTTTATGGTCGATCAAATCTAAATTAAAAACATTAATGAGAGTTATATTAAAAACCGGAGTACATTTCTTATAAACTCGGCTACAAAAAAATCTTCATTGCATAATCCGGATACTGGGTACATGACGTGTTGCTTTTGTTTTCATTTCTTACATCAAATATTTATTATCGTTACTGTCGTCGTTTATTATGTTAAATTACAACATACGCATCAATGTAGACTAGTAGGACGAGTTTATTACTTTGTGAGGTATTTTATTGCTTGTATTTGTCAAATATTTATTATTTATTGGAAGTCTTCCAATTCAGTGAAAATGTCCAGTTGATATCTCGTTGTACTAATACACAAATTGTTCCTTGAAACATCACTATTTGTTGTTATGACATTGTCATCGTCATTTGTCTTTGCGTCAACTTACAACATATTAAATTAATTTTATTCGCTCATTCAAATTTACCAAAATATATTTAATTTACAATCAAGGCACCTTAACATCAAATTGACAATAACTGGTAGAGTTTGCTGTAAATTGTCGGCATGCGTAAGAGACCTGGGGTCATTCCACTATTTACATTATAATTCGCTGACCATTCAATGATCTGAAATGGTACTCAAGTCATGTTAAGCTTACTAAAGGGCATAAGCTTGCATAAGCTCCAAGAGCTGAAAAATTGCATGAACGTTAAGGAGACCATTATAATGAAATTGTGAAAAGTCCCCATCGATCCCATAAGTGCAAAATTATATATTCAAGGTCAAAGTTCGAAAAAAGGTTTTTTGTGCACACTGGGATCGATGGGGACTTTTCACAATTTCACTATAATGATCTCCCGAACGTTCATGCAAAATTTTCAGCTTCCTGGAAAATTATGCAAGGGTATTTTTATGCCTAATTTGACCGCACCATAGACAAATAAGTATTACCGGACTAAATGTTGACAGTAGATATCTTTGAATGATCAATGAATTGTAATGTAAATAGCGGAATGACGGCCTTGGAGAATCACCTCAGCTATTACAAACAACTATCCTAACTTTGATGTTACTGAAAGAGGTGATTAATAGAGGTACAACTTTCATTGTCCTTTAGAGTAGTCACCGTTTGCATGTACTTACTTCAGACTCCAACATCACCCAACTTCCACGTCAGCCGCAACTTAATTTAACAGGTGTTTATACCACGACACGGCTGACTGTTGCCAGAACAAATAGCATTCCGCTGGCGTCCTCAGCAAGTTGAGCTTATATTGTACACATTGTCCACTGCTGCTTGAGGTATGATAATGCATTTTGTAACAGTTGTTCATACATACGTTACATAACTGTTGTTCATACAAGTGTTGAATCAACTGCGGTCAGGATAGATGAGAAGGAATGCTGGAGTCTGGTACTTCACTGTTAAGGGCCAGGATGCAGTGATGCTCAACCACTCAAAGTTATACGGAGACTCGATGACATTATCTCTGTCATTCGATTGGGAAAAAAACGCCAGCAGGCGCAATTTCATTCCAGTAGATAGTATAATATTCGCCCATTGTTTCCCTCTTGCCGGCCCAAGTAGAAGAAGCAAAGTGGTATATATGACACTTACTTACTTTACTTACTTTATACTTTATTGCACAAAAAACAGAATACAGACACTTAATAATGAAAAAAACATGTACAAAGGCGAGCTTATCTCTAATAAGAGATCTCTTCCAGCAAACCTAGGATGGACAGGATTAATTAACAAAAGATAGACCTACATATGTGCACAACGATAAATATTAAATTAATAGACTACTTACTAATAAGTACATACATACATAAAAACCATACATAATATTTAAAAAAATGAAATATATATATATATGTATAAAATACATAAATAATGTAAACTTAAATATACACCGTAAAATTAAAAAAATCGCGAGATTATATTCTAACGGAAAAAAGTTAGATATAATGTTTATGTTAATGTTATTATCTGTCGATAAATTGTAAACAAGATCGGCAGGGTTTAGTATTCTGTGATGTGTTAACTTTTATTTTTGTTTGTTACTAACACTAGACTCCTCTCGTCTACACATCTTATCTATCTATTGTTCTCCATTGTTCGTTTGTTCGACCGGTGTGCTTCTGAGAGTGAACCAGTTACGATACTGTTACTAACACTATGGATACAGTCTGAAATAAATGATGATAATAATAATAATAATAATTAGCATTTATCCTTTTTTTGGTAGATACAAGTCAACCTAACACGAAGGATAAACGGGGATTTGCTTCGCTCACCCCCTTTATCATTCACCTACCCTGACCCACCACTTTGTCCAGACATTCATCATTTCAGCTTATCAACTAACGCGTTATATTGTAAGAAGTACGGTACTGTTTGCAATTTATCGACAGATTACAATCTAACGAATTAAAATTCCTTAGATTGTAATCTAACGGGTTTCACAATTTTACGGCGACACATACAAAGCTATCAGTTAAATACCTAATTGTATTTTCCTAACGAATCAGTTCCATAAAAATCCGGCACAACCATCACAATGCAGTCCTAAAAGAAAAAGTCCTGGACGATTTAGTGTCGTCCTAATTCTGGTTGTATCTTCAATATATATATTGTCATCATAAGGTCATAGAATTCAGAATACTGTGTTTGTCCGCCTACTTTATCCGCGCTTACAAAAACTTGCTATATTTATCCACTGGCCGCAATACAATCACTATACAATAGCGATCATGTTACCGACACTCGCTACTCAAACAGTCCGTCCATCTGTCTGTCACTATTGTTGTGGTTCTACTTATATTGACATAGAGACTGTCACCAAAGCGGGATTTTTAAAGTAGCTAGTTAACTCATCAAGGGATTCTAGGCTGTAGTAAGACGGAATAGGGTTGTAATGGAGAGACTAGTGGATGAAAAACCTGGTGGCATTTCAGCAGTAATTCGAGACTGGTATTGTGGCTTTTTTGTTCCGAGTGGCATTTTTGTATTCAATGTAATTTTTTTGTTGAAACTGTTGTCTTTTTTGGAATGTGGAGCGTAGCACAGTGAGGCCTGGATCATTTTGTTGGAAAAAATAATATGGCTGCGACTGTTGAATGTGTGCTCTGTAAATAACACCACAAAAGCGATGGGGACATTATTTTGCTTATACCAACAATAAAATGAAAGACTGAAATAACGAATTTGAATTAGATCCTTCTGGTTTTTGGAGTACGAAATAAAATCGTCCCTTATCCTTTACACAAGTTCTTTATACTGATGATCTGAAATTTTGCGAAAAACTTCTTGGTCGTAAGAAATCCTAACTGGCGATAAATGCCGCAGCAGATGTGTCGACGATTCTAGAGGTGCAGACGATAAAAGTTTACGACACGGGTATAGGCCTCTTCAGAATCGCCAATGGTCTACTCGTAACCATGCCAGCTGCTGAGGTTACATAACATTAGAGTTTTTCTGGAGAAGTCACAACTCAGTGTAAGTTACTGAAAAGCTATGAAAATCGGCACGATTGATCTTTAGACCATAGAAATTAATTTGACCTGTAGCACGAAAAAAAAATTAGGGGAGTTATGACGTCATCTGTTTTATGTATGAAAAAAAAAAGTTTTCCGAAACCTATCGTGTGTGCTGTCAAATGGGCTTTTTGAGCCGGTTCTAAAAAAATATACCACAACATTTCAGTCACTCAGTTTAGATTTTTTTTTTCAATTTGCGACTCCCGGCCCTCTGACAAACCATACGTACGCTTTGGTTTTGTGGGATCTATGCGTAGCCTATAAGATTTTAATGCAATAAACGTCTATTCTATTCTATTTTAACCTGTAAGGCATTCAAAAAACTAAATGTTACCAACGTGTTTTAAGAAACGGAAAAATTATTTAGTGAATAGTTTTTGCTGCCTAATGCCGGAGTCAGCCAGCAGAAGTTTTGGCCTTAAACATAAAAACCTTATGAAACAGTCTCCTGTTTTTCTCGTTGAAACAGTCTATCACTCCCGGAATCCCGAAAGGCTAATGTAAGCTCCATTCATTTATTCACCAGAACACAAAACATACGTCCTTTTTGCGGCAACTTTCAGCATTAGGCGAGTGGAGAGTGGATGGGATGACCACGCCTCATTCATGTTTGCCTAGTACTTGCGATCTTGGATGGTTTCGTATTTATACAAATTCCGAGAAAACTTGCCTTTGTTACTTAGTGTCGGGCCAGGGTGATGTTTTTAGGATTTCGTACCCAAATGTGCTAATGGGACTCCACCATCAAGACTGTGCAGTACACACTTGAAATATTTCAGCACTTTTTGGGTTTTTTAATAAAATAATAAATAATTATAACTAGTGGCTCTGTGAGCTGTAGACCTCGCGAGTATGTCGGTGGGAAAGCTGAACTGCTAACACACATAAAAAAAATAACCCAAATAATTTTCTTTCAATAACACATACAAACTTATGAATGTACCTGGTTACGTACATGCAGTATGAAAGTAGCCGCACCAATAACTTTGTAAACTACATTTCGCGATCTTTTATACAACCTATTGACTTTTTACTAAAATTATATAATCTGTTTCACTCTCATAGTCTTTACAAATCCAACGACACCTCATTTGTTAATATCCATCGAGCCGTTTGGGTTGTAGCGATTTTTTTTACATTTTAAAACCCCATATCTCCGCCATTTTGAAAAAAATCAAAAAACTGGCTCGAGTAAAAAAATTTATTTATTTTTCCAACCTGCTCATAAAATTTCACGAGAATCGGTTCATAAATGCGACCTGTAGAGGAGAACAACCGGACATACGAAAGCATTTTTGCCCAAACCTGAAACGGAGACGCTTCGCTCGCTTCGCTCGCTCGGTCAATTATAAACATTTATTTTCAGAAATCACAGTTCCATAGTATTGTTAGTAAAAAAAAGAAAAAATAAGCGAATTGTACCCATTATGTTGAATCGTAAAAACGATGAGCTCAAAAAAATACTGATTTATTTTGCTGAATGTTAGATAAAATTTAGACATTAAGTGACTTCAGACACAATGTACTTATATTGTTAATGAATAAATAAATAAATAAATAAATAAATAAATGAAATAGGTAGTGGCTAAACGACCGACGAACGTTGCGAATGGCCTAGGTGCCGATCAACACCTATACCCAGTGTTTTAAAATAGGTCCATCGACCCTGCCTGACTGCTATAACATTTAGGATACCGTTGGTGCTACCGCGATTAACTCTGTGCATTATTGAGGCCACTTCTTTTCTTATTATTGCATGAAGACCGTCTCCGTGCGGGCTTCTGCAAACATGCCTGACGCACTACAGGGGCATTTTCAACTTAAAGTGAATATGTCCGTCCACAGAATCGATCGAAAAAATAACTTAATAACTATTTATAGGAACGCTTTGTATACGAGTCTGACTCACACTTGGCCAGATATTTATTTAATTATTCAAAGGACTTTCTGTAGCCTTCAAAGTTTCTTTTGTGATTTCCAGACGTGATATGAAAAGTAAGTTAGTTGTTGTTATGATCACTTAGGAACATTGTTGGGAACAATAATTAAAATTTGAATTTTCGTGAAGTGGAAAAGATATTAAATAACAATGTTTATTTTCAACCGACTTCAAAAAAAGGAGGAGGTTCTCAATTCGACCCGTATGTTTTTTTTTTTATTTTTTTTTTCTATGTTTGTTACGCGATAACTCCGCCAATTATGAACCGATTTGAACAAATCTTTTTTCGGCGTATAGGTAATACCTCAAGGGTGGTCCCATTGACACCAGGTCAGGATCTGATGATGGGATCCTGGAGAAATCGAGAGAACTCTTCAAATATTATAGGCAGACCTATAGTGATTTTTATGTTTTTCATAATAACTCGTGCAAATGCACATGGTAAGCATAATATTGTGCTGCGGAACTGCTGATGAAGACCACATATGGCCACCAGATCTGCTCAATACTAGGTACAAATACAATGCGTGGCTGACGGGCAGGCAACGCATAGCCTAAACCGGTGGACCTAGAGCCATGAAACTTTGTACAGGGGTTCCTTAGTAGCGTGGGGTAGCACTGATATGGGATTTGACAAAATTAATTCCCCAAGGGGGGGGGGGATAGGGGGTTACAGTTTGTATTAAACTCAATCTAATCAAATAGGGTTTGTGGAAGTCGGTTTTTTCTAAAGTTTACTTTTTGTTTCAATTATTATATTTTTACAATAACTATGATTAAATATATTTTAGAAAGCGCGTAGATTCTTAGAAACAGATACCTTGCTTGAATAATAAATAATAGACTCGACATGGCGGTGGCGGTGACCTCAGAGATATTTTTTATTTAGTTTAGTAGTTTTTTATTAGTAGGTTAAGTTGTAAAATAATTTATTGTAATTAAGTTAAGTGTTGCCGTAAATAAATATTTCCTTTATAAATAAAAAAGATATGTATAATTTTTGGAATTCAATTCACACTTGGCCGATTTCACGATTACGCCGCCCGCCCCCCGCCGCCGCGCCGGGCTGACGACGGTGAAGTACAGAATACGTAATTCTGGCCTATAAGAAGCGTCGCTTGATTGAAGATAATCTCATCAAAGCGCTGCTTCTGATAGGTCAGCTCCTTGTATTTTAGCAGAATTGGGCTCCAGTAACCACGTCCTAGTGCTAATGAGAACCACTATGTACGACTATTGTGAAGAAAAAAAACATATTGATTTGATAAACCGCACCCGCTCGTCCATAATAGATCTAAAGCTGGGTCCACATATGTTCTTTTGTCCGTTCCGTTCCTCCGTATCGTATCAGCGCGCAGCGTCGCGATCCAATAGGTCTGGACGCGTAGAAAATAACCCGTACCTCCGTTCCGTATCTCTGTATCGCTCCCGTCCGTCGGTCGCTGCGATCATCGTGTGTTCATTGCACATGCCGCCTGCCTGCGCATGCCGCAATCACGTCCAGACTGGCGCGCGCGCGCACCGTCACACCGTACCGTATCGTATCGTATCGCCTTTGAACGGGGTGAAAAAGCCGACTCGCATGGATCGGGGCGTACCTCTCTCCGATTGAGTCTCCGCCGTACCACATTTCTGAACCGAACAGACGTCCAAACTAGCGCTTTTGGATCGCGACCTGGAGGATGGATACGATACGGAGGTACGGAACGGATATCTGGACCCAGGTTTATATCTCGTGTGAGAACGAGCCTGAAGCTACTATAATAGATTACGGTGTGCTGTCTTATGTCTAGCAAAAATACCGAATACACCAGCAACAAGACGGGGCGATATCAAACAGCGCTGCCGGCCGCGCGCATGAATGTTCCTTGTCACGCTTCGCTGAATAAAATACAGCACATTGAAGGCCACGACATTCCAGGTGTGAAATACACTGCAGCTGCAATTTTTCTGCTTTCAGGAGCTTTCTGTATGCTCTTGGTGTCCTTGGTCGGTTTTTTCACAAGCCTTGGGTTCTACTTTAAAATGTAAAATTTATTACAATTAAAATACTTAAGGCTTGCAGCTTAACCTGAGTTGTACCAGTTGTACGAAACGATTTTGAAATTTAAGCTGTCACTTAACCAATATCCTAAGATCCGTAGAGAGCTTGACCTTCACCCATCTGTTACAGTGATGAAACTTAGTTTTTTTTTTAATTTTGTATGCTAGAAAAAAATAATTGCGAGTGGGTTGCCTAGCAAAATCCTGGCAAGGCTATAAATTAATTTCACATTTATAAATAAAAGGCCTTTTATATCAAGAACGCGTGAAAGTATGAAGCTGAAATTTATACTGTAAAAAACTACCTTCTAGCTCAGTGCAATCAAATGGTACAAGTTCAACCGTTTATGCCCTAATTTTGTTTACATGGATGATATCATTCTTGTATTTTTATGTAGTTACTTAATTGCACCAGTTACGAGAGGTAGCAATCTACAAGTGTGATCGGTACCCTTAGTGCGCGAGTCTTACTCGCACTTGACCGTTAATCAATTATAGCCTTGCCAGGATTTTGCTATAGGCAACCCACTCGCAATATATTTTCTAGCATATTTTTTTTATGAAAACCTAGTTTCATCGCAGTAAGAGATGGGTGAAGGTCGAGCTCTCTTCGGATCTTAGACTAACTAAAGATTTTTTTTTGCTAAGTATAATTTGTTTCGTGCAACTCAGGGTCAGTTAGCAAAACAGTGTCCAAGTTAGTTCCTATATCGGTACGGTTATGTGGAAAAAAGATGTTTGATTGAAGTGGCCCTCACTAACCTTTTTTGCGATGACTGATAGTATTTCTTGCTAGCAATCTTAGGAGGTTTTCGTAAGTTCATCAGAGCACTCTTGCAGCACTGTAAGAAGCGAGAATCCGATTAAATAAGAGCAGGTGACCTGGTACGTGCGAGAGAATAGGCACTGCTGGAATCTGGCGAGATGGAGCGGGTGCATTAAACAGAGCGAACGGAGTCGTGGCGGCATTTGCAGGGGACCTGTTGAGTGGAGGATAAAGTAGTATAAAGCATGACCTGGTTAAATTTATAACTATTAAATGTCTTGGCTGGGTGGCTGTGGTCAGCTGGGGTGGTCTAGACCGAACCTAACTCTATATTGATTATGTAGAGTAAGAGGCCAATCTGTTCTTCAGAGGACTTGAATGAAGATTTTCGAAGCTTAATATGAGCAACATATCAAATAATATTCTCTACTGTACTGTACTCACCGAATTTTGGAAAAGACATTGAAGGAATGGGAAATGAATGATATAATTTTCTGTGTGTTTGTGATTTTGTATTTCTTAATTTTATTCGAATGTTTTTTAATTTAATTTTTATTCTGCATGACAATCAATCTCAATTCAAACAATGTCTTAAATTTAATGTAGTTCAATTGTATAAATATTTAGTTAATTTGGAATGTACGTAATTAGGACATAGTTGCTTAATGTGGAAATGAATAAACGGCTTTATTATTATTATTAAATGTCTTGAAGCATCCTTTACACAATAAATGTAACCTTTTAAGTGTACATTTTGGCTGACTTCTGTCCTTATTCAGGTTGATTAGATAGACGGCGAATAAATAGTTAATTCTGTCAAAGTGCGTCATTTACTGATATTGCATAAGCAAAAAAAACCTGGTTTATCAGAATTATCTTCATAAAGCTAACATAAGTCGTTCATAGCACTTTTACTTCAGGGAAGACTCTTGAAGTTTAAAATATTTTATTATCTTTCCAGGTAAGCGAGTTCTGCTGAGCTGGTTCCATCAACCTGCGCTCAGGTAAGACTGTTGGCTGATCTCGAGTCGAGTAAACTCGAGTGGCTTTCACCGACGAACGGTAACATTGGATGGATTTAAAACAATCAATTCAAACCGAGATCGATCTTTCGAGGTTCGATTTGAGTAAATGTGGTTAAGGTAAGCATTTGAAGAATCCTATTTTTGGTAATTGACGATAACCAGAAAAAACCGGGCAAGTGCGAGCCGGACTCGCGCACGAAGGGTTCTCTACCATTATCTATAAAAAACCGCAAAAAAATGTATGGGAGCCCCCCTAAATAATAATTTAATTTTAATTTAATTATTTATTTTTTAAGTAAATAATATACTCAATATATTGTGAACATTTTAAGCGTCTACCTGCTACCATTATCAATATCGAGCAAAAATGAGCAAAAAAATCACGTTTGTTGTATGGGAGCCCCCCTTAATATTAAATTTCTTTTGATTTTTAGTATTTGTTGTTATAGTGGCAACAGAAATACATCATCTGTGAAAATTTCAACTGTCTAGCTACCACGGTTCATGAGATACAGCCTGGTGACAGACGGACGGACGGACGGACGGACGGACAGACGGACAGCGAAGTCTCAGTAATAGGGTCCCGTTTGGCACCCTTCGGGTACGGAACCCTAAAAATGGTTCTGTCTTGTTACGTCTCGCTGCCATGCCATCGAGTCTCAGTGATTCACAGAGAAAGTAATCACTATGATTCTGTAGAATCGAAGCCCTGCGGCAATACAACCGCGGAATGTACACCGGTCGATCGCGTGCTAATGGATTCTGTGAAACTGCGCTTGGTTCCCGGTCAGGCTGGTGATTCCTAAAACTTAGCGGCTCATGCGTTGGATTTACCTGAGATGTATAACAATGCAGTTTTTAGAATTAATATGGGTGACTCGGAAGTAGTGAATCGTTATAAAGGAAACTTTAGACGGGTTCAAGGAGGCCGTGTTGTTCTTTTGGGCTCCACTGATGTAAACTGAACTCTCGAACTCTCTCCGAAGGGGAATCAACACAACATAACTTCACACTTTTTCATAAAAGGTAGACAAGGCACATTTATTCCATGTTTGGCAAGTTGTTCAATAGTCCATGATAAATTGATAACACAGGTTTGCCATGTCATCACATCACCCAATTTAGCAATTTTTTTCAAAATCTACACCAACATCCTTCCTTGCGTCATCGGCACACCTTGACACCGGATATAACCCTTTATTTTGATTGAAAACTGGATAACGACCGCGTATCTATGACGGATCGGTTGTACCCTCAGAACAAGTAACATGGAACCGCCTGAAAACTGAAAGTAAGATTTGTTAGCACTTTCTCATAACTGTGGAAAAAACAGGGAACATGTTAATAATAGTAGATTGTTTACCAAGGGAGTAAAGAACTATTTTTAGGGCGAGAGTGTTTTTTAAATCCTGAGGGAGCGAGGGATTCAAAGTAGTTTTTACTCGAGCCAAAAATAGTTTTTACTCCTGAGGTGGACACTCTACTTTTCATCACCCTCTATGAGAAAAGTAGTAAGTAATCAATAAAATAACATACATGTACCTATACAGGGTGTAACAGAAAGGGGTGTACAAGCGGAAAGAGGGACATCATTCTGAACAACTTTCACTATGGGACCGACTTGATCAGAGCAACTTTATTTTTATCAACTCAGTACATTTCGGGCCTAGCGCTGATAGTATGGTAGAGTCAGTCCCATAGTGAAAGTTGTTCAAAATGATGTCCCTAACAACCTTCTTTCGGCTTATACACCCCTTTCTGTTATACCCTATATTTATTTACACAATTGTCGTGATATGTCGTCGTGTGTAATGGTTTGTTGGAAGAAATCTCTTGTTATCTATTATAAGTTTTCTGTATGTCATTCTTGTGTTAGTACAATAAAGAAATTACCAATTACGAATATGTCCCCCACATAGTTAAAGCTTGTTTAGTATTGGCTAAATCTTGAAAATTGGTTCAAAAAGCATTTTCAGATAAACACTTTGTTCCTCTTGAATTTTTCTTCAGGATTGATTACAGTTTTTACATACCTATATTTCTCGTGATTTTATTGGTAACAGATCTTGTATTTTTCATTCGCGTTTGTTGTTATCATCTGGAGTTAGACACTCACTTTCACTCATAGATATTCTTAACTCATATCCGAAAACGAAATTGAAATAATTACATACAGCATTCAGATTTGGCGCGCTTTGTTTACAAATTTTCCACAACTTTTTAATTATTTGGTCAGTGTTTCGATATCAATTCTGTAAGGTTGTTTCTCTGTTGTCACCAATCGGTGTCAATCGATTCGGTCGATCGGATTATCTAATCTGTGTCGAGTACGCATTTTAGTACAAACTTTTTTTTTTATTGGCTGCGTTTTGAATCGATCTCTCTTTTAATTGGGTCTGTCAGCCTGAGTGGTAGTGAAAATGATTAGTGACAGCATTTTTTTTCCTTTGTACTGGCAATAAAATTAAAAAGCTACTTTTAGTCCCTAGGGACTAAATGACCTACTTTAGTCCCTGTTTGCCGGGACTAAAGTAGATCTTTTTGAATAGATGTGATGAAAAATATTTTACACCAAAGTTTGTCCTTAGTTGCGGGTAGAAAACTTCTTCAAATAAACACAATTAAATTGTTAGCGTATTACAGGATCGGGCTATGGGAGAATGCTGTTTTTATAATATATACGCATAATAATAAGTATATACCAAAAACTATTTTATCTTAATATCTTTTTGGTCAAATGCGTAATTCGACTTGTCGAACCAACAGGTTTTTTTTCCTAGAAAATAACTAGTTTTACCTATGTGTTAGCAGAAGCAGAAGTAACTGAATGGATGTCGGCTCCAAAACCGAATACTCTATGTGCCCGATGCTAAAAATACACGCGACTACCGACCGATCGTGTTTTGTTATGCCGTGACACACAATATACTCGTCCTAGCCAAGCCGGAATAGACCTTAGAACGTTATAATAAAGTAGTTTAAGCTGAAAGTGCAAGTTTGTGCTCCATGAATTCCTGTGGCAGAATGTTTCTGACGCGTCGACAAGAGTTTGTCACTTACAATGATGCTATTTGCGTTATAGGGCTCGTGAGGTAACGGAATAGAGTTTAGAATTGTGTTTCAAAGCAGATTTGGAATACATAGTAGTAATTGGATAGTAAACCTTGTATGTAAACAAAAGATAATCGAAAATGGCACGTGTCCTTCATTTCATTCATTTCGTTCATTTCCCAATATGTAACTTTTCTTGAAAAAATAAGAATAATTTAAATTGAACCTAATTATTTCACAATTCTATCGAGAGAATGAGATACCTATTCCTAGAAACATTATTTACATTAACAAGGTTCATGCAAAGTTTGACAAAACCATGGAAATAAAACTTGCTTTATCAATTTCGTACGTTTTGCTGACTTTTTTTTACTTTTATTCCCTTATTTATCACCACCCTGATTAAAATTCAAATTCAATACAACTATATTAAACTCAAATAGTTTCCACAGCGTCACACCGATTCCCATACAGCCTGGCATTTCTCACGATATCTCAAGTGATCAACTGTCGGAACGCTAGAAGTACATTTACAGTACTGACGCAGTTTGACTAAATAACAACAGTGACTTGGCGAAATAAGTGGCATCAGACTTGACTTGACTCCCAGTTCCCCACTTTGTGCAAAGTATGGAATTACATACGTCGCTGTTTTCTATGGCGCGTCTAAAAGCATTCCTCTAGGGTCGACACCTTTGCCCAGAACCATCATCACTTGCAGATAATCTAAAAAAATAAAGACTGTGAAGAAAATAATGGTGACTGTGTGAAGAAAATAATGGTGACAGTCCAGGCAGAGACCTAATAAGGTTGTTAATGTTGTCCCCCCCCCCCCCTCCCCCATACGGGGATAGAGTGGCTCTATGGGCATCATCCATTATGATGTTTATAAGCTGTACTGGATATTGCCATTTATGTGTTGGCTTGCCAATGCTTTATATAAAATGTTATATTTTTTGTGTTTTGAAAATAGAAGGAGTTTGAAAAAAAAACCTGAGAGCTAAGTCGAGAAGATTTTGAGTCGTTCCTTTTTCGTCAAAACTTTTCTAGCAGTTACCACACACAATTATTATCTTATCGTCCTTTAGAAACGTGTTTCTTGACTTCATTTCAGTAAAAAAATTACGACCCCGCCTGTTCAGTGTAAAATCCTACAAAAAACACATTTTACTTAGCACATTATCTTTTAAGGTGTCAAATCTCAAGCACCACTTTAAACCGCGTCGCCTCGTCACAAGTCGCATAAAAACTTACTCTAGAGTGTACCTACATGTTTTTGTATGTATATGTGTTAGTATGCCTGTGTTTGTGTGTATCGGGATCCTGTCGCGGCTTCGGGAAGAGTGATTGACATTTATTGCTGTCTGCACTCGAATGACGGTAACGCGTTTGTACTCTTGTTATCTGCCTAACTAAATTGTTTCGATTTTGGTACTTATGTTGTTTGAGAGAAGTCACCTATACAAATAAGTTTAGTTTACTTTACTTACCTTGGGACATACCGAGGCACTTAAATAGCCATGACATCTGTTGCAACAAGGGCGGTTCGATACATTCTCAATATGTTTTAGTTGTATCATAGAAGTTTTCAAACCACATTTACTTATAGAAGAGTATAAAGTATTTCCTCCATGGTATAAGTAAGAAGGAAGAGTATAACTTTGAACCTGCAATCTTTGAAATTTTCAAACATTTCGATGGAACTAATATACTTATATATCAAAGAAACCAATTTGATCGTATTTTTTGCCAGATTTGCCGGTCGGTGCACCATCATATTTATGTCATCGCCATTCACTTTTCGTCTGCATAGTATAGTATTCAATTCATCAGCCGTGGCCCGTGGCTTCCTTCACAGCCTCAGATTATATCGAGTGGATAATTTTATTATTTTTAGTGAGCAGAGCTGCGCTACACTTTCCATTACCGTGATTGCTTTTTGGGCCAGTCGTCGGCGGTTTTCACGGCTTTCAGACGCCATGAAAAGAGTAAGCGCAAGCGAAACGAGGCGGGTTGCAAAAAAAACGTTATATGTGTATGAAAAATGCTTGCCTTGTGGTGCGGTTGCGTCTGCTGAGGATAGAAGCTGTTACGTGGTATGAGTAGACTGATTTAAAAAGAAATAACTTTATTTGTATTTTACAGAATTTCTACAGAGCTTCGGCTTGAACAAGGTTTGGTTAAAGAATGAATTAACTACTATGATAGGTCTTAACTTAAATAGGGCATTTGTTTGAATAACATCAAATAATGAGTCTGAGAACAGTAAATAAGGAAGAAAGTAATTTAACAATAACAAGATCATTAGTTAAGTTTATGTCTAAAGGTCAGCTATACTAATTACAATAGCAGATAATGATATACAGAGTATGCAAGGAATATAGAGGTAGTAACATAGGTACAGAATATAAACAGTACAGAGTATAGCATTATGTAACACCTCCCCCCTTAGAATAAAGATTGGGCATTCGTGCCTAAACTTTTAGATGAAGATGATGATGCTGAAACTGCTGGGTCGTCTTCATCTTCGGAAATGCAGGTTGTGTTTCTTGTTGTCATTGGTATGGCAACTATATGTGAGTTACGTGACCTTCTTGTTTCAAGGCAATTATTAAATATTTGTATGCATCCACTGCGGCGTTGTTGACGGGTGTCTATAATACCGTTTGGGCATCTTTTGCAGCATCTGAATGTTATGTATCCGAGTCCAATTAGTCCGATAATAAAATATATATACGAAAATGTTTCTGTGGAGCTGTTTATAAAGTTAGACGATTTCAGCTTCTTCAGCTCTTCGTTGTATTTATCTATGTGATGTTTTATCTGATTTAAATTATCTAGTGGCATCTCGTTAATAGTGATAGGAATTAATTTCTGGCTTTTCAGATCTTCAGTAGAATCTTCGTAGCAGTCATCAGTCCTTATGTCGGGTATAATAATTGGGTAGCTGAAATTTATTTCATTGCTGTGGAAGGCTATGAGAGTGCTTTGTCCAGTATGCAGTTTACATCCTCGTGGAAGTGATATCAAGCCGGCTCCCAACAGATTGTGGTGTGAAGCTTCGTTGTTACACTGGAGTACGCATGGAGTTGGTTTACTTAGGATGTAGAGCCAATGGTTATTACTGAGAGATTGAAATGTATTTATATGTGCTGGAAATGTTGACGTCGTGCAGATTTCTGGAACTGCTGATGTGGTGCTGAACAGTATCTTGATCTCGCATGTTGGGCGTGTGTCCGCATCGTAGATGACGAGGTTGCTGCAGACTTTCTTGCTGGTTGCATATGTTTTGCAGCTGTCTAGGGAACTTGTTGAGATGTACTGCTGTCCACTTGGGTTCGTAGCCAGGTAGATATGCTCAGGAAGGATTGTGGAGAAGATTAGGGAGTCAGGATGTTTGATAGGAATAGAATAAATATGATACAATGTAAGGGGGTCATTTTGAACTAGAGGGAATTCTATGATATATACGAGGCGATTAGAATATACGTAAGACGTTAATGTAGAAGAATCTAATATTGTATGAATGTTGTGAATAGTAATGGGGGCTACGAGTCTGTTGTTAGATCTTATGTGATTGGATGATAATAGTTGTTCGTGAAGTTGGCTCATAGATATAATAGAAGGGTGAATAATGTTAGATTTAGCAAATAGGATACTATTAAAACAATCGTCAATTTCGTTTTCTAGACTTATTACCAATTCTAGAATTTGTAGTGATATTGCTGAAATTTCTTCAGACGCTTTGATATTCAATATTAATTTAGATGTGGAATTCATGAAAGTGTTGAGCCTTTCAATATTTTCGTTGATGATTGCTTCATCATATGTGATTTTGAAAATAGTTTCATTAAAGTTCTTGATAGTTGAGGAGGTAATCTGAATTTGCTTAGTCATAAGGTCAGTTAGATCTAATTCGCGTTTTTCAAGTTTACCGATACATTCTTCGTAATGTTTAGCATCATTCGCGTCTAAAGTACCAATAAGCCATTTCAGAACAGATCCGAGCCCATCAGCGATCTCTCTCTTCTGACGTGTATTTTGTTCAAGGTACGTATGGAGTTCGGAGAGCTTAATTTCAATTTTGTTCAGATTTATAGCAAGAAATGATTTTATAGATTGTATGTTTGTAAAGTTGTAATATTTTGATGATACAGCCTGAAATTTTGTTGATAAACGATAAAGGGAGTCCTTTGCTATAAACAACGGTTTCAGATCACGATAAACTATTAGTTTCCATGATTCATGAGTTGTAAAAAGTGTTCCTTCTTCTTTGAAAAAGAGCCCCGAATGATTTGGGAGAGGAAGGAAGACATCATCAGTTTTGGCTAGGGTTATTGAGATTACCCTGAAAAGATATAATATCTCTGTTAGTATTAACTTGTTTAGGCTTTATATAATTACGAACGTAAATGTACAATTTATATAATATGACATAGAAGATGAATTTAATGATAGAACAGATTATGAAACTGAAGTATGGGTTATTCATTATGATAGTGAATGATGATTTTTCAGAGGGAATTGGTTGGGAAGATACTACGTCCAGTATCCTGTAAGAAGACTAATTATTTTACTAAGATAGCTAATGATTACGAAAATAAAACTAATACTACGGGTTTAATCATGTTAGTCGCCTTTTACGACACGTTAGAGAACGTCAGGACTATTCATTGTAAAAGCCGGTCACTGCACGGTTCAATAGACTTAGATTAGCTTAAACTAACATTATTATTATTACTATGTACATTATATGGACGAAGTCGATTTGCATGCACCAGTTGGTTTTTCCCGGATTTTCTGATTAGATAGTTTTCATTGAATCCGACTCTTACGATTTCGTAAGGGCCATCCCATTTTACGTCCAAATTGTTTGGATTAGGAACCCGTAATAGGACTTTGCTACCTACTTTATAATCAGCAATGTTTTTTATATTACTATCGTATCTTTCCTTAGCTTTTTCTTTAATTTTTTCCGTATTTCGTAAGGCAGAGTCTCTGGCTACTCTAAGCCGTTCATTAAGATCTTTGACATAGTCGCAAGCTCTATATTCAGATATGACTTTCATGGAATAGAATGGTCGTGGTTTGTAACCAAAGAGGAGTTCGTGGGGTGTATAACCTGTGGAGTTATTTACCGATGTGTTATGGCACATGACTGCGAAAGGTATGATTTGATCCCAATTTTTTAGTCTTCGATTATGATACATTCGGATGTGATCTCGGAGGGTCGCATGAAATCGTTCAAGCGCTCCATTTGTCTGGGGGTGATATGCTGTATTAAAAGTTTGATTTGACCCCAGAAATTTAACAAATTGTTTCATTACATTATTTAAGAATTCTGAGCCTTGATCAGAGTGGAACCGATTTGGAATACCGTAATGTTGACAGAAATGTAATAGTTGCTTGGCAACGGTAGTTGCTTCCTTATCAGGAATTGGATAAGCTTGGACGTACCGTGTTAGTTCGTCTTGCAGTGTCAACACGTATTTATTGTTATTGTCGCTTGTATCGGAGTATGATACTAAATCCATAGAAACCCGTTGAAATGGTTCAGTAGACTGTGATGTAATTACCATTGGAGCCTGAAAGGTTTTTCTTTGAATCTTGTTGCGTTGACAAACTAGACAAGAATCAACGTAATTTTTTATATCATTGGTCATTCCTTTCCAAAAGAATTCGTCGCGTATTTTCCTGGTAGTTTCTACGATGCCACGATGTCCTGATAGTGGTTCATCGTGAAAAGTTTTTAGTATACTTGGGATTTCATCGGATTTAGGGTATTTAATTTTATTTTCACATATTGTTATTTCGCAATCAAAGATTTCGGCTAGATATGCAGTAATTCGAAGTTGATCATTACCTTGAAGTCTACAGGTTAGGTCTTGTGTGAGTAATGGGACATAAAGGGATTCGATGTTATTTTTTTGTAGGCAAGAGAAAAGAGATTTAAAGTAACTTTCTGAGTCCCATGGATCAAAGTATGTAGGCCTTGTACAGCAGAAATAAAGATTTTGTTTTTCGTTAGACACGAGAAGATCGCAGTCATACAGGGATTTTGTTTTGCAGAGATATGGTTCAACCTGAGAACAAGTATTTATAGCTTCATTGAAGATATTGTTTTGATCTGTGTTTACACAGGAAGTAGGGATAAATATATTTTTATGTCGCGAATCCAGGAGTCTATCTGGGATCGTTTTAACTTTAGGTGAATCAATGGATATATCTTGAGAAATGTAGTGTTCATAGTTAAGTTGTAATGGTTCGTTAAAAGAATCATCCACGAGGTCAACATAAGGATTTGGTATGGAATTATTTACAGTAGGATCGACTATATTTGAATGCATTATAGGAGGACGAGAGAGGGCGTCTGCGTTTGTGTTCATTTTACCAGCTTTATATACAATTTCGTAATCATATTCTTCTAGCTTTAATCGCCATCTAACTAGTCTGCTACCAGGATCTTTGATTGAGAAAAGCCATGTAAGGGGTTTGTGATCTGTGACGATTTTGAATTTCCTTCCGTAGAGATATGGTCGGAAATGTTTGACTGCCCAAACAATAGCAAGCAGTTCACGTTCTATAGTGGAATAATTTGATTCAGCTTTATTTAATGTTCGTGAAGCATAGGCGATAGGTAAATCTTTTCCAATTTCACCTTGAGAGAGGATAGCTCCTACAGCATGAATGGACGCGTCAGTGGTTAGGATGAATTCTTTATTGAAATCAGGGTATTGCAATAACGGAATATTGGTGAGTATATCTTTACAGGTATCAAAAGCTTTTTGTTGATTGTCACTCCAGATGAATGGAACATCTTTCTTTAGGAGTCCTGTGAGTGGTTTAGTGATTTTACTAAAGTTAGGGATAAATCTACGGTAATAACCAGCGAGACCTAGAAATGATTTGATGTCTTTACAAGATTTAGGCGTGGGAAATTCTTTGACAGCTTTTACTTTGTCTGGATTAGGTTTAACACCTTCGCTAGAGATAATATGACCAAGATATGCTACTTCTTTCCTCAGAAATTCGCATTTATCTGGTTGCACTTTGAGACCATGTTTGCGTAAACGAGTGAACACTTCATGAAGTTTTTGTTCGTGTTCTTGGAGGCTGGATGCAAAGATCACGATATCATCAAGATAGACAAAACATCTTTCTCCTTGTAATCCACAAAGAACACCATCCATTGCACGTTGGAATGTTGCGGGTGCATTTTTTAACCCGAATGGCATTCGTCGAAATTCGTAATGACCGTAAGGGGTACTAAAAGCAGTTTTAGGAATATCTGCTGGGTCCAGTTCGACCTGGTGGAAACCGGATGCTAAATCCAGGGTAGTGAAGTAGATTGAATGTCCTAACTTATCTAAAATATCAGTTATGTTAGGTAAAGGGTAGCTGTCTCCAATCGTGATGTCATTAAGTTTACGGTAGTCTATTACTACTCGCCATTTTTGTTTACCAGAAGCGTCTAGCTTTTTTGGTACTATCCAGATTGGACTACTCCATGGAGACGTACTTGGTTGAATGATATTATTGTCGAGCATTTTCTGAACTTGTGTTTTGACTTCTTGTTGATGTACAAAAGGGAATCTATATGTTTTGGTATTGATCGGAGTTTGTGAAGTTGTCGGGATTGTATGTTTGGTATGGTTAGTGAAGGTTAAAGGTTCATCTTCTGTATAGAATATATCTGCAAATTGTGAAACAATATTGTCAAGTGAGTCACACTCTTCTTTGTTGAGATGGTTGCGCCTAATGAGTTTATCTACTTTGTCTTTCTTATCCAGTGGGGGATCATTAGGAGATGTGGTTACTGAGTTGATTGGACACAATGAAGAACATTCTGTTGTTTCCGTGAATACTGTTGTTTTGATTATTGGTACAGAAATAGTGATATCGGTATCGCTCAAGTTTACACATGTAATTAGGAATCTATTATTGTGTACATTCACAAGGGCATTAGGGATTGTGATATTTTCGTGTATCGATTGTTTGTCAACAATAGCTGTACCATCCTGTACATCATGTGTGATGCACGAGATAACTGTTTCGGACCGACGATCTATGAGTTGTTCGTCTTTGGTACTTTTTATTTCTTCACCTAGGAAGAACAGCTTATATGATCGATCGCGGACTCGCATGGTCTTTGATTGACAATAGACATTGGCATGAAATTTTAGCATGAAATCATTACCTATGATTCCGTCAGCAGATATGTTCAGATTTGCTACGTGGAATTTATGATTTGGGAGTTGGTCAAGGGATACGAGAATAGTACCTTCAGATTCGACGGTAGATGCACTGTTTGTGACGCCAACTATGGAGACCTTGTTTGATTGATTTATACATTTCCCGGTCAATTTATCAGGTTTTAGCACGGAGATAGCTGCGCCCGTGTCGATCAAAAGAGTTACTGGTTGACCATCGATATGAAATTTGCAATACAAAAGATTTTCTTGAGGTGCATCTAGTGACGATATTTTGTATGTTTCTGTTTTAGATTTAGGGTTTGATTTCGGAGGTTCTGATTTTGGTTTTGATTTAGATTTATTTTTGGATTTCGACTTTGATTTAGGATTTTGCTTTGATTTAGGACTTTGATTCGATTTCAGATTTTGATTTGAGTTATCGAATTCACATTGTGTGTAGGTGTCACAGGACTGTCTCCGATAGACTGGTTTGGCCTGTGAAGTTACAAGAGTCTGTGTTATGATTTCAGTCTGAGTAGAAGCATCGCGAAGCTGTTTTCTAATGCCAAAATTCGCGTTGTCACTGCCTTTGAGGTATGGTTGTCCCCGATGGACTGGTTTCAAAGGTCTGGATAAACTTGTTTTTTTACTGAAATCTACCATTGAATGAGATCTTGAATCTGAGTTTGGACATCCGAGCAATGGGGAGAAGCGGTTGCCGAGGAGTTGTCCACCTCCACGGCCGCTGGGAAGTTTAAATGGTTAACTCTGCGTTCACTTGTTGTTGGCTGTTGGTATTTTTGTTTGTTGTTATTGAATATTCTTTTTCTGCAATCTTGGATTAAATGTCCTTGTTTCTTGCAATAGTTACATGTTAATTGCGAGGGCGCGAAAGTGCGACTTGAAGTTCCGTTTGTGTTTTGAATGTTAGGTCGCAACTGTCTTTGTTGGATATTTGTGTTGTATGCTGAGGGTTTCGCAGGAGTATACCCTCTGAATAAATTCTGCCTAGCTTGGTTCATATTTCTAATTTTATCTTCTTGTACTGCGAAATTACCCGCGTCGGACAGATTTTGGAAATTTTTCGTTCTTAGCATTACGCCAATGTCGGATGAAAGCCCGTTTATGAAAACGTTAAGAGCTGTCTCTTCTGTTGTAATCTTTCGTCCTTCTAATGAACTGTCCCGGATTTCGGTTGTTAATTTTTCTAGAATTTTGTTTCGACATAAGTCGACCCGAATAAAATACTCTGTTACTGATTCATTCGGTTTCTGAAACATACTTTGGAGTTCCAGGTTTAAATGCCCCAATGTTTTTGTATGGGAGAACTTTGAGATTAGAAATGCTTTTAATTCCTGCCATGACGAGTGAGTCTTGATATGGATGTCTGAAGAGAGAGGTCCTGTTACCCCGTTTAACGCGTAAGTCAAAAGAATCACCTTTTGATTATCGGATGCCAGATCAAATGCTGCATCACACGATCTAACGAATCGGTATACTTGATCGGATTTGGAAGTGTCGAATTCAGGTATTAATTTGAGGAGGGTTGTGATAGGCATTTCATTATGATTTATTTCAGTCGTATTATTTTTAATGTCAGGCATTATTTTAGTATGATGTGTATATATATATGTATATGGAATGATAAGATGTTGGATTTAGCGCACGAAGAAGAGTTTAGGAATTTGGAATTAGGAAAATATGAGCAATCAGTTTGGCCACTTACCACAATAACACAGTAATCTGGATCATCTTTCGAAGGTCCGGCGAAGTCTTTTAAAACCCTGCGGGTACCGCACTGGGATTTAGGCGATGTTTGTCCGTCCCACGTACGTTGTGTCTTCGTCTGAAAGTTAATCCTACCGGCTGCGCCAAATTTGTTACGTGGTATGAGTAGACTGATTTAAAAAGAAATAACTTTATTTGTATTTTACAGAATTTCTACAGAGCTTCGGCTTGAACAAGGTTTGGTTAAAGAATGAATTAACTACTATGATAGGTCTTAACTTAAATAGGGCATTTGTTTGAATAACATCAAATAATGAGTCTGAGAACAGTAAATAAGGAAGAAAGTAATTTAACAATAACAAGATCATTAGTTAAGTTTATGTCTAAAGGTCAGCTATACTAATTACAATAGCAGATAATGATATACAGAGTATGCAAGGAATATAGAGGTAGTAACATAGGTACAGAATATAAACAGTACAGAGTATAGCATTATGTAACAAAGCGTAATTATTTTAAGTAGCGTGTTAAAAAGTTCCGCTGTATTACATAAAAAAATTACTGACTCGCATAATAATTATGCAAGTCAGTAATTTTTTAAGTATGTTTTATGTATTATATTCACGAAAATAGGCGATAGGCGATGACGACGAAGATTGCATTATATGACCTCTACTGCTTAAAAAATTATAGAATACTTTGAGGTAGTGTCAATTCATTTCAATATTATGGAGGATAGACAGGCAATAATTGCGCTAAAACATTAAAAGATCCCCGCACTTCGCCATCGCCAGGGCAGTACTTTGCTAATTAGCCGCATATCTATCCCGCCCCCGCCGCCGCCACTAGCGACATCTGGTGACCTCGCCTCGCTGCTGGTGACAAGTGATATCGCGCACGTGGCAGATGATGCTGAGCAGAAAGTTTTGTCGTAATGATAATGATATTAGACAGGATTAGACAGAAGTGTCCACTGTAATTTGTATTTTTTTTTTTAGGTAAATGGCTTCTGGTTCCACCCTAGGATACCCAGTGTAGTGGAAACTGGAAACTTGTAACGACTACGTTAACCTCCAAGTGATTTGGAATTTTCTTTCGGCCGCGATTTCAAATCCGTCATTTCTGGTTAGGAAGGCAGAAATTCGCACCGCAACGTTACAGAAGTCATCATCAAGCTCAGAATCAGATCACGTTATGATCAACGAAGGATTAGTTAAAACTTCTACGCTTTCTGTCCCACTCACACTCGCACTCACACTGACAAACTCGTCAAATAAACTGTCTCCCTCGAACTTCACAAAGCCAAGTCCGCACAAACTCAATTAAAGCGCAACAAATACCCTCGACTCGTCCATCATTGTGTATCAGTACTGGTAGACTGGGGAAGCGATGTTAACAATGTCTGAGCTCTTATTATACGCGGATGCTTTTATGCAACTTTCAGAGAATCTTGCATGGTGGTTAGGTGGAGTACGGCTCAATCTTACTCGTTGTCAAGCAAAAGCCCGTGCCCCTCGGTGGGGAAATTAATGCTACATACTATTATTAGTACTTGCTCGTTCGTTCAAAGTCCACGGCCCGCAATTTTTAACCTACCCATACCGTAACAAAGTTAAAAACCTATGAAATAATAGAACAAAAGAACTGAGTTCTTACGTATATTTGGTGAGCTAGTAGTTATTATTATCATTCAAAGAATCCTTAAAAAACTCAGTACCTATGTTTCACTGAAAAAAATATAGTTCTCTTCTTCAGCCTGCTATTTAGGACGACAGCTGTCGTAAAGTATCTTAAAAAAACCTTACGGAAATGTCTATTTTGTACACGGACTTGTCAAAACAGTTTTTAACAATCTAAAAAGACAGATTGCCATGAACTTGAAGTTGAAGCTAAACCGCTATTTCATGGTAGAATTAATTTTTTACATCTTGCGAAAAGAAAAATATAGTTTGACATCAGGATCCTGGTCTGGGTGCTGGTGACAGCGGCACAGTATCGCAAGTAGTTTGTTCAGTAATCATGCTAATGGCCGGTCCGTCTTGTCGGTAACGCGATTACTGAGGGAACGCTGAAGCTCTATGCACTCCTGGAGCCGGATTCTGTAAAGAAAATCGGTCTCGGCGCGGTCGACAAGCCAAAACCTGAGTATCGAGCCCTCACTATAGCCACTATTATACGATTCGCTAGCAGAATCACCGCCCTGTTGCTCGATTACAGGCTTCAGAGGGTTTTCATTAAAATAACAATTTGTGCTTTTGTTTCTCTTAGAGACGGCTCTGGCAATTGACATTGTTAAAAACATCATCATCAGCCTGTCTGGGAACCCACTTATGGCTATAGGCCGGTGCCCCTCGGTGAGGACTTAAATGGGCTATAAACATAGGAGAAAAGCCTTGGACCCCCGTGGGACAACGGGTAATAATAAAACACTGAATAAAAAATAAACTGAATAAAAAAAATGCTGCCTGAAAATGAAATACCATGTTGCCGCACCCAGGTATCACAAGCGAGTTAGGTATTTTTGAACAGTTTTCGCTGATTCGTTTGTAGAATAATTTAAGGTGCGCTTTCCTGAGTATGACCCTGTTCAGTATCGAGCTACTGTCTTGTCTGGGTTATTAACAACAGGCAATATAATTTACTATATATATCATAAATATATTAAATTGCGTACCTACCCATTATGCCAGGCAAAGCCATGCGGCAATATATGCGGAAAGTTTCACGCAGTACTAAGGTGCCTTCACATTGATATACGCCACACAAATGTTTAGTTGAAGTTCCACCGTATACCGCCACCCTTCAGCCTAACCTAGCCAAATCCTGGGCCCCTAACACACTAAATACACATTAAGGCAGCCCATTATAAATTCAATTAGAGACTCTCTAAGTCAAGATGCAGACAAGACATGTACGAGAATAAGTAGGTAAGGTGTTGTAGTCCTAGTCCAAACAATAAGGCATGTCATGGAACTCCGCTGCGACTCAAATCAGTCAACTAGTTGTGTCTAAATGCCACTAGCCACAAGAGACTATACTACCTGAAGGATTTTTTAGGTGAATATGGATAAGAAATATTTCTTTAAATATGAATGTTGGCCCAAGTATGTTTGATTACAAATTAATCGGATCACAAGTTATGTTAAAACAGCTCGAGGTCGTCACCTTCCGTAACCGGCGGGCACAGAATAAATAATTGTTAATGTTTGATTACATTGGTTAAGATAAATTAATTAGTTTGAGAACAATAACTTACACAGGCACGTAATGCATAATGTTGAATACACTTGTCTCATTTAAGGGCATACATACCTTATTCTCCTCCTACCATGGTGACAGCGACGGTGGTGCCGCCGCGCGGTGAGGCAATGTGCGGCTGTGCGCGGGGGGACGGGTACGTATCGCGGGCCACTTGGCGTAAGCCCGCGTAATCCGACCCTGGACGGCCTTTGTACGTTTTCGCGGAAACTGCTACCAGCGGCGGCTACAGTGAAACTTCGACGTTTTCAGTATGCTGGGTTATATTGCTTTTCTACCTGGCAACTGTTGCAGTTGCGTTGTACTTCAGTTTCTGAACAAATATGATTTATAAAATGATAATGTGGGCACAAACTAGTATAGAATGTTTGATAAATTGATCCTGAATAGTTTCTAAACGCAGACACAAATCTCACTTCGCTTACTCTCTTTAATATTTATTCTTCCAGTGCCGACAAAGTAAGTTAATATTTCATTAAGTTGTAATGTAAGTAAAGCTAAGATATAATATAAATAGCTAGGTATATGAGATAGTTCCTTTCAGACTTGTGAGTAGGGCGCGCGGTATTAGGGACTTAATCTCAACGTTTTCCTATTTCTCACTTAATAATAAATGACTCACAAAATGCCGTTGAAACTAGAGATGGGCCGGATCCTGATTTTGCTGGGTAACGGGTAACGGATACCCGGCATAATTTTTGCCAGATTGCCGGGTATCCGGTAAAACTACCCGGCATTTAAATTCATTTTAAAACCCACCGCACGAAAGGGCTAAGCGGTGCGGGGCGAGGCAGAGAGGGGAGGGATGCAAGCTAGCATTCACGAACTATCAACTTCATCCAGCCATACCTATATTCAGAACGGCTGTTTTTGGAGACTGGATTGTTGAAAATAAACGAAACTGTACCGATTTTACTCGTGCCGAAAAACTTGTTTTTTACATTACAATCTACCAAACTTGAAGATTGATTATTGAAATAAAAGAATAACAAAATAATTAATGGATCTAATGTCAATTTACTATAATAATAAATAGCAAATAAACACTTGAATTAATACTGTAAAGATAGAAGTGATACGATTAAAAGTTGAATTAAGTACAAAGGGTTTTATTTTATTTATTTAATAAACGCGTTTACCTAGGAAAAAACAGATTTTCTTACATTGTTTCAAGGTACCGGCATTATCCGGTACCCGGTATCATTATCCGGTATCCGGTCGGATCCTGAAAAAGTGCCGAAACTGCCGGGTACCCGGTGCATCTCTAGTAAAACGGTAAAGGAAGCCGATGTTTGAATTTTTAAATCAGTCTATAATGGACAAAATCATTTTACGGTAGAAAGTTAAGGATAGGACAGGCATCCCTGCTTTGTTAAGGCGCCCGTCCAGCTAAAATGCCCAACAGATTGAGTTATTCCAGCAGATTGAGACACTTTCTGAATCCAGAAAAAATATATGTTATAAAATAGTCCCTTACCTAAAAATTTAGTGTTTGAAAAGATCATAATGTCATCATAAAGTATATGAAAAAAAATATAAACGAATAGTCCTTTTTTACCTAAATCGAGTTATTCCAGCAGTTCTACGAGGAATATTGGTTTGATTCTTGTGTCTAAAAATAGGTAATCGAAATATCTTAAAGTTTAGTGTTTAACATTTTAGAATTAATCGGCGATTTCGAATCAATCTTCATTTTATCACTTGCGCTGAAATAAATTGCATGCGGGTATGCGCGAAGGCGACGGGAGGCATTACCGCTTAGGCTCTCGAAGGGAGAGGTTGTGTCGCTCGTCTCAATAAAAGTCAGTCATAAAATAATTGCTACGCGGCATCGTCATGGCATAATAAAATACGGTTTTTCCTCCTCAAAAGTAGCCAAAGCCTAAAAAATTTATGGGATTCGTCTTGATACTCCTGAAAATTGGTAGTACGGTGTCTTACTGGTAGTCAGTAGGATTGAAATAGTAGTTTATGAAACTGTTCCATAATAAGGGGTATTAAAACACGAGTGGGTGTTTTTGATAGTATCCCACGAGAGTTTTAATACCTAGTTATGTGTAGTTTCACACCATGTTTAGTTCATACACTATTTATCTACTCTCATACTCATCTCATTAGGTTCGTTGTGACAAGTCCTTTAGAAATATGGTGCCATCGAGCTAATCTGAATTTGGAGTTCATTTTGTAATATGGGTATGGTTTTCGAGGTATTTTAGGGTTCTAGTGGCGAATTAGGGGTCCATTTTGCATTTCCAGATGGCTGCCGAGCCAAATTTCTATTCTGCAATATGGGTATGGCGTAGTATCGGGTATTAGCTTACTTTTTGTTTCAATTATTCATAATAACTCGTGTATTTACTCATGATAAGCATAATGATATTGTGATGCGGAACTGATAATGAAGACCACATATGGCCACCAGACCTGCTCAATACTAGGTACAAATACAATGCGTGGCTGACAGGCAGGCAACGCATAGCCTAAACCGGTGGACCTAGAGCCATGAAACTTTGTACAGAGGTTCCTTAGTAGCGTGGGGTAGCACTGAGATGGGATTTGACAAAATAATTCCCCAATTGGGGATTAGGAGTTACAGTTTGTATTAAACTCAATCTAATCAAATAGGGTTTGTGGAAGTCGGTTTTTTCTAAAGTTTACTTTTTGTTTCAATTATTATTCCAAATTACCTGCACAATCAATACAACGTAAATGCCCGCACGATCATATGCCAATATTCGAATCAGTTCTTAGTATCAGCAATGGCTCGGATTGTTATCGTTTTGGGCCAGCACTGAGTAACACAAGTGATCCAAGTTCGATCCTCACGGACTGGGATCCTCCAATTCTCTAGTACACACACACTAAAATTACTTGACAATATTAGCTCCGACGCTCTTACGCGGTTGCCATAGATTCCATTTTCGAACTCACTTTTGAATTAGTTCATCAGTACATTAAAATAATTTAAAAGTGAGTTCGAAAATGGAATCTATGGCAACCGCGTAAGAGCGTCGGAGCTAATATTGTCAAGTAATTTTAGTGAGTGTGCCCTAGAGAATTGGCCCCATTACCACTTTTTCATTCTTTGCTCATCGTTGTCTGAGTGCTGCCGTCTCTATATCAGCGGAGATCAGAAGAAACTTTATAAGGTTGACAGTGGCGCCCCTAGCGGTCGTCCTAAGCAACTTTACACAATGAACAACATGTGCTATGCCTGCCAAGCTGAGATAAAAGTTGATAAAAAAAAGTCGCCGCCATCTTGAACTTTTTTGTTACTCAACCGATTTGCTCCAAAATCGATATCTGAGGATGCGGTTGGAATCCAATCATGATTCTGAAGTCAAATATTAAAAAAAGTCGCCGCCATCTTGAACTTTTTTGTTACTCAACCGATTTGCTTCAAAATCGATATCTGAGGATGCGGTTGGAGTCCAATCATGATTCTGAAGTCAAATATAAAAAAAGTCGCCGCCATCTTGAACTTTTTTGTAACTGAACCGATTTGCTTCAAAATCGATATCAGAGGATGCGGTTGGAGTAAAATCATGATTCTGAAGTCAAATATTAAAAAAGTCACCGCCATCTTGAACTTTTTTGTCACTCAACCGATTTGCTTCAAAATCGATATCTGAGGATGCGGTTGGAATCCAATCATGATTCTGAAGTCAAATATTAAAAAAGTCGCCGCCATCTTGAACTTTTTTGTTACTGAACCAATTTGCTTCAAAATCGATATCTGAGGATGCGGTTGGAGTACAATCATGATTCTGAAGTCAAATATTAAAAAAGTCGCCGCCATCTTGAACTTTTTTGTTACTCAACCGATTTGCTTCAAAATCGATATCTGAGGATCCGGTTGGAGTCCAATCATGATTCTGAAGTCAAATATAAAAAAAGTCGCCGCCATCTTGAACTTTTTTGTAACTGAACCGATTTGCTTCAAAATCGATATCAGAAGATGCGGTTGGAGTAAAATCATGATTCTGAAGTCAAATATTAAAAAAGTCACCGCCATCTTGAACTTTTTTGTCACTCAACCGATTTGCTTCAAAATCGATATCTGAGGATGCGGTTGGAATCCAATCATGATTCTGAAGTCAAATATTAAAAAAGTCGCCGCCATCTTGAACTTTTTTGTTACTGAACCAATTTGCTTCAAAATCGATATCTGAGGATGCGGTTGGAGTACAATCATGATTCTGAAGTCAAATATTAAAAAAGTCGCCGCCATCTTGAACTTTTTTGTTACTCAACCGATTTGCTTCAAAATCGATATCTGAGGATCCGGTTGGAGTCCAATCATGATTCTGAAGTCAAATATAAAAAAAGTCGCCGCCATCTTGAACTTTTTTGTAACTGAACCGATTTGCTTCAAAATCGATATCAGAAGATGCGGTTGGAGTAAAATCATGATTCTGAAGTCAAATATTAAAAAAGTCACCGCCATCTTGAACTTTTTTGTCACTCAACCGATTTGCTTCAAAATCGATATCTGAGGATGCGGTTGGAATCCAATCATGATTCTGAAGTCAAATATTAAAAAAGTCGCCGCCATCTTGAACTTTTTTGTTACTGAACCAATTTGCTTCAAAATCGATATCTGAGGATGCGGTTGGAGTACAATCATGATTCTGAAGTCAAATATTAAAAAAAGTCGCCGCCATCTTGAACTTTTTTGTTACTCAACCGATTTGCTTCAAAATCGATATCTGAGGATCCGGTTGGAGTCCAATCATGATTCTGAAGTCAAATATTAAAAAAGTCGCCGCCAACTTGAACTATTTTGTTACCGAACCGATTTGCTTCAAAATCTATATCTGAGGATCCGGTTGGAGTCCAATCATGATTCTGAAGTCAAATATCAAAAAAGTCGCCGCCATCTTGAACTTTTTTGTTTCTGAACCGATTTGCTTCAAAATCGATATCTGAGAATGCGGTTGGAGTACAATCATGATTCTGAACTCAAATATTAAAAAAAGTCGCCGCCATCTTGAACTTTTTTGTTACTCAACCAATTTGCTTCAAAATCGATATCTGAGGATCCGGTTGGAGTCCAATCAAGATTCTGAAGTCAAATATCAAAAAAGTCGCCGCCATCTTGAACTTTTTTGTTACTGAACCAATTTGCTTCAAAATCGATATCTGAGGATGCGGTTGGAGTACAATCATGATTCTGAAGTCAAATATTAAAAAAAGTCGCCGCCATCTTGAACTTTTTTGTTACTCAACCGATTTGCTTCAAAATCGATATCTGAGGATCCGGTTGGAGTCCAATCATGATTCTGAAGTCAAATATTAAAAAAGTCGCCGCCAACTTGAACTATTTTGTTACCGAACCGATTTGCTTCAAAATCGATATCTGAGGATCCGGTTGGAGTCCAATCATGATTCTGAAGTCAAATATCAAAAAAGTCGCCGCCATCTTGAACTTTTTTGTTACTGAACCGATTTGCTTCAAAATCGATATCAGAGGATGCGGTTGGAGTACAATCATGATTCTGAAGTCAAATATTAAAAAAAAGTCGCCGCCATCTTGAACTTTTTGTCACTCAACCGATTTGCTTCAAAATCGATATCTGAGGATGCGGTTGGAATCCAAATATGATTCTGAAGTCAAATATTAAAAATGTCGCCGCCATCTTGAACTTTTTTGTTACTGAACCAATTTGCTTCAAAATCGATACCTGAGGATGCGATTGGAGTACAATCATGATTCTGAAGTCAAATATTAAAAAAGTCGCCGCCATCTTGAACTTTTTTGTTACTAAACCGATTTGCTTCAAAATCGATATCTGAGGATCCGGTTGGAGTCCAATCATGATTCTGAAGTCAAATATTTAAAAAGTCACCGCCATCTTGAACTATTTCGTTACCGAACCGATTTGCTTCAAAATCGATATCTGAGGATCCGGTTGGAGTCCAATCATGATTCTGAAGTCAAATATCAAAAAAGTCGCCGCCATCTTGAACTTTTTTGTTACAGAACTGATTTGCTTCAAAATCGATATCTGAGGATGCGGTTGGAGTCCAATCATGATTCTGAAGTCGAATATTAAAAAAGTCGCCGCCATCTTGAACTTTTTTGTTTCTGAACCGATTTGCTTCAAAATCGATATCTGAGAATGCGGTTGGAGTACAATCATGATTCTGAACTCAAATATTAAAAAAAGTCGCCGCCATCTTGAACTTTTTTGTTACTCAACCAATTTGCTTCAAAATCGATATCTGAGGATCCGGTTGGAGTCCAATCAAGATTCTGAAGTCAAATATCAAAAAAGTCGCCGCCATCTTGAACTTTTTTGTTACTGAACCGATTTGCTTCAAAATCGACACAATTTTTCAACACGCAATGAACTGCAACCAACGGAACTACTGGGGAATAAAAAGTCCCATACCTACGTCAACACTGTTACCGTATGGGATTTTTTTTTTCATACCGTAACAGTGTGGACGGCGGGGTGTGTACTACTGGGAATAAACGCGAATTCGTTCGTCACTAGAACCCTAAAATACCTCGAAAACCATACCCATATTGCAAAATAGAAATTTGGCGCGGTGACCATCTTGAAATGCAAAATGGACCCCTAATTCGCCACAAGAACCCTAAAATACCTCGAAATCTATACCAATACTGCAAAATTAAAATTTGGCGCAGCGGCCATCTTGAAATGCAAAATGGACTTTATATTCGTCACTAGAACCCCAAAATACCTCGAAAACCATACCCATATTGCAAAATTGAAATTTGGCGCGGTGGCCATCTTGAAATGCAAAATGGACCCCTAATTCGTCACTAGAACCCTAAAATACCTCGAAAACCATACCCATATTGCAAAATAGAAATTTGGCACAGCGGCCATCTTGAAATGCAAAATGGACTGTATATTCGTCACTAGAACCCCAAAATACCTCGAAAAACATACCCATATTGCAAAACAGAAATTTGGCGTGGCAGCCATCTTGAAATGCAAAATGGACCCCTAATTCGTCACTAGAACCCTAAAATATTTCGAAAACCATACCCATATTGCAAAATAGAAATTTGGCGCAGCGGCCATCTTGAAATGCAAAATGGACTGTATATTCGTCACGAGAACCCTAAAATACCTCGAAAACCATACCCATATTGCAAAATTTAAATTAGGCGCGGTGGCCATCTTGAAATGCAAAATGGACTCTATATTCGTCACTAGAACCCCAAAATACCTCGAAAACCATACCCATATTGCAAATTAGAAATTTGGCGCGGTGGCCATCTTGAAATGCAAAATGGACCCCTAATTCGTCACTAGAACCCTAAAATACCTCGAAAACCATACCCATATTGCAAAACAGAAATTTGGCGCGGCAGCCATCTTGAAATGCAAAATGGACCCCTAATTCGTCACTAGAACCCTAAAATACCTCGAAAACCATACCCATATTGCAAAATAGAAATTTGGCGCAGCGGCCATCTTGAAATGCAAAATGGACTGTATATTCGTCACTAGAACCCTAAAATACCTCGAAAACCATACCCATATTGCAAAATTTAAATTTGGCGCGGTGGCCATCTTGAAATGCAAAATGGACTCTATATTCGTCACTAGAACCCCAAAATACCTCGAAAACCATACCCATATTGCAAACAGAAATTTGGCGCGGCAGCCATCTTGAAATGCAAAATGGACTCCTAATTCGTCACTAGAACCCTAAAATACCTCGAAAACCATACCCATATTGCAAAACAGACATTTGGCGCGGCAGCCATCTTGAAATGCAAAATGGACCCCTAATTCGTCTCTAGAACCCTAAAATACCTCGAAAACCATACCCATATTGCAAAATAGAAATTTGGCGCAGCGGCCATCTTGAAATGCAAAATGGACTGTATATTCGTCACTAGAACCCTAAAATACCTCGAAAACCATAGCCATATTGCAAAATTTAAATTTGGCGCGGTGGCCATCTTGAAATGCAAAATGGACTCTATATTCCTCACTAGAACCCCAAAATACCTCGAAAACAATACCCATATTGCAAACAGAAATTTGGCGCGGCAGCCATCTTGAAATGCAAAATGGACCCCTAATTCGTCACTAGAAACCCAAAATACCTCGAAAACCATACCCACATTACAAAATTTAAATTAGGCGCGGTGGCCATCTTGAAATGCAAAATGGACTCTATATTCGTCACTAGAACCCCAAAATACCTCGAAAACCATACCCATATTGCAAAATTCAAATTTGATATCACATAGCAATTTGCTATAGCGGGGCTTAAAATACCAGTTTGAAGCCGGTGCGGCACAAAACTTCAAAATCTGACTTCAGAATCATGAATATACTCCAACCGCATCCTTAGATATCGATTTTGAAGCAAATCAGACCAATAACTAAAAAGTTCAAGATGGCGGTGACTTTTTTCAAAATCTGACTTCAGAATTATGATTCGACTCTAACCGCATTCCTAGATATCGATTTTGAAACAAATCCGTCTACAGTCTATTCGTGATAAGAATGTTGTGAAATTAAAATTAAAATGGACAGGACACAACCGTCGCGTTTGAAAGTTTGCCTTCAACCGGTCACTGTGAACTTGGCTTGATAAGAGGAAACGATTTGATTGGTTACGGGGCGTGGCCATTATTAATCTGTGGCGTGGCTAAGCCGCCGGACAGTGATGACTCCACTTCATTCTTATCACGAATAGACATAGTTAGAAAAAGTTCAAGATGGCGGCAACTTTTTTCTAAATCTGACTACAGAATCATGATTGGACTCCAACCGCATCCTTAGAATCGATCTTGAAGCAAATCGGCCTAGTACATTACAAAAAAGATCAATATGGCGGCGACTTTTTTCAAAGTCTGACTTTAGAATCATAATTGGACTCCAACCAGATCTTCAGGTATCGATTTTGAAGCAAATCAGACCAGTAACGAAAATATTCAAGATGGCGGTGACTTTTTGTCGGCGGCGATAAAAGTGTGTAGGAGGCGCCGCCACAGGAACGCCAACTTATACTTGCCACTCTGTTGCACGATTGTGAATAACAATCGCTAAGCCACTCGATTGTAGAAATCATTCAAAGTATTCGAATAATCCTAAAACAATCGATAATCGAGGTAGTCGTGAAGCGTGAGTGGTTTCATTCGTTTTGACATTCGATAGTTTAGATGCTCATGTAAAAGTAAACTCTATGCTCTGAGAAAAAGTATCTAATTTTGTGTGAAAAATTCTATGAGAAAACCATCGAAATTCATGAATACTACCTAACGGAAACAACTACCTACCAAACGGAAACATTGTCACATGTTAGTTCTAGGTAACCAGTCATGAACTCTCTTAGCACATATCATAAGTTGCTCATCCTTATGAATATAGATATAATTATCTAAAAAGAACGCTGCAGTGGTAGGCGATTTACGCCAATTTGTCCATGCAGGTAAGGACGCTATTGCCATGCATATTACCACATTCTTTTCCGCAAATTACACCAGTGTACCCATACATATAAGGAAGCTATTGCCATGCACCGCTCCATCGCCTCCAGCGTTTTTAGGGTTCCGTACCCGAAGGGTGCAAAACGGGACCCTATTACTATGACTTCGCTGTCCGTCTGTCACCAGGCTGTATCTCATAAACCGTGGTAGCTAGACAGTTGAAATTTTCACAGATGATGTATTTCTGTTGCCGCTATAACAACAAATACTAAAAAACAAACGAAATTTAATATTAAGGGGGGCTCCCATACAACTAACGTGTTTTTTTTTTGGGGTTTTTTATAGATAATAGTACGGAACCCTTCATGCGCGAGTCCGACTCGCACTTGGCCGGTTATTTTATGTGACGCAAAGTATACCTATATCCAAGATGTTTTCCTAAAAAAGCGTCATATTACAATAAAACATCACTCGGTAATACGCATAGCAGTTAGTAGATCAAATAGGTTATATATAATTCAGACTGTCTTCCTAAATGGAAACAGGGCGTAATGCTTTGATATATTTTAATTTGAACGATAGGTACGTCCATACATGTTTTATTTATTTATTGAACAAAAATCCACAGCTATACATAAAATTAAACAAAAATTTTGATTTAATAATTAAGTCAATTGAAGATTTCACTATGTAAAAAGTCAATTATGAACAAGTGAGGTTTACATTTCAAGAGACAGGTAGTCAGGTACATACATAAACAATAAAATCTGATGTGTAGGTGGGGTAGGTACATGTATCTAGATCATAATCTTATAATTATCATTGACACGCACTACCATACCGTTGTTCTGAAACTTTGGTTTCCGGCGTCGCGATCTCGTGATGCGGGATGAGGCATGGCTGCGCGGCGGGAAAAGCTAGGCCACGCCCAAACCATGAAAAAATCTGGCAACCCCCAGAGCCTTAAACGGTGCGCATGAATCGTCGTATTCATCATAGTAACATCATGTGACAACTCTCTATATTTCATGTATATTATAGGCCGTTTGGTTCATCCCTTAGGTTCAGAAACCCTAAAATAGCTATAGTTAGGTTTCCTTGTTATGAGAGGCAATCAACATTTCTTTTATGACGAAATTTTAATAAAACTTCCCTAAATGAAACAACATAACACCTTTTCCCATACGGGGGGTTATTCAATACCCCACTACTTCTTCTTCCCTTAATGTTTGTGTTAAATGGGAACTACCTCTAATCTCGCAAACATGAGGCTTATAGCTGTTACTAGTCAACAGAGCAACGCTCAATGTACAGTTGCCTTCTCATCAAGTCACACATCATGAACTTCAATTCCTACGTCGTAGAGACTACGGTACGACAGCAATAGTATAACTTAACCTGAATACAGTTGCGATGAAAAGCATCTACAGGATTTTATACAATCCATACTTTTCCAGGAATGATAATATTTTCCTTTCTACAGAAAGGAAAGCTAGGAGACGATTGCAAGCACTGGAAAGGCTTTAGCTTCGCAACTGAAATGAGATTACCGTTTTAATGGTAATGCTCATAGTCTCGCCAAGTTTCAAGTGACTCCTGAGCCATAATGGAGGAGTGGAAAGAAATGTCTTCTTTATATCAAACTCATAATCGTGGAGAGTTCATAAAGGTGCTTGAAGATTAGTAACCTTGTGGGTTTTTGTAAGTCGGGGTTCTAAATTCCATTATGTTAGCACCTAGAAAGAATAATATCGTAGGAAAACTAAGGTCTTACAAATTCATTATATTAATAAGCTTATGTGTGAAATAATATTCTTATCTTCGACTTTTTTGACAACAAACGAAATCATCCCACCAATTGTTGTTGTAGAAAACTTTGTAGCTCAAAGGAGACGTAATCCGAAAATGCTTTGTACAGAAAATATGTTTGTAGATACTCGAATGAGAATATCCAATCAGGATCTGTCAGCTTCTATGTAAAGAGACGGGCGCTACATTATTGTGGAGCTGAGTTCACATTGTCTGCAACATTGTGTACAGCTTCACAAACGAAACTGGCTAGGTATGTGACGGCGTCGCTAGCGTCTACGATATACAGATGATTTTCCATACTGGCGACTGTAGTTTTTGGGTTGGCCACCGGGTTACTTAAGTGTGTTCCTTTGTACAGGGAAGATGACAAGCTTTACTTTTACTGCTGTAAACCACACAACAAGGCAACATGAAAGAACTAAAATGTTGTCCATTTGTTGTTATTTGTCTGCGTTTCTGTATGAGATTATATTCAAAGCAGAACAATAAACCTCTCTCGAGGTTCTTGGCTTCTTCCTCTGTATTCCGAAGATTGAATTTTACAAAGCATTGTACTTGGGCTACGGATATGGTTTCGAGTTCATTTGGTTTTCTATAAGATCCTATCAACTTTATAGCAGTGAATTGAAACATACATTGACTTCGATGATCTTATACTGCCAGTTCACACATATTGGGCCGAGTGAATAAAGAAAAAATTCTTTTACGATTCGTATTAGACTGCGTTTCACCGAAGCCTTCCTTTGGATCAAGGCATTTTCGTACTTAAGTTTTGACAATAAAGACTTCGACAAAGGAAATATTTGGTGAAACGCATTCTAAAAGGACAGTTTGCTGTTTTAATACAAATGAAATTTAATTGTCTAATTATCACATTTCCCCATTCTCAGTGACACCTAACGCCACAATAGTCTGAATAATCTATGATTCATTATAACAATAAACGCTTTGGGAAATTCAAAACATCTTTCTAATCCCCATACAAACGGTTACAGGGTTACAGCCTCCTACGATCTCTTCGTTTCTAAGTCATCGTCATTGTTGACGTGAACCTTTTTGTTCTACGCGATGAGCGTTTTGCGCGTAATCCCCGGGACAATGTGCGGGAGACGCTTTGTTTCGCGCCATTGTAGAGAGGCCCGCGAGATCCCAGCTAAGAGTACGAAATTAAGTTCTGCTAGTGTCTTATGGAGACACACGGGAGCTGTAAAAATGACTGTAATTCGGAGGTGGCAATTAAATGCTTGTTTGCTCTGCTCTTTAAAAGTATGGGTTACAAGTGTTCCGGAAACTTATATTATCTTACCTCTCTTTGCTCCTAAATGCTTTCATCTTTCTTATGCATGCTGTACGTACACTCCGCTAGAGACACTAAGAGGCTGATGTTCGTAGAGCTTAGCCAGTGACAATCTTTGTCAAATTATATTGTGGCATGGTATATGTATTTTGAACTAACACGAATACTGTTACGATTTTATCGCACAATGATACATAAATTCACAGTTGGCCACATTATCAAGTAATTCATTTTAAAATATGACCACGATATGGGTGTCTGAATCATATTTGGGTAAAAACAGGACAAAGGCATGTTACCCTAGTAGACTTATTTATCATGATCACACATCCATGTCTCCTCCAAAGGTTCTGAAGCTCGAAAGCTCTCGCACCTAAACCTCCCTTTTATTATATTAATTAAGTGCCTCCATCTCTTTCACACCCACTACATTTGTAAACTGCTATCTCTCACACCCCAGACGGTGGTAATAAATGGGCATTTAAGGTGCTTAAGGTATTGAGTGTCTTATAGTTCACCGCTTAGTTGGCTGGAGCTGGAACGTACTCTACTACAACAATGAGGCTGTGTTTTGTTTTGAATTGCCTACACATACACACATGCACTTGGCTTGGCTAGGCTTGGCTATACTATCGCGATAACGCGATAATTTCCGTTGTCGCGACAAGTCTAGCCAAGTAGATTGTCCTATCGCGATGTTCATAGTGAAGGGAATCTAGCCGGATAAATAGCCGTTTCGGATATTTATTTAGAATGTATCAGGATAAATATCCAATATAGGGATAAATACGTTTTATCGGGATTTAAGTCTGCAAAATAGAAGATATATCCTCAATTTTCTCGCGAACGCGACACTTTAGGTTACTGACACTGTTTGGTTGTTTATGTCTCCTCTGTCCATATCCACACACAATGTGTTCGAATGAGTTAAATCACTAAAAAACGTATTACTTATCCCGTACATTGATTTTCGATATTTATCCGGACATTTATCTATTTTGGATGTTTATCCGCGGTTATTTATCCGCGATCCATCAGTAGGTCACGCACTATCGTCTTCGTCAAAACGTCATTTTTAATCGCGACAACGGACTACGAATAATACGATAATAATATCGCGATAGTGTAGCCAAGCGTGTGGTAACTTTTCTGGTACCTACGGGGTGGGGCAGAGGTAAAGATTTCCCAGTTTCATACGCCTATGAAAAAAATACTACTAAATTGATAACATAAACATAAACATTTACATCTAGGCACATACATTGCTTCTGGACCCACACTTTTTCTTCAGTTATTTTTTTTTTATTGACCATAAAATCATACAGAATCACTAGGATACCCTGTGTCGTGGGAACCAGAAACAGCGACATCACAAACATGTAAACATCCAAGACTTGGGTTTTTTTTGTCCCTAGCCGGGATTTGAACCCGAGTCCTCTCAGAGGTCACATAATGAAAGTATCTATCGTATCTTTATAACTACCTATACTTATTATATTATCATTCAATTACTTTGAGATGGCGCATTCGGTTCGCAATCCGGAATCTCTTATTAAATCTCACTGCAACTACTCTGCAGTATTTATTAAACTCGACTATATTAATAGGCTCGGTATTAAGTTGCGGTTAGCATTATTTTAAACGATTTCCTATCAAATGAATCAGTAGCACCGCTGGCACCCTGTTATTACTCCGACGATAATCCGTCCAGTTCGAAGTCGAGTCAGTCAGTTATTAACTCACTTACCGGAATGTGTCAATTCATAGTTTAGTATGTCTGATAAGATAACTATGTACCTAAATACCACTTAATGAAATAGTAATGTTAAATAAAGCTGCAATAGGCTAATCCTCATCTCACGCATAGCTGAATTACTAAATAAACATTTTGGCAAAAGAACTATTTTCAACAAAAAAAAACCTAGACTGAACAGTCATTTCTTGAATGTTGATAAAATAAGATATAATCATCATCACATGGCGAGCTATTTAAGACTCATCATTAGTTCAATTGGATAATAAGCCCTATAACCTTATTCTCCCTTTGATGGTAGTAAAATAAAGAAACAAAGTTATGACTGCAGACGAGTGTACAACACGCAACGAGAGTTGATAAAGACATCGAGCGTACAACAACTGTGTTTTAAATCTCAACGTTTTCTTCTGCTGTGTTAATGAACACATAAGGTTTAAAGTCGGACTGAAGCTGTAGCTAGTAATAGTAGCTTATATAGGATGCAATGATAAAATCGGTAATAATTATACTCAGATGAGTTGTAGTCTGAGATGTACAAATAAACGGCTGCTGGAGGCTGCGCTGTAATAAATGAGAGTGAAGATTAAGGGCTGAAAACTTAAAACAGAGTACGAAGTACGAACGTATTTATTAAAATATCGTTGGTGGCGATGAACTAATATTTTAATTTTATTGCTGGTTCTTCGTGGATGCACCTATGCCATCTTCCACCCCGCAGGGCAAAAGGCGTGACGTAATGTTTTGTTGTGTTGTCTATCGAAATACAGATGTTTTTCTCTAGTTTGGTTTTTGCTAGGCAAGGATTTTACAGTCCATCTGTGAACATACCTTTCTCTCATTAATTACCTAAATTATCGAATTCACGTTCATTTCACTGTGCTGGCTACTTTGCTTAAAGATTCCCGGTTGCGCCTCTACCAATTCGTTTGGGAAAAGACGTGAAGCTTTGAAATTATATTCTAGATTTCCGTCAAAACACTCAGTCAGTTTTGTTCTTATATAATATACAATGGGCCTTAGGAGGATAAGAAATAAGAATCGTTTAATATGGCAGATATAATGGTTTCATTGACAAAAACTAAGTTGCTCAGCCCCTTGCCAACAGCATTGCAAAAACTCGAAGCTTCCAAGTGGTATCTACGGGAACCTGTCCGTAATCCCGCAGAAAACAAACAAATAGATGGCATAATAATTTAATAACAGTTGTCTCAGCTCTCAGCCCGACAGACTGTTACTAGTGTTGCGAACTGTATGGAGTACTAGTCGACTACATTATTTAGAGACTCCCCGTATGGTTAAAGGGGTGACGCTATGTTGTTGCTATTGTCCTAAGAATCTTTGGTCAGCTTATCTGTGGAATTATTCCATGAAGTAAAATTTAACCCCCTCAGTAATAATAAGTCACTCTGGAAGTAAAAAGTAAATCCGGGAGTAATATGGGACAGAGCTAGACAGAGTTTTTCCTAGGGGATATTTGTATAAATTATCTATATTAAGAAGATAATTAATCCTGCAAAAGAATACAAAATATATTATTCGTTTATTTTTAAAGCTGAAAGGCCTCAGGCTTTTTCTTTTCCCTGATTTTTGCATAGTCACTACTGAAATAAAATGAAAGGTCAAAGATGAAATCACTAAATCATTTTCGTAGTTGCCTTGTCAGCTGTCAAATCTAAATGGTGATGGATATTAAGCCAAACTAAATAAATAAAGTTTCTCTGTTATTCAAAGTGCGAGTATTCAGTTTATACAATGAGTTTCAAATAAATTCGGTAGAAACTATGTAGACAGATTCTCGTATGCATACATTTAGAAATATAACAACGTATTCAATAAAGTGACATAATATTAATTGGCACATTCTAACAGTCTAAACTATACAGGGCTGTCGATAAACTAACTGGCTAGTACATACAACCATACCAGAAATCGCCTCCAGGTATGTAGGTACAAATTGCGTCCGAACACTTGTCTTCAGTAATAGTTATTATTAGTATAGTTAACTCTAGTTGAAGGCACCGGATCTCATATTCTGGACTCGAGTAGCGATTGCAGGTTTACACGATATAATTTTCTATTGAGATGTGTTTTTTACATTTGGCTTATGCTTACTGTACTACTTACTTACCATATTATTTACTGCGTTTGGCTGCGACATTCTTCGTGTGAGTGTCTTTATAAACTGTCACAATTAAGTGAAACCACTTACCTACTTACATAAATTTGATGTATTTTTTTCAAAATTGCACGACTTTCATCGCATAAAAAACGCTTCGCGCTGAAGCAAGCAACGTCGCTTCGTATAACGTGTGGTGTCTTGTCTATCCCTGTTTCTCACTAGAGACAATACTACTTACCCAAATATAACTGATTCAATCCAATTACCTGCACAAAGGAAACATAACGCGAAGTTTGCCCAGAACAAACTGCACCGCACTTCACAGCGATTGTTTGTGTTGTTCAACTGTCTTCGCGGCTTTAACATTGTGCGGTCTTTAGATGGTCCACAATCCTCATTGTGCGGACCGACCTCATTGCGGGGACGTCCGCACAATATTTTGACGTAGCTTCAAATATAGCTATCGAATTCTCGCGTTCTGATTGGTCGACTGGTGAAGTTTGAGCAGATTTTCGAGGGGGCCCGCATAATCGGTATTTTTGTTTAGTTAAGTTAACACACGCCGAAAATCAGTTCAGATGTGTTACCACCACGTGGCGCCACCAGTCTGAAATGTGTATGTTAGTTCGAATTTCATATAATGCGGACCTACACAAAAAGACCGCACTTTATGCGTGAAATTAGACTCATATCCCACGACGTGTGTGAAACTAATTACAGAGGTTGAATATCAGAAATGACAATGCAATATTTTTCTAACTTGGATCTGATGATGGAGCCGGAAGGTGGCCAAGGGAACTTTGTTACCAAACGACGCAACTGTATCGAGTTTAGGCTTAATTGATTCGTCTTGACAAGTACTTTGGTCCCGCAAGAGATCCAGGGTCTGATGATGGAGCCGGAAGGTGGCCAAAGGAACTCAGATACCAATCGACGCAACCCTATCGAGTTTGGGCTCATTTGATTCGTCTTGACAAGTACATACTTTGGTCCCGCATGAGCTCCAGCGTCCAATGATGGAGCCAGAATATGGCCAAGGGAACTCAGTTACCAGACAACGCAACCCTGTCGAGTTTGGGCTCATTTAATTTGTCTTGACAAGTACTTTGATCCCGCATAAGGTCCAGGGTCTGATGATGGAGCCGAAGGGTGGCCAAGGGAACTTAGTTACCAAACTACGCAACCTTATCAAAATTTAGCCCATTTGATTCGTCTTGACAAGTACTTTGGTCTCAAACGAGGTCCAGGGTCTGATGATGGAGTCGGAAGGTGGCCAAGGGAACTCAGTTACTAAACAAAGCAACCCTATCCAGTTTGGGCTCATTTGATTCGTCTTGACAAGTACATACTTTGGTCCCGCATGAGCTCCAGCGTCCAATGATGGAGCCAGAATATGGCCAAGGGAACTCAGTTACCAGACAACGCAACCCTGTCGAGTTTGGGCTCATTTAATTTGTCTTGACAAGTACTTTGATCCCGCATAAGGTCCAGGGTCTGATGATGGAGCCGAAGGGTGGCCAAGGGAACTTAGTTACCAAACTACGCAACCTTATCAAAATTTAGCCCATTTGATTCGTCTTGACAAGTACTTGGTCTCGCATGAGTTCCAGCTTCTGATGATAGAGTAAGAAGGTGGCTAAGGGAACTCAGTTACCAAACGACACAGCCCCTATCGAATTTGGGCTCATTTGATTCGTCTTGACAAGTACTTTGGTCTCACATGAGGTCCAGGGTCTGGTGATAGAGTCGGAAGGTGGCTAACGGAACTCAGTTACCAAACGACGCAACCCTATCAACTTTGGGCTCATTTGATTCACTCGACAAGTACTTGAGGTCCAAGGTCTAATGATGGAGCCGATGGTGGTAGCCATAGAAACCTGTTACCAAACGACGCAACCCTATGAAGTTTTGACCCATTTCATTCGTCTTGATAAGTAGCAGCTATAGTTACTTTTGGCTTGGCTCCAAGGTCTGATGATGGAGCCGGAAGGTACCCATGGGAATTCTGTTACCAAACGGCGCAACCCTATCGAGTTTGGGCTCATTTCATTCGACTTGACAGGTTCTTTAGTCCCGGATGAGATCTAGAGTCTAATGATGGAGCCAGAAGGTGGCCATGGGAACTCTGTTACCAAACGACGCAACCCTATCAAGTTTGGACTCATTTTATTCGTCTTGACAAGTACTTTGGTCCAGATGAGGTCCAGGGTTTTATGATGGAGCCGACGGTGGCCATAGAAACCTGTTACCAAATGACTCAACCCTATCAAGTTTGGACTTATTTCATTCGTCGTGACAAGTAGGTACTCTTGGTATATCTTATGATATAGCCAAAATATAAGTGAAGGATAAAAGCATGAATAAATAAATGATAGTTTAAATATGAACCAAACACGGTTTCTTATTTGTAGGTGAAGTTAAAAAATAAATAATAATATATATAACTTTATTTAATTTCTTTACTTTATCTTTATACTTTATTGCACAGAAAACATAATACAGACACTTAATATTGGAAAAAACATGTACAAAGGCGAGCTTATCGCTTATAAGAGATCTGTCCCAGCAAACCTAGGATAGAGAGGATAATTTAATAAAAGGTAAACCTACATATGTGCACAACGATAAATATTAAAATAATAGACTACTTACTAACAAATACATATAAAAACAAAAACAAAAAATAGTATACATATACATAGATACTAAGGTATATTAAGGTAGAGAAGCGTTCAAGTGTTTTTAAAAAATGTTGAGTGAAGGACTGTCCCTGATAACACTGGGAAGTTTGTTCCAAAGTCTGATAGCTCGGAGACGGACCCCATGCTCATATGCAGATGTGTTGTGTTGCGGAGTTATAAGCAGTGACCTAGTGTGAGATCTCCTGGGCCTATCCGAAGACAAAAATTCAAATCGATCTCGCAAGAAGCCAGGATAGCGTGGATTAAATAATATGTTGAAGAGACAGATGAGGGTGTGGAAATCCCGACGAAGACGGATAGCTAGCCACTTCAGCTCCCTGCGAAACTCCGAGACATGGTCATACTTGCGCAGACCGAAGACGAAACGAATCCCGAGATTTTGAAGTCGCTCGAGCTTATTCAGTTGTTCTTCGTTTGCGCTGACCCAACAGACATCAGCGTATTCGATAAGAGGTGTACGAGCCAGTGCTCACACATTGACACACATATATTGTGCATACTAAGCATTATGTAATTATTATAAGCTAATACACAATATTAGTTATTTCAGTTGACAATAAACATTTAAGTGAACCACAGTTCTCTTATTCTTCAACTCCTACAACAACATACAATCTCAGGCTACAGCGGCCTGAACATTTGGTCCTTCGAGCAAAGAAACGGTAATTTCGGAGTTTTTTTCTGACTTTCGAGGTGATCTCGGTATTTTTATATGTTCTAACTACGCTAGCGATTCGGTTCATTGGCCTCCCACCAGCGGGTCTCACCAATTGTATTGAGAAGGCGCAAATAGCGTACGAGGAAATATAATTATAACGAGACCCAAGAAGAGACGCAGAAAGTTCGTTATTACTGTTACAAGCGACGGGATACTACAGGTCCTGGATACAACAACCAACTTCGGAACAATACAGTTTCTGGAGACAAAACAACTTCGGGATTCTACAATTCCTGGACACAACAACTTCGGGACACTACAGTTTCTGGAGTCACAACAACTTCGGGACACTACAGTTTCTGGAGTCACAACAACTTCGGGATTCTACAATTCCTGGACACAACAACTTCGGGACCATACAGTTTCTGGAGTCACAACAACTTCGGGACACTACAGTTCCTGGAGACACAACAACATCGGGATTCTACAATTCCTGGACACAACAACTTCGGGACACTACAGTTTCTGGAGTCACAACAACTTCGGGATTCTACAATTCCTGGACACTACAACTTCGGGACACTACAGTTTCTGGAGTCACAACAACTTCGGGACATTACAGGTCTTGAACACAACAGCTTCGGGACACTACAGTTTCTGGATACCACAGCTTCGGGACACTACAGTTCCTGAATATACCACAGTTTCGGGACACCACAGCTCCTGGATATCCAACAGATTCGGGACAGTATAGTTCCTGAATATACCACAGCTTCGGGACGCTACAGCTTCTGAATATTCAACAGTTTCAGGACACTACAGTTCCTGGATACCACAGCTTCGGGATACCACAGTTCCTGAATATACAATAGTTTCGGGATCCTATAGTTCCTGGATCCACCACAGCTTCGGGACACTACAGTTCCTGAATATCACAGCTTCGGGACACCACAGTCCTGAAAATACAACAGTTTCGGGATACCACAGCTCCTGAATATACCACCACATTGGAACACCACAGTTCCTGAATATACCAAAACTTTAGGACACTACAGTTCCTGGATACCACAGCTTCGGGATACTACAGCCCCTGGATATACCACAGCCTCGGGACACTACAGTTCCTGAATATACAACAGTTTCGGGACACCACAGCTCCTGAATATACTACAGTTTCGCGACACTACAGTTCCTGGATATACCACCACTTTGGGATACTACAGCTCCTAGATACACCACAGCTTCGGGACACTACAGCTCCTGGATACACCACAGCTTCGGGACACTACAGCTCCTAGATACCACAGCTTCGGGACACTAAAGCCCCTGGATATACCACAGTTTCGGGACACTACAGTTCCTGGTTAAACTACAACCTACAGCTACAACAACAAAAATACATATAACAGGACCGGGACAGGTCACATTTACGAGAACAAGTGTGGGTTAACAGACCAAGCACATAATCACCTGCACGCGAGCCACCGAGTTTCATCATGACTAACAAGATGGAAGAATTACTTATACAACAAATGGAGATGTCTATTAACATACAAAAAATCAACATCAATTTCAAAAAGGATTCCCCGGACCGCAAGACGCCCGAGTATATTAAAAAGAGAATTGAGAACCTAGAGTTAATATGGGAAAACTACGATGCCAACCATAAACATCTAGAGGAAATCACACCAAAGGAGAAACGACTTCATGAGTATTACGCCAAAAATTGTTACGACGAAAACAAAGCGTTGTATCACGAAACATTGCGTCTACTGACCACCTACGTCCCAAAAGTACCAGCGCGAGAAAGTACGGCGGAGAATACGGAATCTACGGTACTTGCTCAAAAGTCTGTAACAAGAGACACATCGACATACTCTAAAGCAGATGAGTACAAGAGTATGCAAAGAACCAATTTTCGAGCATTCCTTAGAGTACTCAGAGGAATTGACCATAGTGTTATCTCTGAAAAATGGGAATTTGAAGACAAATTAGAAATGTTACAGACACGATGGAAAGTTATAGATGAACTTCATTGGAAAATAGACAACTTATTGCAAGGAAGTGACTGGGTATATGAACAGGAGTTTACAGAGTACGAAGAAAAGTATGAGGATGCAAAAAAGTGTCTCAACCAGAAACTGAACTCCGTCATTCACCAACAAAAGTCAACCCCTACCATAGAAATACCGACATTCAGTGGATCTTACGCACAGTGGGTTACATTTATGGACCTTTTTACGGGAGCAATACACAACAACCCCATACTCACCAGAGCCCAGAAAATGCAACATCTTAAAGGCAAACTGAAAGGAGAGGCAGAACGTTTAGTCCAGCATCTTTCGATATCGGAAGACAACTACGACACATGCTGGGCAATACTTACTCATCGGTACAACAACTTGCAAGCATTATTCAACAATCAAATAGAACTGTTCATGAATCAACCGAGTATTCAAGTTCAAACATCGCAAGAACTCAAGCACCTATATGACGTCAGCATGGAAACAATACATGCCATACAAAATCTCGGAGTGAATCCGGCTCGAAGGACCAAATGTTCAGGCCGCTGTAGCCTGAGATTGTATGTTGTTGTAGGAGTTGAAGAATAAGAGAACTGTGGTTCACTTAAATGTTTATTGTCAACTGAAATAACTAATATTGTGTATTAGCTTATAATAATTACATAATGCTTAGTATGCACAATATATGTGTGTCAATGTGTGAGCACTGGCTCGTACATGAGCAAAGACTGGGCAAGCGTGATTTTTGTCTGACGAGGCAGGAAGTTTTGAAGTCGCCTGAGGGAATGAAAAGTAGCGAAGACACGCCTACTGAATTTGCTGACATGCACTGACCAGGACAATTGGTTGTCGAAGAAAACGCCCATATTTTTGGCCTTCGTGCTATATTCGATTATTTTTCCATCGAAGGTTACAGAAGCAATGGACATATGCTGTAAAAGGTTAAGATAATACCTAGAACCTATAAATCAAAGCCTGCGACTTACTAGGGACGAGTAATCCAAAAGAAGTGGCCGAGCCCCTGATTTTCTCAGGATCGATATTTAGTATCCTTACAGCAGAGTCCATATCACACGGAGAAAAATGTCGATAAATTTGGAGATCGTCTGCGTAAAGATGATACGATGAGGAGAGTACATCCGAGATGGAATTAATGTAGACAGAAAAAAGGAGAGGTGAGAGAATACCACCCTGAAGGACCCCTGTGAATAGATCATCACACCACTCCGTAGAAATCGCCTCTGACTTAATACGCTGCTTGCGCCCTCTCAGGTAGGAGTCAAACCAGCTAGCAGAAATGGAGGATAGATTCAGGGACTTCAGTATCTCAACGAGAATATCGAAATCGACGCAGTTAAAGGCGCTGCTGAAGTCGAGCAATGCAAGCACAGTGAGCTTTTTCTCGTCCATCGCATGCTCAATGTCATCAGAGACCTTAAGTAAGACCGTGACAGTGCTTTGACCGGGCCTGAAACCGGACAGGAAACGATTAAGCAAGCTGTTTGAGGAAAGGTAGGAGGAGAGCTGAGTATGGACAATGGATTTTAGAACTTTGGAGAGGATGAGCAGGATGGAAATTGGACGAAACTCTTTAAATGAGGAGGGTTTTGAGGTTTTGGATAAAAGGACAACTAAGGCTTTTTTCCATACATGAGGGAAGGAACTGTTAGAGAGAGAGAAGTTTATTCTATGTGTGATTGCTGGAAGTAACTCGTCAAGCACACTGATGAGCATCTTGGAGCAGATTTTATCGTCTCCGACAGCTTTGGAGGAAATGGGAAGCACAACTTTCTTAACTGCATCAATTAAGAAAGCTGTTTCTTAACTGCATCAATTCCGACAAGACTGAAGTCATATTGAGTGGTGGTGGGAGCTGACCTCGAGCGCAGGAGACACAGAGTGGCATCTTTAACAGAGCGCCGCCTCAGTGCTTGAATGGTCAACAGACCATTGAGCAAATTTTATTTTATAATAATGATTATTCAGAATAAAACTGCCACCCTAAACATTAATTAATTATGGCAACACGGAGAACTTCAATCGGTGTATGGATTTTGAGTACGTATTCACACTATTGTGGGGACGTCGTACTTGTACCTGTGTTAATGAGTATGTATTTACGTCAATATGCGGTCGGCGTGTCACTTCGTACGTAAATACCGAATGTGGGGACAGTGTGTAAATGAGTTCGTATTTAATGTAAAGTGCGGTCGGTGTGTTATTCCGCACGCATTCGGTCTAAAGAGCGGACCGTCCGCATAATAATTTGGGTCCCCATAAGCCGCAATTTTGTCTAGAACTTTAAAGAGCTCTATCTCTGTCTCATTCGAGTGTATAGAAATTTTAAACAAAAGTTGATGCCAGAAAGAGACAGCTCTACATCGTTTATAAATTCACACTCTGCTATGTCTACGGGAAAGGTAGGACCGCACAACCGGGGTTCCTGTCAAGGTCCGCACAATATATGCGTTGCGAACAAGGGTGTATGCGTGTGTGTGTGTGTGTGTGCTTAGTGAACATAGCACACACGTAATGTACCAACTAACCACATATTATTGAAGGTAGAGCAAGGACATGCATTTATGCTTTGTTGGTAGACAAGCACTGTATTGGACAAATACGGAAGCGGAGGAAAGACAATATCTTACAGTTGATATAAGAAAATAAGATGAGCGTGTTTACTGATCTTTACGAATCCCAGAATTATGTGTTATACAAAGTGTAAATGAATTAAGGCAAAATGAGAAACAACTTTGTTATGGACATCATTCTGAGCAACTTTCAATATAAATCGATTTGATCAGAGCAACTTTATGTTTTACTACTAATAATTATTATTATTATTACGAGCCCACCATGTCCCACTTCTCGGCAAAGGCCTCTCTCCCCCTCTTCCACTCTATCCGATCCTGAGCGGTCTCCCTCCAGTCCTTGTCCCATAGACCCAACTCATCACTCCATATCTACCTGGGTCGGCCACGCTTTCTCTTTGCATTTTCTGGGAGCCAGTCTGTGGCTCTCGTAGCCCAGCTATTCGGCAGCATTCGGGCAACATGGCCGGCCCAGTCCCACTTTAATTGGGCAGCCTTCTGAGCTACATCTATTATCTTTGTTCGGGAGCGCAGATCTTTATTCTGGACCCGGTTTAAAGGCGAACACCGAGAATGCTGCGCTCCATGTTTCTCTGACAAACCCCCTGTAATAATAATAATAATATATATAATGGCTCTAGATGATTGGCTATTTCCCAAAAAACAGATTTAATTTTTAACAGATATAATGATTAATATTCTCTTAAGCAACTTTTTAATAGAGCCACATAGCAACATAAAATTATTTCAGGTGGTAAATGATTTTGAAATAAGTACTTAATGTATTAATGAAAGCTGTTTTTGCAAACAGTTTTCGAGGTTTTTCCAAGTTAACAATAAGCTATGTCTAATTTTTTTTAGCTTTAAGAACCTCTCACCTTTCATTAACTTTCATAAATGTCTTCGAAATTTAAATAAACTTTTGGACGCCTCACAATACCAAACTCAAATAATGATTCTGAGAATTGATAATTCAAAATCTACCTTTATTATCTGGTATTTTAATTACAATTACATTTGAAATAAATGTAACCAATATTACCTGCATCAACTTTATATAGTCACGCTAATCAGTCAAAAATGTAATTCAGTAATAATGTAGTGAAATCGTGTGTCCATTTTGATGAATCTGCTGTTGTATAGTTTTATCTGGATTTATCTTTCTGAGTTTCTGAGTTTCTGGATCTCACTATCGACAGTGATTCTGTCATTGATACTGGAGCATATCGACCCCTCTGAAAATCTGTATTCCACCTAGTATCTTGAATGTGCAACCAGAGGGTTCTCGAGTATCATGTGATACGATGCTAAGAGTATAGAGGAAGCTTTTTTCAAACAGAATACCTTTTCGATTTGATCGCACCGTCTTAGAGTAGTGAGAAGTTGCGAATTTATCTTCATAAAACCCATTTGGCTGTGAATAGAAAATTCTGGATGGCTAAACAAGAGTTAAATCGAGTTCCGATCAAATAGGGACTGTATTATGGAAGTAACCGTAAGAATTATTAACCTGTAAGAAATTATGAAAAAATCTTTGAAATCGAAATCTCGAAATCTTCGAAATCTTCGAAACTCATATTCTACAGACACACAGACCCCGAATGACATCATATTGTGTCAAGGTCTGAAACATAAAATATTCCTTCTTATAAAATGCGAACTACATAGGTACCGTGAGAATTCTCCGCAGTAAGAGCAGCAGTAGTTAAATGCGCAAATGCATTTCCCTCATACGAGTTCAACTAATAAAGTTTCCGATAGTCGTAAAAGTAACAGTAATATCCTCCTGACGGTCCCGAGACGAGAACCGGGAAGTATCGGTATTGTAACAGTAAATATTCATACTTTTACGGAACATAAACTCGAGTCCAATTTCCGAGTCTCAAGGCAGACTCTAACCGAACTACGTGACGACGATACGCGGCACATGAACAAGTCCCTCTTTGTGTATTCCAAATTCTCTCTTCCAAAACTACGATTTAGTTGTCCTTGTAATGTTTTTGGTGGCACGAAACTATGCATGACTACATGGGTATTGGGTACCTTAGCAATGGTTTACTTAAAATTGTATGATAGTTTCGACAGGATTTCAGCAGCAGCTTTTTTGCATGCTGTTACTGAATGATGGCGAGACAATTAAAAATCGAATAGTGTAATCAATATACTCTCATATTATCCAGTGTTTTCAGCAGTTTCATAATTCTTGTGTCCTGAACTACCTGTAGATTTCCCACAATAACTTATTTCGTCCAGGGATTTTGCACTCCCAGTCTAAACCACTGGCGCAACTTAATCCCTTGTTTCACGAAAGTTTTTATTACCGAGCCGAGCCGTGGCCGAGTCGCCACATAAAGATGTCTTGCCCGGATATTGCGATTTTTCCAGCAACGAGACACCCTGGGGTAACTCGGTGCAATCCCATCCACCCACGTGGATCTACTCTAGTAACCTGAAAAAAAAACTAAAAGTTGTGCCATCGGCCTCGTTGCCAGAGCCTTAATGACTCCTGAAATACACGAAGGTGATAAACCTAGATCAGGGGTCAAGGATCCGTTTGTGTCAAATAAATAAATGTCTATGTTTAAAATGTTTAAATAGCCAGATGGCCATGGCAGATGATACCTATTTTGTGCCTCCTACTACAATGATACACATCCACTGAGGAGGTGGCTACCGACTACCTAGCAGCGCTGTTTACCGTTGAAGGTGGCATTTAATTTACCACCGTTCCTGGTAAAATACAAGATGCGGACTATTGGATATCGACTTCTAACTACAATACATATGGCAAAAGTCTATACAGGTAGGTAGTCAAAATGTGTCGTGCCATATTATCAGGGAAGTTGGCACTTATTCTGTGCCATACCAGGAGGATGGTTTTTTTACCTGTTCCACCGGTACCGGGGCAGAGCCACCGGGGTTGATGGGAGCAAGCCGGTAACTTGGGGTAACTCGGGTATAACCTGGGGTAATTAACCCCTGCAGCGCTATAACTCACGCGCTGGTAAGATAGCGAGGAGTTAGAGGGTTTATCACCAGCTCCGGTTATCAGCTCTTGTAATTTTAATTTGGGCTTGCGGTTTTGGGGTTCATCTCTAGAATATATATCTAGATTTTATTTAATTTAACCACATTTAATGCAAACCACAACAGATTTTGAGATTTTATTATTTTGATTTGATTTGATTTAGAGTTAAAAAAATCTAGATCATGCGAAGGTCTCAGATTAAAATACCTACTATTGCATGCAAGATTATAGTGCCAAACTTAAAGAACAAACTAAAAAGGGTTGATCTCAGATCAATAGCAAGTTTATTATCAGAGGTAGGCCAAAGCATTACGTCACGACTTCATCTATACGGGGTGGCTCATTTGTTTGGTGGGGTTGTTTGACACGTTTGGCCAGTAATAAAATTACCAGTTTTTGGGTATCATTCTCCATTTATAAGGGTCAAAGATGGCAAAATGCCAATCAGATGTAGGAAATCCCGTTTTATACCAAATTGGGATTTAAACACAGGTGTAAACCTTTTATGTCTGTAACAACAGTGTAGCGCCGTGTCCTCCCTCACGCACTTACTCGTAAACCAGTTTTATTCGTGTCCTTGCTGGAAGACGGCAGATTGATGGACACTGTGTGCTGTCAGTGGAACCGAATGAGGTGTTGTCGCCAAATTGGCTTTAAGCTGCAATCTCACCTGGAAGTGAAGGTCCATTAAATCAAAACAAGGACTTTCCCGCAGTTGTAAATGAGATAAGTAATGTTAAAGCTAAAGTTTTGAGAACAAGATGACATGACATAACAGAGCGTCACGCCTTTTCCCATACGGGGTGGCAGAGGCACCACTGTGCCCACTTTTAGCCAGTGATTCAATACTGCATTTTGCGTGACAGGGGGCTAGCCCATCGCCGCAGCTGTGGAGTAATGAAGGTTTCCTCACGATGATTTATATCACCGTTAGAGTGTTCTTAAAATGTACTTTAGATAAAATGACTTATCTCATTGGCACATGGTCAGCACCGGGATTGGAACCTGCACCTCCTGCGTGAGAGAGAGGCAAGCATGAAAGCCACTAGACCACGGAGCTCTATAGGAGAATAAGATATTGACTTTTTCACGATGATGGAAAACATCGTGAGGAAAATTTCACTACTCCATATATGAAGCGATGGGCTGCGGGATGGGATGTAAATGGAAAATGCTATTTGTTTATCGATGAACGAGTACCTGATATCTTACGTGTAAAGATAATAGTAAGAAAAAAACTACTAAATGAAAAAAAAAAATGACGAATATAATGCGGTATACGGCAAATACCAATTTATTATCGTCGATCGCTTGTTGTATGTTGCTTTTTATAATTGATATTGCGTTCACGTAGTTTGAAGCAAACTTATCTGGATTAATTTAAATTTATAAGTTCAAAAACCCTATTTAGTGGTTTTTTTAGTAGCCTGTTAACGTGGGAAAAAACAATTTCAGCTTAAATAGGTAGATTTAGTCGAGTTGAAATCATTAGTATTCTGGTTAGATTTTAATGTTTAGCCATGTGTAGAAAAATTGAGAAGTTACGGTACCTACCTAAGAAGTAACATTTATATTTCAATTGTCATCTGACCATACGTAGCGGCCATTCGCATCACTGACGATGGGTTCAGTGTTTAAGTGTAACTGGTAGATATTATGTTAAGTTAGTTACCGAAAACGGTAATGAATAAATCTCGGATTTACAAGATATCAAAAGCAATCCTCTAATATTCCTTTTGAACGATAATATGCAAACACTAAAATAATCAGCAAACTAACAACACTATCGCATTCCCTATTAATGAAGCCCGCAGTGAGTGATATGATATCTGGAAACTTCGACCTACATTGCAGAAAAAAAAAGAAGGTGGCGAATTTTAATAAAATTAATTATTCGCGCCACCGCACCGCTGATTTGCAATTGAGGTCAATTCCGAATTCAATAATGCGACTGAACAATTCCGCTTATATTTTTGCGCTGGATTCGCATAATTTCGGTGGATTACCATATTACGGTGCCCTGACGTCGCGGTCCCGCATTTGGTTCCCGGTCACGTACAACGATTATACCCGTACACCCCCCACCGCCCCTCGTTGACACGCCTCACCACCTCGTTGACCTGTTGAATAGATCACTCATATTAGTGAATCGTTATACTTTGCAGGCTTCGAAAAATGCAAAGGAGTCTGGCGTATTACGACTAACTATAGGTATGCACGTGTTTTGATGACTTGAGTTTCCGAACTAACAAAACTAACAAACTAGTTATTTATTCAAGTGGTTGAAAATAAAAATGGATTTTTGTGGCCCCACACTTGGCAAAGCCTGTATCGTGGGTGCCCTCTTTGGGTTCATACAGTTCATATACCTAGTTAAGTAAACTCATTAAGTAGACACCACCACCACCACCAACGCACCACCGTACCACCATTTTCTCGTACGGAGTGGCAAAGACATAAAAATGTCACTCACGTCTATTTCGTTATCAAAATTCGTTTTTACGTGACAGGGGTAAAGCCCATCGCCTCCCTCGCACCCCTCGCACCCCTCGCACCCCTAAATCAAATATTATAAAATCTCCGCTTTCTCGGGCAACATGCAATTTTCCTGTTACATACGTATTCATCATTTTATCGATTAGGGCGCCAATACTGACACACCGGTATGATTGCTATTTACATGATGGAAAAAGATAGGTTTTCGCGTTTAATTTTATCCGTCACCAATCCGCTAAATGTGACAGTATTTTTTCTGTCCGTCCGTCTGTCCGTCAGCGGGCTATATCTCACGAACCGTAACTGGCAGAGAGTCGAATTTTTCACAGAATGTGTATATTTGTTGCCGTTACAGCAACAATAAGGAACTACACGAAATAAAAATAAAAAACAAGGGTATGATTCCACCACATTCAACTCTTCGTGTGAGAGACCGATTCGAACTTGACCGATTTTTTGTTATATATCCATAATAACAATAATTAAAGTGTATCAAAAATCTTTCTTTTTTGACGTGATATTGTCTTATAAATCGATGAACGCCGGCTGCACGCACGAAAAAGCTTGACTCATTGTCACGTTCTGCCGTCACGTTCCGCCTCAGCCGAGCGTGCAAGCGAGAGCGCGGAACAAGCTATAGAGAAGCACGAACACGATCGGCTTAAGCTTTTGGCTTGTGATAACGTTATTACGTAAAATTATCGTCCGTAAACCGGCTTTATAGACAACCAATTTTTTTTCACAAAATCAACACTTGAAGAATAACGATCGTACCTTATTATCACCAACTGCGGTGTTCCTGGAGGTGTCGGGATTAAAGCATTCACGTGACTGAGACGTGTCTTCTGTACACGAGATTAAGGGTGCCCTACTGTGAGAAACTCAGGAGTGTAATAATATCACTGTAAAACTACATTGAACTTATAGTAAATGGCTCAAGAATGAGTTTGGTTTGTGCTAGAATGTTTCTTTAGGTATCATTGGAGTTTACTTCCAAGTTTATGTTCAGAATATCGTGTCAAATGTCGACGTCGATCAGCATAACATAACATAGCGTCGCGCCTTTTGCCATGCGGGGTGGCAGAGGCACCACTGTGCCCACTTTCAGACGGTGATTTAATACTCCATTTTACGTGATAGGGAGTAATGAAGGTTTCCTCACAATGTTTTCCATCACCGTTAGAGTGTCCGTATAACTTACTTAAAATAAATTACTTATCTCATTGGTACATGGTCAGCACCGAGATTCGAACCTGCATCTCCTGCGTGAGAGGCAAGCATGAAAACCACGGAGCTCTTCGATAAAATCTTACTAAATGCGGCTGTAGTATCAAATCCCTGAGGATTGCCGAGAAAAAGATTTGTTTCCCCGAGCGCGATTCGCGTTACCCGCCAGGCCGCGACGTCGTCGTCGGTTCTACAAAACTCTTGCTTCATCAACCGCTAACGAGTAGAAAAGAGGCCCTATGCCCAGCAGTGAGTTAAGGGCCAAAAATGTTGATGAATCTAAATAACCTGACTGAGCTGAAAGGCGTAAATGAAATCTGAATCTGAATACACCGAGTGGTAAACTTATACCGACTAAATGTTCGTAGCAGGCACCCGCCTCCCTTAACTCAGGAAGTGATTACCTCTCAGTTGTAAAGCACCATTCACACTGCGACCCGGCCTATAATCCCTACACGGTCTATAACTGTGGGGATGAGTGTGAACCTAGCTTCATTAAAGTGTGCTTTATATCGCCACCAAGTGACAAAGAATTCGGGTGTCCTTTGTTGACTGAAGCTGAGTAATCTCTGTTGATCAATCGCAGGATTTGTTGATGTAAAAACCCAATTTCACGCTGTACCAGGTTTCTGGCGTGAATGAGAATTATTTATTTTATGTGCTATTGATGAAGTTGGCTATTGTAATGAACATCTGTTTTTAGGTCGGTTTGAGCTGTTATTTTGTATGCTAGGACGCATGGATTCTGCATAGATATCTTTTTAATTTGTGTTTAATTCTGAACATGGCCTTGTTATCTTATCTTTTAATAAGGAGAATCAAAGCACAAAATTGTTTTTTATGAATAATAATATTTACGACTCAACAACTATAGCGTCATGTCTTTTCCCATTCGGGGTGACAAAGAAACACTTTTGTCCTCCTTTAGCTATAGATTAGATTTACTATTTTCTTTCTTCGCTTATGATTTATTTTTCGAGTTTTTCGTACCTTGATATTCCCCTTTTGACCCTTCCCCCTGGAGCCCACTGTTGTGACTGACGCATTCAAGCCTGAAGGTAACTTTATGATTTACAACCCAAGAAATAAAGCAATAAAAATCATTCAAACGGCGATAAGGTCGGAAGAATTATTCAAATGCGCCGCCGACGACGCGACGACAAATTGTCGACGATGGAGTTTCACAAGTTCCGAACTACACCACTTCAGTTCTATTTCCACCACTAGAGCATAAGAAATAAGAATTTTAGAAAGTCTTAAAGGTATAGCATAGAACGTGGTGGTTGGTTGCGATATGATTCATATTCGCCGCGCGAACTAGATAAATCTCATGCGGTGTCACCCTACATGCGACACAGAAGATATGCACGGGTTTTATTTTTGCACTTTTGTCTCGCAGAGTTTTATGTGAATGGTGACACAAAGCTCTTTATACTTTGTGTCGTCGTTGTTACATATCTCACAGTTGAATCGTGTCAGCGACATACAGGCGAGCCGATTGACTGAGTCAGCAATACCAATAATACACACGCCTTGCCTTGCCGCTAACTAGCGATAGAAATAGAAATAGAAAAGTATTTATTTTGCTAAAAATAAAAATAAAAGCAAACAACAACATGTGCCTTTATATGAACTCAAAGCGAAAATTCGTGGCCTTTCGCTCCCCTATTTCCAAGCAAAAGGGTGCTAATGTAGGATCTCCCTCCATCCCATCCTGATGCAACGTGCAGAGTATCAATCGCCACAGAGTAAGTAAGTATAGACGTTGCTCTGCAAAGATACGATCTCTGCAATATTGAAGTTAATCTGAGCGCGTGATCTGCCTCCCAACCGAGCTTACTACCGCTAACTGTAGTTGAGAGAAATCGGTATGATTGTTAGCAAAAAGATAAGTAGGTACCATGTTCTATGAGGGCTTAGTTTTGGGCAAAACACCTGAGCTAACTCATTGATATAAGGTCTACACAGAAGTTTATCAAAGCCAGATCAAAGAAAGAAGCTAACGATGCACCAGCTAAAGATTAAACTATAATTTTTTAGCTTTTTCTATTCCCTTGATAAGTGTGTCCCTTATTTGTTTTATTTAAAGGGTCAGCGTCAGTGTAGTAGGTAATTTCGTAGCATGTTCGGTTTAGGAAATTCTCTATCTATACTTCAACAGGGTGACATTTAATTAGCTGACCATATTTTGGGGAATGATAGTACCCATCATTATGAACAACTTTCCCCAAGAAACATATGGTCGCAAATAAAAAAATATTTCCTCCCCCAGTACATTGACCCGATCAGCTGCTTTCAACTTACAATGGGAGACCCAAATATTTTTTTCATTTCCGACTATACGTTTCTTGGGGAAAGTTGTTCATAGTGATGGGTACTATCATTCCCCGAAATATGGTCAGCTAATTAAATGTCACCTTGTATAGGTCATATTCAAAATGCTGGCTGCTGGCCAACCTAAAAACTTAAAACTTACTCCCATTTTAAAGGTCCCTCACGTATTTCTTCGAGTATCCCTGCAACCAGCAGCCACCACTCAAAGAGATACACCCGGGAGACTAGAGTGTACGGCGCCGGCTACAATAAACCCGTTCGCGAGATCAAGTGCAGTGCGGTAATGCATGGGAATGCGCTACATGTGCTCTGAGTGTCGGGATTTTCTACAATTTGCTGCGTTCCTTGAGATATAGAGGGAATATTCTGGATGTATTATGTGAGACAATCGTTGACTATACGGAATGAATTTCATAATATGAGGCGTTTTAATTGTTGAAAAATCACCACAAGAAAATAACTATCTTTATACGTTGCTCCAAGTTTCAGGGAGCGTGCGTGACCTTCATTCACCAATGGGTTGGATAATATTGAACTCAATCTGGTGTAAGCATTTCAGAATAAGTAGATGCTAAATGCTTAGACAGAGGTGGAATTAATACAATCTCATTCAGAGTTATGTCTTTTTCTATCTCTCTTAACCCTCAACGCGGTTTCAAATTCAAATGTCCATATGAAGCTTCATCTCCGAAAGATCGCTGTACGTCATCAAATTCAGGAGACTGACAGTAAAGGGGGGTTGGGAAGTGGGGAGGGGATATGCTGACGCGGCATGAAATCGGGTTCAGTGAGCTGAACTGTCAGCGTTTTAGAAGATTGAATTTGGAATTTAATCTGCTCTTCCGGAGCCATTATCCGATGTAATGTCTTCGAATTGTCAATAATTTCAGAAATGTAATTTTAACCCCCCATTCATCACAGAATATTAGGCGGATGAGTATTTATTTGGCATTCGGTCACTAAGGGTATGTAACACACCCACACACTTTAACCATATGGTTAAGATTTTTTTACCTTTGCTTCTTTTTCGCATTAAATGGTTATTCCAAAATATTTGTTTTATTCAATCTACAACAAGAAGCTAAGTCATTTTATCATTATCTCTATATTATACTTTATTGAACACAGTTAATTAAACACGTAACTTTGAAGAAAACATAAGTACAAAGGCGAGCTTATCTCTAAAGAGAGATATCTTCCAGCAAACCTAGGCATGAAAGGATAGTCCTACTTATTAACTTCATTTCAAGCAACCTTGGTTTAGTGCATTAATATTACAGTCTCGTCGTTATGGTAACGGCCACAAAAGCTGCCGTCGGTCGTCGTCGCTAAATTACGAAGCTTTTGTTTACAAGGATTTATTGTACTGTAGAGCTTATTCACAGCAATTTAACTCAGGATGAGTATTTGAAAGGGTCCCGTTATAACTCAATTTACGTAAACAATAGATATTTAGCTGAAATTTTTGACATTTATTCGTCTTATCTATGTTATATTAGCTACATATTCTTATTAATTGTATCAGATATTTAGGATAAATGTATATTAAAACCAGTTGTTACGCTTACCAGATATGCCGTTAACCTCTAGAAATAGAATTTTAAAATGCATACCATATAATTCCAAGTTAACTACAAAGGCAAAAATGTATATATTTATTTACATAAGTCAAAAACCACAATTGCATTTTGTTAGAGAAAGCTCATCTATTGGTATAAGTTTTATGTATGTGTGTCTTGTGTACTACGAAATTGCGAAATATCTGTGAGTCTAACCGGCGTGAAATATTATTTTATGAGCTTTCCGTTATAGCTCATGGAATTGGTAGTTTTGCCTTTCATCAAATGTTCGGAGGGCTTTCGAAGTGTAAAACTTGGATTTGTCATATCATACATAACCCATTTAACTACTACCAACTCAAAAAAATATCAAAACTACCTCATTTGCTGCAAGGCGCCAGTACTAGCTTTTTACGAATTCCATGGGCTATTTATTATAATACCTTCCTGCTTTCAAAATTAATATTCAGATAAATCCTCATAAAAACATAACAATTTCGTTAATATGACACGACGCATTGCTACCAATAAAAAATAACCTGACACCATACCACCGCTGCCGCTTTCTGGATCTATTCTAGGGTTAGCAATATTTTATACAACTAATCTAATAAATTTATATTGTTTTTGTTTGCCAACCACTACGTAGATTCAATTTCTCCTATATAATGAAATGACGCAGCATTATATCCCAGCATATTCGGTAACATACTAAGATCTTTGTCTGTTCTTCACGAGTGCTCTTCTCTATTTTCAATCATCTCATCATACTCCTCTCAAGCTACAGTAGTATCACCGTCATGTAACAATTAACATTTTTTAACACTTTTGCATTGCAATAAATGCTATGTCTACTAGAAAAGTCCTGCGCACGCCTGTTCAGGACATCAACAGATTAAAAAAATACACAATATTTTTGCGGCAACCCTAAATCCATACTCAAATACGGTTAATTACGATGACGTATAGTCTCGCTAGTTCGTTTCACGCGTCTCTGCCCGCGCTCGGATCACATTTTATTTATATTTATTGTCATCCTACGGCAGTTAGTGGGTGCTTGTCGCGCTGACTGTCAATTAGACGGTATTTGTAATGAGATATAGGAATGGGGGGAAATGGTTTTGTCTTGGATATTTATAACGTGAAATAATTATATGCACTTGGTTGCTAGAGTGACAGATACTGGATTCGTTTTCCATCGTAATCGTAACCTTCTGTTTGGAACACTAGAAACAAAAGTAGGGGCTGCAAAGCAACAAATAAAGAGTCACGCCTTTTCCCATATGGGTTGGCAGACACAGTTCCGCCCACGTCATGGTGGTATTACATACGTATGTTTATTTTTCATATTGTAGAAAAGTTCCTATTTTTTTCTTCAATCGATCAACCTCATTTCACAATATCTGTGCCTTCTTCACTTGTGTCTTTAGACCCGAGTATAACAGCGTGATTTTTATTTTAAGTGCGAATTGATTCTCTTTATGCTCACTCACGAACGAATATTTTACGATCCTCACATTAGCCATTGACCCGACACTGACGGGACAGTGTAAGACGGTCGATTTGTTGTGGATCGTTAATGTGTGATAAAAAAGTCTCGGCTTTTCGGGCAGTAAATAAAAGTTCTTTGCGTCCATGACGAGCCATATGAAAATGTCTCAAAATTACTCGGTGTATAAGGAAAGTAGACAATCGTATCGTATAACACAACTTTAATGCAATACCTACTTAGAGATAGTTTCAGACAGTTCTAGAAGCTTTTATCATTACCCCGTAGCTTTCCAACTTGACCATTTCCTTTTAATATCTCCATCGCAAAGCTCCCGAGAATATGACCTCTCTGCATTTAATTGCTATTGCAAGCTTTCGAAATTAAGAAGCCATCTCTTTGTCTACCCTCGCAACTGAAGTTCTACCCTAATCCCGCTTGCTGTAGGGCTCAAAATACAATGAAGGGAAGTGAAGGTTGATGCGCATTTTAATCTCCACTTTGAGGTACTTTTTGTCCGGTGCAATTAGCCGCCTGCCGGGGAGAGATGGCAAAGGATTAAATGTTTCTGTTACACGAAATCTTTTGTCGTGAGGGAATTTTGCTGAATTATGTGAGTTTTGGCCGAATGCACAAAATGCTGGTTAAATAAAGTGTCGCTTAAATGTCATACTTGCGATGGCGCTCTCGTTTCCTGACAATAATTTATCACGGCATTGAGAGTCTGTTAACAGTTTGATTTTGCATCCGGGTGGTATATTAATTATAATGTGTGTCTGTCTTGTTACAGGTAAGCAACTTTTACAAATGAACGAGATGATCTTCAGTAAGTACGAACATTTCTAGAACTTTTGTTTTGGTTTATTGAAGTATGCTTTTATTGTTATAAACTTAATACACCAGAAAAACAATACAGTCTTCATATACTTACATTGTTTTCTCTTTAATTAGGTAACGTATTTTCATAACAATATTTTAACGATGCTTATCGGTTTTGAACGAATACGCAACAACTGCATTGTTTTACTGAAATTAAATCTGAATATTTATATTTTGTAGGATTGTAATTGTTACGTGGTATTTTAACGAGAGCTTTTTATACAACGAATACAATACCTACGCTTTTCCACGGTGAAGGTAGGGTAGGCAGAAGGTAGGGTAGGCAGAAACTAAAGACAAGATTTAAAAGTGTCTTCATTGTTGCTCGCCAGTTGCGGTTACTTCTTATTTGCCTCTTCGCTAATAAATCGCCGATTTGGTATAGGACCCAACCCGTCCAGTCCCCTTATTCGCTAACTCAGTGATGATCACTCGGCAAATTAACCGACTTATTTTGATGTCCTTTGGTTACACGATGATTGAACGAAACCACCTGGTAACGCTAAAATTAGCAACTGGGTTTGTGGTGGTGGAAATTATCACAAATCATAAAAGAAAAATGATAAAATTAAGTATATATTGGCGTAAACTGCAATGCGACACTTACATCCGCGCAAAAAGTGCAAAAAAGTGTTGTTTTTTTGCAAATTACACAAAAACTGCTGATGATTTCTAAAATGTTAAACACTAAATTTTTTATATTTTGATTACCGATTTTTACTCCTAACAACCATACCAGCGTTCCTTGTAGAACTCCTGGAATAACTCGTTTTAGGTAAAAAATAACTATTAGATTATTATTTTTTCATATAGTTTCCAAATGATGTTTTCAAACTCTAAATTTTTAGCCAAGGGACGGTTTTATAACATATATTTTTTGTGGATTCAGGAAGTATCTCAAATTGCTGGAATAACTTTTTAAAGATGGGCATTTTGCTGGACAGTCGTCTTAATTTTTACGGATCATCATTGAGTGATCATCACTGAGTTAGCGAATAAGGGGGCAGAGCGGTACCATTCACAGCGGCAGCGGCTTGAATAAATATGTTTTGTAATTTGTTAAGCCTTAAGCATCAATTAGATCACTAACTGCTAATGCGTGTCTATAAAAGTTCTGTGCATAATATAGGTACAGTTGACTGACAAAACCGGCGAACCTCAACCTAAACTAATGCTCTTATCACCGCCAAAATAAGACTCAAAACATTTAGCTCCTTTCACGGCTGGTTGTACACTATCGACTAGTTAATAGAAGGCATCAATTCTGTTCCCCCTTCCTCCTGTATCCCCAGGGCATACGGGACTGATTTGTAATTTTGTTCCTACACTAGGGTCGGGGGGAGTAGGGTAAGTCTATGGGGTTCACTTGTGAGCAATCCGACACGGCTTTAAGACAATTTTGGGACAGCTTATTAGCTGTATGAGGGAAGGATTTTCGATTTATTGCTGATTTGAGAGATTAGACTGTTCATAGGGAATTTTTGAGGCTGTGACTGTGACTTGACACAGGTTCTATACAAAGTGAAAACGAATTAACGCAAAATGAGAAACGACTTTGTTACGGACATCATTCTGAGCAAATTTTATTATGAAACCGATTTGATCAGAGCATTTTTATTTTTCGCTACCCAGTAATTTTTGGCCTGAGTGGATCAGCTGATTTGTATGGAGAAGTGAAAAATAAAGTTGCTCTGATTAAATCGGCTTCATAATGAAAGTGGCTCAGAAGTTTCTCATTTCTTGTGTATCTATACTAGTTGAGTGGCCTGTAAGTGACGTCATCACATAATAAAAGCCATTGTCATTACGGCCCCCCTAGGTAGAGCAACAAATCAACACTCCAGGTTGCCGATAGAGAACTTGTCCAAATACAGTGTTTACAATACACGTGACATTAGTGAAATCACCCTAATTGTTAGATCACCATTAATGATGAAATTGATAAACAGTTATGTCGAAAAACAGAGAGGTGTGTGTGAGCAATGGGTCAAAAGCCTTGACATAAACTTGTGATCCAACCACACGAAACGGCTGTCATAATTTAAGCTATACGACTAAATAAATAAGAACAAGAAGAATGTCTTCTGTAAAATAAAATAAAACTGTGTTGACTGCAGCACAGATATGTAGTATAATATAAGTAGGCAGGTGTGCGGTGTAGTATATATAGCTAATAGCCGCGAGTGCGCCTGCCTCTTGTTCAGCTAATTCAGTCTCCGGTTACAATGTTTAGGGGAACATTTCACGGTTTATTTTCTGAGTAGGCACGTGCCATGTTGGTGGCGATGAAAGCTTCCTGAAATATTATTATTAAAAAATGCAGTTTTATGTCGTGTCGTGTCGATTGTCCTTGGAAATACCAGTAAACGACAAAACTGGTTCCTGCAACATCACTTATTTTATTTTAACTAGATGATGTTTCACCTTAAACATACTCGTTTATTATAATAATCCCTTAGCAATATGGGGAGCACACAATAAAGGCGGGAGCAATATGCACAAGGATTGGCATAAGCCACCTGCGACATAAGCCCAAAACCGACATCTACAGATGGCAAGTTGAAGCGGTTGCCTTGGCAGAAATCGGTTAGACGGACCACATCATCATCTTCGTACACTAAACGCATTACCATTATTACCAGCCTTGAACTGGAAACGTGACATTAAGTAGCTAAGGTGCATAAGCAGAATAAACTGGATGTTTTTAATGTGAAAATCCTTTTAAAATCAACTCTTACGTAGGGCACCAATCGATCATTTCAGAGTGGATGAACCTGTAAAGCCATTGCATAATAATTGGAGAGTACTTTATATTAGACGATCAGTCAATCATAGCGAAATGTAAGTATGTGAGATAGATAAGATTCAGTAGTCACACTTTGTTCATTTTTAAATAAACTTTAACACCATGCATGGCTCATGGATAAGATTGCCACAGGTTGCTTCTTAGCTTTCTGAAAAAGTGCACTTTAACTCAAGCTAGCACTTGATTGGATTGAAAGTAATTACAATAATAAATAAAATAATAACGATCTTAGAAATCGTTCAAGTTTTGTTTAATTTTCTCAAAACAATCTTTTGTAAGTCGTCAAAACTTACAAAACCCTAATCCTAATTTACAAAGTCCTAATTTACGTAAGTAATGAAGTGTTACTTAGTATACATCAGAATTTCTTCGAGCAGCGACCCGGGGCAGCGAGTCATCTTACTCATACATAGCTTCACCTTTCTGAAGGCCTCTTGCGTTTGCGAATTATTTTCAATCCAATCAAGTGCTAGCTTGAGTTATTGTTTCGTTGAATCCGTCCATTTTCAGTTGGAAAGTTGTTCAGTTTCAATTGAAAGGTGCGCTAATGAGTGATGGTTGAGAGTTTCCTGACAACTTTGTTTTGACGTTGGGAAGTAAATGGGACTCGTGTCGATGTTGAGACTAGAGCCTCTCAAAATAAGGGTAAAATACGAATCACTCAATAGCTCTTCACAATGAACAGAAAAATTAACTCTACAAATAATATACAGATGATATGTATGAAAGTCCTTAATCAGTATTTACTCGTACAATTTGTCAATGCACGAGTGCACTGTCTAGCGACTTTGTAGTAACGATACTCACCAAATTCGCCTGATCCTTAAATTGAAACGACGAAACTTCAAGTATTTACAACCCAAATAAAGATGTTTTTTTTTCACAGCGCATAATCCCGTGAAACCTTCCTTGAAGGAAAACCTTTGGAGCTCATTTATTGTACCAGGAGCCAGGAGAAATTCTCTTCTGTGCATTCGTGAACCAGGGTCTAACAATATGGTTTATCAGCAATTACCCGCAGCCTCGGGCGATGCGACCTCCGTCGTGCCGTGACGCCGCCGTCGGGCGGGCGGTCGCTGGGCGGACGCGACGTAGGGCGGGCGGACAGACTTCGCTAATAACATTAGCGTGGTTAAGGAAAACTAAACTTTTCGACGATTTTTCATTTAATCTCTTTGTTCAGTTTGTAGACGTCGTATTTTTACTTTAGTTTAAAATCGTGATGGTCCGTGGCTTCTATCGAATTGAATTGATTTGAAAAATAGTAATACTGAATACTGAATTTAATGTCCCATTCCACCCAGGTAAAAAACGGAGTATAATGAGCATGATGAGATCTATAAAAACATTCAAGAACGTAATAACTCTATTGTATGCCTTCGATAATAGGTATTATACATTGGCATATAGTATACATAGTTATATTATGTATTTTACCATGAACCATTTTCGCAAGCTCATGAACAGTTTTTCCATAACATTACCGCTAATACTTTCGTAATGCTCATCTAACTCCGCTTCCTTCCTGCTGTTCTTTAATTCTTTTTGTTCTAGCTCGCTACACAACTTCAGTGCGGCTTTAGTCCCTATACGCTTAAAATAAGAACGTTGTAAAGTATGAAAATGATCGCTGAGCTTGAACGCGCATACTGAAATTGCAAGTGTTGTGGTAATCTGCACGACAGATGTGGCGAGATAGTTATGAACAAATAAAACTGGAGCTGTCTCGCGAATGGAAATGACTTCACAAAATACCGTCATTGTTTCAGATATAACACCAGTAAACGCAGACTTTGCAAAACTGAATAGAACATTACAATGATATTTTTACCACCTGCCACCTTTATGAATTGTGACTTAGACGACAGCGACCAAACGCAGACTAAAAGCTAACAAGGAGTTCTTATACATTATACAACCACCTACATGTACCCTTATAGCATAGCAAATAAAAATCTTTATCTTTATTTTTAACTAGATAAAAATACAGAAGAGACTATAATAACCTGTTGGAGGCTTGCGGTGAGTTGAAATGTTGATGATACACGCAAAAGAATATCATCGTTCAAACCCTTGTAGTTCGGCAGATAGACAAGTGGGTGGAAAGTGGTTCCAGAGCTTATTGTTCTGAATGGAATATGCTTTGAGCGTTGTATTAATATCCGCATAGCGTGGCGTGATAAACGAGTCTTGATAACGCGTGACGTCACGCGATAAATGTTTTGGTTTAGTTTTGCGGTAATTTTCAGACTGCAAGTGGTTATGGTTATGTAAAGTAAAAGTAAATGTAGCCCATTAATGTCCTCACCGAGGGGCACAGGCCTTTACCCGGATACGTGTAAGATGGAGCCTGTGGTTATGTAATGTGCCAAAATAATATGTCGTATTTTTACTCACACGAAGAGTTTTCAACGTTGTTTCGAAGAGTTTTCGTTGGCTGACGATGACGATGGTTAAAGGTGAATAAAGATACATTTCTTCATCGTGAGATAGAAACTGTGAAGATGACCTAATAGAGTCTTATAATAGTGAATGTGACATAATCGATGATTAGGTAGAACACCAAAGCAATTTTACATAATATGTAAAATTGCTTTGGTATTCTACCTCATCACATCGATTATGTCTCAGACGTACGTATGTTTTAGAAACAATATAATTTACTATCGCAATACTAGTATTTCTTCAGACACGAAGTTGGATCACGTTTTCAGGAGCAGACAGACGCCGTGCTAATGTATCAGAAAACTGGCTTGGATACGTGCCGCGAGCATCGCCTAATATGGCTTTAATTGCATAATTAGTACCAACCAACCTTGAATTTATATTACGTATACCTTCTTTCTTCTGGAAAATGTAGCGAATCATTCTTATAATGTTTCAGGTATAAATCAGTTTCCATGTACGATCAGTATTAAAGGTTACTGACCTAGATGATAAACATCGTTTTAATATTAAAGGTGTAGCGCGTGATTTAATCTTTCCTGGAAAGCCCTTTCCTTGTAATTGTTTGACGCTTCACCCAACAAGATAAATTGTATTTTGATGAGCGTATCGTAATACTACGTCTCATCTCTTAATTCCAAGATACTGAAGATGATGCCGCGGCGTAATTTGTTACTCCGAGCGCGGTACAAAGTGTGATGTTCTTATAATGATGAGTTTTGTACACAAAAACAAACGCATAAATATGAAGTGTAATAAATAACGCATGATTTGGTAAAGATAAATTATTCACTTTGCTCAAATCGACAGAAAATTATGGAAAAGTGGCTGTTCCACGATACAATAATCGTCAACGTATCACTTACTGTACCATGTTTGTTGTTATTTTGATTTGTGTTACCTAATGCTGACTAAAAAGAAGATGGTAAAATATCAGGGCATTTTACAAACTTAAAAGAAGTTAAAATGAGCCATTTTAATCTAACGATTCTAACGGTAATATCGTTGGAAGTTGGAGCCTGTATCTTGCTTAAACTTAAAACTCTAACCCTCACTTTTCTACGATTACAACGCTATAAAAGCCAATGAGTATTTAATCTTGCACATTGTTTCTCAATGACTCAAAACCAAATAACTGAACTCAATTGACAATAAATTAGTCGAGAGATCTTTGATTAGATCCACCTACACGCAGCAGACAATAGCGTCTATTGACATTAATTCTAGCTCAGACCTAGCTACCTAGGACGTCTAGACCCGGTGCCAGAGTTAGCATGATTGTTGCCCAATTACGTTGTTGCCTATGATTCAGGACTGGTGACATGATACCTGACATTTAGGACTATCCTTGTCTTGACTAATTTGATACTAGGTACCTCTACTAGGATGCGGAAGAAACCAATATGCAATCTAAAGTGAATTCGGATTAGCTGGAAATTTAGTTTTTCATGCTTTTCACATTCAGAATTGTACTGAAGTCGTGCGAATACGCTACTTCAAACGCTTAATAAAAATATCAAAATTAACTTATCGTTGTTTATGTTGTTAATAGTGATAAATTTATATTTCCCTAGCACCGGAATGGATATATTGAAATGTAAAGCTCAGTTTGTTGCTAAGATTATTATGATAACTACTACGTCATAAGCTATTACTAGAATATACGTATTATGTATGAGATACCGAGATACCGTAGTTTTCTTCCGGTGACACGGAACGTAGAAGCTTGAAGATGTATCTGGAGATGCTTTGGTAGCTTTTCTTCTTGGATTTCTTCATTTTGTTGATGGGTTTTTCTATAGGTTTTTCCATGTCCTTCGGGGGTCTTTTCACTACTTTTGGTGGCGCCATATTCTTGTTTTGTTTCTGTATGTAGGGTTTCTGTATCTAGGGTATCTGTATCATATGTATGGTAAGCATTTCAATTGTGGTGTCGCATCGGTCGTTCCTCAGACGAAGTTCATTAGATGCGGTGGCTTGCTGCTGCAGTGTATGTATGTATATTGCTTGTGTGGTTTCTAGTTTAGCCACGCCATTTATGTAAGTTCTACGTTAGTCCCTAGGGTTATTAACGTGCTGGTGATTGTAACGACACACATTCAAAAAGTGCACTCGTGTAGCCGGGATAGGAAGAGTTTTATAATAATTTCATTAATTTGTGTAGCAGATTTTCTCTTTTGCTGCTTGCGTATCCGTTAGATATAATATAATGCCGTTTTTATTTTCATATTTTGTGCATTCTGTACCTTTTAAAATTGCATCATAAAGCAGTCAAATTAAGATGAACTGGTAATAGACTCTTGTGGGTGCCGCAATCCGCACCCACGGTATTCTGAAGATTAGAATATGATTTAATCGATTCTATTCTAACATCATTTAGGTGTTTATTTGATTTACTACGAAGAATAATCGAGATGGACAATATTTGCGGAGGTGGATTGCATTACCGTGTCTAGCAGGTAATTACCGTGATTATCAGTTGAAGAGATAATTACACAGTTGAAAATAGAAACAGAATTTCTGATCATCCACCCACTCTACACTTACACACCTACCTATACCTAGTAGATGTAAAGTTAGGTCTAAACTACATAAACAAACGGCTAGATACTATTTATGAAGATTTTGAGTGTTGGCGTATCTCGAATGCGGGAGTATCATACCCCAGGAGCATGATTCTCGCGCATTCGATATACGATATCTACACCTATATCGAGTGATTTTGTAGGGGAATCTGTCAATATAGGTCTCGATATCCGTATATCGAAGGCGCGAGAATCGTGCTCCAGGTCTTTGTATGGCAGTGTTTACAATATCACCTTTATTCACGTGTTCTCTATATTCACCCAGACTAGACAGCTCGATTCTTTAACCGTCTATTTCTGGTCGAAATCAAATCAACATTTTGTAGGATAGTAGATGCCTCCACAGCACATTTTTATTGCGATTGCGACTGTTTTAATTAACTAGATCCCTATAGACATTTTAATATTTATTTATTTATTTAATTTATTTAATTTTTCTATAAATACCTATCATTACAGGTTACACCTAATGCGGTAGGTATATTCTACTTAATTTAACTATTTATACATCATTTTAAACTAGTGGCTCTGTGAGCTGTAGACCTCGCGAGTATGTCGGTGGGAAAGCTGAACTGCTAAAACCCATAAAAAAAATAACCCAAATAATTTTCTTTCAATAACACATACAAACTTATGAATGTACCTGGTTACGTACATGCAGTATGAAAGTAGCCGCACCAATAACTTTGTAAACTACATTTCGCGATCTTTTATACAACCTATTGACTTTTTACTAAAATTATATAATCTGTTTCACTCTCATAGTCTTTACAAATCCAACGACACCTCATTTGTTAATATCCATCGAGCCGTTTGGGTTGTAGCAATTTTTTTACATTTTAAAACCCCATATCTCCGCCATTTTGGAAAAAATCAAAAAACTGGCTCGAGTAAAAAATTCTATTTATTTTTTCAACCTGCTCACAAAATTTCACGAGAATCGGTTCATAAATGCGACCTGTAGAGGAGAACAACCGGACATACAAAAGCATTTTTGCCCAAACCTGAAACGGAGACGCTTCGCTCGCTTCGCTCGCTCATCTGTTTCACTCTCATGGTCTTTACGAATCCAACGACACCTCATTTGTTAATATCCATCGAGCCGTTTGGGTTGTAGCGATTTTATCTCCGCCATTTTGAAAAAAATCAAAAAACTGGCTCGAGTAAAAAATTCTATTTATTTTTCCAACCTGCTCACAAAATTTCACGAGAATCGGTTCATAAATGCGACCTGTAGAGGAGAACAACCGGACATACGAAAGCATTTTTGCCCAAACCTGAAACGGAGACGCTTCGCTCGCTTCGCTCGCTCGGTCAAAAATCCTCATATAGCAAAAAATATAGCAATCAAGTCAGAGTTGCACGCAATATACCTCACATCACAGGCCCTTCTCCCATTACGATACGCATACGTGTACACATGAGGAGGGCCATTACTCAACAATGCGTTCCCTGGCAAGCTGGTGATGATGATGAGGATAGGCTACGAGATTTCTACGTGACTCTCCGAGACTAGTAAAAGTAAATGTAGCCCACCGAAGGGAACAAACCTTTACCCGGCAGTTTAACGCCTAATACATAGTACCAAGCAGCGATAGTAGCCCTACAGCTTAACGTGTCGTCCGAGACTTATTGGTACGAGTATAATGGTCAGCACTGGGATTCGAACTTGCATCAAAGATTAATACCTGAATCTTCAAGAGTGGTATCTAGCATATATTTGAATAGATGTTAGCACACTACGCTACTGACCCTGCATTCAAATGTACGTGAGACTCACGTGCCTCTGCATATCGTAACGGGAGAAGAGCCTCACAGACACAAAACTCGAGCGACAGCTTACCTGAGCTACTTAGACACCACCCGACACTCAAGATACCCTTCAGCAACAAAGGACAGAAACTAAGTGGGCTCGTCATGTTACCGCCTCGCACAAAGGATGACCGCTCTCACCAGACCGGAGTTAGCTAACCGGGGGATTAAGAGAGGGTTAGTGCAACCGGACACTTGAGACATCTCCGCCCGGGGGAGGGAATTTGGGGTACTTTATGTAGATAGTGTGACAGCCTCATAAATTACGCATGATTACCTTAAACCTGGTTTATTATACGGTGGTAAAATATTGTGGTGATGAGCTACCCTGTCATGGAAAATGGAGCATTGAATTGCATCAGACTATAAGTGAAAGAAACTTTGCCTATGCCATGGCGTTGAACTTTGCTACAAACAGTAAGTACAGCTTAGCAAGAAATGCTAGAAATTAAATAATGGCAACATGTAATAGTCTGTAAATCAAATCACGCAGTAGTGCACTAATTGTTCATGTTGCCATTATTTTAATTCTAGGACTTCTTGTCAAGCTGTTTCTCTCACAGTTTTTCAGAGACACAAGTTTACTTCTGAGTAATTCAACTCTAGAGCCTCTAATCTAAGGCTCATACAAAATCATCCTTGATTCGCATGTACAATATGCATGTACGCATGTACAATATGCATGTACGCATGTACAATATGCATGTACGCATGTACAATATGCATGTACTAAATATACAAACTCTAGGTTTGTAGCTATACAGGGTGTCTCGCCTTCACATTGGCTGCAGCAGGTGTCGAGGTTAATGCGTTTACCACTGTCGTGTCTGTGTCTGTCTCTGTATGTGTGGTCCACTGTACGATGCAAGGTGTTACTTCACTCGAGGCTACTCTACATCGTACTGAAATTTTGATAGAAAATTACCATAAATGCTTTTTGTTGCAGGTATGTTGCTATGGCAATTAGTAGAGACTTTAAGATTTTGTACCTACCTGCCTTTAATATTTGGAATACTTTCGTATAAAAGCTGACTGCCTCTGTTTGAAAAGCTCTGATAATTTTGAAAGTGTTACAAAAAGGAACACAAGACAGATTTCGTAATGCTACAGTTGCTAGATGGTCTTGGGAATAATTTCGTACTGGCCCCAAGTTCCATGGGATGTGACATAAGTCTGATTTATTATGTCACATCAGATGACAAATATACATTAACTTAATACAAACCTTCAATTTCCATAGCTGCGGCGAACGCGCATGACAAATTCACACGGAAAGCTTTCAATGCGTTAGCTCTATGCGAGTAACCCCACAAGCCAGGCGCGTTACATTTGACCGTGTTAATTGTTTTACCGCGACACGCTGACAGCTGCTAACTAACTCAACGTCGCTCTCTCTCTCACACACACACACACCCTCACACACACACACGCACTATGTAGGCATAAGAGAGAAACAATGTCGTAAAATGGGCTGTTTTCTTAAGCAACACGGTACAATGGGCAAACAGGCAATATAGGAAAAAGTCCAGTGGCCCGATTCTCGCCTGTGCGAATTGAAAGCGTACACGCAAATTGTCTACGACATTTCATATGAAAATTACAACATTATACGTCTACGTACGTACGTCTTTCATTTCGCAAAGGTGAGAATCGGGCCATTGTATTTTAATCACTATTGCCAGTTTCTACTAGTAAAACAGTGCACAGCCGGCTCAAATCATCTACATCTTCCTTGAAATCCGGACAAATCCCTGAAACACGTGGTCTTACGTACTCCTGTGTGCAGTGACAGTGCAATCCTGCTAAAGTGGACGACACCAGGCCTCCAATTCTACAAACGGATGGCTTGGCAGTGTCTATAGCGAGGGCGCAAAAACCGTTTTGTTTGTAGCCGGCACGGCACGTCTCGGCGGCGGCGGCGGCGTCTCGTCGTCGCCAAGGCCAAAACGGGTTTCCGCGCCCTTGCTACAGCAACCGTCCGTCATTTGTAGATTTAGGGGCCAGACAGTTGGGTTAAGACCTCACTGACGCACTGAAAGAGCGTACAGTGCATGCAGCTTATGCACTTTCTGCACTAACTGTAGGTTCTGCCATTAAAGAGGTCGTAGGTACGATCCCCAGCCCAGGAATTAAAATATTACCCAAGTCACGAAAGCTTTTGACGTCACTTTTTCTGGTTCCAAAGACTATTGATGATTAAATCTACCAAACACTTGCGTCAACTCTGAAGTTCCTCTGAGTTCTTCAGTGAGACGAAATGCTTGTCAATCAGCTTATATTTATAACAAAGTTAACAGACTTTTATGCATATACCACCTACAGCTATACAATTGTAAAGAGGTTGTAACTAAATGGCTAAATACACTTAACCACGAGGAAGTCGAAAAACTTCTTCAAAGATCTTCATAAATTAAGATTTTCGAATATAGGTACTTACTGAACCCCCTACACACTACATACTCACAGGCACTACCGCAGGGCATAGGTAGGTTCAACTGTCACCCTATGTGGATGTTTTACACCCGATCCCAAGGCTCATTGTAATGAAACCGTAGGGCATAGGAACAGCTACCACACACACAACACACCCTCACTCACTACACTCACACACACACCCTCACACACAACACACACACACACACACCCTCCCTCACCCTCACACACACACACACAACACAAACACACAAACCCTCACACACACACACACACACACCCTCACATACATAACATACCTTTATTTGTTAACTTTAAAATAATTAAAAATGTTTACATAGGTACTAACTGTACGCTAGAATCTTAAGAGAAGTTGCGAGTCATTCCCAACACAAGTGTATTCTTATTACTTACTGGGAAGTCTTGTTTTGTGTTTTTAACAGTTTGTAAGAAATAAACAACTTTTACTTTACTTTTTACTTTACTTTACGAAATGAACGAATATGCAAAATCTCAAAATATTCGTCTGGCCACAAACCTTTACGCCCATAAACTTCTTATTATTCTCCAGATTTAAAGATAGATTTACTAAGCGTCGAAATGCGGCAGTTTTCCAATAAAAGGTCTGGTTGGAAGATATCGCATTTCGTGCTAGGTAAGAGTGGCTCGTTTTCGGATTTTCGGTTACGAGAAAAAACCGTTTTCCCCGGTATTGAAAACGTTTAAAACGCCTCTGACTGCATGTTTTTGGTAGAACTATCAAATTATTGAGACGGTGGTGTATATTGTGTGTAATTGTTTACGAAACGAGACTGCTTTTGCCTAAATCGAGAACCGGTCTTGGTGATCCAGATGACGAAACGGTATTACAAAACGGTCCGTCTTTGGACAACTCACTCCTAGTGCTATGCTAGGATCGCGAGACAGCCGCCCCCAGCGACGTGACTCGACTCAGAAACAACTCATCCCCGAAATGAAGATGCGTTATTTACTCGACTGACCCCTATAAAAAGAAACGTCGCGCTCCCGACTCATCTTTGAATTTTAAACAAGAAGCCCCAAATGTGACGCGATTACTGATTCACGGGACTACGTTCCGGGACTTTGAATACGTAATTCTGACCGTGATTTATATTCAGATGCTGTATTCAATTGATGCTGTTACAACATGTTAATACAGTTTTTCATATTTATGGAATATGCTGGTTCAAAGAATAACGCGCTGGCAGTCTAGGAAGCATGCTCTACGTTATGTACATATGAGCGTAGGATAGCAAAATCTGTTTTTGAAGACCGTCCGTTAATAAAATGGGTTTAAATTTTTGTATTGTATACTTTGTACAGTTAGAGCAGTTTAAATACAACAGTGCTTGACTATGACCAGCGTGTTACTTAACAGCCCGAACGAATCGCTAACGGGCGAGAGAGTGGACACAAAGTGAAACATGGCTGCATTAAAACTAATACGAAACTGCTTAGTATTCGCAGACACGCTCGCTTATTGGTCCCAATCATGGTGTTTAACATTGTATCACCAGCTGTGGCTGTATAGTGGCTGCATAGCACGGGTATTGTTACATTTTGTACAGCTAATGTCCAACTGAAGTGATGTTTATGGGCGTGGCGAGTATTGAAGTGATATTAACAGTCAGCTAAATGCGATATTGGGTGTTAATTATTATGGTACATTAATGATAATGTTTTATACATAAATTGCGGTGTTCAGGCGGAATTAGTGGTTCGTTAGTTCAGTTCGTTAGCGGCGGCAATTTTGGGGCTGATAGGTTTAATTCTTGTTTGAACAGCCAGTCTAGTCTACTTGCAAACTAGTAACTTGGTTCTGGTTAGTTATATTCGGACCTATTTCAACTGCCCGTATCCGATAGATTTGATTTGATTAATGCGATTGAAAAGACTTCATTAGGGTAAGCTCTAAAACACAAACCAATAATTAAATTACCACGTACTTAAATAAGTCTTTTAAAAATTTATTGCACCAAATACAATTAAGGCTCTCTTTTTCCATATAACAAGTTACGGTTACTGACTAAATACAATCGAGTTTCGGCGATGTGTACGAAGCTCATTTCCCCTATACCAACTTAACACCTTAGAAAATATGTCAGCCAAAGTCATTAAAGGCGATCACCGTGTAATCACTCCGCCACACGCCTGTCCGTCGGACTGTCACGCACGCCTGTCCTGTGCCGGCGAGGAGAATATGCCAGGAATATTACACGAATTTGCCGAGAGGATCTGAGAGACTGCTACTGGGAATAGAACTAAACAATTCTGAGATTATCATAATAGATGATCTTTGGGCGAGTAACGCAAAAACATGACTAACTATACTACTAACCTTTTAACACAACTTTGCCAAATTATGAACTCTACTAAAGTTGAAAACCCATGATAAGGACATAGGAATTTTCGAAATCAAAAACCATACGTCAGGGCCTTAGATGTTAGCCTTAAGGCGAGTTAGCCGTAATCTTTAGTCAACTTTCGCGTATCATACGTTTTTTAGGGAACGTTGAAGTTCCGCCGACACAATCTAGCTTTTTGAAACAAATGTCCATGCGATGCCAATGTCATACAAGGTAGCCTCACGATTATACGCCAAGGCACTGACGCCGAGTAGCCTTGTCAACTAAGATGCTGTAATAAATAAGCTGATGCATTAAACAAGCGTTTATTTTATAAGCATTATACCGGGAATTAAATGCCTTGTAAGTTGACGTCGTCGTGGCAGAAACTCGTTCTGACATCTGCTAGAAGTGTTGTTCTGTAGACATGGAGTGTTAGCGGTATGTTTATTACGATTATGATCAAAGGACAACATTTTTCGTGAAATTTTCTCATTGACGATGACGATGCCGTTGACGACGACGATGCAAGATAGATGGTATATTTCGGTGTCATACGAAATCAGTAAGTATATTCAGACGATTCGGATGCTAGAGCGGATAAAAATATTTCAGGAAGAAGAAAATATCCTTTCATTTGATATTTTATAGAATAATATTTTACTGCAACCTTTTCTCATAAATATTATTATCTCAGCTGGGTTCTGCAAAATGCACTGAGCTCAATCTCCAGGGCAATGATCTCAGAGATTCAATCGCTAGTAATTTCGACTATAGTTCGGGAGGTTGGTTGCTTGGAGTAAAATTGCGAAATGCGAAAAGGCTATTACTTAAAAATACCTAACTGATCAGAAGATTGGAAGATAATAAGATTAATAAGTTATACCTAATTCAGTGGCAGGAAGTAATTGACAGACTATGTAAACAAACATACCTAAAGCTTATTATAAGCTGTACATAATGTACGAGTATACCCAACAATGTGCTGAAGGAAGAGGGTCATTATGATAATATTGAATCAGAAAACTTAATTATTTTCGCCCTGAATCTTCGTGAAAACATAATATTTACATACATTACAGGCACATACATTACTTCTGATGATTGTCTAAGTTCTGACCCCACGCTAGGATACCCAAAGTCGTATCCAAAACCAATTTAGCAATGTCACAAACACGTAAACACCTGAGAACTGGGATTTTTTTTCTTCCTACTCAGCCAGGATTCGAACTCGGGACCTCTCGCAGGAAGCATAGCCTTGAATATAACACAACAGGGAACGTCAAGTGTCCGGTGAGAATCAAACAGATCGTCGCAACGATTATTGAATCAGATGCGGTACAGCTGGGCCCGAATTCTACTAAGTTCACAAGCATACGACAAGCCTGGCACAAACTTCAATACGAGATATTTAGTATTCTACTAAAACCGGAATCCATTTCACAAGTGCCAGCGTGAAGCCAGCGTACTTCGTGTTCTACTGTCCAAAACGTACTTACGCTGGCGCCAGTTTGACGCCAGCGTACTTCGTTCTAGATAAAGATAAAGATAATGGCAAATAAAGAATCTTTATCTTTATCTTTATCTACTACTGTCCAAAACATACTTACGCTGGCGCCAGTTTGACCTTGATTAGTAGAATACCAAATACCTCGTATTGAATTTTGTGCCAGGCTTGTCGTATGTTTGTGAATAGTAGAATTCAAGCCCTGACGCCGCGACCCGCGACTCTAGTCCCGGTCTCATCTCCTTTCCATCTCGATCCTTCCGAGATCGGCCGCCTGCCGATTATGCTACTCGGTGGATCGGGTCAGGACGGGCTTTCCAAAAGGTTTGACGTTCCTGAGGGTAAAAGTATATCGAAATAATAGGTTGAAAAAATAAAATTAAAAGGTACAACGTAACCCACCCTCTAATCCCCATGGTGGGCATAGACCATTGACATTCTGAACAACTTTCACTATGAATCCGATTTCATCAGAGAAACTATTTTTTTAGCTTCTCCGTACAATTCACTTGACCGCCCGGTCCAAAACGTATGTTGGAATGATAAATAAAATTGTTACTCTGCTCAAATCGATATCATAGTAATTGTACCGAATGATGACCCTGACAATCTCCTAAAATATGAAAACACCTTTCTCTTACATCCTGTATAGTTATGAGTAGCACAATCACCGGTCAGATACGGCAGTTATCGACACCGCCTCCAGCTGTTTACTCGAAGAAGGAGCCAGGATACCGCCTCCTTGCTTCATACTCCACGGAAGATCTCATTTCGCCTTAATTAACGCTCCCGGCCTCGCGCCCGTGAATATGCAATGGGTTTCATTAAAAAGGTATAAAGCTTATGGTAAGTGGTGGAGTTGTACCAGTCTTGAATGTTAATAAGACGTATGACACCAAAGTTGTTTATAAGTTATGATTTAAAAGGAGTGACGGCATACGAAATGGGGTAGATTCGGTAGAACTATTTAGAAGTTGGGACAGGAATAAATGGCTCGCTCCTGTAGCTACTACGGGAATCCCATTTAGTAACAGCGAGCGTTTGGATTTTTGTCACATGGTGACATACTTCCGAAATAGGTAACTCTTTCTTAGTATGCCTAATATTGCAAGTTTATGATATAATATCTTGAATTCTAATAAAGACGCCCTTGCTACCACATTATATCAAACTAGTCATACATTTATTTACTTGGAAACTGGTTCGGTCAAGCGTTGGGAATTTGTCCCATTGAACTTGTCGCTACCATCCTAGCTTCAGATATCTGAATTTTAAACATTGTACATTTTACTTTCGTTGCTTTTACTCCTTTGTTGTTTATTTTCAAAGCAAAAACAAAAGTATCGACTTTCAGCATCCATTTCAACCATAATGAAGGAAAGAAAATACAATCTTTTTAATCATTCAATGCGGTTCGCATAACCTTTTATTTCTGTCAATACCTTTCAGTTTATTATCAATTTCCCAGCTAAATCGGAGGGGAGCGTCGACACGACTGATCCGTCGTCTTAACCGTACTAATGTAGCGATTAAAACCGATTTGAACGCAAATAGAAGAGATTAACCCTTCCACTCCCGGCGGTGGCGGCACTCGCGGCGAGTTATTGCTAAAGCGACATTATTTCGGGCGACAGTTCGCACGGAGACTAATGGATGGCTGTTGGTACCTTTAACTCAATATAAGGCATACATACTTTTAAGACAAACCATCTTTATTTTATGCGTCGTAAAGTCTGAAATTGTAATAATGTATATCAACATCATTTCTTCGAGTGCGCCGTTCATCGCTTATTATATTTTTATTCCCTTGCCTCTTGTTTTCTCTTGTCATCTCTTGCTCTTTTTACAGTTCGTCGGTTGCGTCTCAGAGAGATGTGAGTTTCGAGTTTCCGATGCTTTTTGCTGGCGTCTTTATTTAGTTTTGATTCTTATTGGAGATTGTGCGCATTGTGTTTTGTGTCTTCTACTGTTTTCTTTGTTTACATTACATTTTACTCCCGTGTATAACTATTCTCTACATTGCGCTAAAATATTGGGTACCAACTGCTAATAAAGAAGGGAAAACATTGATAGAAAGAACACATACAACGGCGAGCTTATCTCTATAAAGATATTTGTTCTTTCAAACAAATTCTTCAGCACTTTCTCTTTGATACCATCCTATATTTTTCCTGTATTCTGTACGGGAACATACGATGTAATTTATCAAATCTACCTTGGATTATCACTTGTTGACTATACTGCTAATGCTTTTGCACACATCATGTTTGTACTTGATCCTAGTAGACCATACTCCACTACAGTCAAGAACATTGGTGTTTGTTCTTTTCAAACAAAAATACTTGTCTTCCAAGTAAGTATGTGTATGTCTCATGCAGACTATTTGTACAGACAAACAATGATCCTTTTAGTCTTATTACGGGCATAAATCAGGCCGGAGCGGGTTGTAAAGTCGCCGAGTAACGGTCTGTCCAGCTCGAAGGACCAAAAAAGCGTTCGCAGCGCCGCACGCTGGCGCGCGGCCAAAAAACGAACTACAGAGCGCCGAGTACCGAAAGTCTACGGTCACTGCCGATGTTAACGGGTTATAAAGTGTGTCGTTCTCTGAGTTACGCGTATCGTGGTCTGATTTAAGCTGACGATTGATGGCTTTTGTTGTAAACTCGAGCTGTTTCTTGAGGGTTATTCGTGAATTGGTTCTTTAGTCGTAATGTTTGTTTTAACTCGCAGATTTAACGTCTGTTTACGACTAATTCCCCGGTAAATAAATACGTACGGCATTTACCAATTTGACGAAGATCAATCAGTGCTAACTTATCTTTGTTTAATACTCTTACGCCTCATTACTAACATATAAATTGAGTTAATGCCTAAATAACCAGCTTTGTTAACCTCATCATTTACTTGCAACTTGCAACCCATAACACATATATGGTTATGTACTGTATGTAGTCACATGGTGTTATGTTTATGTACTGTATGTAGTACATTAAGCGTAATTAAGCAAATGTGCTACAAGGATTAGGTACTCGTATTTGCAAATTGCAATAATTCACTGACGACATCGATGGGGTCATTAGGGCCTTATTCTAGAAAGATCTGGTCATCATCACCATCCTCATTAAACTACCCCTCAGCAGTATGTGAAATCGTTTTTACATTCAACTTTAACGGTGGTAATAGCTGGATCCACACCAAACGAACCAGCGCGATCCGATCGCGCGCGGTTGGAGCGCGCTCTACAGGAACAGTGTGGATCGGCAGGAGCGTGTTGGATCAGCCATCAGGATCGCAAGAAATTGTAGCTGGATCGGACATGTATGATGACATGATGACCCACGATCCATGCTCCACGATCCTGGATCTTGGATTGCAGGGTCGCTGATCCAAGACGGATCGTTTGGTGTGGATCCAGCTATTGAGCCTCCACGCAAAATTAAGTGTTGAATGGTGGCTACTCATGGACGCCTCTGTCTCCCCGTTTGGGAAAACGCACGCAAAGTTATTTTGATGTGTTATTTGACTGGTGTCGCAGGAAATATAAAATAAATTATACGGAATATGCCCGCAGTCTTAGCAGTATAGTAATAGTCACAGGCGACAAGTCAGAGGTCATCGTGATGTATTTTACCTGTACTGTACACGTCTGTACGTAATCGATGGCTGCTGCACCTACTACTTAACTCAGATGAACTACTCTATTAGCTTCCTAGGCTTTCTATTAGGCACACGCGGCAAAACATAAAATATTGTGTCAACTTTTGTGTTGTATTGCTCAGTCAGAGATAAAGCTGTTTGAAATAATGAATGACTTTGCTTTTGAATACTTTTGATGATAATTACCTATTTATACATTTCGTTCGCGTCCACTAACGGTAGGTAGTCCTAAGACCCCCACTCCCCCACATTAGCGGAAAACCTTACAATTATGCAAAAAGCCTCCTTAAAACAAACTTCGTCCTGTATAATCAGACCGAAAAACAACGTAGGGGTGCGCCGGCGATAAAAACGTAAATAAGTGACGCTGCAAATTGTCCATTTAGATTGTATGTAAAGTCCTGGATTTGGTTCTGTTTATACATACCCCTCCCCTCCACTGTCCTCTCTCCCCGCGACATTTGAATTCCACTCTTGCCTCTGACAGGGATGGACGGTTATGTTATTCGGGCGGTGTGGGTGGATGCGGCATTTTGTTGCAGGAAGCCTAATATTGGATATTTGCAAGTGTTGACAATTATTTATAATCGAACTATCCTCGATTCGATTTTTTTATGGGATCTTATACATACATAATAATGCGTAAATACAGAATAGTTTTATCGTGGAAAGAATATATTTTCGCACACGAAAAGTAAATACGATCTCTCGGCGACTGGCTGGACATGAGGAGGTTGCAAAAAGAGTTTCTTTAGGATGTCAAACACGTAAATACAATTGTGAAGAAACGTTCGCTCCCGAATCTAATGTTTTATTCTCGACAATCCCCACAATATTCACGAGACAGCAGGCGGCTATCACGGCAAAGCAGCTTCCTCCGTGTCACGTCGACAATTCAAAATAAGCGTCACGTTTTCAGCGCGTAAGCCGCTGCTATCTTGGTTGTGGAGTCGCGGCCATTTTTCTGGCTCATCGGGGCCATCGGGGCTGCTCGCTCGGGTGTTTCCGCCTCCACTCGGCTGAGTCTGGTCCTGCGCGCCCCCTCCGACCATTTGCATAGATTTACATCATAATCCTTGCTGTTTCCGAGTTTCGAGTATTTGACTCGGATATTATTCGGATTACTTTGCGTGTATCGAGGGGAGAGGGAAGGGGGGGGGGTGAGTTAATGCAGTCGTCGTCGGCGGGTCAAGTAGTTTTATTGACTTGAAGAAACTTTCGTCGGTCGCTGCGCTTTGATTAATGCGTTCTCTGTTTATGATTTATGCTTCAGATGCTTTTGTTGGAGTGAGTTTAGTTGAGTTTCGCTGTCGGTGATTCATTATGTGACGCTGTTAAAAGCAACATTATGGGAGTTTATAAGTGATGTAGTCGCACTTTCCTTTGTCACTTTCTACTCGACTTTCAGTTCATCTATCATGTTATGCTGAAACATTTTTATAAATAACCCTTCATGTACTAACCCTTTTTGTGTATTGCTCCATCTGTAGGCGCCTTCATTTCGCTTGCACATATGTCCACCCCCTGACAGCTAATAATACGTGGTAGTGCAGTGTCGTCGTCGGGCCGCTAATCCATCATGTGGTCTAATCGTGCGTGAGTCGCTACTGGATTAGGTACCTTCTAATACATCCGTTCATCTGTCTGTCACTCGACGTCCCTCTGTCCGCCCAACCTACTAGGGAATGAATTCTACTTACAAAACGTCGTCTCAATGAAGTGAATAACGTGTCAAGGGTCTATGTTGTAGGTATCCATTTAAAGTTCCCATATTAATCATTTTCTCTTTGATGAAAAGCTTTTATGGCTGAAAAAAACTTATATCACGAGAAACTACCTAAACTTCTTTCACTAGTACGACTCAACCGCAAAGTCCACGAACCGCGATTTTTAACCTTATGACTTTGTTATAAAGTTACTAAAATTACTGGGTCTTTTGTGGACGTTGGAAAGCCAAACGACAACTATAAACCAAACGGAGTTAACTGGACCGTCATTGTCACTAAGAAGCCATTTTCTTTGCAGAATCGGACTCCAGGTCGGATAATTTGTCAGCATTAGTCGGCGCCCACTGTAAACGCAGTTTATATGCAAAGGGCAGATCTCTCTGATTCTCGGAGTGATGTTGGACATGTCATCATGTTATAGGATTTATCTGCGCTATCTGAATTCTGATTCAGTGTGTCTAACTGCTATTCTCACTGTGCATCAGGTAGGTACCTATTCGTTATCTATCGTGGAATTTTTCTCTCTGTTGTTTCTAGTACTTTGTTTATACTACGTGTATGAGAGACTTTATTAAATTCAGAGCAAATTTACGTCCATGAAAACATGAGATGTGATGAAACCTTATCTTTATTAGTTTACGTTAGAAATTTCATAAAAACGTAACATACAAAGCGTCACACTTTTACCCATACGGGTGGCCGGGGCTCTCTAACACAATTTTTAAAGAGCTGTTATTAACTGATGTTCTTTCACCACACTACAATCAACCGTTTGCAAGAATGAAAGTTTCAATGAAACAATGATACGAGTAGCTAGAAAAGTAACAATGTGCGTAAATTATTTACAGATAAAGTAAATCTACCATCATGTCGTGATTTTGTGTAAATTACAACTGTTTTAATTACACGAACGAGGTCGTACATTCGAATAACACAATTAGGGGTCCGTCCGGAGCGAGGAGGGTTCCGCTGATGTAATAATGATAATTGATGATGTAGACATCCGGGGTTCTCTACTCTCTATATGCAGAACGACATTCACCACCCTGCAGTGCACATGGCGTTAATATACAAATGGTCTGATGAGCGAATAACTAAACAGACTTTTATGTAGCCTGCACGCACATGGCGTCCCACTACTGGGCGAAGGCCTCCCCTATCTCAGACCATCCCTCCCTATTTTGTGCCGCTTCCGACAACAAAACACGACCGACAAAAAAAGTAATACCTTGTAAGAGATTAGCTCGCTTTTCATAACTCACTTTAGTTAGTTTGATCATGACGTCTCTGGAACGAACCCATTTTATCATAAGTACCTTCATGAAATACATATATCACGGGTACGACGTATGTTACTCTACCTCCAGGCAACAACTCTTCGAGTAGGTACCGTGTCTATATATACACAAACTAAGTTAGCTACCACATCACATGTGCCTATAGCTAGGTACCCATTTTGTGATAAGGGTAGACGAGAGGATGTTAACTTCTCGAGTTAATTCTCCCGATATTATATTAAATTTCGGGATTGTCATAAACTAATCTCTTGGATGTGAAACCAACCGCAGCAGACTTGGGATCAATTGCATCTGTATATCATCTTAATATGTAGTTACATAATTCCTAAAATGAAAATTGATACACGGATATTGGATACGTACCAATGTATACTCGGTCTTTTTATCTTCGTATTTACCTACTTCAGACAATCTGTAATACAAAATACTGAACCGGAAGATCTTGATTTGAATAATATTAATGATCAAAAGGATTTTTCATGAGGTGAAACGACAATAAATATATTATGATGATGAATTCGTATAGAAATTTGGTATTATTTGGAATATTATTAAAGATGAGATACGAGTAATAAAAAACAATTTTTCTTTTGTTCACAGGTAATTTTGATATTCTTTGTCAAGTGAAACTTCAACTCACCGGGTAAGGAGATCTAATAGGTAAAGACAAAGAACATGGCTGAAGGGTCGGAATTTCGCAATCAGAGGAATTTGCTATTAAAGCTAGGTTTGTGGACATAACACCAGTTTTTATTTTGTTATAATAGTATTATCGAACTTATTATGACCAAAAATGTATCGGCCATTTCCGAAACGCTTTGTATCTGGGGGCACGGTAGTGCCCCCGCCAAGAGGAGCGCGAAGCACTGGAGCACTACCCACCTTTTCTCGTAACGCTTCGTCGTTATTTTGAACTCTCAGAACTTGGGTTTGGATTATACCAGATCTACGAAATTGTTGGGATATGATGTCAATTGTAGAAACATTAAACCCAAAAAGTTTCAGGTGCATAGCTCTTATACTTTAGATTTTTTGCTATCTAAAAAAAACCTGATTTCATCACTGACTTACTCACTGTTGATCAACAAAACTTTTAGGGCTCTTCCTGAAGTCCTAGAAAGCTGAAATTCGGTATGTAGGCTAGGATTAGCATACAAACAACCGCAAATCTTAAAACTTGGAATTTTCACCCCTCAGCCCCCTAAACTAGGGGATGAATGTTAGTATGAGACTTCCGCAAATTTCGAAGCTAGAGGTCTGAAAATTTATACAGTGACTGCTTATTATAAATACTAACTTTACATAAACTTCAATACTCCATAACTGCAGCGATGGGCTAGCCCACTGTCACGTAAAATGGTCACCCAACTTACAAAAAGAAATGAAATTCCACTAAAACATTTTCATGATCTGATAACTTTTTGTTTCCCTCTTCTTGGCTACATTTTTTACATGAAAATGTTTTGGTGGGATATTAATTGTCGTAAGGCATCTACACTTGTGATGACGTAGATGAAGTGTCGGACCGTATCTATAGGCAGGCTGAGTGATTTCTTATTCTGGCACCTTTCTTACACCAGTTTTTGCTATTGAAATAATTACGTGTGTTTAGTTAGCCCGACTGTTCGGTGTAGTCCCTTTGACCCCATCGCCTTTGTCCCCATTCAGTGAGGACAGAGGCGATGGGGACGACGGACGGGGATAAAGTAAAATATTTTTATTAGAATTTCGTTGTCCAAAAATCACGGGGATACGGGCAACTGGAACAACGGGACTACACTGACTGTCCCACTTCAAACCTCGGATTGCTCAACTTACGTGACGTGATTTTAATCTGCTCAAAGAATTTTCATTTGCACTGGTTTATAGCCTACTTGTACCAAACGTTTATAATATACAACCCAGAACTAAGACGATTACTTGATGCAGTGTGTAAAATACGTAAAATGTGTAAGTAACTCAAATCTTGGTCAATTGCCTTATTCGCTTCGTCCCTTTGGCAGATTATAGACAATGCTTAGTTTTAACTTAAAAATTGGTTGCTTACAATAAGAAGTCTATAGAGTAACAAATCTTATAAATCATGTATATTCCTCGCTCAACAGTGTTTGGACCATATTGCCTCCAGCGATCACACATTGAGTAGGCGAACATGAAAGTTCAACATTAGCGCATGCTAAGTGTTTCTAATTTTAAGGATCGTTCCCTCGGTTCAATGTTCCGTTTGCCATAACCCGAGCTTGTGATACATCTACGTGATGCAGCACCTACACACATGACGTGATGCAGCACCTACACACATGACGTGTTGCTTTCGTGACGGTTTAAAAAAAAAAAATGTGGTAATACTCAGAGCGAATTTTACCAATGAGGAGTAATTAACTCGAGAGTATCTTCTACTGTTTCATAGAATCACCTTATTTTGAACTGTCATTGTCATACAAATTATCCCAGGGATAGTTATTCTCGCATAAAATCGCATAACGTTGGTAAAATCCAGCCTAAAATTTTCTGTTTCTCGTAATATAATGAAATACAAGTAGCACTAACAATAAGCTGATGCTTCGAAAGGTCATCACCTACGAAAAACCCTGGACAGGATAGAAAGAGCAGTGTTTATTTTATCTCAAAGTATTTTATTTTATAGTTTACTTTATAAAACAAAGCAAACTAATATACCTAGATGTTGACAACTGAACTAGGCAAAGCTGAGACGTACTAAATTAGAGTCCTGTATGTTACCATCAGGCCTGTTTAGATCCACTTGTCAAGTAAGTTACCACTGGGTATAGCGTGTGGATCAAACCAAATGTTAGTTAGTACTAATGCTGCTTTCAACAATGTACCAAGATAAAATATAATCTACTGCAACCAGATCAAAAGCTAGACTCTGCTTGTAAACAGTTTTCCCGTGCATTGTTTATTCAGCATGTCACATGTTAAGAGTGCAGTATAATGCATGTTAGGGTTCCTAGTAACAACAGTGCTCACTGGACATGTTTAGTCTAGCTGTGTGTGTGCCTGACGACTGCGCTTGCAACAATACTCAAATAGCATAAATGTTTGTTTATTGCACTCTTGTGACGTATTCATAAATGGCTAAAGTTTCACTGTGTTTTGTTTTGTGGGAGGTCATTGCCGATTCGCGATAGTTATGAACGAAGAAGCTTATGTTCGTTCAGTGTACAGTCACAGAAGAGATAATGTACAGTGTAGGTAGTACAATGGACGTAGTATTAAAATACTGTGCCAATAATATAGAAGTTTTACCTTTATGTTTTTGACTATAGTTGTGATTTACAAAAAGATAAAAGTGGGCAGAAATGTGCCTTTGCCATCTGGTATGGGAATATTTGTGACACTATACAGAGTGTTCGGCAGAACGATGCACATAGAAAAATTGGAGGTAGGTGAGGTCATTTGCTGCCTGGCCAGGCCAAAAAATTTGGCCTAGGCCCCAAGGTTTTTTTTAAATTATGTTTTTTTTTGTAATTTATTTGAATTTCGTCAGTTTCATGCCTTCAACTCCTAATAACTTTTTTCTATGGGTAAATCTGTTTTTTTTTTCTATTATTAGAATCTTAATAATTGGCAGGTCGTTTTAAAATAAACATTTGTTGCAAGTTATTGCTAGAAACAAAGTTATAACAAATTCAAACGAGAAAAAAGAGTTTTTCTTTTAGTTAAAGCTTGACTTGAAGAGAGAGAAGATACCTACGATATGCGAGAGCTAGAGTGAAAAATTATCATTATTTCCTCCTTTGTGAAGCTCCGCGCCGCCTGCCGTGTCTATTAAGACACCTGCCTGTGGCCACAGATTAATAGAGAGTTAGGAACAGATTGGACACTGTACATAATCGTTCAACTAAAAAGCGACCCTTGCTACAACGCAACAAAGTACAATTCATGCTGAGTAGCACGGCGCCCGCACTTCGATTAGTTGCCACAGAAGAAATAATAGTACTGTAGTTGCCTAAAAGTTGCCTCTCTTTCTGTTGCGTAACTCTATCCTCGTCTGAAGCGGCCCGTGAAACTAAGGGTTGTCTTTTGTGACAAATAAAACTGGATATTTACTTAACTACTAACTACGACCCGGGGACCGAAGTAATTAAAATGTATATAAAATTATTGCGGTGAGCTAACAATAATCTAAGATGTAAGACACATTGATACACTTAAGTCGACCTAATATATAACGTGTTTAGATACGTTATAGATTCGTCACTTTTAAAATTCCCATCACACACGAGCAAACACAGACACACAACACACACACACACACTCGCACGCACCATTCAACACGCAGTTCACCACTCTACTCATTGACCGAGCGAGCGAAGCGAGCGAAGCGAGCGAAGCGTCTCCGTTTCAGGTTTGGGCAAAAATGCTTTCGTATGTCCGGTTGTTCTCCTCTACAGGTCGCATTTATGAACCGATTCTCGTGAAATTTTGTGAGCAGGTTGGAAAAATAAATAGATTTTTTTACTCGAGCCAGTTTTTTGTTTTTTTTAAAAATGGCGGAGATAAAATCGCTACAACCCAAACGGCTCGATGGATATTAACAAATGAGGTGTCGTTGGATTCGTAAAGACCATGAGAGTGAAACAGATGAGCGAGCGAAGCGTCTCCGTTTCAGGTTTGGGCAAAAATGCTTTTGTATGTCCGGTTGTTCTCCTCTACAGGTCGCATTTATGAACCGATTCTCGTGAAATTTTGTGAGCAGGTTGAAAAAATAAATAGAATTTTTTACTCGAGCCAGTTTTTTGATTTTTTTCAAAATGGCGGAGATATGGGGTTTTAAAATGTAAAAAAATCGCTACAACCCAAACGGCTCGATGGATATTAACAAATGAGGTGTCGTTGGATTTGTAAAGACTATGAGAGTGAAACAGATTATATAATTTTAGTAAAAAGTCAATAGGTTGTATAAAAGATCGCGAAATGTAGTTTACAAAGTTATTGGTGCGGCTACTTTCATACTGCATGTACGTGACCAGGTACATTCATAAGTTTGTATGTGTTATTGAAAGAAAATTATTTGGGTTATTTTTTTTATGTGTTTTAGCAGTTCAGCTTTCCCACCGACATACTCGCGAGGTCTACAGCTCACAGAGCCTAGATTGGAAGAGCACCCAAATGTATTGGCTTCAAACCTGATGGCAGAGACATCAACATTTAAGAGACTATAATTGAAACAAAAAGTAAACTTTTGAAAAAACCGACTTCCACAAACCCTATTTGATTAGATTGAGTTTAATACAAACTGTAACCCCTTACCCCCCTCCCCCCCCCCTTGGGGAATTAATTTTGTCAGATCCCATATCAGTGCTACCCTACGCTACTAAGGAACCCCTGTACAAAGTTTCATGGCTCTAGGTCCACCGGTTTAGGCTATGCGTTGCCTGCCCGTCAGCCACGCATTGTATTTGTACCTAGTATTGAGCAGATCTGGTGGCCATATGTGGTCTTCATCAGCAGTTCCGCATCACAATATTATGCTTACCATGTGCATTTGCACGAGTTATTATGAAAAACACAAAAATCACTATAGGTCTGCCTATAATATTTGATGAGTTCCCTCGATTTCTCCAGGATCCCATCATCAGATCCTGACCTGGTGTCAATGGGACCAATGGGAAGGTAAACCCTTTCAAACAAAAAAATAATTTTCCAAATCGGTCCATCCGTTTAGGCGCTATCGGGGTGCAGACATAAAAAAAAAAAACATCCGGACGAATTGTAAACCTCCTCCTTTGGGAAGTCGGTTAAAAAAGAAAAGCTCCGCAAGACCTGATCTAGCCACATAAAATTAAAATAACCCAGGATGGGACACTGGTTCCATGCCTACAAACAAGTCTGTCCATATTTAACAAAACAAAACTACTGATAAATGTCCCAGATGACAGATCGCAGTAAAAGTGGACGTTAAAAAAAAAAAAAATTCCAACCTGCTCACAAAATTTCACGAGAATCGGTTCATAAATGCGACCTGTAGAGGAGAACAACCGGACATACGAAAGCATTTTTGCCCAAACCTGAAACGGAGACGCTTCGCTCGCTTCGCTCGCTCGGTCAAAAATATAAATAAATAAGTAAATACGATATAAGATATTTATTCGTAATTGTCATTACATGTCAAGGAGATACATTGAAATTCAGCTCAAATATTGAGTTAATTATTGTATCTATCAATCATCATCAAACATTGATTTGACATAATTTAACTTTACAACTAGTGGCTCTGTCTGTGAGCTGTAGACCTCGCGAACTGTAGATCTGTGATGTGAGCTGTAGACCTCGCGAGCGAACACCGGGAAGTAGAGGTTTTTTTTTCATTATTTTCCATCTCCTCACCGCTCTCAACGTACTTGAAGTTTATCGGATGAACATATGGAATTATTATAAAAAACAAATAACCCGACTGCATTTTCTTTCAATAACACATACAAACTTACAAATGTACCTGGTTACGTTCATACGCGGAGTATCAAAGTACCCGCACCAATAACTTTGTAAACTGCATTTTGCAATCTAAAATACAACCAATTGTTTTTTCACTAAAAGTATATAGTCTGTGTCTCTCACGGTCTCCTTGAATCGAACAACGATACCTCATTGGTTAATATCCGTCGAGCCGTTTGGGTTGTAGCAATTTTTTCACATTTTAAAACCCTATTATGCCCCAAAAAAATTTACAAAAAACTATTTGATCATCCAACTTGATCACAAAATCTCGAGAATCGGTTGAGAAATGCGACTTGTAGAGGAGAACAGACAAACAAACATACGAAAGCATTTTTGCCCAATCCTGTAACGGAGACGCTTCGCTCGGTGTCGGTCAATTACGTAGGTATTTGTCGGTCAACCCCACGTACTTGACAAATTTACTCGGTGAAATAATATGGTCCGTAAATGCCTGGACCGGTCATTAGATGTCTGGTCGTCTAGATCGGTCGTATAACATGGTAGGGGACCTGCCATAGCTGACTGAAATATCACTGGAGTTAACTAGACTGCAAGAAACAAGTTATGTGATCCGGTAGAACCGTGGAGCAACGCGGCCTTTCCTACTGCTCGAAGGGTAGAACTGTTCTTCTTGTGATGTTGCTCTGAGGTTCCAAGGGACAAATTTATTATTATTATTAGACAGGTACAATATTCTATCAAAGCCATAAAGAAAGATATGACCATGTCCTGGTAAGCTCATGTCACAAGTTACAGAATGTGCTAATGAGAGCTCAATTCCTCATACCGGTAAAGGAAGTACATTACTTAACCTTGCGTTTATCTATCAAATACCGCACTAATTGGTCCCCGGGCCGCCGCTGGCCTACCAAATAAATCTTCGCCATTTAGATAACAGCTGACCTCAAAAGGTTACATTGTAGGCATTCCCATCGGGAACCCATTTCATATCTAATATTCGTAATCAATGTATGGCATTTACCCTCGTGTAAGGCAGTGTGCACACCGCGCGTAGGCACTGTGTGTAGGCGGCCTTATCTATTAAGATGTGAACACACGCGCGCATACAAATTGCCGTATTAGTGTCGCGCGCGCCGCTCGCTATCGCCATCTTAACTGCCATCGCAAATGAAGCTATATTGAAAATTCATCGTTTGAATAACGGACACAAACGACTCTGTTATTTTCTTGAAGCTGGTATTTACACGTAAGATATAAAATTATGGCTAAAAATATTAGCTCATTGCAACTAATCAATTAAGATAATGTGTAAAATTTGCGCCCCCACAGTGACAGTCATGTAGGTACATCACCCTTTTAAAAACAAGCATGTCCTCTTTGAACCCATTCAAATTAAAACTAATTCAATTAAACAAAGTGGAATTGACTCGGACATGTCGAAAGGGCGGGTCGTTGGTACATGAGTGCGTCAAGGTTGGCGAGATTTTGGCGACTAATTGAAAAAGTTCGCGGACAACAGTCGCTCAGTGATTCAGACCCGCCGCGCTTGGCACCGGTGTGGACACGCCTTTATACACCCCTTGAATAGCACGTACGTACAGACATATAGGTACAATTAACAATAGTGCTCTGCTAGTATTATAGTGGATGTAAAACTAACAGAGGATTTTATATTTGTTTCATACCGTATATTGTTTAAATTCCAGTATTCAAACGTCAGTAAATTTCATATAGCGGCATAATAAAAGTCGTATTTTAATTTAAAACAATACTTGCATATTTTCAGTTCAGTTTTTTATGAACTGAAAGGCGAATTTAATTTAAATATGATGGCAAAATAGCAAGGCCGAGTTCAGTTGCATTGCAGTGTAAGCGGCTCTCTGGTGTTTAATTTCGTGAAAATGTTCGTTGGACGCGAGCTTCGCAGTCAGCGAATTACGTGCGGATGCTAAACTTGTTGGTTGCATTATATTTATTGTACTTCGCTAAGCGCCTCTAGCAAGAACGTGGGTTAACGTTATACTAATGAATAAGCAACTCCATGCATATTTTAAGGAGTGACATCTTCCAAACATCTTCCATATCACATCTACTCCGGTTTTGGCACTGGCACTGTCTGGTTCTGGGAATATCTAAACTATTATCTTTACCAATCTGTGGTTCAAGTCCTGATTCCGACTCATCTTCATGTTCAGTCTGTCAGGAACCCACGGTTGAGTACATATGCCTCCTCTTGTTCACGCCATTCAACTCGGTGCTGTGCAACTTATGACCTGCTAAATAAGAGTATACTCGTTTACTGGATCTCATTATTTTTTGCAGTGACTAAATGGATTAGAGCTCGTCTAAGCAGAAATGACGCGCCCCACTCCTTGGTTTTGTATGACAAGTAAATACAAAACCAAGGAGTGGGGCGCGTCATTTCAGCTTAGACGAGCTCTATCTAGGTAGGTATCCATCCTTGGAGAAATCAGGTTCCTTTAATTTTGAACCTAACTTAATATATTTTGATTCACGCCAAGTGAATTAATTAAATCTCGTGCGGTCCTTCGCATCTTTCTCTGTCAATCCAAGTAATTGCAGCTCCTTCGGGGAATCTGAGGTTGCCCTGCCACAAGACTCGACTTCGCGACGACAGATGACGGCGTTATAAGCTCCTTTTGTTAACACCCTCGACATCATATATGCAGATTCTTTGCGGATTAGTGGATGAGAGGAAGCGCCATCAGTTAGCCATATTAATTTTCACTTGTCCCGTTAATTTTGCAGAAAATGCGTCGTTTTCGCGCGGAGACAAATGTCGCCTCCGAGAGTCGCCGCACTAATGACTGAATAGTTGTCCGGTGGAATTTAATATACCTCCCCTCCTTGCTCTGTTGCCTCCTCCCCCACCCCCGCTGAGGTCCGGCGCGGGGAGGTAGACCCGTGGAATGTAAAAATTACTCGACACCGGACAGTTAAGCGTTGATAAATCGTCGCTTTATTTTTTGTTTTGCTTTTATTCCTGGCCACACTGTGCAGTAATCTCGTTAGACGTGTGAGAGCCGTTTTGTCGTTGGAATTAAAAATTGCATTCGTGTTTCGGGCGGCACGTGACGGAACGTTTTCCGTGCAGATTTCACTCAGATAAACACGAGTGTTCCGGGCTGCTAGTTTCAGTTGGATTCACGTTTTTCTGCTGCGTGTGCGGCCGGTGCATGCGTTAGTCTGAAACCACTTGTAAGTACCAGAAAAGCATAGTTTTTTATCGGTTATTCAACTAATAACCGGCCAAGTTCGAGTCGGACTCGCGCACGAAGGGCTCCGTACCATTATCTATAAAAAACCGCAACAAAATCACGTTAGTTGTATGGGAGCGATAATCTTGGGAGTGTATAATCTTACATCCTACCATTTCGGAAGAGCTTTACATTCCTACACAACATTCCTATTTTTCCTATTTTGACCAAATTCTATATCCATAATTTATTCGCCCCAGTACCTAGCTCCAAACACAATCTACTTGAATAGTAGTTTATAGTTTATAGTTTATTAATTGCATTCCATAGCTGTTATAATAATATAAAGTTACAACAAGTAAGTTGCTCATCCCTTACATGCAATTTATTGAGCACGAGTCGTCACAACTCTCACAACCAATTGACTTGAGTGTTAACACTTGACGACAAATCGTGTGGAGGAGTCCGCCTCTAGAGGATCGGAGCGGTCATGTTACTGGATATTCTAGGCCTCTGAGAGTTGCTTCAACATTGGCAAATTTCATGTTTCTAGGACTTCAGGAAGTGCCTAAGAGTTTTGATGATCATGCAGAGAGTGAGTGAGTCAGTGATGAAATCGCGGTTTTTTAGATAACAATAAAATCTGAAGTATAACCTATGAAATTGAAACTTTTTTTGTTTAAGTCTACCATTGACATTCTATACGAGAATTTTTTGATCTGCTATAATCCAAACCCAAGTTCTGAGAGTTCAAAATAACGCGAATCGTTTCGAGAAAAGGTAGGTAGTGCCCTAGCACTTCGTTTGGCGCGTCTTGGCGGGTATGGATATGTACTAAAGTAACAAACTTCTCTTGGCTCCTCAACTCAACTGCTAAGTTGATCTGACGAACAACTGTTGCACCCACCCCACTGACAGATTTGCAACTTCCTAATGTAGCATTCTTGGGTAATGGTTGGCTCATTATAAAGGTCAGTTGTTTTCACTGCATTCTCGATTAAGACGTGGTTTTAAGATTTACTTGGCAAGGAATTAGACGAGGGAATAACAATTTCTTTTACAAACTTGGGCATATTACTAACAAGATATTTATATACGCAAATTCAGGATAGTGGATTTCTCTGCGTGATGTGTCAAGCAAAGAAGCGACAATCAGCCCCTCCTAGCCCCCAATTCTCGCGCTACCGAGATCATCAAGATATCTGTGTTAATACCGCATATTTGTGCCGAAAACGATCTCCATTCATAATTATTTCGATCGAAAACGGGTCGAGATATCTCGGTTGGTTGTAAAGCGGATCGTGAGAATAGCTTTTTTTCGTTTTCGATAGAGATATTCAGTATCTGGAATCGATATTTCAATGCAGATGATCTCGACAGTGCCAGAATTGCTTTCCTGTAATAGAAGTTGTTCTGGCCCCGTCGACTCGTCGCCGCGGTTCTATAACTCAGCGCAGATCTCGTCCCAACGAGCTTCAGTCTCGGCTCGTTTGTCATCGTCCTCCTTTTGCTCCGGTGGTCGAGAGAGGTGTGCTGAGAGATATTTTAGTTGATTATCTGACGAAAAAGTCAGCTCCTAAGTTAATTCCGTCGTGATGTTTCACAACACAACACAGCGGACGGATGTCAAGGATACGTTGTTGAAAAGTTTTCCGCGAAGTGTGAAAATGCGTGCAATACGACTCCCACATGCAGTCTGCTGTGATGTGAGAACGACTCACGTTCCATGACGTTTTATTGGCCATGCAACTCCGAATACCTCACGCCACAGTAACCACCGCGATGCAGCAAGCAATAAACGAACCGAGTTCTTTTGAGTACAGATTTCGAGAGCTGTTTTAATATCGGCGTCGCCATTGCTCGATATCTCAGTTTTATTACCGCATTCTATGTTCTATCTGCTGCCATTTTTCTACGACCATTAAAGCCTTCGCGGAAACCGAACAAAACACCAAATAAATTCGCCGCAACTACGGACGAATTTTATTTTTCCGTCACATACATTACCGGTTAACTGCGCGCGCTATAATAAATAACGCGTACTAACGCATCGGTGTATATCACGCGACTCTGTATCGGCGTTCGAGGTATGCGCTTAATGTGAGCCGTGGTGAATGATGGCCGCGTCGTCCAATTAGTATGGCGTACTAGATCTAGTGTTATTAATCCTAGATGCGAGTAGAATGCATGGCTTCTGTCTAAAGACATGACGTGGAAGATTTACCTCGCGTGAACATCGTTAATCCGCATCAAATATGCATCAGACATATGCTGAGGCATTGGTTTGATACACAGAAACAGGGCTTGCATTTCATACACGCTGCTGGTTCAATCCACAATCTTAAACAACGTCTCGATCGTAAGAAAGAAATCACCGCATTTGAACTCTCAGACGATTTCTTTGATTCCCTGATATTTCCGTGTTCGGATAGATCCCGGTATTGATAGTCTCATACATTTTAAGAGGTGTTCAATGTAATACCACAGCGCACCACCCATACTGCAGGCGTCTGTTGGCACGCCGCCAGCCAGCCCTGAAGAATGCGCCACCAACTATTTATTTTATCCTTTCTAACATTTCAAACTCAAAATGTAAGTCGCAAAGATTTGCTTTTGCCTAGCGAGAAGCTTCTCAAAGATTTTGTTTACTCTATTTAGAATTTCTGAAAGTGTCATTAATTATGCGGATCTGCTAAATGAGTGGGTATGATAGTATGGATGTCGCGGTGTGTCCGACGAGTTCTGAGCTAATCCTCGGAGATTCCTCGTGACACGGCAATATCTCCACGAGTCGAGTTAATAAATGTCACAATTTTAATTGGCTGTTTGTGAGATATCTCGTGTTTTGTGCGTTTTGGTTTTGTTTTAAACAGAGCACCTTCTCATCTCCGGGATTGTGAAGAGACTGGATACATTTCAAGCGGTACTTCTCAATCTACCTTGTTGCGTACATTGTATGTAAATATTTATTTTATGATCTTGGGAATTTACATTTTAATTTTACCACGTACCTATGTACGTACACTATTGTCTATCAGCGGAAATCTTGAAAACCTATGTTTAAACACGTTTGACAATAATTTTAATTAGGTATTTATTAAACGTTTATTTCAAGTAATGTTTAACTACGCAACACCATTTATTAGGTAGGTACATTGATTTATACAATTAGGCTTATATCCGTCTATTTATTTCCTCCTCGTCCGGGTATAATCAGAGCAAATCAGTTGTTCCTCATTAACCCACTTTGTCGTTCATTTCCTCTACTCATTCGCGATGATTTTTACTACATTGTGTCTAATTATGTTTCAGACACAATTTTATTTTCCGAGGAAATGTTAGTCCCTGTATGTAGAATTCGTGTTTTTCCTCGAATGGGGAAAAGGTAAAGAAACATGTTTAATACAGCTTCTATTCAAATACTTATTCTGTTTGGGAAGCGAGAAATGTATGGTATATTTTATGGTTGATTTTCTTCAGGATGTATACTTGAAGATCAAGGTTCTGCCTATCCCTAATCTGGGAAAAATTACTTTTTTTAATTATGTACCTTAAAGGTCAATCAAACCGTATTTAACTGCCTCTCGCAAACTATGAATATTCTATATCAGCGTACACTAATATGATCCGATCAAAGCTTATAATATCAAAGGGTTGTTATTACCGTAATCAGCTAAGACTTGGGCTACACTGATAGTGACCCGAGCGCGAGCGGTGTGGCGTGAGGCTTCCTCCTTCATGGGGTGTCAGGGTCGAATGGGTTCAAACTAACGGGTCCAACTAAGAGTATAGCTTCAGGCGCGATGGGTGACGGGACCCCACGGTCATGACAACAGGGTTGAATTCCTATTAAAGAGTTCCGTCTGTAATCTGCTTGGTCAAGTTGGTCGCAATAATATAGAGTTTTGATTTACAATCTTTCTCCTTTCTGCACACATTACTACTACTACTACTACTACTTACTGAGTTTAAAGTTCACCATATGCGATTGTACAATGATCGCTGATTTATAAAACTAAGCTCTAAAATTGAGTGCATAAAAAACATAAGGAGTGTTAAAGTGTAGAGATGAGAGTTGAGAGCTTGAGTTGCGTGTAATTTCTGAATTATTCGTTTCCCTCCAAACCAAAACACTGCATCAGTTTGCAGCGCTGTCTTTCACGTTGTCATTATAAATTATAATGAATTACACTTCTTCCCATTTATCCGAACCTTAACAGTCGTAAATAAGACTGCTGTACAATACCGTCTCTTGCAATTATCCACGGCGGTGGTGTCTGGACGTCCGGGGGTGTGGCGTGCTGGGAGCGGGGGAGGGGGGGTTATATCTTTGTGGGGCGATGTTTAAGAAAATGTAAATGTATGCTAATCGCAGCCTCCGATCTGTTTGCGACAAAACGCTCGTCGCTTCCTCACCGAGATCCTCCTTGCCTGCTGATTGAGGAACTCCCTCTATCTCCCTTGACATATTTCATAGCCAGGCCAGGCAGGAATCTAGAGATATATTAATTGATGATGATGAGGACACAACACACATTGATGACACCTTAAAATATAATATTAAGGTTTCGGGCGAGGCATCAGGTCAGCGATCAACAGATATGCACGTATTTGACTTGTAAATATCACTGCCAAGCCATATTTATATGAAAAGCAGATGCAACTGAATTCCACCTGTGCGGTTCGAATGAATTTGCCTTAACTTTTAGCACGCTTCTTTTTGTCTTCTTAATTTTGTATCTCAACCTAAAAATCCGCCAAAGATATTGCCTAATGCTGTCACCTTCATTCGGGGACATACAGACGTACCATAATCCCGGGCGGCCCTCCCATTCGGATATGTTTTGTCGGGACAGAACCGAATGGTAACTTGCAAATTCGCGCCCGTCTTCCGTTGTTTGCTTCTGCTCAGTGCTTCAGACTCCGCTGTGTCGAAGCCATCTCGCTCGATGGGGAACGGTGCCGTGTTGACAGTCCGCGTATTAAATCAACAGGGCTGCTTACTTACCCTCCTAGCTGTAGACGCTGTAGTTATAGCTGCTAGTTCTAGAAGTTTGGAGAGATTTACGATTTTTTTTAGTAAATAAAGGATTTTGTATTTGTATTTATTTATTTTACGGGAGACAGAGGGCAATCCATTCGAAGAGCACGAAATTATTTTAAAGTAAATGGGTATGCAAAATTCCAGATTATATTCTTAATTCTGTTGTTTTAAAGATATAATTCATAATTCATAATTTCTTTATTGCACACAAACAGCTACATAGGACAGTAAAAAACATAGAAAACGTGTACAAAGGCGAGCTTATCTCTAATAAGAGATCTCTTCCAGCAAACCAAATAGGGATGAGACAGGTGGATTGCTGAGCAGGAGTAGACCCATATTTAAAGTTTTTATTGAAACCTTCTTCCTACGTACATAATCATTAATTTGGTACACGCCACATACATGTATGGGCGTTTACCATGTTGACTAGCATATCAATTGAGATAATATGCTAGTCAACATTGTTCGAACCTTAAAGGTTTTCTCAGTCTCAAGCGCATGAGGTCGGCGGCAAATCATTACAGCTTTATAAGGTGTGATCTAAGGATCTAAGGAATTACCCCCTAACCTCACCTCGTTGAGTAGAGCCTCCAGCCACACTCGACTCACCGCTCGAGCGTCGACGCCGCATGATTAAATGTCACTCGACATTCAGAAGCTACGAAATTGCACGGAGCACATTACGCTCTCAGCAGGAAGGGAGAGCAAGCATGATATTAAGATTCCTGGCGGCGCAGGATCGCAATTTTTGCGAACACTTTATGTAAATGTTTACCGATACCGTAAGCCCCCTTTCATTACGTGCCGCCGTGCGACTTGCGCCGAAAACAATCTGTTTGGACAAATTGAGAAGTTTACCCGAAGCCTGCGCCGATGTTCCGACATTTGCATAAAATAATACGCGAGTCGAGTTAGCAGTGCGGCGCGAGTTGTGAACTAGAGTTGCCAAACTCGGAGCTAGAGTTTATTTTAAACGTTCATTTGCACTTTCGCCTAAAACAACAAAAGCCGAGTTTATTCCACGTAAATACGCTCGCTATCGCTCTATCAATAAACATGTGGATACAAATAGCGAATTATTATTATCATGTTCTCACTTAATAAATATCATGATTACTCTCTTCCCATATTTATGTGTTGGGTCGTGTTGCACCCCCCGAGGGTCGAGGGCGGGCGCGGGGAGCGCGGGGGGCGGGCGGAACACTGAAAGACAATCGACTTGATGAAAAACTGTTTTGAGGAGATTTATAAACCTTAAACAGGAAAAACGCGTTCCCACCCAGACATATCACTTGTTTATTTCTCATAATAACGCGTGGGGTTTTCCTTTTCTTTTCCTGCAATACCTACTTGAAGATAAGTTTGCCGGGGGATATTTTTTGCGTTAACATTTATTTGGATCTTCATAAAAAGCTTAATACCATTCAGTGTTTTTTTTTCTTTTATAACACTAGTTCAAGCTTCTGTGTGGTGGTTATGAGAACAGAAAATAAAGTTTTTTCAAACTTCATTAAACAGGGATCTCGCCTATTTACAGGGTGTAACAAAAAGTTGTAGTCATATTTTAGGGGGTTTTTAGGGACATAATTCTGAGCAACTTTTACTGTGAAACCAATTTGATCACAGCAACTTTAATTTTCACTTCGCTATACATACAAATCAGCTAACCGCCCCGGACCATAACGTATGGGGCAATGAAAAATAAAGTTGCACTGATCATTTGATCAGTGCAACTTTTCGGTTTCATAGTAAAAGTTGCTTAGAATGGTCTCCCTAACAACCCCCTAAAATATGACTACACCCTTCTGTTACACCCTGTAAATAGGCGAGATTGGCTGTTTACTTAACATTTGTTCTAAGTTCCCGCGTTTCCATTTAGAAGTTGTTGAAGAAAATAAAGTGCAGAATGGGTCGCGTCGTGTGAACAGTGCAGCACACGACGACGGCGAGCAGCTCGCAGAACAAAGCGCGGAGGTACCGCTAATAGACAACGCGGAGGTTATTTAAAAAGTTTCCCAATCGAGGGCCCCGCGCTACCAGGCCGCCACCCCGCTCCTGCTATATTTGTTATTACACTTTTCAACCTAACTTGTTCCGTTTACTTCGGATATTACCTCTTCTAAATTATTCATGAATCTCTTACAAGTTTTTACGCCTTCTTGGGCCGTAAAAAACAAGTTAGGAGTCTTAGGAGGCGCTGTTGTTTGAGAATGCAGATTTGCTGTGAGATTCTGCTTATCGGTTTTCTACTCCCAATAGAGGCAGGCCGAGATGTTGATGGCGGGACGACCGACGGATAGGACTTGGCCGGACTGTGCAGAGGCGCCACATGAAAGGGAGGAGCGGTCAGAGGTGGGGAGGTCTTTACTTCGCAGCGACACTACCCAGGCTACATAAAAAAAAACTCATATCGGGGCTCCAACTGCAGAGTAGACTGAGTCACGAATTATTGCTCTTTAAAAAAAACACAAAATAGATCGCAGCCTTTTAAAGATTCAGTGTGATCAATTTTTGGTCACGTTTCGTTCCCCACTTAATGAACTTTTTCTTTTGTCTCATTCCTCATGGTTGAATATTCGCATTGAGTCACGGCCTGGGCGGGCGGCGGCGGACTCTAGGGCGGTATGGGCGGACGCACTTTTTTAGGGTTCCGTACCCGAAGGTACAAGTCTCCGCTGCAGTGCTGTTAGCCCGTTCCGTTTGTCAGCGGACGGTATCTCATGTCATGAACAGAAATAGGTAGAGTTGAAAGCTTTTTACCTAAGTATATCTTTTGTTAGATGCGTATAATAAAATCTGTTGGTGATACAGCAAAAGAAAACCCCATCATGTAATTTAAATATAAGGGGTGTCGGTGTCACATTTTTTTTTTCTTATACGATGGTACAGAACCCAGCGTGTGTGTGACCCGACTCGCACTTGGTCGGTTTTTAATATATTCTAAATGAGGGGCGTTTAATGAGCAAGTTACAAGAAGCGGCGGCGTGTGGACCGCGCCCGCGCCCGCGACCGCGCCCGCGCTCTCAATGCATGATCGCAGATGTATTACATGTTATGAATATTATTATAGCTTCAGATATTATTGATTCAGCTCAGCTAGAGCTGTTTGGGCAGACATATCTAATGAGCAAATATGTGGCAAATAGGCTTGTGGCCAAGGTAATCCAATAAATCTAGGAACAAGTCTTAAGTTGAAGCATTATGTACAAAATGGCTTGACATTCTCAGAATTGTATATTTCCAGCAGATTTATTTTATAGAGTCAATTTTGTGCAAAAATAAGACAGCATCTGATGGCACTTTTACATGACGTCATTCTGTTGTTCTTACATAGAACTCAGGAACAAAAATTCCTTTTTGACAGTTCATAAAAAGTATCTATTTTGACTTGACAGGCCACAAGCCTATTACGTGTTGCGCCTCTGCCACCCCGTGTGGGTTCTACCACTTCCGATGAACTCTGCTATTACTACTACACTACTTTTGTAGGGCTTGCAACGTGATCAGCTAGGCTATTCTGCAAAGTACATCAGTATGTAGGCCCAGCTGGATGCGTTGCGTAACTAGAAATGAGATTACCACCCACTGTCGCGTAAGGACAAAAGAGTCATTGGAACAATATTGACATTAAAATTATAAAAAAAAATGACATTAAAATTATTTTAACAGTGGGTACCAAGACTAATTTTTGACGTTGGTACCCACTGTCAAACTAATTTTAATGTCAATATTTTTCCCTTTTCGGCCAGGAGAATGACAATGGCTTGACTTAGGGGGTTACTTAGGTTGAGTGACGTTTACAGGAGGCGCCACTTACGCATTAAATGCAACTAACCTGGCATCAACACCGACCTTTCATTCCTCATTGGTTAGTTCCACCTGTCATCGCGCGCCAAAAAATAGTTGGAAAGCTGTATGTAGAGTTGTAGCTTCGTGTAACTGGTACGAGTATCTTTGATAACAGTTGCGTCTAATTTAATTAGGTAAGCAATAAAGACTGTGATTGTCATTTGTCTTGGAACACGCAATGTTATGAAAAATATGAACAGGAAAGGAAACCATAAAGTACTCGATGAAAATCGGCTTCCGCCATCGAAGTGAAGTTGACAGATTTATGTAAGCAGTATAGGTGCTGCTTGTAATCGGAAGTCATAACTTTATTTCCCCGAGATATTAATTTGATAACGGTAACAGTTTGATTGGGTTATGAATGGTTTCTTTGTTTTTTATGCCTCCCTAGAGACGTAGTATCAAGCAGATATGATGTTTGAAGAATGATCTGGAATTTATGTGACTCCATTAAAGATTTTTATCTTTATCAAAGACTGCATGCAGCATGTATGTAGCGATACCTACTTTCTAATACACTACTAATCTATGCCGTGATATAATTTTCTCAAAGATCGTTACCACCACCTCCTCAATCACCTCATAACCTCTAGCATCAGCCCGTCACATTCACCTCCCTGCGATGCAGATTGGCGCCCCCTCCCCCCCGCGCCCCGTGTTCCCGCCCCGCAGGCGCCGCGGCACTCGCGTGCATAATTCCCTTTTCGCGGTGTTTTCCCTCGTCATGTCAAGTGCTTCATATTTGAGCACAAACACTTGCTATGCTGGAACAATAAGACGCGTACGCGCAGCTTGTGGAGGATTTCTGCGAAAGTGTTGCGTATAGTATGGATATACAGTTACGTTAAATTATTTATACTGCCGCCCATGTCATGCTGGCTAACGTGGTCGTAGCCTCGTATGCGAAAAGCCGTGACGCTAAGGCTACTGGGTCAAAAAGTCTCCTAACATGTCGCTACAGCCCCGCGACGTACATTTTACTATAATAAAAATGCGCGGGAGTCGCTGGACACACTTTTTTTATTATTTTTTATTTAGCCTATATCATCCCACTGCTGGGCAAAGGCCTCTCTTCCCCGTTTCCATGCATCGCGCTCCTGGGCCGATTCCCACCAGTTCTTGTTGTGGTCCCTCAGCTCGTCACTCCCGACACACTTTACAGCGACTTAATGAAGGAGTTCACTAGTGTATGCGCCTTTACGTTAATCATAAGTCCCTATCGAAGGAACACAAGTACTTTGTCCGATACGATTGAGATCGAGCCACACTTCACACTGGTTTAGATAAATACCATAAATACTTCGCGACTCGAATACCTAAGTTTGAATCCAATCCAATGTACCGTATTACATGGATACGGTATGTATACTCGGTGCACAGAGGGTAAGTGCCGGTGCAACTGACAGCCGCGGGTTCGACTCGCGGTGAGGGTTTTATAAAAATCGCGTCAAGTGCTAATGCTGTTTGTGCCAAGGACGCTTTTGAATGGAGATGCCTGCATGGTGAAGTGAAAGATTTTTTGTCACTATTATTTTGGGTGTTGTAAAAGTTTAAGTTGTGTTGCTCATTCTTTAATAACATAAACTTTTACATACAGGCACATACGTTGCTTCTGGCCCCACACTAGGATACCCTGTGTCGTGGGAACCAGTAACAGCGACATCACAAACATGTAAACATCCAAGACCTGGGGTTTTTTTTCAGCCGGGATTAAAACTCGGGACCACTCGCATGGCAGGCAGATGCGCAACCGCAGCGCCACAGAGGCTTCAAAACGTCTTTCTTATCGTTTTTTGTGACAAGAACCGTAATAATAAACCACCTGTATCTCAAGCACCTGTAAATTGTCACATAACTAAAAAGAGATCTCCATCCATTCCTAATTATTCTGTGTCGACATGTTGTGCTCAATAGCTCCGGATTTCACACTCCAAGTCTGCATCCATGAAGAGATGTTTATTTCAATGGAAATTGGAAATGGTTTTCAACAGCGGTTCTCGCAACATGCGTGTATTCGGCTGCAAGTGATGTGTGGAGTATTTCTCGGATTTGACTGTTAAATGTTGAATGTTGGCTCGGTGGAGTGGCATGTACTTAAATATGTTGAAATGATAACTATTTTATATGGCGTTTACTGGCGTTTACCGGGAATTGCCTTTGAGAATAGTTTGAAACCCTAGATGACACAAACTAGTAAATAGACTGGCGGTTTATTTGGATAGAACCACGTCTAACGGCATTTAGTGCAGCTTTTTGAAACCGGGTTCTCTGTTAGACTAATACACCCCGTCCCGCTGAAGACGGTTCTGCCCGGTGTCAACCCCTCCCCTCCATTATTGTACCTACTGTAACGAGCATCGCGGTCAGTAAAAAACTAGTTATTGATACTAATTCTATAGCAATAGTAAAAGTCTGACTAGATCTAGCAACATTGCACAGAAAAGATTTATCAGCCAAAATAATAATATCAGATCTTTGTTCAACAAGAATCGATAAGTTTCCAATCTCAATAATGAGTTGGCACTGAGATTCGTTCTTGCGTGTTGACTGTATACTTACGAAGTAGATACCCACTGTGGACACAGCAGCAGTTTTTCAGACAATCTAATTGAGTCGGCTAACATCTGACTCAGAGTAGTCTAGTCTAGCTAATACAGATATTGCTTCGTGCTATTTTGCAGTCAAGTTGATGCTAATCAGGTGTATTTGTAACATTATCATCATGATTAGCTTGATGCCTCCACTGCTGGGTATAGTATAGATAAGGACCTCTGCGTTGCGTGTCAGAGTCCTGTGCTATATTAGTCTCCAACCTAATTGGCATTAGTTAACATTAAAATATTTTATTCGATATTTTGGTACCTACTTTAAAACAGCAACAAACAATACACATAACATTAAATACATACCAAACACTACCTTGTTATCACAAAGTCCCAGTTTCTTGCCTAAGTTTTTTTCTCGTCTTGACTTATTGAATGTCGCCTCCAGTATACGGCTCTTGGCCCCACGTGTAGTAAACAACTGCTTGTAACTAGCTGTTACCTGTTAGCAGAGTTTTTGCCTGTCTGTTACTGCTAACTACGGTAAAAGCTAGCTGTCTTCAGTAACTATACTACTTACTCAGGAGTTCATGAACTTTAGTAATTGGCTTTTGCTTTGTTTTGCCTTATGACTTTCTTTGGCTCGTCGAAGATAAATTTCCTTTTTAGGAATCCGTACCCGAAGGGTGCAAACGGAACCCTATTACTAAGCTTCCGCTGTCCGCCTGTCTGTCTGTCCGTCAGCGGGCTGTATCTCACGAACCGTAATAGCTAGAATGTTGGAATTTTCACAGAAGTTGCCGCTACAGCAACAAATACAAGAAACGTAGTTTTTTGTACTTTTTTGGTACGATGGTGAGGAACCCTCCATGTGTGAGTCTGATTCGCGCTTAGCCGATTATGTAAGTTTTATTTTAAAGCTCATGAGTTCATCGATAGTATTAGATAGTGACTCTCTTTGCAGTCAGTTCTAGTCCTCAGAGGACAATATTTGATGTCTACATAATCACAATCCATCCTAAGATAGTTTAAAAACTGTTAAAATTATCTGTATCTTGGTAACTTGATATAAAACCTACCTTATATTCAAGCAAATGACATTATTTATCATCTCGTGTCTTTTCAATTCAAACACAGCTACCGTTTATATACGTAACTTCTTCAGTGATCCCCGCCCGCACAGACAGTGTATTAGAAGCTACCCGCCCACGGCATGTGGTCCGGCTACAACAGCGGATCAGCCTCGCCGCTGTGTCTCCGGTATTGTGTCGTGTAATTAATGACTCTCTTCATTTATCCGGCTTTGTGTCGCTGCTTGTGGCTGCTTCTGTCGGCCACTCGTGACGTCAAAGTGGGCAAGTTTCAGGGTTTTTGTGGAAAACTGCAAAATAAAAGTAGTAAGTTTTTTAGAAGTTCCCGTACTTTGGCTTTGGCTCTTGATTACTGCTCAGCTAAGACCAGCCGAAAATAAAATAAAAATATTAGTAAAACTTGAGTTGGATAATTTGACTGCGATACGTTTGATAGCGTAACGCCTTTTCCCTTACAATGTGGCACCTGTGAATTGGCGTGACATATTCCATTTTGGTTTATCGCACAAAATGTCTTATAAAATGTTCTTTAATATATCACATTCTTAATTTTGGGGGCTACATTTAATTACTCTTTATTTACATGCCAATCTCTTCCTTTGGGATATGTTTCAGAGTAAATTTAACCACCACGAATCATAATTAACTCCCGGTACAACAGCCTCCGAACACTCGACCATTACCATAAGTCAAGTGATCCCGTAGCGACGCTGGCGGTACCGGTGTTACGCCGTTACTCGTTATAGCGACGGCGCTCGGTAATATCGTTATTACGGAGGCGGATCCGGTTGATCCGACGTTTAGCCGGAAGTACGGAAGTGGACGGATTATTGTGACGTGACGGTGTTTGCCGTGCCATTGTAACGGGTGTGCCGTCGCCGGCCCGCGGAGGCTTTCCTCTTGAATTGTGGTACTTATGAGGGTCGCTTGCTTTGCTTATACTTATACCCGTGGTTGGCCATAAATTGCGTCTTTGGTTTTCTGACTTATTATAACATTCTAGCTGGTAGCCCACTGTTTCAGAGGCATATTACCTGATCATTCTTGAAACTCAAAAGAAGTGGGAATTCTTTTTCTGTTATCTGTTAAGCTATCGGAGTTTTTTTGTCCTTCTTTTCCCACAGTGGTCTAACCTAGAGAAGAGGCAAAAAATTACGTGTAATATCTACAGAAATAAATTAAAAGTAAAAAAACATTTTTAAACAAAGCTTTTATTTAATGCCCTAAAAAGAAGAAAATAAATTTTCAATTCAATCAAATGCGTCATTTTATTACATTACACAATTTATACGATATAAAAGCTTGTTGCGAGATTTACTTGTGTAGACTTAATTAGGTGGGTAGGCACCTATTTGCACAGACTTGGAGATAAATCCCGCAACAAGCTTTTATATCGTATAAATTGTGTAATGTAATAAAATGACGCATTTGATTGAATTGAAAATTTATTTTCTTCTTTTTAGGGCATTAAATAAAAGCTTTGTTTAAAAATGTTTTTTTACTTTTAATTTATTTTTAACTTTTTAGTCTTTATCATTACAGGACAAAACATCTAATCTAGAATTCGAGTGCTTCTCAAGACGAATCAAATGAGACCAAACACGATAGAATTGCGTCGTTTGGTAACAGAGTTCCCATGGCCACCTTCCGGCTCCAGCATCAGATCAGCACTATGTCATAAAAAATATTCTAGGACCAAAGTATTCGTCAAGACGAATCGAACGAGCCCAAATTCGACGGGCTTGCGATGTTTTATGACAGAGTTCCCATGACCGTCTTCCGTCTCCATCATCAGATCAGCTTTAAGTCAGAAATATATTGCATTGTCATCCGACTTATACACGTATGCGAAATTTCAGCTCAATCGGATAACGGGAAGTGGGTCAAATTCAAGCCGACATTTTTGACGCGAACCGTGATACCCACAAACAAACAAACAAACATACATACATACAGTGCAAGTTAAATAAAAGCTTTTAAAATAGACGTTATTTTTGATGATTTGTTATCTGATAGTAATGCTGGACTTTATGTTTCCAAATGAAATTGTCATTGCTAAGCTACTCCAATTAACAATAGTTAGTGATTCTGTTTCAACGCATTCAGTTCCGTTTGCAATACACACACACACACACACACACAGAGTCACTGAGACTCGCTTTAAGCCTCGCCAGAGTGGTCGATTGAGTCAAGCTAACATTAATTAGAGACTGGTGTAATTAATAAGAAAATCGTGGAGTTAGTCTTATCAGGCGGTAAGCAAGCAATCTGTCACTGAATGTCATGATTTTGCTTAATGTGTAGACTTGGAAATACATTTATTTATTTTATTTATTTATTACACACATACATGCTTGCGACATAACAGTTAAAACTAAATCGACACAAACAGACAATAAATTAAAGGACAAAGAAACAGGTTATAACAATACAAACGTTACTTATTTATAACATAAACAAAAAGTGGCGACCTTTGCGAATCCCGTCAAAGAACACTGGAACAAGTCCACCTCAGTCCTCTCTGAAATATCATTGAAGAGAGCGAGCGCCCGCATCACCGGCGCCTCCCGCAGCATCTCCGTCCTTGCCAGAGGGATGAGGAACAGCTTGTGCGTCCTTGCCCGGAGGTAGTTGTTCGGCACATACAGTCCCAGCCGCGCCAATACTAGAGGGTTTTCGAGCATGCCACGGAAAACCCTAAATATATACGTGGAAAGTGCGAGGCCCCGTCTCTACATAACGTAACTTAGCGTCAAGCCTTTTCAGCTAGCTCAATACTCTATTTTCCGTGACAGCATTTCAACCATCACAGTTAGAATGCCCGTAAACTGTACTTCAGATAAATTACACAACTCATTGGCACCGGATACGAACCCGCACTTGCTGCGTGACAAGTGAGAAGAAACCACCAGATCACAGAACTCCGCTTTGTAAATACAGAGGTGATTATACGTTTGTGTTGTATAATGAGGTGATGTCTCTAGTTAGCTGGAAAGGCAATTCTAGAGTCTCAATTGGTATTACAGTGCGGAGCGCAACCGGCAGCGGGGTATAATCTAGTCATGAAATGAGACGTTTCCTGCAATTCTACTCATAACTCAAACCTATATAAGTTACTTGTCTGTCTGTTCCTGCCTGTTGTTCTGCAATCTTGAAATCTGCTTATAACTTAAACACTGCTTCTGTGGCGGATACTGATTATGACCTACAATTTATACTGTGCTTATATGACCCCATATGGAAAAGGTATGAAAGACTGAACGATACCCTAATTTCCATTGTCATAAAGCTTCTAACCCATAATAGAGAGAGCGTACACACACATACCCAACATTGCATCTCCTCAAAATGCGTAGGTTCACCTCAAATAACTCGAAGGGAAATGACCGGCCCTTCAGGACCTTATTCTATTCGCCGCATTTACCGGAGCCCCCGTCCTTACCCGGGCGCGACCCGCATACTAACAACTTGCTCAACTGATCAAGTGTTTTTTAAGCGCGCGTTCACATTATAGTTAAGAAAGCCCAGGTCTTAGATGTTTAGGTACATGTTTGTGATGTCGCTGTTTCTGGTTCCCACGACATAGGGGTATCCTAGTTTGGGGCACAGATTAATCTGGGGCCAGAAGCAATGTACAGTACAAGGCCATTGTTTTGGCACGTCGGGTCTCGTCTCGCGCTCTCTCTCTCTCCCGACAAGTCAAACGCCGAATATCATACTCGGGACACGTCGGGTCCCGCCCCGCCTTTGTTTCAATGTTTATGTAACTGCCTGCCGGCATTACGCGGCCACTGTATTTTGTATGTTTTTAAATGTAGCCTGTTTGTGTCCCACTGCTGGGCAAAGGCCACCCCTTTCATACAGCACTCATTCCTATCTTGGGCGACCCAAATTCATCATCATTGGCCTATTCATCTTATCAGATGTTTATTACAGCTGCTGTGTGTTCTGGGAGTCACATTTTCTCTTGTAACTGAACAGAATGATTCGGGATCGGCACTGCTTGCCACAACGGTCACAAGCATATTCGGCGTTAGGTGATGGAGCCGGTTGTTTTCATGCTAGGCGTTTTCTCTTAAGATTTTTCAACCACTGTTTGTCGTGCCTGGTTCTGCCCTGACCCAAATTCAGTTAGGCAGGAAACTTGTCCGGCTCATCCCGCCAGCGATGTCTTGGTCTACCTCTACCACAGATTACTAAATATGCCTCTACGTCGTATCCATCGCCGGTACCTATGTGGTATTTTGTATTTATATCACTGTAATGTTCGCAATAGGCGTAATACCCGTGTACTGACGTAAAGGACTCTCACGTAATGCCCTCTCACTCACTCACGAACATTAGTCGGATGCGCCAGATGCGCTGAGCGGGCACCGGACAGTCATTCAGCGCGCTCACAATCGGCGGCTGGCTGTAAACTCTATGTGAACACGCCCTATGCGTGGGTGTGTCTAATATGTGGGATAAACACCTGATGCCAGCCGGGTGGAGATATTCGGAAAGTCTAGAAACTTATCGAAGCAATTTTTCTTTAGGCTGTGGAAATGTTTGGGATTTTCTAACTTGTATTCTGATCGGAGGCGAAGTTTTCTCTGTCATGTCGAGAGGATATCACAAATATCACAATGAAATAATGCATGCGCTGAAAATCATGTAACAGACCGAATCAATATGATTATTTGCTACTATAACTTTTGAAAATTTAAACATGGCAAATTTTTAAATCAAATTAATTTTACGTTAAGAATGAAGGTAATATTTTAAATTCCCGAGAATCACTGATTTCCGCAATCGGGACAAAGAAACAGTTCACAGATAAACAGAAAAATATTTTTTATTTTAAAACGCTGAAATCGGCGGATCATTCCAGAAAGATTTACACACTCACTGGGATCAGCGGCCGAAATCATGGAAACCGCAACGTTTTATTATTCCGCGGCGGGAAGTAAATCAGAGTCAAATAACCCGTGTAAATGTGCCGATTCGGACCGAGGCTGAATATGATAAACACGCGATGGACCGCGGCCGCAGGAATTTACATACATATCGGGACATTCCCGCAAGCCGCGCTGTACCCACATCTACGCGAGATACGCCAACTGAATTCCACTTTGCTCTACATCATATTACTACTATACCCTATCCAATATAACAGGCAACTTGACAGCTAACCTAAAACTTCAAAAAATCCACTTTTTAAACACTATGGATGGTACCAAAACAATCGGAAAGAATCGAAATTGTTTATTCGGTTGAACTAACAGAAGAGTTGTCATCGTCATCACTGCTGTCAGCACTAAAAGATATTATTATATTATTTGGATTTAATGAAGTTTTAGTTAAGCTGTCAAGTTGTCTGTTGAATTATATTGGATAGGGTATACATCCAGTTGCAGATAGGATAAGATAGATGTTGAGGTGGGACGCCCGCTGAACCCAAGTGGGTCATTGTTCCTCTATTTAGACTATTTCATCAAATTCCCGGTGTTTCAGCACTCAATCAAGATAAAAACTCAACGCTCATCATGTCACCTTATGACCATGCATGTTTTTAGATGTTATAATAGAGAGAATGCCTGCGATTCGGGAGGCGACACGAAATAAACAAAGCAAACGGATAAAAATTATGTGTTTGAAAATGAAATCTGTGACCACCGTGCAAGTGCTGTCGGATTTACGGTTGTCAGTTTAGTGCCTTAGTGGTGTTGACACTTCCCAAAGCGCCTCCAATGTTAGATCTTTTTCAGCAGAACTAACCTGTTTCTATCCAAGCATGCACGTCCTAGCCTCAGCAGTCAGTTGAGATGATCTCCGCTCGCCCCACATTCCCAGATCACCCCCGACGCGACGAACGCCCCACTCGGGGACACTTTTTCGCCGAGATTGAAATCTGTCCCTGACGTCTCTATTATAGAGCAAGTTAATTTAGTTTTCTGCTCCATTTGCTCGACTAGTGTTGACGATTCCCCAAGAAATTGGAGACTTCATTTTATATTCCGTTTCTGCTGGATTTACTGAACTTAGGAAATTATTCTCGAGTTCAGCTGCGTCGTGTTTCGCAGGCTATCGGAGCAGAACGTAACATTAGGAATGTTTGTGAAATAAATCACGAACTACAAAATTCGTATCAGATCTCACTAACTCCAGATTCTGAAATAACTTTAAGTTCATGTTTCCTTTCAGCAGTTTAATGAACCGATGCCATGCTATTTCGAGTGGTTTACATTAAAAGTCACCGAAAAGCGTTTTTAAGTATGCCTAATGGAAAGCCTCAATTTACGTTTAAAACGACAATTTATCGCAGTATATTTTCTAAATGCGTGTTCGATATTGGTTGTTGTCAAACTTAAATCAGCCTTACTATTTGTATCTCCTTAGCCGTACGGTACTAAATAACCCACCGTGAAGGGATTACCTCCAACCTCCATGTTACACGCAATATTTCCATCTCACCTCTCGGGCGTACACGCACGACGAATATATTTTATAATAGCTTAATAGACTTAATTTGCTGTATTACCACTGTAAATCACGGTTTACGTCAAAAACCAATGTATAGCATCTCTCAGAAAGTAAACTATTGAATAATACTATAATAAAAATATGTATTCAATTCAGCCCACCCAGAGTGGGTATTTGTGATATTGTGATGCAGAGATGAAGATAGATAAGTATGTAAATGTTCCCGACACGGTGACCGTGCATATCTCGGTACTCGGTACAGTCCCGTCCATGTCCATGATGCCGGTGGACAAAGTGACCACTTATCGATGGTATCAGATAACGCGGCACGTGTGGGCTGCGGCCAGAGTTGCCATACTGAAATGGTAAAATTACCAACTCCAGTGACTATCAAGTTGTCTTTGATCTTAGCAGTAATGTAGGCTCTAGGCATTATCCTACGTGTCAAATAAGTTCCAGGTAGGAAGCTTCTCATCACAAGCAACCTTACAAGCAACTAATATAATTATGATTTCTTTTATTCTGTACTCTGAGTCATTCACCGAATTTACTCACAGTTTCAGCTATGGCTTATCATAATAGCCCATAAAGCTTCATAGTGTGTTAACTGTTTTAATAAAAACAAAAATACCCTGAAATCTGAAATGTTTCAAAGTCACAAAGACGGCCACACTAACATCGCAATCAGGTGGATATCTTAATGGAGTCGCATCACGAGGCATTCCTGTGCTATCATATCGCGTGATCAGAAGCGACAGTGAGCCTCAGTGCTTCAATAAAAATATCTTCATATCTTTATTTCCGTTTATATGAGCCGAGAGATAGGGATACTTGTGAGGTCTCCGTTTAATTGTTTTATTTATAAGTGTTTTAATTTTAAATACTACTGGATTTAAGCAGGTTTCCAAATGTAGTTAGATAGTAAAAATGTCTAGGCTTTATCTTAAATGAATCAAGAAAGCATCTAAAACAGAAGAAAAGTGGTATTTATGTGAAACCTAAGAGGTCCACCTCCACACGGATTTTTTCCATTTAAAAATCTACTGACTTTGTAACTCTATGTAGAAAATAGTTTAATGGTTGCTTTGATAAAGATACTAACTTGCAATGTATTCTTCTCTTTCAGGTACGTGTTGAAAGTTCCGTGGGCTTCGGTGAAGCGGTTGAGTGAGTTCCTGTTCCTCCTAAGCTCAGACTTCACCGCTCAATTACCTCGAACTTTCATCGGCGCCGATGAGTTTCCATCATGGTTTTATTTCCTAGTAAAGACTAAATTCGCTACAATTGTAAAACGCTTGTTTAGACTAATAACTAGTGTGTCGGTCGACTCAAGTCACCATTAGCTGTAATTATTAAATGCAGACATGATTGAGTGTCGCACTGGCAATAAAATGTACAAAGGGTCACTTAAGTGACATCTCGGTTGAAATTACAAAGGAAATTCAGCTAAACGGCATTTTTAACACCACAGTAAATTCTGCCCTCAGTAACTCGGTAACTCTGAATTCTGCGCAGACTAACTTATCGTTCAGTTGAGCGGGAAGAGTGAGTTGCTCTTGCTATAGTAAGTTGACTTTAGGCAAGCGAGACTCTCAATAAGAATAAATGATTAATTTACTTACAGTCGGACACAAACGGTACCGACTTCTTCAGGTCATCGTAATGGGAAAGGTAGAAGGGAAAGACGCGTGGGCAGAAGGAGGAATAGCTCTGCCACATCAGGGAGTGGACGGGAGTGTCCAGAGCGTAGCATAGCTGATGCGCTTAGTGAAGAGCAGGAATAAGTATAAAGAGCTGACTGCCAACCTCTAGTAGTGCAGCGGCATCTTAAGAAGAAGAAGAACTCAAGTATAGCATTGACTGAGGCCCGGCAACTGTGTTGCTTACTCCTGTAATATTTAACTGTTTGGCACCCTTAGCCCTTAGTGATCTTACTGCAACATCTTATCTTATTTCATCAGCCGAGAGCTCTGTTCGTCAGGTTTCTCAGTTCCCACAACTTCACCCATTTTACATACTCGAACATACATGAATTATGTTATGTAAACTAGATTTACATAATATTGTAGAAGTAAGAAGAATATTAATGTAGTAAATCGTAACTAGAAATGTAGTACCTACATACATGCTTCATGTTCTGCTTGTCTATAAAACAGTCAGAACTTTTAGGATAGCTTACGATTAGATTAGACTAGATTAACGTTAGGGCCCTATTCCCATTTCATGGTGCTAAAATTGTTATTATTCTATAACCGAGCAGATTCTGGGGACATTCCTCATTATTTTACAACTCATAATTTCGAATATCAAAAATGCAAAATATTTCGACTAGAAGACGTAGTCGGCGGGGTTTCTGGGCGGGGCGGAGGGGGTTGGCATCAAATAAGGCAGACGCAGCTATCATTCAAGAACCCAACGGACATTCGTCATATCAGAGGGTCTGAGAGGGGAGGGGGGTGATGTGACTTTACAGCAGGTTGATTAAAATATAAAGCTATACTTTGAACTGATGAAATGTAAGACAGATATTGGGATCTGGTAAAATTTTCTCTCAATTAAATTGTAGCCCTTATGTACCCTTGATTACGATAATTTAGTTTTTTTAACTAAATTAAGCCTACCAATCAAATAATACATATTTTTCGTGAATATTGACATTGAATTCCACTGGGTTATGCATGCGTCATGCGGACTCATGCGTCACGGTGTTGCGAGTATCATGCATGATCGTTCGTTACATTACAACTAAACACTATTTATCGTGCCTAGCCTAATACACCTGAGTTGGATACAACACAATAATTTCTAAGCTAAACCACCACTATAAATCAAAACTTTGTATTGGTTTAACACTACAGCTATCGGTACACTAGACTACACATAAAATGTGACCTACCATGTCCCTTTAATCGCGTAAGAGAGTAAAGCTAACCATCACGCAACCTAATTCAATGAACCTGTCAAATAGCGTTAGTGTCTATCTGTCACCGCGCACGCTAAAAGATAGTTGGACAACTGTAGACACAAATGAGGTGTATAACCAAAAATAAACGGTTAAGTACGAGCAGGACTCGCAGACCAAGGGTTCCGATCACACTTGGAGAGCATTACACGTGTAATTAGGTTTCCACATAAAAAACTAATGTATGATGTCATCCATGTCAACAAAATTAAATATTCTTGCAGAAATACACAAATTTGCAGTTCCAGATTTTTTCCTTTACTTGTGCTATAAGACCTTGCTTTGTGTCAAATTTCAATGATCGTAGGACTACGGGAAGTACCCTATAGGTTTTGGGTCCATTGCGATTACTATATAAAAATCCATCATTTTTACAGCATAAACGGTCGTAGCATTCGATTGCATTAACCTAGAAGGTTGATTTTTTCACAGCTTTATGCGAAAACATACCTTAACAATTGATTAAAATTTCAGCTTCAGCGCGTTCTTGACACAATTATGGTTACGTAAAAAAAAATTGTATTGTTACTGTCTGACCTAATTAAGTCAAAAATATGTCAAAGGGCAGCTTAGGTATGCTAGATCTGTAGTGTACTATACTCCGAGCAGGCAGGTTGTATAACCACGGGTGGTCGCTCAGGGCCGGGCAGAGTTGATGCGAGCTGTAAATATTGAAGTTACAACAGTGTAATAGGCTCTCGACATCGATTTACTGCTTTATTTTGCCAACCTTAGTATTTATAGTGAATAGATACTAGATGTAGTTAGAAACTGTAGTTAAACTAGGTAGGTACCTACTAATAAAGTAATTGTTTATTATGATTATGAGATTGGTTCATTACCGGTAATAGTTACTTCGGTTTTCAATGAATAGTTGACTTTGCGAAATATGGTCCAGTACGCATTTCTCACAGACTTACCCCAATATGTTCTAATAACTATGACACATTTAAGCCACACCTAAAAATAGATTTAACGATGCAGAATATGTTTGGTATCCTCCCTAATACGTAGAATTATTGGGATCACAAACTATCCACTTTTGCTTAATCTTTCAAACCTTGTTAATTCATCATTCTGCGTTCTAAATCTTCAAAAAAGCTCCACGTGGCACACTTTAAGCCCCCCTCTCATCTGCCGCCGCCGCCCCGCCCCGCCCTCTCCGCCCTCCCCCGCCCTTACACACCGTAGTAGTCGGTAACTCACCGAAGATATCGTTCATTTCCGCCACTCGCTATTTGTCATTTCGTCTTGCCAGATTTTGGATTGGATATCAGTGTATAAGTAGTATGACGCCATCATAATACCGGTGGGGCCAATATGACCATTGACGGAAGGAATTTCTTGAGCTGCGTGTCTAGTGGGTTTCATGCTTGCCTCTCACGCAGGAGATGCAGGTTCGAACCCCGGTGCTGACCGTATAGCCAATACCAATGCCATTTAGCTATACCTAGTATAATTCTAACGATGAGCAAACCTTCATTAATCTATAGCTGCGGCGATGGGTTAGCCCCCTGTCACGCATGATGGAGTATTGAATCACTGGCTGAAAGTGTGTACAGTTGTGCCTCTGCCAACCCTTGTAGGAAAAGGCGCGTGACTCTATGTTATGTTATGTGAATTTTATTGAATAGCTTCAGTGATGGGCTAGCCCGCTGTCACGCCTGAAGACTTCTAAAAGACGGCCCATTTATGCCACTGGCACTGGAAAAGGCTTGATGCTATTTATTTTGTTATGATTATGAGTTTCTTAAGTGTACCTACTTTTTATTTGATTTAGCCTGCATAGTATCCCACTGCTGGGCAAAGGCCTCCCCTATCTCAGACCATTCCTGCCTGTGCTGTGCTGCTTCCACCCAGTCTGGCAAATAACTGTCCAGGTTGTCCCGCCATCGACGTCTCGGCCTGCCTCTATTCCGATGACCATCAGTGGGCACCTGTGGTGGGCACCCATTCGGTGGTCAGTTTGGCCCACTTTTGGGGGTGCATGCGGTACACGTGTCCGGCCCATACAGTCCCACTTCAGCCTAGCGGTCTTTGCGCCAGCGTCAGCAATGCCGGTGATGGAGCGCAGTGTCGTGTTTCTAACATACCTACAGTTCAAAGATATATTTACGATATACCGCAGTATACGCGCACGATTGACAGTTTACAAAATTGTAATTCACCGCCGCCGCCGTCTCGTTCCCCGCATCTAGCTCGGCCGTGGGTCTTGTGCTGAGTAATTGCTGTACATGATAATTACCAGTAAGCGTGTCGCGTGGGCCCGTCGTCGACTCGCTAATACGGCCCGTCGCATTACATCATGCTGTGTGTGGGTGGTGTAATGTCGTTTTTCATGCTTGAATTTATGTTTTAATTGTTGACACTTTAGAGACGCATTAGCCTTAACCAATCTTCTAAAAGATGAGCAGATGAGCCGTGACGTTTATACATACATATACCTTATAGGTACCGTTAAAGACGTTGTTTTAAATGTAGCCCACCAGCGGCGTTAATCTTGAAAAATAAAGCGGCGAAACGTTCGCCGTGACTGAAATCGGTCGGACCACATCATTACATTATAGGTACATATTGTAAAGCCTGGGACATTTCGCCATATGGGGTGGCAGAGGCACAATTTTGTCGACAATCAGCCAAGTATTAAAAACGGCTTTTTCGAGCGAGTCCTAGATACAACTGTATTAGATAATTCAAGTGTATATCTAGCAAAAATATTGCTACCATGATGGCGTTCGGTAGATACTTAAACTATTTCACCTTATCATTCACACAGCCATAAAATAAAGCACACTCTATCCTAACAACAATCATAATATAGCTCGGACAATCGCATTCCAGCAGGAGAGATATGTTGTATGATTGTAACAGAATTGTTCAGTTATCTGCTCATATTTATCTTCTTGCCGCCGCCATGCTGCCTCGCCGCATGATGATTTGACTCCTCGATGGATGAGATCTATCCTTGGTAGGTAGTGGCCGAATTCTTCAGGCATCGAAACTAAATATCGTTCTAATCTGAGCTTTAAATCCGACAACTCGATTCGACTCCTCTTTCTAACAGCTTCTTTTTAGGGTTCCGAGAGAAACAAAGAACCCTTGTAGTTTCGTCAAGTCTATTTGTCTGTCTGTCTGTCTGTCTGTCTGTCTGCCTGTTCAAAAGTGAAAAAATTTGTGCCAATTGGTTTGAAAAAAATATAATAAGCAGTTTTTAGAATATAATAAAACATTCCTTAAAACCGCAAAGATAACTTTGTCATTCATACGAACACTATGAAAAACAAAGTTACAACACACACATCCAGTCTTATAATTACTTGCTACTGACGAAACTCTTCCTGCGCGAGTCCGACTCACACTTGGCCACTTTTTTCAAACTCGTTTTTCTTCTAAGTTTGGTTGACACGCCTCTGGAATTGGCGCAGTGTCTGCCTTGTACTGGAGCCTTGTAGCCAAGGGATCGTGATATTGGTTCAGTGTCTACCTTGTACTGGAACCTTGTATGTAGCCAAGGGATCGTGATATTGAGTCAAGATATTACCCGGTCTTGTATAACATATTCCATTCAATCAGTGAACATTCAGATATGGAGATGTGCTTCGAATCACGGCACGTAATCTAATGTGAGACTAGTTTCTAGGTTATAGAGTGCATACCTACTCTTGATGTAGATAAAGATAGGTACTTAAGTTGTGAAATCTAACTTAGTATAGTATATTATATGCTATGGTATCTGCCAACCTATATGGGTAGCTGAATCATGTACAATGTTAATTTTAGGTAAGCAAACCTAGGCGCGGAGTGCATCCCCAATTCCCCAAGCCGCACAAATAACCCATAACTGAACACAGCTTTCTCAATAATCGTGCAGCGGGTCTAGAAAGAGAAACGATTCGCTCTCAATCGTCCCGTCTTTGACTGTCAAACGAACGAATTCGACTGTCAAACCCGTCAAACCCAGTACATTTGACAGTCGAAATTGTTCGTTTGACAGCCAAAGACGGGGCGATTGAGAGCGAATCGTTTCTCTTTCTAGACCCGCAGCACTCAACATTCGCTCTCAGATGGATATGTCACCGATTGTATAAATTGTAAATTGTACCGTACTTCTAAGAATATAACGCGTTAGTAGAAAAGCTGAAATGATGAATGTCTGCGCAAAGCGGTGGGTCAGGGTATGAAGGATAAAGGGAGTGAGGGAAGCGAATCCCCGTTTATCCTTCGTGTTAGGTTGACTTGTAAGTACCAAAAAAGCATAAATGCTAAACCCTGTCAGATTATAATCTAAAGATATTTTTTTCGTTAGATTGTAATCTCACGGTTTTTACAATTTTACGGTAACAGATACAAACCCCCCCCCCCCCCCCCGCCACACCATCATGATGTGCCCAATTAGGCCGCCAACAGATACACCGTTTGCTACTCTTTCACATTTCGTTTCATGATAAGTGATAAGATATTAACACTATGTTGACTAAGCAATCTGTATGATTTTATGGTCAATAAAAAAATGACTTTGACTTTGAATCAGTCAATATTTCCATTTCTATCTTCGAGGATAAAAATTAGTACACGACATAGTCGCATACCCTACACCGTCCCTCTACCCACACACCGACTATAACTTAACCGACAACATAACCTTACGTTCTATATGCCGTCATACATACCTGACGTAATTCGTAATTGCAAAGTAATTTTTTAGGATAGAATTTACTAGAGGTAGTTGGTAGCGACATTCACATGATATTCCGGGATTCATCGCTTCCTATACGGTCATTAGACCTCACGTACCAGGCACGTCGTCGGTTTTACTAATTAGGCGCTCTACAAATACGTCTACAATTCGGCATTGGCACGTTTTAGAAAACCAGAGTATAATTTTAGTTTAGCTAGGTCATCAACTAGGTTTCAAAATTACAGAGTTTACACCAACACGCACACGATGAAATACATGTGAAGAGTTTATCAACCAACACATACACAATTATGTACATGTCATTACAAGAGGTTGAGGGTGTTAGCAAAAACTAGGGTGCGTTGCGGTCACACCCGGCGCCGCCGCGGGTCACACAAAGGCAATGTTGACGGTCGGCTCGAAGGACCAAAACAAGCGGCGCGGTGGGCGGACATGTCAATAAAGTGGTGATGTCAAAGACGGGTCTGAAAAGGGGAGAGTTTTGCAGGGAGTTTCAAAAGAAATGATTTCGCAGGATGTTTGAAGCGATAGGCATTGATAACTAAATAAGGCGCATCATAAGTTTAGTATTAGAACACCAAAACATTAATTAAATGATACCTATCAATCAGTCAGTGGTTGTAAAGAAGTATCATTTGCAAGAAACGCATCACAGATCCCATTCACAACTCATCCAGTTCCACCTGAACGTGTGGGCGGTGGTAGAAGTATAATGCACTAATAGCGACAGGTATGAGTAGCACTAGATCATTACGTAGAATGTATAGTATGAGAGTATGACTCACAAGTTTTATCACCTTTGTTCACTGCACTTTCGCTTCGCCCACGTCGACTGTTGCACCTTGTTTGGTAGCCTAGGCTGTCTTACGCTTGCAACAAATCCTAGAAAGATTAGCTACAACTTACCAGGTATACGGTTATCCTTTTTTTCAACTCTTGCATGCCTTTTTGTTACCTTTGATGCATCATCCAATAGAAACAGAAAATCTCTCGCATAATCATCAAGATTTAGTAGGTTAAATCAGTATCAAGATTTATGAATTTTTGAAAATTTTAACCCTCTATTCTAGTGTCTTGTCCAATCTTGTCTATAGCTTTATTAATCTGTGCTATAGCGTCAATATTCACAAAACACTTTAAATCAACCACAAATTCTCCCTATATTGGCCCGATATCTTGCTTTATTTGCATACTGCACAGTATATCGTTTACAACAAGTATTCCTCCCCCAGTACCTTGTCATGTCGTCAGCAAGATGGAACACATTGTCATCGCAGGCGCAACATTAGCATGACAATCTGCCGGGAATAGGAACACACACAGACACACACCACACCTGTCTGTTCACATGGCAGATGACACAAACATACACATACACCAGCTAGATGATATAACAACAATCTGCAGCGAAACTGCTTATCATACCACTTTACATACACTTAGATAGGTGTGTACCCAGCGTCTTTCATACAGGGTGTTATTCATTAGAATGAAACTATTTTCATAAAGTTTAAAACATTTTTGAATTTTAGGGTATGTATGTACAATGATAGCATCGTGTTTCGTGATCTCTTAATACAGGAAGCATTACTGAAATTGATTTAATTATACGATATAGCATTGTAAGAGTATTGCTGAGTATCACAACACAAATACCCGCTGGACCAGTAGTTCCATTGAACAGTTCTATTGATAGTCCAACTGGTACTAGTTTATCCCCCATTGACCGAAATACAAGTTAATCATTCGGATTCACTCGGACTTGTTTTTTTTTGTCTTAGTATCCAAATACATACTTAAATATGGTCACGCCTTTTTCCCGGAAGAGGGGTAGGCAGAACTAATGGCCGATTTTACCAAAAGTCTCTTTCTTTTAGGGGAAACTTTATTTCCTTTCAGAGGCCACCTATCAGTTGTTTCGCTTCGACCTATGTTTAAGGGTCACCTAGGCATCTAGGGCACCCTCTATTAAAAATAATAAAGTGTCCCCTAACTATTGGTAAGCTGCATAGGACCTCTACTTGCTGCAGTTTACATCTCACATGAATATTTCAAGCTTTCAATTTATTATCTTGCTCAAGAAGTTTACCTAAATATTTACCTTCATTTTATAATGTCTACTTACCTATAAATTGAATAAAATAACATCCTGTGTTAAATTTTTACAAGTGTGTAAGACCGTGTGTAATTCTTTATGGGATGCTCACAGTAGGTACGTGATATGGGAGGGTGTGAGTTCGATAGGCGATTGACAGCTGCTATCAGAACATGCTAATGTGGTTTGTAAGATTGATTTTGTTGACGAGAGGGGCGGAATATATAGTTAATTTATACATTTATGAGCATACTGATACGCATATCCATGAAATCAGTTTCCATGTGAGTAAAGATTTATATCAGCATATGAATCGTTCTATCTTTTTTCATTGTAAAATACTATGAAAAACTGTAAAGCTAAATGATATTACATTACGGTTATCTTCTAAAGGTTCATGACAATTGTAGTGAGAGATATTACATCTTGATTGACCATGTAAGCTTCGATCACCGCGCGTCGAACATTGCAACTCATGTTACTATACGATGGGAACATGGCCAACTGTTGCATTACGCACTGCATCATTTACAGCTCTGTCCCGAGAGTGACACATGATGTGACACGTGAGATGCTATAGAGTGCTATAACGTTGTTTATCGACTTGGTTCCGCACAGTGTCCTGTTGGAAGTTTATCAACTAGATATTACCTGCATGACTGCTGAGCAGATCAGTTTAATTATCATTTTTCTATTTGATACAATTACAACTCGAGGATCCTCATTTAATTGTTATCTGCTATAGATGGATGGTTTTGTATTTTAGCAGCCACCACAAGCGACTAATAGTATACGTCTTAGCAGTTTTACTAAAAGTCTTTGACCCACCAATCGCGTAACAAACTTTGACAACTTATTACTGCATGAGTCCATAGCTAGGTCGGAAGCTTCTTCTCTTTAACTTACTTTGAAACTACGAACTAAAACTGCAAGTTCGAAGTCTGAGTGTCTGTGTCCCGACGAGGTATAGCAATAGTTTCGCTGTTCAATCCTCCGGTAATTAATGAACGCAACAAACAGTGCAATGCACAACGGAATAAAGTAAACAAACTATTCTATTCAAAGCTCTTTGTCGATCCCAACAAGGATGCGTCGAGCGACAGAACGGAATAATTATTTTTTGTTCCACAACAGTCCTAGGTTTGCTGGAAGAGATCTCTTATTAGAGATAAGCTCGCCTTTGTACATGTTTTTTCTAATATTAAGTGTCTGTATTATGTTTTCTGTGCAATAAAGTATAAAGTATGTAAGTAAGTATGTATGTGTTCCGTCCTCTGGTGCGGTTTAATTGGTTAAAATACCTTCAACAGTATTTTTTGACTCACATTGTTACGTTTTGGTAACAAAAAAATCTATTTTCCTATCTGCAGTGTCATGTTCGTTAGTTTTGATGACTTCACTACGACTAATTGGTGGGGAATTGCCTTGTGTTGTCGCGGCGGGTGCCCTCGAGTGACAGATGTCACTGGTGGTTCGTGGGCTCGCTGCACCCGCATCGACGCGATCTTATCTCGTCAAAAGTTTATGCGTATTGATCTTCCATCGATATCTGATGATGCGGGCCATTAGGACACTTGTGCGCCGTCAGGGAAACATTTCAAAGCTCTCCTTCGGTGTTTGATCACGCGAGTGTGCCACTTACGGAGTTCCGAACTCGGCCAAGTTATCTCAGCAGTTGCTCCCACGAATCAGGCTACGATGATCGTGTTTGATCTGAATAATATACGTACACGTCCGCTCTACCGGTGATTGATGAACACATATTGAATTGATATACCGGCATGATTATACAACAATGAAATATCATTTAACGGGAACAAATTCTGTTATCATTTTGTATCGCGTCCACCCCGCCCCTCGATCACGGGAATGATTCGACGTAATTTAGATAAACGAGTGATGGAAAAGAGCTTTATTAAAACAAAAGCGGCGAACCACAGCGGGGCGGGGGTAGAGTTGAGGGGTGCGGGGTGACGTCATATCGCGGCGGGCGTGACAAATGACGTCAGGTGTCAAAGCGAGGACGAGTTCATCATCGCTCACCGAGCGCTCTCTGACGCACTCTGACACACTGTGACACACGTGTGACATGCGCCGGATTAAAACACAACGAAAAAACAATACGCGCCGCGTGTGAAATACACCATCTGATCTAAATAACCTACTGCACACAGCAGGAATTGAAAACGACATTGTAGAATTTGTCATCGTTATCCGCTGCCTTATTTTAAAAGGGTGAAAGCGGTGCCCTCGAGACAAATGAGATTGAAGGCTAGAGGTGACGCGTAGTACAGCGCGACGACACACCTATTTGATCTCGACGAAGACTCGACTATTTGCTAAATATGGCGATCGATGCGCGCAGTTGGTCAACCAACCAGAGTTCACACGTCCGCTAGTTAGTACCCCTTTTAACCGCAACCACCTCAGCGGACTAACTTGCAACTCTACAGTTTGTATCGGCATTGTAAATGGGGCGCGATGAGGGCGCAATCAAATGAGATTGATGCAGTTGAGTGAAGCCCGGGGCGAGGCTCGATAGTTTTACTGAGTGGCTTGCTGCAGACTGTTGTAAATCGTAACCTAAGTGGCCTCCTTGTCGGGAGCACTTTGCTCAATCACCACCGCTCAACAGCCTGAAGACATTGTAGCCTTTTTGCTGGCACTGTAGCTAGGTAGATAGTAATTTAGCTACTATACTACACACCATATAAGCTAATAATACTAACAAGATCAATCAATTTCTTAAATAATGGCTTCCATCGATTTGATGATTCTGCCAATGTCACGTATCAGAGGTGGCATGGTATTTTAAGTATTTTCCGGTGAAAATCTCAATATTTCCAGTACCTGGAACAAAAAGGACAAAACAATATATACCTAAATAAATAAATAATAGTTTTAGTTTAATTAGTCTACAACTAGAACACAACTTCGGTTAGAGTTTGATGTTATTAACATAAATGAAGTTACACAATGTTCGGATAAAAGGGGAATTGACATATGATAAAAGGGATTTGAAATTTGAAGGTCTTGGAATAAAAGGAGGAAGAAGATTGTACAAGGAAACGTTAAGATTAGTGCATTCAAAAAAGATATGGCCAACAGAGCCCTCTGCCAGACCACACTCACAAAGAGAGTTATCCCTGATCCTATACTAACAAGATAGTTTTACAAACTGTTTATATGTTAAACTAATTCTGGCTATAACAACACATGTACAAGGTCAATGATACTACTGGTTTTCCAAAATGTGTTGATATCAAGCGGGCGTTAGACCGTGGAAGTTGGTCTGTCATTCACGGTCAGGGATGTCGGGACTAACGAGCGCGCCCGGCGCCGCCTGTCCGTCTGTCAGTTCGTCTGTCACGGCGGCGACACGAGTGGCTGGCAGGGTCGCCGCCTCGTTAGCAAATTGCTCTAAAACTTTCCCGCGATAATTCAGCTTAAGAATGTACTTCTGTTGGACGCTGTCGCGTAGAGTGGGTTTGGTAAAGCTGGCCTATTGTATGTTGGCTGAATTGACTGAATTCAAGTAAATCCAAGCAATACGCATGTTTAATGATTCCAACACTACTTTTATATCTTTACTTTCTATACTTAGGTAGTGGTTTAATGTTTCCTCTCTGTTGCACCTTCCGGTAGTTTTTCTTTATCAATTTTTAAAAGGTTTCATAGAAACCTATCGGCTCATATCCCTTTTCCGGAGATTGAGTCGCTGCTAACTTCGTAGACGGAGGGTGCGTCAGTGACGTCACACTCCATCTCCTTCGATCACCCGAGTAACTTCTCCGACGACTTTAATCTTATTACTTGCGTTGATCAAACACTGCGTCCAACTCTATCGGGATAATCACCCAAACGATCCATAAACCAAGGGGCTAGCTTCTGAATACGACTATTAAATGTCAAGCAAGCTGGATTGCTTTATGCATATCTCAGTGACTTGCACTTACTCTACAAAGCCGAGGGAACATTTGTGGGCGGAAGCAGAAAAACTCGGATTCAGATTTGAATGTACAGTAATTAATCGTATTGTGTCCCGCGACTTGAGATCCCTAATCTTTATTTATAGCCGACGAGATAACTCGCGAGTTTAATGGATGATGCCTCCGGGCTTCCTTCTCTGTATCTACTAGACGTGTATGGAGAGCGCATATAAAGTCACGTCACGTGTCGGTGACATCTATCATGCGCGTGTTGGCGTCGCGCGCATTTTTTTTGCGTGAATCTGTCCCGAGCATTCAGTCACAGTCAGAGAGGGTTAGAAGGGTGATGACGACAAAAAACTTGATAGATATTCCGACGACTACTGCATGTTTTTAGCTGGTCTAAAAAGGCATAAGTTTACTTGACGACAAAGGAGAATCCTAAAGTGACAACACAGTTAGCGAGCGATAACACGCAAATTATAAATTCAGTTGCTCGAGTAGGCAAACAAAACAAGGGAATCACTCGAGAAATCCAGCCATTAAGATAATGAAATCCTCGACAGAGGCTTTAAAAAAGCTTTGTGAGCCATCACCATAAGTTTGTGCATTTTTATTTCGTTTCGCGTCTTAAAATATGGAAAGCCGTGCCGTGCTGGGCCGTGGGATGTTCCGGCATTTTTCACGTCAGAAAGACGTGGCACGGGGCGGCACGGCGGAGGTAGATTGCAGCTTCGGACGTAGCGGGCTGTTTTTCATCTCTCTATTACAAGTTGTGACAGCGGCGGCGGCGGCGGCGGCGGCGGCGGCGGCGGCGGCGGCGGGGCGAGGAGTGACTCCAACACTGTAGATTTGTTTTATAAAGCACTTAAAACTATATAAGCAAAGACATTTATTTGCTATCAGTGTTGCGACTAGAATACTTTAACAAAATGAATTATTACCTGAACTTACTGCATAAAGGCATACTATACGTAGCATACGGTAGTTAGAGAAATGTTCCTTCTCCGACCATGGTCAACCGTGGCTCGCCATCACCACAGCTTTTTGAATATCTCTCTATTTTCACAACTCACCGCACCGACCGACGAAAGTTTTATTGTTTTAGAAGAGCGTGAGGAGTTTATTGTCGCTCATTAGTGGTCGGAGCAGAGTGCAGCGGAGCTCGTAAAAAATTAAATTCGGATGATTGCGGCGTCTTTCTGTCGAACGGAACGTCCGTTTACGAGCGCGCAGTAAAGCAGCAGCCTCTATGAAGCCGGCGCTCAGTTCGTGTCTCATTCTTAAGTCTTTTTATTTCCATCTTATTTCCGTTCATGAACTCGACCGTAATGATCATAGTTTATATACTCCGAGGTTTATTTTGACTGCCCTATTATGAACATGCTTCCTTGATGTCTTCCAAGCCGTACACTTACCACCGACTTTAAAAAACGACAGGTATAACTACATTTAACCTGTAAAGTGCTTACCCTATTTCTAGACATTTTTCCTAAACGTGGGAAGCTTAGCATAATCTGAAGCAAACGTTTGATGGAGAACGACACAAAATATGGAACTTTTGGCAGATAATTTTGTTTAGTAAATCGAATAATGTTGACGTAATTGGATCCCGAACGAGGATCCCCTCTATACGATTTGGCTCAACTATTCGATACACCCCGTCCCCTCCCCCTCGCCTCCCCCCGTCCCCCCCTCGGTCGCCGTCGCGCAACAACTCAAGATGATAATCTGCCCGCATTAGCACAGCTTTCACTCTGAAAGCGGGAAACTTGCTAAATGTGAGATTGTTTAAAATTCACTTTATTTCACCTGTCGCGCGCTGCTTGCGCGGATATGTACTGCGTTTGCATTTATTCCTTTTATTATTTTACTTTTGGGGATTCTTCGGACTTTTGTAATTTAATATTAAATTGTCTTATTTGTAACAGTCCCACTGCTGGGCAAAGGCCTCCCCCTCCCGAATCCACACGTCCCTGGACTGAGCCACCTCCGGCCACCCCGGCAGGAACTTGTCGAGGTCGTCCCGCCATCTCCGTTTAGGCCTGCTCCTACGCCGAGCCATCCTGTGGCACCCATTCAGTGGCGATTTTCGCCCATCTGTCTGGGTGCATACGACTGACGTAGCCGGCCTATCTCCACTTTAGCATGGCGGTCTGTGCACCCACATCAGTGTGGAACACCTGACGCGGTTCGTTCTGCGAACACTTTAAATGCTGCGCTCCATGGCTCGCTGGCAAACCTTGAGTTTGGACTTTTGAAGTTCGGTCAAAGACCATGTCTGTGCGCCGTAGGTTAGGATAGGCAGGATACACAACACATGTCGATGAGTTTGCGCTTGAGAGTCAGCGGAAGGTTTCCCTTCATTACACAGGTACATTCAACAGGTTCCTTTTAATTTATTTATTGCACTGAGCCAGCGTCGTGGAATATAGCGCAATCTTACTCGTATCTGGGTAAAATCCTGAGCCCCTCGGTGGGGACATTAATGGGCTACATTTACATTACCAAGTCTCATTATTTGGATATCTACTACAATGTTTCTGATTTTATCTATGAGGTTCGATACATTGAAGTGGGATCTTTAGTCGATGTTAAGTGATACTAGGCAAGGTAAAATACACTTGAGCCTTGTGCCCTTACTATGCTGATCGAACTGAAATGCCATTTCACTTACGGAAAACTCAAGATATTTCATAATTTTAATTTCATAATTTCTTTATTGCACACAAACAGTTACATAGGACAGTAAAAACATAGAAAACGTGTACAAAGGCGAAGATATCTACATCTCGCTCATAAATCACCGCAACATAAGCATTCGCGTCACATCCCATCGCCGCACGCGACCAAAACTCCTGCGGCCCGTTGTTGGAAACAACAAGTTACAATTTTACACAACTTAACCGATGACACAGAGAATTGGTGAAAATCCGATGGTTCAAAGTTCAAATTTTTATATTGACCATTAAATCATACAGATTGCTTAGTCAACGTCAATATAATTTAATATTTTTTGTATACTACCGCCTGCCCGTTTGGAAGTTGGGGCTTAGGGATGGAGCAAAGAAGGGCAAGAAACTCCCCCGTACCTCTTTTAAAATATGTCAGGGCCTTTACGATATACTAAAATGTTTTATATTTCTACTTAAATCTAAGGAAATACACCGAAGAGAAACGTACTGACTGACTCAGTCCATCGCCTCTCTTTGGATTTATGTGCGCTGAGATTGATATAGGATGAACATTTGATACATTTTCAACTAGATTTTTTAGATGATTTGTAATATTGTAATCTGTTGTTTTAAGAATCAGGCCACTGTGAGCGAAGTGACGTTACGTCAACAAGACCACTCTTCAGTTGAAAGACAAGCGAACCCAGGTGTCCTACGCGTCACTTCACATGCCGACTCACACAACCTGCTTAAACACTTCTAGAACAAGCAAAAATGACTCTTGTATTGTACGCAAAAGGGTGTATAGGAAGGTATAAGTTGTGTGGTTGTTTTTCCGTTGTGAGTGCAGAGCTGTCGTCTTGACGTCATGACACGGGAAGCGTGACGTCGCGTCGACTGGAGGGACATACAGTCGTCACATTTGTATCTCGCAGTTACCTTCCTCAGGAGAAACAAATGTTATGTTCGTATTAGGGTGACAATTCTCGTAAATTTATTTTAAAATGTCATGAGGGTCACTTGCTAATGAAGTGAGAAATTTTATTATTTTTAGCTGAACGTTAAATTGACAGGCCAAACTTTTTATGACGACATGCCTTCATAAATTAAGATTATCTCCTATCTATAAATATGAAATCCTTACCTTCAAAGAAATTTAAAAGACTATTCTTGTATCTGCCATGTCTCAATTAATTAACCAGTGAGATTCTCTTCCCTCCCCTTGTTACAGTCAGCTGACAACTGAAACGTTTCCCTTTGCTGTATTACAGTAATAGAAGAGATCCTATTGTTGGCGCATGAAATGGTAACACTTGATGTATCGTGATCGTGATGTATTTTCACAATATGATCTATTCATATATTATGTATGTACAGGGTGTAATAGAAGGGTGTAGTCATATTTTAGGGGATTGTTAAGGAGACCATTTTGAGCAACTTTTACTATGAAACCGATTTGATCAGAGCAACTTTATTTTACATTGCTCCATACGTTTTGGTCATGGCGGGCAGCTGATTTGTATAGAGAAGTGAAAATAAAAGTTGCTCTGATCAAATCGGTTATATTGTGAAATTTGTTCAGCATTATGTCCCTAACAACCCCCTAAAATATGACTACACCTTTCTGTTACACCCTGTATAATAATTTGGTGAAGATCGAAAGAACTTGGAATTCATGAAAAAATAAATATATTGTTATGTCCTAACTATAGCTTCATCCCTCACTTGACAAGGGTCAGCTTACAATTCCTCTACTCTCATATCAGTGAAGATATTTAGAGTGGGGAGGTCCGGGTAAGTCTGAAAAATTTCCTCTTTATTATTTTTGCTCGCCACTGGCACACTCTTGATCGCCGTGGAAGGGGCATTTCTTCGTGTGTAAAACTAAGTTAAGGAAACTGGCAATGGTGAAATGGGTCGCAGTGGCGACGTTGGTCATTTCTCATGCTTTGTGGTTATGTCACTGCACTAGCTACCCGCAGTAGAGTTGCTCAGTCATGCCCGGTACGTGAAAGGTACATTAGGAGTATTTTGGAGTGACGAGAAATTGAATTTTGTAATATGCTAAGTAACTAAGGTAAGGTAACGGTGAGCCGGGCGCTTAATTTGAATCATCATCAGCATCATCAGCCTATCAGGAACACCACGGTTGAGTACCAGGCCTCCTCATGTACATGTACAATCCGCTTCTACTGATTTCCTGCTCTATGTACTCTCTTTGTCATCGGATCACCTGGTAGGGCCGGTGGTCTATCGACTGATTCTTGGATCCTCTTGGACACCACTCGGTTATACCGATCTGGTCTGTCTGCCAGAGTGTCTTCTTTGCCAAGTGTCCTGCTTTGCCTATCCTGATTTCATTACATATATTATGATATGGAAGTATTCTGGCAAATTATTTTATGATTAATGTAATGTAATATTTTAATAAACTCTAAAAGGTATGCTAATAAAACTTTAGCTATCCGATGCGTCTCTTCCTTTGACAAAATCCGGTGTTTTCAAATAACAGTTTAATTTTCCTCAAAAAAAAGTCGTAAAAAGGTGAAATTAAAACAAACCTCCCCTAATTGGCATCAGGAAGCGATGCGCCTAATCAATGCTTTGTGCCGGGGTCGGCGCGGGGCGCGGGCGGAACCGTAATTAAATACCTTAAATAACTTTTTACTTCAAATTACCTACGGACAAAGTTTTTATTCTTTCCTGTCGTTTTTTTTTAAATTGGTTCTTTCGGAGTTTCGTTTTTTGTAATAAAAATAGAAGAGCTGCGAGAAAGATTAGTGGTCTTGCGAGAGGTCACATTAAAAACAAAAGCTTCCCTAATTGCCTTCGGTGCTGCACGAGGAGGAGAGTGGGGGAAGGGAGAGGGGGGGGAGACAAACGCAAGAGACAAGACTCGGAGGGTCTCGACATAAAGCGAGAGTCCTCGTCGTGAGGGCTCCACTCTCAGCCTGCTCTTGGTTTATTTCCTGCTTTCTTCATGAAATATGAGTGCGAAATATTTAGCGAAACGGTTTACTAGAGTCAATAGAAATACCAATATTTTCTAGAGTAACCTAATACACTGCTGCTTAGATATCTTGCGATTTTAAAGGGGTTAATGTACCGGTTAAAATATTAAAACAACTAGAGAGAGAGAGCAAAGGAGTTCAAGACCGAAGGGAGTAAATTCAGTCAATATAAATGTAGCCCATTCATGTCCCCACCGAGGAGCACAGGCCTGTACCCGGGGAGTATGCACCCACAATATTTATGGCATAAGGGTAAGATACAAATGCCGCAATACAACCGCTCTAACAGCACATGTGAAGGTTGCCAGCGATTTTAATCGACACATTAATAAATCACGATAAAATAACACCGCAGTGGGTCGTAAATCTTGACAATGTGTTTAGTAAGACGTTTAGTGCTATCGTGGCAGCGCCGCCAAGCGAGACGTCGCGTCGTGGGAACTAACGCGCACAATGCGCGCTTGTCCCAGCAAGCGCAGGAAACTATGCGTCTTCCGTCCATGCGTCTTGTACCAACATTGTGACAAACGGACAATGCGACACACTCACAGCAACATAATAACAACGTTAGAAACACATATTTACACTTTGTCACGGGAAATGTAAAGTATTTTTAATTTTTACGACTTCAAAAAAAGGAGAGGTTCTCAATATACTATATATCTTATGTTTATATGTTTGTCTTCGTGTTTCTCTGTAACCATGAATTGGATTTTGACCATTCTTTTTTATTGGCTTACATTTACTCCAACAGTTAAGGTAGAGTGTAAGTTTTATCAAAATCCGTTCAGCCGTTCAAACGTTATGTACTTAACAAGGAATAGCGGACAATCGAGTGGACGGATTTAATGCGGATTTCTGTAAAACGAAGAAGGTTTTCCTGGAATCATTCTTAAAAAAGTTTTTCAAAAACGGTTCAGCAGTTTTAATTACTACAAAGGTAGACAACTTGAAAAAGACTTAAAGACTCTTACAGCGCTCATTAATCGTTATTTTAGTTATTATAGTCACAAGTTTTTCTTTAGAACTAAAAATTACGAAATATTTTTTTTTTAAGTCGACTTCAAATGAACTCAAACGTAAGAAATAACGAAATTTAACCAGACTCACCAATTGAAATGTAGGTACAAAACTAATTTGGCGGTTTTTTTTTTTTAGGTAGGTGCTTGTCTACTTAAAAATACTTACAGTTTCTTATTCCTCAAGGCAAGGCATGGCAAGGCAACCAATATACCTAAAAAAAATCGACACCAAATTAGTTTTGTACCTACATTTCAATTGGTGAGTGTGGTTAAAATTTCGATAGTTCTTACTTTTGAATTCATTTGAAGACGACTTATGTAATTTTTTTAAATTATTTTTTATATTAAAACAAATTAATACAGCGCCACGATACGAAGAGGGTGCCGGATGCGCATTAAATATGAACGAAACAACGCTCTAGCATTACCGGCACACATCGTGTTATTATCCCAACCCACTGTTTGTTGAAAGTACAAATCAAAAGAAACGCTCAACACCTACAGGCCCCTCGCGGGTATAACCAAGGCATATAATTTTTTTGATGAATAGAAAAAATAAAACGATACAAAAACGTAAATTGTATACAATCATGTCGGGACGGGGAAACTACAACGGAATCGAGGGTTCTTTTAATAATTGTCTCGGATTTTATAGCGTTAGTAAAGTCATCTTAATTATTGTTTAGTAGTGTCGGTCGGCAGTAACTGTCCGGGGCATATCTCCTCCTTAACGAGGGGGAACTTCGACTTCATGAAATTGCAATTACTGCTGGAACATTTAGCAGAGATCCGCCGCTGGAATATTAAGGAATCTTGCGCCACGACAAACAACAGTTGAGCAACAATAATAGCCGAAGTTGGGCCATTAGCATGTTTTATTCGATACTTTCGCCATTTGCAGCGGAGCCCTCCTCGCCACTTGAAGGGTTACGTCTTGTCGGCGGGTCGCAGTTACCTCGCTACAGGGCGGGCGGTTCACTGCAGGGCGGGCGGCACACTACAGGGCGGGCGGCGGCGGTATAATCCCGTTATATCCGCGCGCGACACTCGCCGACTGGAAATTTATACTCCACAGAGATTTCAGTGAGCTTAATCGCATTATTAAACAGCTTTAAATAACCAATTTCTGTCGTCTACTTCCTGTCAAAAGCTCATTATTATCATAACTTTCGGAACCGCCGCCCGATTGTAAACACGGTTCAATGTCGGTAATGTTTGTTTGTATGCAGCGATCCCTCGGGAGGCTCGGTCGGGGGATTTAATTAGCTAATGATCGTGTATCAGCGACGTATGAAGACAAACAAGCTGCTGTCGGCGGCGGCCGCGCTCGTCGGCTAATTACAGGACAAACAGACAAACACCGCGCCCGGACAGAGTCACCCCCGCCCCGCCCCGTAGCCGCCCCGCCGCCGCCGCCCCTGTGCACACAACACGGCTCGGTGTGTGCCGATGCATTCACAAAGACTACAGAAGCCAAAAGTCATGCCTAATGCAATGTGCCCTCGAGTAACGCACAAATAGATTCGTTCACGAACACAAACCGTTCGCGAACCACTCAGTGGCCCAGTGTTCGTTCAGCCCGCTCTCATGTAAAAAAAAATAATATACGCGTGTAGCACCGTACACGTGTTAGAAGTAAAACTTCTGTAGCTAGATCATTAAGTGGTACCTATACTATACACCTATACCTACCTATACTAAAAGAGATTTAAATTTCCAATTTTGAGATCCAATCTCTGCTTCAAGTTACTTTTAAGTTTCAGACGTCCGATCATTTGAAATTATTTTATACTTGTACTTACTTTTAATACGTCATGTCATTTATTTCCCACCATTCCTTATCTACAATTTGTCGCGCTCGTGGTGATATACTTAACTCATTCAATAGTGTCACTACTATTTGCATCTCGCTCAGATTATATACCATCTGACGTCACGTCTTTAAGCCGTCTCGCTCAAATGTATGCATTGCTTTGCTTGTTTTAGAAATCCATATCGACCCGTGTGACATTGATGAAACTCTTTTCTTACAAACTGTATGGATCGCATCGCACAGCTGTCAAACATAAGTTCCGGTTCCAACAAAGAGGTTGAACGAAGTAGTTTGAGTCATGTCAGGCGGCGGCGGCGGCGCCATCTTGGCCATACCGGAAATCAAGAACTCGTGGAAGAATGCTTAAAATAATTTTTATTTGTTAACGTTTCATCAGGTTTTTCTCTCACTAATTAACATTATTTATTGTACGAATGTATTATTATCTTATCTGATTAGTTAAAACCGTATTGAAAATAGTTGCGGTTTTAAAAGTCTTCAGCCGACCCTGACGTCACCGATTCCAATTTCCGTTACATTTCTTAGCCACTCGTGATAGCACCCGGCTAGTAGCAATTGAAAAGCAAATATATGAATAACCCATAGTTGAGAGGTTAAATAAATTTTACCCCCGTGCCCCAAGAAGTTTTACTTCAAAAATATTATGTAACGAAAGAAGTAAAATCAATTTACTTCTGTAAATCAATATCGTGTGGTGCAAAACTGAACGTCCGCCGCCCGCGGAGCTCTAAACAACAAACTTGCTCCGCCGACGCGTAATTTTTATGAAACTTTAAATACTTGAACTTGTTACTCGTTAAGTATTGTGGGGTGAAAATTTTATAAAATGTATGTTTTAACTGTTGTTATATCTGCATAATGATGTGGATTGAATGAGGGTTGAGCTGTACTTATTTGGTGTCCGTAAATGTTGCAATGAAGGGACTAGAAGGAGATTCAATTTGAAGTCGTTTCAGAATCAGACACGACACACGAGCACTCTCCCACGGGAAGCTAAACACAATATTTTCATTACGCATTCTAAAGGGACCTCCAAAAAAACAAGATTACTTTCTGAAGTTTGCTGCAAAATGGCGCTTAAACAAGACTAACTTCATTTGGAGGCAATCCCTCCGCTCGCGGGGCCATATTTTTTGCCCCTCGTCGGTGGATTAACTCGATTATCAAAATTCTCGTGAAGGGCGGTAATGGCTCAATAATTCCCTCCCCCCTCCCCTCGCACCACCCCACTCCTGGCTGGTTGTTGGAGCTCGTCTTATATCCTGGTTATTAACACTTTATAGCCACCACGTGCTCAAAACTCGCGAGAGCGCATTTGCCTAATGATTTATTACCTTTTCTACCTTTTTTACCGCTTATCTGGTTTATTTCAAGACTCTCCGCCAGCCTTCGAGGAGGAACGTGTAAGTACAATAAAGAAATTAAGAAATTACGAATTTACAAATTTACTTATGGCGTGTATTGATAGAATTTTTGTCTAATTTCCTGCCAGTCAGGGTCATCGATTGACTATTGCAATGATCCCCCTTACCTCCTGCTACTATTTGTCGTTTCCGCGAGCTTTCCTCCAACGTCACGTGGCAACCGACGCTTTGTCCCCTCAGCTATATATAAGTTACTTGTTACGAAGGCTGCTCGGGCTTTTCGGGCTGCACAACTTTCTATCGGAAACTTAGATGAGATAATGAAAAACCCTTTAGGGAAGTTTCATGTGTATCTTCTATGCATGTGTGTGTGCGTCTTGTCTTCTCTCATCAAACTGCTTGCAAGTATCTTCCATTGCCTTTCAAATGCAATTAAATTACTGCTATCTTGTTGATTTTCCATACACTTTGGTTTAACTAGCGTCTCATTGCACAAGCAAACTGAGTGTGAACTCTGTTTATTTCGATAAATATTTCGGCAATAATTTTGAAGCAGCTCCTTACTCTGCCTCACGTCAGAATAAGTAATGAATCTAATAAATGAAATCCTTGAATTAGGGCTTTGAGTGAAGAGGCTTGGGGTCTCCTCGTTGTGATAGGAGGTGTATTTCAAGACGTGGGTGTTTTTCTGTTGGTCGAGATATCGAAGTTTCTGTGTGTTGGAATGTTCGATATTTAATTAAAACGTTTTCGGCAGCCGCCGCCGCCGTCGCCGCTCGCAATTAAATTTTATTGGAGCCAATCGGAGCTCGAAACCGAACCCCAGTTCGAGAGAAAGCTATTTGTTTTTTATTTCTCGCTAACGAACGATTTACACCGGCCGTGTCTTTAAGTGTGTTCAAATTGGTTTACGTAATGAATCGTCGACTGAAAATATAAACTGAAGTTACTCGTTGATACAATTATTGTTGTTGTTCCAATTGGAATACACGAGTGAGTGAAATTGTGGGTTGTTTGTTTTCGAGTAATTGTTATTTGTTTATATTAAATTCGATCACAGCTTCGTTCCACGCCCTTGGGTGGACAGATAGTCGATGAGAGAAAATTATAGATGGCTACATTATACATACATATAACATTACAAAGCTAATATATACAACTAAGTAACAAAATGTCATAATGCCTAAAAAAAATATTGACGAGTAGGTACTCATTGAGAAGCTTTGTAATGGTTTTCTGGTTAACTTTTTAACCATATTACTGTTTAGATACTTAATTTAATAGTGCCTAAACTAAATAACTGCTCGCTACGCTTTGACGTTACGCCTGCTACGACCGACAGTGCTACGCCTGCTACGACCGACAGTGCTACGCCAGCCGCGTAGCCCTGCCGGCCGCCCCGCTGCGAGGAAACTCGGCGCTACTCTATTTGTGCTGTGGAAATTCATAGAAAACGTTTTATTGTGATTTTCATTTCAGTTAATCCACAACCTCTTTTCAGAAGACGGATCGCATACGATAGCGTACGTAACCGGTGATTGGAAATTCGTACGGAAAGCGCGTCTAACTGTGTTAAAAGATGAAAGGCTGCTTTTCGCGGCGCGACTGTTTATCGACATAATTGAATGTGAAGTGAAGTAATACCGCGGGACGAGGATCAAACGCGAGCCGCGGGCCGTGAGGGGGGAGAGGGGTGCGGGGTGCGGGCGCATCATCCTGACTAACTACCCCCCGCGCCTGAAGCTAAACGGCCGAAATTACAAGATAAAAAGACTGTTTTTGTAATTACAAAGAAATTAAAAATACATTGTGAAATTAAGCTTTCGCCTGAAGCGTTTCCCGGAATGTTCCGCTCGGTGAGGCTACATCTGGCTCTGCGCTGGAATACGGAAATTCTGCAAAGTTAGAGAGCTCCCAGTTTTGCATACAGAGTGGTAGAGGTCAGATATTATCATTTATATACCGATTTACTTTGTTTCAAGCGAGCAATTTGCGTGTAAATTAGATGGTGAAACATACAATTCACACTTAATACTTCTACCACTTGTAGTTTATCTGACGCGAATCGTACAGTCAACACTATATGTATATTTTTATGAAACCCAAACAAACTGTGTTAAATCATTCCTTAACGTCAGTCGAACGTCTATATCACAGCCAAAGTAAATATCCCTCATCTTTTGATCAATTTCTTGTGATTGCCCTCCGCGTGATTGGTTCCCCCCTGCCCCGCCTTCGCCTCTGTCGCCGCAGACGCCAGAGATGATATTAAAATGTTCAATATTTGCCCCCGAACCGGGAATCTCTTCGGAGGCAATAAACAGAACCGCTGACGCGTCCGCTGAATGAGGATGATGTCTGCGAGAGATTTATGTCCTTTAAAAGTCATACAGCAGTTACGCAACTCAACGTACCTTGTTTAAGAAACAATGAGGTAATTTTTATAGATTCCACTGCGGTGGTGGGTTAGCCCCTTTTTTGTAAGCTTAGTATTATTGAATAACTAGTTAATGAGGGCGCAGCTTTGTGTCTGCTACCACGTACCTATAACTAGTTAATGAGGGCGCAGCTTTGTGTCTGCTACCACGTACCTATAACTAGTTAATGAGGGCGCAGCTTTGTGTCTGCTACCACTTACCTATAACTAGTTAATGAGGGCGCAGCTTTGTGTCTGCTACCACGTACCTATAACTAGTTAATGGGGGCGCAGCTTTGTGTCTGCTACCACGTACCTATAACTAGTTAATGAGGGCGCAGCTTTGTGTCTGCTACCACGTACCTATAACTACTTAATGAGGGCGCAACTTTGTGTCTGCTACCACGTACCTATAACTAGTTAATGAGGGCGCAGCTTTGTGTCTGCTACCACGTACCTATAACTAGTTAATGGGGGCGCAGCTTTGTGTCTGCTACCACGTACCTATAACTAGTTAATGAGGGCGCAGCTTTGTGTCTGCTACCACGTACCTATAACTAGTTATGAGGGCGCAGCTTTGTGTCTGCTACCACGTACCCATAACTAGTTAATGAGGGCGCAGCTTTGTGTCTGCTGCCTCGTACCTATAGGAAAATGCATGACGCTATAATCATATGTTTTTGGTTTGTTTAAGAAAATAATTTCGACATAAAAGAAGACAAATTCAATTGTCGATGCTTATTGTAAATTTTCACATCATATGATATTTTTTTTTTGTTTCTCTTTGCAATGTTTGGTCCCTCCAGCCAAGCATTCACAAAATTAGTAAGCATTCAAAGGTTAAATGTGTCACATACAAGTAACCTACTGGGTGTCAATGTCAAGTCTGGTAAAAGCCGTACAACATCTGTGCTGCATCTGTATTAACATAGTACTTTCATATCATAACACGTCAGTACATAACAACGGACAGTAGACTACAATTATGTCAATCACGGGTATTTGAATGATCAATGATTCATAATGTGTTTAGTAGACTTGACGCCCTGTATGTGTATGTGCATGTATGTGAAAGGACTATGGACCTCTCTTCAGTCAATATGGCTGATTTCGTATCGCAGTCTTCGTCAACATTCTACACACTGTTGACACAGTCGGAGACGTCTCACACAGTCTGGGTCAGCGGTCACAGAGCGCTAAATTCAGTTTTGTCAGTGAGGAAACCTTCATATATCTATAGCTGCGGTGATGGGCTAACACATTGTTACACCAAATAGAAGATAAGAAAATTGGTTAGCTTTAGCAACAGTGTAGCCAAACAACTTTTTGGTAAAGTATAGACGTCAACTAAACTTTATCTACGCAAATTGTTTTGCTATACATTGCGTGAATTTGGTTTGCTGTGGTAGCCAGATGTTTGACTGTCACCTTTTATTTTTATTACTCAAAATTCGGTAAATAGGAACCAAGCAGTTTTTTTAGTGCAGTTGCGGGATGCCCACCGGTCTTGTTTGATTTTCTTGACTTTCACAAATCTGCCACCCCGTATGGGAAAAGCGTGACGCTATATTTTATTAATGTAACAAGATGTAAAAATCGGATTGTTTCTTTCGCTGGCTGGCTCGCTCGCCACTCATATGTTGCATGTAACGTCCGACTCTGATCAAAAGGCCTGAAACAACTGAACGAGTGATTCCACTCCACGAAAGCTACCAGACATCCTCTATCTTGCTCACTCTCGTGACAATATATTGTGCTTTCGGTCATACGTCGACACACATATAACATTACTTGTCATAGTCAATTCAATGTGCTCTTACTTACTTACTTATTAAGGATGCGTCGTCGTTGGCTTGGCACACACAGTTACACTATATAAGTACACAGTGCTATGCAGAGGTGGGTGGACATAGAATAACGGCAAAAAAAATACCCAATTGTGCCTCCGCCCAACTGCTACGAAATATACACTTTGGCAGTGACAGCAACATAGCAAGAGACGATTTATGAGGCATGAAGTTGGGCATTTCCAAAATACCCAGCTAGAAAATTTCGGATGAATCGCGAGAGTCTCAGGCAGGATTATCCTGTGTGCATGTGCAATCACAGATAGCAGAATCCGGGCCGTGATCACCCGTGGAGCTATGAAAATATGTTGTTATTCCATTTCGGGTGTGATTCAATGACGCGTGGAAACGGTTTCCGTCCCGTCTGATTGCCGCCCCACACCCCCCATCTGCCCCTAGCCCCCCCTGCCCCGCACCCCAAATTCGGCGGACGGGTTGCCCTTGGACCTTGCTTGGTGTTGGTAGCACTCTGGATTTGATGCTTCGCTTTTTATACACTAGACGAGATACGCAGGTTGTTTGAAACAGCAATTATTTCTTATTTTCTTAATGTTCTTTTAATGAGTCCACTTTTATCCAAATTTCTCGATTAGAATAAAAAAGTTATACAATGTTGATTATTAAAGTCCATGGGTGTCCAATGCTGAACTTTAATTAAGTAGATATAAAATATATAATATATGCTCACTCCGAACACACAAGAATTAATACACTAACTACATTTTATAGTGTCTTGGGGTAGTCGGCTGTTTTATCACGGTTTATGTCTTTCAATGTTTAGTTTTGTGTAACATCATGGTGTTGCCGAATTACAAGGGTGCGTGGTGCGGGGCGCGGGACACGGGGTGCGGGGCGCGGGGTGCGGCTAGCAGGGGTTAATTGAGTTCGGACTTTGAAGGTCCTCTGTTTGTTCACATCACTCCGTAGATTGCGTATCACTCCGCGTTTGTTGTATTTGTCTCGTCTTCAATCAAATTGTTACAATCTTTCAATCTTAAAACTAATGCATAATTTAATTTTTGCAGCTCTATCTGATACGAGATAATCTTACTCCTATTCTTATGTAATCTTGTAGCGTAAGAGATTGTGATACTTTTATGAAATAAGAAATAATAAATTTATTTGCAAACGGATGTTGTTCTAATATAGGCCCGTATTAAACGAACGCAAGATAGGTATTCATACAAATTTGCATTGTAACTGCAAAATTACACGATCCCATGCCCTCATAACATAACACACCCAAACATATACCTACATATACATAAGTCCCCCTCTATATCAACATATTCGGACTTGAATGGTCCCTTGGCCAAAGATCTCTTAATCGTTCGACGTTTAATTCGCACCCCCAACCCGACGCATCGGACGCTCGTGGCGCGTAACACTGGAGCCGCCTTATGGATATATATTTCCTTCGCAAAATACTGTCGTTCGTTGCGGGAGACGAAGTAGCTCCGGAACATAAATAAAATAATAATATAGCGTCACGCCTTTTCCCATGCGGGATGGCAGAGGCACAACTGTGCGCAAAAGGAACATACAGCTTTAAAATAAATTCAAACTATTTAATTAATGTCGCAACTAACGCACACATTGAACCACGCTAGGCACAAGCCTCATCTCTATAGCGTCAATACTCACGGCCTCTCTAGCCAGCCGCATCCTGCGATTTCATAGCATAAGAATGCACGTTTCACAATATTTTACATCGGCAGAATGGCAAGAGGATGAAGGGCGGTTCCAGTGTTAACGAATCTCAGATCGGACACGACCGACGAATCGCACCATTAATGTCGTGATTAAACGCTGATTTGAGAGTGGCGACGTTTATTAGGCGATCGAAAGCTCTTCGGCGCAGGACAGAGAGCCACTAATGAACCGGGCGCGCTGTAGGCCCGGCCACTGCACCGCCCGATCACAGGCGGACATGAGCGGCGGACCAGACTGGCCCCCGATTCTCGCGCTATCGTGATGATCTCCATTGTAAAGATGTCGTTCTGAATATCGTATATCTCCTTCGAAAACGATCTAATTTCATATTTATTTCGATCGATAACGGGTCGAGATATCTCCATCGGTTGGTTGTAAGGCGGATCGTGAGAATAGCTTATTTGTTGTTTTCGATGGAGATGTTCGGTATCTCGATATCGATGTCTCATCGATACTAGGGATGATTTCGATGGCGCGAGAATTACACCCCTGGACGAGTATCACGTCTCATCTACTGACGGAGAACCTACAACGCGATAGAACACAAGAGACTAGACTAAGCCATCGTCGTTATGATGATCCTAGGTTGCTGTACGGTTTGGCAATATGGGGCAATAGCGTAGACATAAAAAAAGTATTCGTTTTGCAAAAGAGATGTGTGCGGATAATTGATGGACTCAAGTCAAACAAGATCTCATGTGTAGATTCCTTTGTAAAACTGAAAATCCACACAATCACAGCTCTGTACATAATAGAACTCTGCAAACTAGTGAGGCGATATCCACTGAAGTTTCCAATGAGACAGCTTGGAGTCAGCGAACGTCTCAACAAGCGACATAAGAGCGATCTGGAGGTGCCGGCTCGTAGGACTGTCGCATACTCACGATGCGCAAAGATGGTTGCCATAAGGCTATATAATGAGCTCCCCGACGAAATAAAAACTTTGCCCCACACAATTTTTTTTAATACTCTTAGACAGCATTTAATAAAAATATGTCCCTATAATTTGAATGAATTCTATAATTGTAAATTTTAATACTGTACTGTATGACATTTTGATTTACTATTTAGTTGCGGTGGGTTGACTATTTTTAAGAATCGCCTGATTATTATTGTTCTATCGAAATTATCTATTCTTTATTATGTAACATATTATTTTGTATTTTACTGCTATATTCTTGTAATTATTGCTATGCCCAAGGGTAAAATGACATTGATTCCTTACTATTATATCTGTAAGATCTTGTATGTAACATGACATTTATGGCAATAAATCTACTGAAACTGAAATTGAAACTGATCCTACTGTCCTGCCCTGGATCAAGAAGCAGGCATAAGACAAATCTTGATGCCGTTATAATGTTGACGTCTAATGGTTGAATTATACACATATATCCTTTAGATTGTCTGATGACTTTCAATAGCTCCCGCTTTTGATCACGGCCAACAGCAGCCAATCCTGCATTGTGTAGACACACACACACACACACTTCCCCAGACACCTGCCACTCTCTCTCGAGTCGAGTGTAGAGTCCTCACTCATTGCGATTTGATTGAGTTAGTTATCCTAATGGCTGTCGTTGGCGGCTCGGCTTAACGGACGTTTGAGAGCGGCTGTAAATATTAATTAATCTCCATGAAGGGGTCAAGCCTGCACTGACATGTCATAAATTCATAAATTATATAAAATCGTCATAAATTTAGTAATGCCAGCACTCGACACTGATATGAAATGATCGAGTCATATCTCTTTATTACGTGGTAGTGTAACACTGACAACTGTAATTGAAATAATAACAAATGACTTACTTCATATACTTGAACCTTAGGTGTTAGTGAAACGGGTGTTTATCTGTTCTCTGCCCATCGGTTTCTCTACACTGCACTACTATTTTTTTACTTATTTATTACGTGCCACATTCAGTCCTTTGGACTTATACTATTTCTACTTACAAGACATAAGAGTTTCCAAAGTCGTAACGTCTTGAAAATTCCTTATCTGTGGCAGTTAAAGGTTTAACAAACAGAACGTTTTACAAAGGGTTAGTAGTATTTACGAGCAGCACTCGTCACAACACAAGACCCTACAGGGTCTCCCTCAAGTGGTATACTCACGGGCGAACATTTGAATCCCTATAACAATGGCAATAAGACTGTATGTGTATACCTTGCATACGGTGCAGCCTGACGAGAACTGTGCATTTTGCAATCACTCAAATGAAGCGGTGTCATCGCCGCCGCCGCCGCCGCCGCGGAGGTCTTGCGATGCGAAGATAAAGCGGTATGGTCACGTGACACGCGACAGACACACAGACGACAAACTGGCTAAACTGCATACTGAATAACAGAACTGCATACTAGTAGGTATGATTACCGAATAGGGTAGTTCTTGTAAGACATTTTTTACGAAAAACTGCTTTAGGAGTATCAAGAATTTTAGATACAAAGGAGAAGATATTATATCTATCATAAAACGATGCAGACAAATGACAAACAAAGCATAAACTACGAAAAAGTATTCCTTATAGGTAGTGTTTCGCGCGGAAAAGGACAGAGAGAGAGAGAGAGAGAGAGAGAGAGAGAGAGAGAGAGAGAGAGAGAGAGAAGGAAACATAAAGACAATGTGCAATTGTGCATACACAATTGTACATCCATTCGTCTACTTATTTGTTCCTAATTGCCTATATATTATATCCCGAACTCACGGTTACAGTACACCATTTACAATCGTGCTAAGTGCGTGTAGAGATACATATCTCTATGACATCACGGTGACATAACATGTGCTAGTTATTCTGTCCACCACTCGCCAGGTTAGTTATGTGGAGAGGGTCTCACCTCGTGTCTAGACTCTAGACGGAGGATTTACCATCAGAGGCTCCGGGTGTTAACTTCCGGGGCTTTTATGGCACAGGAATTCCTTTGTCTCCGCTCCTTTTTAAACAAAAGAATCGAACAGCTTATCCTGAGCCTGATCTGTCCTGAAATGTGGATTTTCATAAAATACTTCCGGAGGATAGTTTTGTAAAAGACTTAAATACTCTAACAGTTTCTTCACGAATAGTCAGACTTTCCGTGAAGAAGATTAAATCAGTTCTTTCACCTAACAGCCTCTGATAATGCTATTCTCGTATGTCTCGATGCGCCATCGACCACTAATAACGTTCGTATAGGGTAACAGCCGACGACAGCCGGGATGCAGGTGATTAGCAGCGAGTGCGGCGCACGTGACCTGACTCATGAGCTGATGCTTCATTAGAGGCGGGAGCAGATCCACACGACATCCTTTATATATTATCGAACGATGACAAATATTACTGCTGATGGTCACCTAGAACGCGAAGTATTTAATTACAAGACAATGCGCACGCAACTGTGCATCCGCCGCCCCGGATATAGGACATGAACTCAATTGTTTATGGCCATCATGGCCTCGAACTCAATGTCAATAGTCACGAGACTTAACTCTCTTTTGACTATTCCACGTTCCTTATTATTCGGATATTACTTAATATTTGTCGGGGTATTTTTGCGTTCTAAATAGCTTCAGTTCTATCAGTAATTGTTTTTCTATTTTTTTCAATAAAGTTTCTGTTCCATATATCTGTTATAGTACCACTGGATTAAACTAATCCGGTGTCCAGTGCGGTGGTGCTAATCCTCGCGGCTGGATGCGCACGCTATTCGAATAAACCCGACAATAATTCAGTGAATTCGATCTGACAGTAGCATGAATAAAACTTCGCGCTCGGATATACCATCACTAAAAATCTAACTCTATTTTTCGACGTTAACTCCGAGTATTAGAGTTCCAGTTTTCTGCTGATGGTATATGTTTTCTATGTTCATACATACAAGTAGTATTTAGAGCTTCATTCACTGAATCACGTTGCTATGCTGAATAGTTTATCACGTAGTCGCAGGACATCAATCGCCATTCAATCTGTCCGCTAAAACGAGTACCTGCGTGCACAACAGCACAGAGCACATTATATGTATATCACAACAGTTCTATATGATTTATTTGTTCGGCCCTGAGACATCTCTGACTGAAGAGTGATGAGATGACAGACTGATGTTTTAACTTAGACAAAAAGTTATGTACCTATATAATATTTCTTGCCAACCACAATCACTAATTGTATATACAAATGGAATTGCGAGATTTTTATGATCACACTACGCTTAAATTACCGGGATTGTCTGGTTTACAAATTGGATCGAGGTTACCATTATCCTTTGTCCTTACCCAACCCGTGAGGCTATTCACTTACTAGCTCTCCACGGTACCGATGAAAGGACCGATGGACTCCAAACTCCGGATCTGTGGATTTCCTACAGAAGAAGTGACAATGCTTACATTTTTTTTGTCGCATTCACTATCAAACCTTGCATATACACAGGCCCAGTTTCCCTTGTAACTTGCAAGAACTGTATCAGCTTCGATGATATTTTTTTCGGTGTAATCATGTTCATTTGCGGCCGGCTCTACTGCACCCGCGCGATGCTATCTCGCTCACGAACGCCCCGCAGTTACCGCTAGTGTTGTTTCTATTACCTACACATTTCAATCAGCTCGTTGTCGCTCAGGCACGCGATATGAATTAATCATTCTTTAACAAGGTCATCGGCAGATCGCTGAACTGAAATATCAAAGTCGGTCGTCTAACTTGGCTGGTTTGGAGGGAAGAATCGATCTCGATTGTGCTTTTATACACACCAACACCTCAACACGTCGTGTATACTTATTATTGGATATTTAGTTGCCTTTAACAGATCCTTTAGCTTTCATATATCAGAGACCCCTGCTCAGTCACAAGCTCGAGCGAGCTGACTGCAACAGCACCTGGCTTGTCAAGATACATGTAAGAATGTTGTTTCTTCCGCCGTCGTCAGGAATGTGCCGTGCCGTCTCAAATGCATTATTAAGACGTCCCAGTTCCGTCGGTGTCGTGCGTGAGCGCCATTTGTCAGGTCAGGGCGGGCGGCGGGGTGTAGGGCGGGTGGGGCGCGGGGCGGGGCGGAAGTGACCCGATGCCGGCGAGATAGTGCCGCTGCCGGGCCGGGTGGGAACTGGGGCGAACCAAACTGGGCCAAGTGCTGAAATCAACAAATTGATCTGATAACGTCAGGCATTTTCATTGATAGTAAACAGGCTATGCTACCGGACTACCGGAACTCTCGGAATGGTTTTTTTCATATTTCTATTTTATAATTTTATTTGTCATAAAATTTGCACATCGTTATAGGATAAAATATAGTTATATAAGTAAAAAAACTGTACATAACATCCTAAGGACCTATATTTGCAAATAAATATCTTTGACTTTGACTGCCTTACATTTAATTATCCTTTATATAAAATTTTAATTCTTTTCACCTTCACTGTTTTTGGTGCATAATATAGTTTTCTAGGTAATAGGCGTTATTTATGTAGTTCGACACATGGGACATTTTTTTCACTTACATCTAAATTTGCTTACATTACTTACATGTGTTTTCCCCAAGTTTCTTAGTGTTGTCCCGTTGTTTCAGGTCCGCCGGGGCCGCCGGGAAAGCGTGGCAAGAAAGGCAAGAAAGGTGACACGGGAGAACCGGGACCACCAGTAAGTATACCACACTATCTTTGCCCTTATCATAATATTTTTGAACTATCATCACTGTAAACTTTTAATTTTAATTTAGTTTTGAATTGATTATTTTTTGTTCACTTTTATTTCGTTTGGTTTCCAGGGACTGACAGGGGCAGCCGGAAAGAATGGATTTCCGGTATTCAATTTTTTACAATTATTATTCCTTTAGCCTACTTTTACCTACTTCATTTCCAAAATTATTTTAATTTCAGTTTTCTCTTTTTGTATATACTTACTTTTCTTTTGAAATTGACATAATTTCTCCTCATTTCCACTTGATGATATTGACAAGGTGTATGAGTGGTGTGTTTGTAAGTAAGTGGTTACGTTTCAGGGAAGCAAGGGAGAGAAGGGCGAGCGCGGGTTTATGGTAAGCTCACCCACACACGCATAAGTCGCCTGCCTGTTGGTGTGAGTGTGTGTGGTGTAGTTACGCAAAGTTTAACCCCCTTGCTTTAAAATATGGTGTTTTCCTAAACCTTAATTCGCGAGGTGGAGATTAATCTCAGAAATTGCAACTAGTAGTGCGTAAATCTAACGTCATCTGTGTTGATCTAACCTATCCTACCGCTGAACTTTCATATCATAACTCTTGCTCGAAAAAACCCTGACCCAACTTTTGCTATCTCTTTGTCACTGCAACTAACTTCTTGTATTTAGAAATTAATCTCGGTGTGGTTTGGTACCAAATTAGTATTTTTATAAAAATCTAATTGATTTGATAACTTAAAGTTGCCATTACTTTTCAGGGACCAATAGGCCTGGATGGACCAAAAGGTGATCCGGTAAGTTTATGTCAATTTTAATTACATCGTCAATCAAAGGCTATTAGTATTTAGTGTTTTGTTACATTAGTTTAGCTTGTATTCAGGTTTCCTCTATCGGGACTGACAGTTGAAAAGCTAAGCAGAATTCTTGGTTCTGCCTACCATGCGAGAGGTCCCGGGTTCGAATCCCGGCTAGGGATAAAGAAAAAAATGACTTTCTGGTTCCCACGACAATGGGTGTGGGACCAGCCAGAGGGAATGTATGTGCCTGTTTGTATATGTTTATGGTTTATGTTTATGTGTAGACATTGTAGTCACTTGCTGGAACAGGTCCCTCGTGTCCAATCAGAAACTTGGCACGATAATAATATATTACACAACATCATCCCTACAGCGATCAACTGAACCTCCAGCGTTGTTGGTAATTTGATTAACACGGAGTAATTTAATGAGCTGTTTGCAGGGTCGGCCGGGGGACAAGGGACACAAGGGAGACCACGGGAGCCCCGGCTTCGATGTCTTCTCAGCAGTCAAGGTAAATAAACAGATGCTTACATTACTTGCGATTTCGATCTACAGTCTACCTCTACTAATTTCGTATTAACGTGCGTAGAGAAAATGCTCTTGTCCCTGGGTTCTATCTCATCCTAGTCGTAAGTTACTATTTTAGAATTAGTCCCATCCTCCCCGGTAAATCGTCCCTATAGTACCTAAGAATAGCCACCGGGGATGGTGAAACCCCATGCTTCATTAATTATCTTTTCTCCGCAATAGTTTGCAGACGTAATATAGAATGTTAATAGTATCATTGGTGTGGGACTTATGGGCTACAATAAAAATGAGATTGAATAGATAATCATAGGAAATGAAAAACAAGCACTATTTTGCATTTACACTTGGTGCCAGCTCTCTGTCATGGTAACGGGTGCGGTGGGTCAGTATTGATGGTATAATTTAGCTGACTAGCTCCTACTAACACTTCCCGTACGCGGCGCATTTCAGGGCGTCAAGAGATCGGTGGACAGTTTCAAGATCAGTCCGTACACCTCGGCAGAGATCATTGCCGTCAAGGTACCCCCTCACCTGACGCGTCCTGTTTTTTTCTCGTGCTTGTATCTTGTCACAGTGTTAGAGGCCTGTCCATCCTGTTGTCTTGCTCATGTGTCGGAAGATCTAGGAAAGGACACTTACTGAACTAATTAAAGCAGATATTGGATGTATCTAATTACCAAATAAGAGGACTAACTACATCCTTATCTCAACACCTCACTATGGGTGTGGCATATAAGATATCTTCGTGTAGATATCGAACAGGGAAAAGGATAGCACTTGTGTCGTCACAATTATGTTTTTCTTCTTCCTGCCTCAAGAAATGGTCGGAAGTATGGATGGACATGGCTCGTAGCAATATGACAAATTCAGTAGATTTGGTACTTTATCGGTGCTTCAAGTGTTGTGTTGTCTTAAAGCGTTTAGTTTTTTGGAGATTTACTACTGTGTAACTCAAAATATTTATTCAATAGTTGTTTACACTACTTGTCTTATCATTTTGCTGCTTTGTTTGTTTTTATCTAAGTATTCTTCAGTTTGGGTGATAGTAATACAATAAATCATTAAAAAATATATGCAAACATGTCGGCAGAGCAATCTCGACAAACATATAGCCATGGTCTTGAATATAATTATAGTAAGAAAGTTTTTTATTGAATGTTGGTTCTCACGCCATCGACAGGGGTTGCAAGCCTCCGGACACAACATCTCGGCGCAGACCATCATTCAGCTCAAGGTCAGTGCAGTGCAGACCGCCCGCGCCCGTCTCACGCATAGCCTGACTTGTACTCTCTAATCTATAAACTAAGATGCGTCTCCTTGATATAACTTTACAACTATGTATGATACTAATCAGATGTTTATGTTACCAGACAGCCAATAACCTTTATTTAGTGATGCCGGATGCATCAAATAATTAAATAAACCTTCCTTGTTTTTATTTATGTGAAAATAAAGCATGCATGAGCTTCTGATATTATTGCATGCTGATATAATTAATAGTTCAGCTTTTTTTGACCTTCCGTGCTGACTAAATTATTTACTTGTTAGAGTTTTACATCAACATATTATGCACGCATCTAATATTTTTATGCCTACTTTACGCATGATAGAAATAAAGACAACACCTCTTCATATTATACCTTAGGTCCTGGTCCTGTCTTATCTCTCTCTTCCCTGTTATTTTAACCCTCAAATAAATAAAATATTAATAAATTGATCCATGCAAATAAAAGGTTTGCTGATGACGTCTTAGTGATATGTTAGTTTGACAGAACGCTTAATCGAGTACAATCTTCCACTGCATGAAACTGACATATCATTTGCGTGCCGTTTCCAGGGTGAACCGGGCGAGCCTGGTCCGCGCCAGGCCCGGCGGGGCCCGCAGGGGCGGAGGGGCTGCCGGGGCACGAGGGGCGCGCGGGGCAGCCAGGACCTGCTGGGCCGCCTGGCGTCGCGGGACAGGTCGGGCCGGCGGGGCCCGTAGGACCACCAGGCTCAAGCGGACCACAGGGACTTAGGGTAAGGAGAATAACGCTAACATCTAATTTCATGATTATGTTTGAAGTATATTTATTTAGTCATTTATTGTGCTCTGACTTCCCTCTCTGTATCTGTTTTTTCCTGTCATGTCTAGGTTTGCTGGAAGAAATCTCTTTTTAGAGATAAGCTCACCTTTGTACATACCTTTTTGTAAAGGTTACGTGTTTTTTATGTTTTGTGCAATAAAGTATAAATGAAATGAAATGATATTTTTGGAAAATATTGCCGAGAACTTAATAGTAAAATTCTCGTATCATAGGTTTTACAGGTCCTATGCATTCAGTTCCGATAATCTTATTTTCTCATCAATGGGTACTTTTGAACCTAAATAAATAAATTGAATTGAATTGAAAAAACAAACAATTTTATTTATTTAGGATAAAAAATACACAATTACTTTTCTATTTTTATCTGCTCGATTCTACCATATTCTCCTTATAACTCTTATACTCCTTAATTAAGGACCATATTTAACTGTTTAATTTCACGAACTTTCAGGGCGATAAGGGCGACAAGGGCGAGCGCGGCTACACGACGACGCTGAAGGGCGACGCCTTCCCCACCGGCATCATCGAGGGACCGCCAGGCCCGCCCGGACCTCCCGGTAACATCTCTCACCATAACTGACCTTACTCGACCTGACTGTAACCGACCTATCCTGACTTTACCAGGTCCTGGTTACACGAGATCATGCCTACTCCCTGACTTTGCCATACCTGATTTGACCTAATATTTATCATTTTAACTGTGTGTAGATGGTGCTGCATGCAGTGCTAGTTTTTGGTGCAGGGTAGAGCTAATTTTGCAAATATTAATGAAATCCATGCACAAAGGACTGTGTTACTAATAGCGAGTTAAAGTTTGAGATAATTATGTTGATATAAAAATACATGATCTATAACTTCAACTTGTATACTGTAATACTATTGTCTATCTATGTAACAAAGTGCACTTAACCATACCTATGATGTGAAGGATTTATTAATTTTAACAAGTGGTCTGATATTTAATTCAACGGACTTGTTTCTTTCGATAAAAGACAGCACATCCATTAATTGTGGAATAAACAAAAACTAACACAAAGCGCAGCTTTATGCTGAAAACGCGTTATTTTATTTTAAGGATATTTGTATGTTTTGATCTATTAAATAGGTAGATATTCAAGTGCAATATCATTTTTTTAAAATTTTGATTTGTCGAAAAAGTCCGTCGAATTAAATACAATACCAAGAATTGACCTCTGCACAGTTTGATGATATTTTACGAGTACTTTACTTTTATGAATAAATTGAAGATTTTTATAATCATTTTAGTAATCCCACCTTTCCCACCCAACTTATCGTACGTACATCCGCCGGTATGAGTAGAGTAGTCGTTGCTTGAAATAGTGTGAGTGAGTAGCGGTAGTGAGCACGTACAGTGTGTGTGTAGGTGTGGCGGGCGAGCGGGGCGAGCGGGGCGAGACTGGCACGGCGGGGCCGGCGGGACCGACCGGCGAGCGGGGACAGCGGGGCAAGCGGGGGAAACGGGTACACACAACCATCGCCGTCTATACACACGTCAATACTAGCAACCGGTGTTTGACTTATCAACGCTGGGTGTTGATATCACTAAAATATCAAAAAATTGCTTATTTATCAAACCTCTTACTACTAATAAAAAGTTGTAGTAGGTGTATACGGGTGGCGAAGCGAGGCAGAACTATACAGTTATATTTATATATATATTTAAATAGCTGTGTCCAGCTCAGCCGCCCGTTTAAACCTTGCATAGTTCTTTAATAGTAAGGCTAAAGTTTAGTCTAGTATTGTTCGTGTGTTTAGTCCATCAAAAGGCCTAGAAAGATGAAAGACTTGAAAGCTTTTTCCCTTCGCAGCCTCGAAACATATATGAACAGATACATACTTTTTCGGTTCTATGTACCTATATCTTAACTTTATGCCCAATTCAATTAGGCTGTTTGTCTCTATTTCTCTGTCTGCGTTTCTGAAAACTGTGCTCGGTTTTTCAACTCCTATGAAATACTAAGTATTTGTATCAAACTATGGAATGAGCATGATATTTTATAAGCATGACGCATGTATTTTAGGTGTGTATTGATATCTGAAATAATGCTTAAGGTAGTAAAATGACAACTTTCGCGAAATGGCGTTAACGAAATGGTAGTTTTAGTTTGTATGTATGTGAATTAATGGTAGTGTTTGTAGTGTGGCTTCATAACAGCAGGCTCTAACAGGGTAGTGTCGCGCGACACAGTACCTACTAACGTCACTGCCGCCAGCAGCAATACCACAGCAGTAACACCAACAGTAACAACTGGCTTCAATTAAAACTCAGGTAACGCTAATTTGCTTATTGGTTCGTAGAGGTGATTTCACTGGTATTTAATTTTAGACGTTAATTTAGACTTAAAGCTTTGTAAGTGCTGGTGTGTATCATAAACAAACTTTTTCACCACTCCCGCACGAAAGAAGTGTCTTTCCTCTACGAAAACAGTGAGGAAAGTTAGTTTTTCCTCACTGTTTGAACAGTGAGGAAAGTAATGATCCCGTTCAGAAACTAACCTTGCCTGATTTTTATGTTAAGTTTTAAAGATATTTTAAAAAATAAATAATTTTATACTTAGAATAGAAATACTTATAAGTTAAGATTAATGTTTTTTATAAAATTTATCAAATTATTGTAAGTTCAGAAACATTAAAAACGTTAAATAAAATATTGTAAAAATTACATCGTCAAATTTAGGATTATAATTTTAGAACGCACTCAAAGAAAGAAGCCTGTGAAAGAAGTACATTAGAAGCGCGAAAATTCTAAGTTTTGTTTAGAAATATCAAACACTCAAGTGAATAGTAATAAAACAACGATAAATGTACCCAATAAAAACGTTACTTTTAACTTGAAAAATTGCAGTAATTTTACATTTCATTTTTAAATTATTTTCATGAATAACAGCTCTTTTTATTTTATAATAAAGAATTAGGTATTTTGATTTGCTTTGTGATTTGCTATTTAATTTATTTACCTATGGTGACTGTATACTTTCTTGCTGGGAGTGGTGAAAAGTTTTGTATGCAACATGTGAGCAAGTTCATTTGCTATTCGTTTTGTTGAGTCTTTCGCTTACTCAGGATTGACTTTTATAATCACTCACTGCGCTCGTGATTCTATTTTTCAATCCTTCGTTCGCTCAAGACTCAAAATCAAAACTCATAGGAAAAACTAACTTTCCTCACTTGTTGGATAAATAACTATTGTCATGTCCATAGATGAGGATTATGTGGTAATTCATATCTGTGGTGTATAAGAGACCGTTTTCAAAATATAATTATCTACATCTGCATTGATAAATGAGAATGTGAGAATCTCATTTCTGCTTAAGCTTCCTATTCCATCATAGCCGTGAAAACAATTGCTATTAAACACATAACACGTGTGTATTGCAGGCAAGCCAGGCACGGAGGGCCCACGCGGTCCGTCGGGGCTCGACGGACTCAACGGCGAACCGGGGCTGCAGGGACCGCCGGGGAAACCGGTACGTAGTCACAGTCAGACACTCACTGAGTTGAGGCACAGGCAGGGGTAGTAGTAACAGGAAACAAAGTGGCTATCAGAAGTTGTAGCAACTGAAAAGGTTGGTGATGATAAAAGTGACTCCATTCCTCAGAGTTGTATTCCCAAAAAGATGAGCTAGAGCTTAGAAACCCTAAGGCAGAGTATGTGAAGCCAGGTGTAGGTGAGAAGATGAATTATTCATATTCTTCATTGCACAAAAATGTTAAATAATACATGGATTTTCCAATTTTCGTGTATTTTACACATTATGGTGCCGCCATCCACGAAGACGCGTGACGTAGCTATTTGCATCTTTGTCTTTCAGCAGAGTGCCCCGATTAAAGAGAAAGATGCATATAGCTACGTCACGCGTCTTTGTGGATGGCGGCACCTATATATGCAAAGGCGAGCTTATCTCTAAAGACAGATTTCTACCAGCGAACATAGGCAGGACAGGAAAGAGTATAATATCAGGAGAGTTGCTTTGTGCATCTCAGAACCCCTTGTCATAAATTACCCTCTAATGAAAGGCTAACATTCGAATGTGGATTGTTAATTAGATTATTTTCAGGACGGTTTCAGAAAGATCGATCACCACAGATTATAAACTATGTTATTCTATGCACTGTACTGCAAAAAATCTTTTCACTCTGAAAGTGAAAAGATTTTTTGAATTATCTGTTGAATTTTGAAGGAAACTGTCCTGGAAATAATCTAATTGGTATTGTTTGGTATTGCAGGGCGAGATAGGTCCGAAGGGCTCAAAGGGCGACTACGGCGACATAGGGTCGCCGGGGATGCTGGGAGCGCCGGGGCTGCCGGGACCGCCCGGGTACCCGGGGCTCAAGGGAGACAAGGGAGACAAGGGCGACTCGGTAAACCACCTCTTACAATCTTCAGATTTCTAAACACTTCAGGACTCATGTAAAAACCAGCTGAATAATATATCTCGATCGTTTTGATCATTATAGATTATATCTGATGGTTCGTTCACGGCGAGTGTTACGGCTAATGAAGGCTCCGTTCGTGTATCGGCATATGGCCTCGTCACCTACTTTTATTTGTTAACCCTTTCATTAATAATCGGTTCTCGTTCAAAAAACAACGAGACCTATCCCTAAACCCATTGAGAATTGGGTGAAATATTCACATTGGAGGATCAATCACCCGCCTGTGGTTCCACGGGCGTCCCACTCCACCATCATCCCTAAACTGTATTATTGTCTCGTGATTGTTGTCTAACACGTCGCTGTGTTGTGTTCTGGGTGCGGACTACGGCGGTTCACACCAGAAGTATCGGAAGCTCAGGAGAAGACAGGTACTTACCTACTATACACATTACATTTAACTCGTTATAATTGTTTAGCTCGTCCGTCCAAGTCCACAGCCTGCGATTTTCAAGCTACCCTACCCACGTAAAGTTCAAAACTTATGAAAATACAGAACTTACAAAAGAACTGGGTCTTTTTTGGGGCGTTGCACGAGCTAGTAGATACAAGACCGGGTCCACAAAAGATAACTGGGAGCAACTTCACCATCGACAAAGACATGCATGCAAAGAGTGTCAGAACGCAGTATTTCTTACTTTTTTAGCTAAAATGAATACCTCAGAGGTTTCTTTGTTTGATTTATTTACTATTCCTCTCAGTTTGCGAAGATATCCAGTTGTGAACTGTTAATCTTTATACCCACTGTTGAACTTGCAGGGAGACGGCACCGGCTACGAGCTGTACGGACACGAGATGGTAAGGGATACACATTACCTTACTTACTAACCTTACCTAGCTGTCTAAAATAAGTATTATCTATGATATCAAATCAAACCATAATTCGCATTACTTGGATGAAGCTACAACTACAGCTACAACTTTTGAAACGAGTGACCGATGACGAACATTCTACTGATAGAATTCTATGCCTCGGTGACGAACATTCTACTGATAGAATTCTATGCCTCGGTGACAGAGAGCATGTAAGTCTATGCCTCGGTGACAAAGAGCATGCGAGTCCAGGGAAAGATCCTGGAAAAGCTTTTCTGAATTAGAATCTTTAAGTATTATTATTTTCTATACCTTGTATTTGCGGGAAAAAAGTGTGAGCATATTTATTACATTTACAAGCTGCCGGACAACTACCCTCTTTAATGTTTTGTTAACATCTTTTGTTAAAACTATGTATTAGGTACTGTCCAAACATACTGCCAAATAAAGAATTATGAATTATGTACGATAAATGTATTATTTGAGCTTGTGTTTGACATGTAAGATTCACTTACCTACTCGTACCAGTCAATAACGATGATACTCGGTGTTTTGTTTGATGTAATGCAGGTGCTTTTGAGATGTAACATTTACTTACCTACTCGTACCAGTCAATAACGATGATACTCGGTGTTTTGTTTGATGTAATGCAGGTGCTTTTGACATGTAAGATTTACTTACTTACTCGTACCAGTCAATAACGATGATACTCGGTGTTTTGTTTGATGTAATGCAGGTGCTTTTGACATGTAAGATTTACTTACCTACTCGTACCAGTCAATAACGATGATACTCGGTGTTTTGTTTGATGTAATGCAGGTGCTTTTGACATGTAAGATTTACTTACTTACTCGTACCAGTCAATAACGATGATACTCGGTGTTTTGTTTGATGTAATGCAGGTGCTTTTGACATGTAAGATTTACTTACTTACTCGTACCAGTCAATAACGATGATACTCGGTGTTTTGTTTGATGTAATGCAGGTGCTTTTGAGATGTAACATTTACTTACCTACTCGTACCAGTCAATAACGATGATACTCGGTGTTTTGTTTGATGTAATGCAGGTGCTTTTGACATGTAAGATTTACTTACTTACTCGTACCAGTCAATAACGATGATACTCGGTGTTTTGTTTGATGTAATGCAGGTGCTTTTGACATGTAAGATTTACTTACCTACTCGTACCAGTCAATAACGATGATACTCGGAGTTTTGTTTGATGTAATGCAGGTGCTTTTCGGGATGATTCTTCTGATGAAGAAGATGATCCTTCAGTATTTGATGTTATCCTTCATGTGTTCGCAGATGATGGGGCCACCAGGCGCGCCGGGCCCCTCGGGGTCCCCGGGTATTGCGGGCCCCCCGGGCATCAAGGGAGACAAGGGAGACCCCGGATTTAGAGGGAAGGGGGTTGGTACTTTGTTTTTTGTTAATTTTAAGAAACAGTCATTCATCATATACAACGTGTAAATGAATTAACGCAAATGAGAAACTACTTTGTTACGGACTTCAAACTTCAACTTCATTTTTCACTTCCCAGTACATTTTGGCCTGAGTGGATCAGCTGATTTGTATGGAGGAGTGAAAAATAAAGTTGCTCTGATCAAATCGGTTTCAAAATGTTGCTCAGAATGATGTCCCAAACAAAGTAGTTTCTCATTTTGCGTTAATTAATTTACACCTTGTATATAATTATAGTGGCCGACCAAAGGAAAAGATGGAGTCACGAGTTAGATCTGTGGGATAAATAAAGACTGGAGGAAGACCGCTCAGGATCGGATGGAGAGAAAGAGGGGGAGAGAGGCCTTTGCCCAGCAGTGGGACATAATAGGCTCATAATAATAATAATATATTTATATGATGACTGTTGACTTATAATACAACTTTAAAATACAATTCTGCTCGAGTATAATATAAGCTTAATTTCTGTCATATTTTTATAGGGCGAGAGAGGAGAGAAAGGTGACGCAGGACCCATGGGATTACCGGTAAGCAAACGTTACAGTTCATTACAGCATACCCGAAAATATGATCAGTTTAAACGAACATAATCTAAGCAAGCAAAATATGTACGGTCGCCTGCGTCTAAAAGTATACGGGCAGGTCATATCAACGAGTGAATCCCGCTTATACTGCTTGTATACTTTTAGGCGCAGGCGACCGTACTAATCGATAGATAAAAGCAGACCTCAATCTTCTTCGTCACTGTTCAAGTATTGATTATACTTGAGTAGTACTGATTGTGTACTTTATAGCTTGCTCACCAGCTCAATTACGTAAAAATATAGATGCTACCTACTTATTTCCGCATTTCATCCGATTTTTTGTGACGAGTTATTTATCTAACGTTTGATCACATCTTCGTCACAAAGACATTTTTGCTGGCAGGGTCCCGTAGGTCTGCCGGGAGAGCAGGGTGAACCGGGTCGGCCGGGTGACAGCGGCACCAGGGTAAGTTACCCACGCTACCCTACTCGTCACTGAGGCTCATAATAATAACCCGATCTCAGCTCTGAGCGCGTGTAGTGGCAGATTTCATATGGCAAAACCGTCATTGTGACATAAGCTGAGATAACGCTCAGTGCTGAGAGTGGTTTCATATTACGGGCTTAGTATAAAATAATTGCAAAGGTATAATACGAATAGATTTTTTAACACACTTAGACCAAAGAAGAGATAATATGTAGTATGCTTAGACTCTACCCCGATTTCAAAAGAGTCAATGACCATCCTATTAGATATGAATACTGAATAAATAAATAAATAGGTACACGATGACGATGCATGTTGCATCACACTTATTTAATAAATGATTAGATAGAACACTTTACACCTGAATCACTATTGATATTTCATGGAATGTCTAGCCAGCAGAGGTACCTACCTATATACCATGAACTTTTTGAATCGTGATCCTACCATGTAGTCACACAAATTAACTATGCATTTACTAAAACAAATAGCCATCAAACATTTCGACCGTTTACTTACATATATTACATGGGTACATACCTGTTTGTGTATAACGGAATGTGTATGTAATGTAAGATACGTTCCAGGATGTATGATGTCGTGTAGTGTGTTGTATCATAGTGGTGTGCGTGCACTAACCGGGTGGGTGTATGTGTGTGTAGGAGAACCGCTGGCCCCCGGACTTCGCCTTCACGTAGTAAGCAGCTGCGGAGATTTCACTAACTAACACACATGCTGGTACATGCTGCTACTTGTAGCGAGGACGAGCTCCGTATCACTTCCCTCCAGACTGTCGCGCGGAAACTCTGGAGTGAAGTGGCGAGCAACAGTAGCGGCAAACGGTCTAAACACTAAATTGTAAATTGTAATATTTGTAGATACTACCGCGTAATAATGTAACGATATTGAGTTATTTTATGTAAGACGTTACCTAACTAGCCTAAGCGTTACAGATTTGTGAAAAGATAATATTTTTACTTATCAATATTTATTTAGGTTATTCCCGCGTTTATATGTATAAATTAAGCCTTAATGTCTTAATAATTAATGCTTGTATTGTATATCAATGAACTAAATTATGATCTATTTATTTATTATTAGGGTGGATTTTTGAAATTCCGATTTTCACGTAATTTCCGTGGCATTTTTTGTTTCTTGTAATACATGTAAAATTAACAAAGATTATGAAAGACTAAAGCCTCAAAAACTAAACTATCAATGAGGCGTCAATTAGAAGCGAATACTTTGGCTAAAATTTATCATCAAAAATATTTTTGGCACGGAAATTACGGCCGTGGAATTTTTTTACCATGGAAATTACGAAAGGACTACTTTATCATACATGGATATATTATTACGTATTTCTGGCAGTGATTGGTCGATCATAAGATCAATTGACAATTATTTGTTCTAAAAGTGATGAAATAAAAATGAAAAAAACTTTATGAGTGTATTTATCAAAAAAGAAAAAACCCATAACAAAACCATAGTAACATTATCCATAAACATCTGTTAGGAATGCTTTTAAATAAAACAATATAGGTAATTAAATTATTTTTCTTTATAATTGTAGTAATTGTACATTTTACTTTGGCCATATTTCATATTCTACAACAAAATAAAGTTCACGTTTAACTCACTATGAAAGTAATTTTATTGTATATTTTAGGACAAACAGGTATTTGGCATTCCTAACCGGGTGAAATTGGTAAAAGCAAATTCCAATACAAAAGCAAAAATTAATACTTTTTAGCGAGCCAGATAGCTACTGGACAATAGACGACCCATTCCAAGGTAGTGGGCCTGCACCATCTACCCAAAAATCAGCCGGAACTTGATGGATGTAACATGCGCTCGGTGTCAGTTACTGGCTACATTAAAAACGTACCGTGTTTGATACCTCAGTGTTTGTTTATTACGAGTTATTTGCCCAAAAGTACTATGGATTATCGTAATACAGGTAAGAACAGTCTTATTTATTACTATTCACTGATGTTTACATGTATTTGAAAGGTTCAAAATCTATTTACAAATTGTCTCCATTATTTATTCAGTTTTTATCTGAATTGTACATTTCAAAGTGATTATATTTATCCTTCCGAGTGCTTCCGACTTTCCGACTAAAGATTACTGTTGTAACGGGTAACAAAAACTGTCATATGATAGGTATTTCACGATTTGAGTGCTACTTTTTGCTACTTTTGTCAAAAATTACGAATTAACATCGAGCAAAAAACTGCAAAAAAGTCACGTTTGTTGTATGGGAGCCCCCCTTTATTTTTCTTATTATTAAGTTTTAAGTATTTGCTGTTATAGTGGCATCAGAAATACAAAATCTGTGAAAATTTCAACTCTGTAGCTATCACGGTTCTTGAGATACACCCTGGAGACAGACAGATTCATAAAAAACACGTAATTTTGTATGGGAGCCCCCCTTAAATATTCATCTTATTTTGTTTTTAGTATTTTTTGTTATAGCGGCAACAGAAATACATAATCTGCGAAAATTTCAACACTCTAGATATCACGGTTCTTGAGATACAGTCTGGTGACAGAAAAAACCGCACAAATAATTTCACCCGGCTAGGAATGCCAAATACCCGTTTGTGATTACGTAAGATTTGTTATGTGTAATCAATTCATAACCGGATGAAGGGTTTGAACTTTTACTGGAGTGCCATACGTTATCCCGAATTACCCTTGATTGAAATTATTTTAAATATAAATGCGTTTAACCGATACATCGATTCACCGACAGCACGTTTCGCCGAAAGGAAAAAAAAATGTTTCGGCAAAACGTGCTGTCGGATAATATAATAAAGTGGTAAAAATTAAATGTTGAGACCCATCTGAGCTTCTGCCACCCCGTTAAGGAAACGTTAAGTTAGGTTATCATTTAATTAAAGCTTTCAGTAATTTCCGAGGCACGACCGTAATTTCCATGGTAAAAATGCCCACGGAAATTACGCCACGGAAATTACGACAAACGACTGTTTTGATCTCAAATACTTAACTACTATTAAAATTACAAAAAATCATTCAAAAATGTAAGCTCCGTCATTTTTACCATCTGAAAAATGGAATGACAAAATGCAAGTCTAATTATAAGTAATCAAAAAATGAGCCACGGAAATTACCCGATCGGCGTACCAAAGTACATCGCGTGAAAAACATACCTCGTTAGACCGCCAAAAAGAATATGTTCCACGTCCACTTCCTATGCAGCCGCACGCACAACTAACCTGTTTTAACATGCGTTAGCGACAGGACGCTAGTGTGTGTGCCCAATGAGATAGCAATACGTATTGGAAAGCATGAGAAGCACGGTTCAGAGTGGGACAAACATGTCGCGACCTCTCATTTAACAAATTACTACTAAACGTTATTGTTTTTATTATTGAATAGTGTACGTGAAATGATTTCCCTTCCAATGAGGTATAAATCGTTTTGGTACTGTGTTCCGCCAGAAACTTATCGAAGCTAGTATGACCCAAAACGCGCGGGAGACAAGCCTCCCAGCGCTCGTAATCGGTGATTTTGAACTTTCGTAGGTGGATTTCTCAGGTTTTAGGTATGCCTACACATAATGTTTTTAGTTTTAATGTCATACTTGGGTATCTAGAACAACAATAAGAATTAAATTATTAGTTTGCTTCAGTGGTTTTGTTCCTATAAGACGTGGACATCCAAATAAGTCGAAAAGAAAATCCACCCATTATTGTAAAAGCGTTCATCTTCTAATCTTGTAGTTATCGAGTATGCATTATTGTAAGTAATCGAGTGTGGTCGATGTTCCTCCACGTTACGGCATTTATGTCTGTGTGTGTCAAAATATACATACATACTCTAGTACACACTTACTAAGTCCACTTCGAAACAAGAATATCTGTTTGAAGCATTCTGTTTGTCTGTTTCACTAATTGATATCATGTCTTGATTCATGCTAATCTAGTATTTTACGCTCGTAAATATATGATAATTAAAATGTACTATCTAGCGAAAAGAGGAACTATTTTTAAACAAAATTGAAAAATATATTTAATCGTTTGTACCTGTGGTAAAGGGCTCATAGACAAACAGAAAGGTGCCAACATAATGATACCTCACAGAGATTGTGATACTTACTACAAGTTGAAGCGCCCTTGTGTGTCTAACTTGCAAGTCTAAGCTCTATTATACTGTAATCACTTGCTAACATGTATCTTACCTATCTAAACCTAACTCTTTTACGTCTAATCTACGTATTATTATCGTTCGATAAGTGTTATTCATCTTTTATCATTATTATTGTCTAATAAATTTAAGTGCTGCGGCAACGTCAGCGTCGAAGATGTCGACGAGAACGTCAATCTCGTCTCAGTACTGGTGATCTAACTAATCCTAGCAGTTAGCAACTTGCAGTCTTGCACCCGCATCGCGACCCCACCACATATCTATCACACACGAACCAGCGCGTGCGTCGTCTCGTGACAATAATTACAAGCGTAACATAACGGAGGACCAATCAGTAGTTCATTTATCCGTAACTCAAACAGACCTTCCTTACTTAATAGATGAACAATGTAGAGAGGCGAGCAAATCTCCGACGTGCTCGTCGCTTGTTCGCGCTGGCGGCGCCGCGCTCAGTCCCACGTGACCCGTCCCCGGCGCTCGCGCACGCGGTCCACACTCGTGCGCACACGCCGCTATAACATAACCTATCATAATATAATATGTACTTTCTCCTACTCTAGCTCTACGGTGTAACATATTATTGTTCGATTTATCAACTAGTCTAAAGACGAATGTACAAAATCATAATAGTTACGTTAATCTAAGTGCTGTCATATAAATAATTTGTTGATAGTATAGATAGATATTATGCGCACTCTTCGTGTCTCAACACTCCCCGACCCGCATCCCTCCCACTCCCCTCCGCTCCTCCCCGTCCCCGTAGACGTCATTGCGCATTGTACTGTACGTGAAAACGGCTGTTACTGAAAGATAACACCAGATGACACCAGTCACAACAAGCAGTTACTGAAAGATAACACCAGATGACACCACTCACAACAAGCAGGCCTCAACTAGCCTACGCTACATTATTTATGCACATTTATATGTACTTATGTCTTACTTATTATTATTATTATATGTTACTAATAAACTATATAAATATTCCTTCCTCCTTTTTTGTATTGTATCTAATCGTAAGTTTAATGTAAGGATTTAGTTTTTTTATGAGAATCGAAAGTTGTCATTTGTACTATAAGTCGCAAGAGCATAAAATTATTGTTGTTTACAAATTATTTTAAAGGAAAAATAAAATGTTTGCATGTGCATATCCTGGTCTTTAATGAAAAAAAAAACCTTCACAACTCAACTGTCTTACTTAGTATTGATTTGGAACTGAAATTGGTTCTTCAAAAGTTCTCTCATAGTTCTGGGGATATTTCAATTTCTTCTTATGATCTGCCAGATAATGTTGGCTCTCCAATAACCTATAAACTAATCCTCGATCTAACAGATAACCTCAGCTATTTGAACTAACTGCATCTCTAGTGGAATGAGAATGTAAGTAATTATATCTACAACTTACATAGCACTGTATGCCACTGCATTAAACTAAATAAAAGCTTGAATCATTTGCTTGTTAGTAGCTAGCGATAAATACAGGAAGCAAGGAACAATATTGTGACTTATTTACATACCTACAGTAAATATTCACAAGGTGTCACTACTTCCTGCGTTGTCGCGTGGTGGTCGTTAACTAACAGCGGTGTGTGTTTCAGGGCCCGCCTGGACTCGATGGAATGAAGGTAAGACCGTAACAACTACCAAAAACAAAACCCATAAAATTGTAAACTTACCTACTTACTTCGCTATTTTTGCTACAATACTGATCCAACCGAATCAAATTGTGACCTAACAACTTCCACCGCATACCGCATCCCATTGCAACTCCTGTTTTTCCCACTAATATGTGTGTGTATGTGTGATGGTGATGTTGTACTATGCAGTGTTGTGTGTGTGTGTGCAGGGCGCGCAGGGCGAGCCAGGCTCGAAGGGCGAGCGCGGGGACCCTGGACTACCGGTCGGTACTCACTACTAACTCTGCATTACTGCTATCTTCTACCATATTATGATGCAAGCAGAAATAGTTGTACTACAGCTGACTAGAGTGAAATCGTGATATTTCTTCAACACAGATCATGATATAGTAGAAGATGAAGGACACTGGCGAGTTGATTGTAGATAGAGATGACATAAGTACTGCTAGAAAACGGCGTTTGTTCGCAAATTGCGCAGACAAACTTCCCAACTTACAATTTCAAATAATATTAAAATAATGAATTCTCTATCTATCTTCTATGTACATTATGAATTAAAATATTATGGATTCTATTATGGTTTAATGTATATCCGACAATGTTTATTAGAAAATAAATTATTTTGTATTAACGATACAAACCATAAATAAATAAGTAAAAAAGTAAATGTAGCCCATTAATGTCCCCACCGAGGGGCACAGGCCTTTACCCGGATCCGAGTAAGATAGATAAATAAATAAATAATAAATAAAAACCATATATTGAGTCAACTCGCTGGTATACCTCGATAACATTAAATTAATCTGGTGTGCGGACTAACGCGATGCTAAACTAACATGTGCCCACTACTTTCAGGGCACTGACGGCATTCCTGGACAAGAGGTCAGTAGCTTTTGGCACATACACACTGAATAAGTAAAGTACTTACATGAAGTTAGGACACAAAGTGACAACGATCGGTTAGATTTGTTTTGACACGACCGATCCGTCGCCTTCATTGGGCCCTTTACTAACAACTCATTCAATTAATCATTAAGTAAGTAACACAAATAAATGTAAAAACTTAAAAAGTAGATAGATTGCCTATAACAATTAAACGTCAATTGGACATAAGCTGCGTCTATTTTGTTATGGATGGAGTTAGCAAAGGGTGGGAGAGGGACAACAGTCGGGTCAAAACAGAGCTAATTTGGCTGAAGTAATTATCAAAAGTGTATAACAATTTATCTACTTTTTCACGCCGCCAGGGACCTAAGGGCGATAAGGGCTACAAGGGTGAAGCTGTAAGTTATGGAATGCTAACATCTCTGCAACAGCATGCGCATTGAGCAACTATTTTACCTTTCACACTTTTCATATTCTCATGCTTCATCATTATACTTCACCACACCACATCACCACACTACGTCATCCATCGCCTTTCATTTCAGAAATCGCTATCGCATCTTCAAGACTCACTTTATAGCTTGACTTCCGTGAAGTAGACCTTCGCGTTGATCCAGGAGAGCCTTATGTAGTTGACATAAGGTCGACGTAGATCAACGCAAAGGTTCACTTTACAGAGGTCGAGCTTTAACGTCTGTTCTATGTATTGTATAATCTTATTCCAACAATTCGGTAAGGATATATTGTGTGTACCGACATGACGTCACCACTATGGGTTTAAGCATTAACCATTTACTAGTAGACCCATAAATTGATGCACTGGCGTCGTGATCGGATCCCCTCATCAATTAGGCACGTGAACGTACCCTGACCCATTTGTTGCTATTTTAGACCCCCCCCCCCCCTTCGTGTTCAGTTTAGTATGATACAAGACTTATATTTTATACTAGCGTGGTATTTTGAAGAACCGCCCTTCAGCCCTAAACTGGTCACGCAGTATGGGTAGGTACGTCCACTGAGTAACTAACCATTGTATCGGTGTATAACTGATATCGCTCGGCCCTCGGCTGCAGGGTCCGGCCGGCAAGCGCGGGCGCAAGGGCGACAAGGGCGACAAGGGCGAGCAGGGCGTGCCGGGGCTGGACGCGCCGTGCCCGCTCGGGCCGGACGGCCTGCCGCTGCCCGGCTGCGGCTGGCGGCCTGCTAAGGTACACCACACCAAGCTAATTTTGCTTGGATGTAGAAACGAGGCTTTGTAAGAAAGCCTAAAGAATAGTGGGTAAAAGTGTACCCACCCTTGTAACATCTACATCTGATAAGCTCGCCTTTGTACATATTTTTTTTCTATGTTAAGCTATTTTTACTGTCATGTGAGTACAATAAAGAAATTACGAAATCTACTGGCTTATACTATTAGAAAGGTCTTTCGAAATACATAATTTTATAGGATGAAGGTAACTTCGTAACTTGCGGGAGAAAAAAGTTCAAATGAAATGTACTCTCTGAACACATGATAGAATCTGAAATTAATCAGCTGTTGTCGTGATGCCATCTTGTTTTAAATTATTTAACCAACACGCCGGATTTCAGAAAGACTGATTGTTAAACGTTTTCGACGATGCTTTATTTAAATCAAAATGCTAGTGACTTGGATAAATATCGGTCTTTAATTAACGGTCTAGGGTGTTAGTTAAGTGTCTGATTTAACCAACCAACTGCGACATACATACAAACGTGCGTACGGTACACGAAAACGATCATGTGGGTTATGCAACATCTATCTGGGACGATAACTGGATGGCTGACCGTTTCTACTGCGCATTTATTTCAAGCTCTTTCATATCATATTTCTGAGGTCAAAATTTTTATTATTATTAAGAGAGGTAATGGTGAGACCTATCAGTGGTTATCGGCTTGACCGTTGCTTGACATTTAATTTGAACTTTTTTTCTCCCACAAGTTACGAATTACCTTCGTACAATGAAAATATGTATTTTGAAAGATCTTTGTAATGGTATAAGCCAGTAGTTGCTACAAGGATGGGTTGGGTAAGGGGCCTATACAAAATTACCCATTGTTCTTTTCTAATGAACTAATGATACTTACATTACATGATATTTTTTTTGGAATAGTGGTTGTGGATTTGATGACGTAATATTGCTTAAATGAGGTATTATTACTAAAAATGTTTAATTTGCATGGTGTTGTAGTTGTTTAAACTAGGATTTATTTTATTTAACAACCGAGGGCGACACATACTCATACTTACTAACTTTAATACTTAGTTTTCATATTTTATTTCTAGCAGCAACAACTGACAATGCTCTTCTGGAGCACAAAAGCAAAATTTTGATTTACCAAAATACGTCAGACCGATGCATTCCACAATTGGCAGCTGATGTATCTAGCTAGCCCACCGTCGCGCGTCGACGCTCTGTCGCCTGGGCCTTGGTCCGTACGCGAATCGCATGGCATAGCTATAGCGAGGGCTCAACATTCCGGCTTTGGCTTGTCGACCGCGCTGAGACGTGCCGCCGCCTACTACAAACAAACCCGTATTTTGAGCTCTCGCTATAGTTATTGACATGCGATTCGCATGCACAATCCAGCTCCCGATTAGTCCCGATCGATGCAATATTTCTGATTGGCAGCTGACCATCGAACGCTATATATAATGGATCCAACAGACCCGTAGAGTATGTCCCCCCTCGTGTGGTGCATGCGGTGTGTGTATGTGTAGCTAGCTGTGTGTATAGGAGGGCCCGCGCGCGCCGCTGCCGCCACCCGGGGGGCCGCGCAGCGAGGAGGAGGCGGGCGGGGAGGAGGGGGAGGAGTACGAGGAGGGCGGCGGGGAGGAGGGCGAGGCGCGCGACTACGACGACTACAGCGACAACCAGCCGCCGCACGCGCGCGACTGACGTCACACTGATCACTACCGCACGCCTCTTGTCTTCTACCCTACAAGATACACTATAGGTACCAGTAGATATTTCTTGATATAACTACTCTCATCATCATCCTTACCATCGGGGAACCCACTGTTGAGAATAGATCTCATCATGTACACGCAATTCAACCCAGCCCCCAATCCTACAAACGGATGGCATGCCAGTTGCTATGGCGAGGGCGCAGAAACCCGTTTTGGGCTTGGCGACGACGCCGAGACGTGCAGCCGCCCCGCCGCCGCCGCCGCCGGCTACAAACAAAACGGGTTTCTGCGCCCTCGATATAGCAACTGGCATGCCATCCGTTGGTATATAGGGTTGGAGGCCCGGTCCTGTGCAGCCAGCGTCTATTGTTTGGGATATTGTCAGCGTCATGGGACTGTCTGGCAGGCGGTCTGTCAACTGATCTTTGGCGTTCTCTTGGCCACCTCTAGGCGCGCACACTGCACTAACACACAGTGAATACAAACTAGCTCTTCTCTTGACTGTTACAACCTCTGTACAGTTTTCACACTCGGTAGGTACCGCGTGGTTCGACAGTCGAACTTCGACTTGCCGGAACTACTGGGACCGTTTTCAGGGCGGCAAGCTCTTATCTTCAAACAATCGCTACAGCGAGACCGTATTCGATGGATATTAGCTGTGAAACAGCGTTCTACCGTTTATTAATTGTCTAAATATTTTATTATTCATGCTTCAAAAACTTTTCTTCAATCCCTTCAGAATTAGTATCTATGTTTTAATCCTCTCTACTCTACCTGCACTTCACGTTTCCCTATTCCCTCACACACCAATCAAAGACGTCATCGTCGGTTTCCATAAACAGCGATCCAGTGAGTGAGTACCTAACATAACACTAGCAATATGCTTACTTGGTCAATCACAATATATGGCCAGGGATAGTATTCACTATTGAGTACCTTAGTAGTAGTAGTAAGTAGAAGTACTGAATCTAAGTATGCAGGTACAACTTACAACAATTGTCTAGCAACTATTATATCCGAGAAGACTAACGTGTAATTAATATTTGTAGTGCATGCTGACTTGTAGTGTTGTGTCGTTACTGTAATGTGGTGTGGGTTGATTAACAGCTAACAAATAATTCTAATGTTGAAAATCTGTAAAGGGCACAATCTTTATTATCTCGCGTTTAGCGTAAGGGCAGTGTTTTACAGTCAAAGAGGCCCTCACAAATGATTATACGGAACTGTCCCCAGTTCCACCCACCAACAGACGATAAAATATTACATATTAAGCAGGTGCATTACCATTTTTAGTCCCAAAATCTATGGGGTTAAGAAAAGGCAAAATTAAATTTTCAAAAAAGTATCTATTAATACAAAAGACATCAACGAGCGCGCGACCGCTTTTATTTGTCATTCCTTAAGTGCAACTTTTTTGCGCGTAAAGCCGTTTTGTTTGAAAACACGATACCTACCGCGGACGGCGTCACAACATAATAGAACATCATCTGATAATCATCTATCAGATCTACCAACTAAGATATTAGGTAGGCATTCATAGAAATGGCGTGGGAATGGGTGGCGATGGGGACGATTGTTTTCGTCCTCCTTTAGTTTGGACTTTTGGATTTCATATTGTCGGTTTAGTTAAATTTGAGTTTTCTAACTGTATTAAAATATATCTGTAGGTAGGTTAGTATGAGGAGCTACAGCTTTCCAAAGATCTTGAGGCTTGCGGTAACAGATGTAACTAACGATTCTTGACAGGTTCGTTGCATTAAGTTGCGTAGGCTGGCGCCCCCTGTAATCGTCACTCAAGTGCCAAAAGATCGTCGGAAGGCTGTCAGTGTCGTAACTGTTATATAAAACTGTGTTCGTCCCCGCTAGGAGGCGCTGCTG